>OY744517.1:135292834-135377834 GCA_963556195.1 Sepiola atlantica
TTGCCCCTTTTTTTATTTTTCTTATTTCTTTTTTCGTTAGCATAGGGACGGAACATTCTTCCAAATGCCAGACAACCGCCTGCTATTTAGAGGCTCTAACCGAGTGCTCTTCTAATGATTTTGCTGTTCCCTTAAGTGCAATTACTTGGATTTCTTTCGGACTTTGTTTTCCGAGAATACTTCCAAGATACTTTTTTAAATTTAATTTACCTAATATTATAACTGAGATAATGTTGATGTTTTTGAGGTTTCAGTTTCTCCTTTCATATTATACATTAAACCATGGGATTTTGTCAGCTTCTCCATCTCCGCTTTGTACAGGCTACTGTTATTTAGAACACTTACCGAAACCAGAATTGCAACTCTGTGTTTGACAGACAGTTTGTGTATAATTTGGTGTCAGATGAATACACTCCTTAGCAATAATAGTTATTTTGATGCTATGGGGAGAGTGGTTGTCAAATACAAAAAGTTCACTTGCGTGTGATTGGCGAGGTTTGAACTTAACTTTATTTGGTCCATATAATATGAGAGTAGCGTTAAGTTTAATTTTGTGGTTTAATCATTGCTGGCCAAAACAATGATTTGAAGATACATAAAACTATTCTTACAAACTTAAAAAATTAGGATCGACCATATATATAGGGGTGTTTAGACCCACCCATGCTTTTTGTATCTGTATCAAAACTACAACATCAAGGATTAAACCTTCAACCTGCAAGAAACAGGCGATAATGACTTAGAATAACATTATAATTCTACCCGTTCATGACGACCTACCCCGGTTGGTTAAATAAACGGTTCAGTTCAAAATTCCTTATCGGATCCAGAGTTCAACTATTAGGTCTGTAAGTATTTCAAAAATGCACCCGACGAAGTCCGAAGGAGGGTACATAGGCAGCAAACCTGGTGAAAATAACAACCTAGATGGGAATAGTAGTTCGGATAATGTAAATGATACAAATTATCAATCTTTATCTAAAAAAAATTCCGAAACACAATTAAATTTTTGTTCATTTTTATTCACGTTTACAGACACCTTGGCACGGAAAGGTTCAGACGAGACAAAAATGACGGGCAAAGAAGTTTCTAAACGCACCAACACGACAACGAGCAGTTCAGCGTCGAAAATGACGAAGGATTCTTCAAGTGGAACAATTGTATCAACAACTGGATCTACAGGTAAATCCGAACATTAATCTGACTTATTTGCAAGGGAATTCTTTTGATTATTTTTTTAAGCACTCACTTTCTAATGCAATACCATTTCTTAGGATGGCTTGTGAATCACACTCAAGTCGTCTTCTCTCATCTGGATTCTGGTGTGCTGATATAATTTGTGACCTACAGAGAAATTAAAATTTAAAAATGTGTTCATTTGTATCCACTTGTAAATGTGTGTGTGTATATATATATATATAAAGAGAGAGAGAGAGAGAGACAGACAGACAGAGAGCGAGACAGACAGACAGAGAGAGAGAGGCGGAGAGAGAGAGAGAGAGAGAGAGAAAGATGGGGAACTTACACCGGAAGTGACACATTATAAAAATGAGTGGCGACATGATAGATTGTTACTCGTGAAATGAAAACTAAAAATGAAAATAAGGAGGTAAAATGAAGAAAACTAAGAGGGAAAATAACCAAAAAATGGTAGAATAAGTATAATAACGGTTGGTGTGAATTAAATAATGGTTCTCTTATGTGTGAATATTGCTATTTGTTTTTTGTAAGTCAAATATTAACATTCTAACGGAAGAAAACAAATGTTGTGCACATAATGTGTCATTATTTTTTAAATACAAAAATAAACAGAGTTTAAGCAACATGTCATTTTTGATTGGAGTGATGAAAGAAAATGAAAAAGGAATATAAAAGTAAATATAATTTTATCAAGTAAATGAATAGTGGACGTATTTTTTTCAGCCGGACTGTGGTGTGTTATGCACTGATCAAGCCTTTTTGTGAATGTTTGGTAAAATTTAGTATACCATAAATGTGTATATTTACAGAGGTAAGCACAGACAATTGCTAGTAAAGAAAATGTTTTTAGTTAACTAGGATTGTATCATGTTGTATATATATATATATATATATATATATATATATATATATATATATATATATATATATATATATAATTATTAAGCCCCTATAAAGTTGGGCACTTTCGAAAGATAATAAATTGATGATTCATGAATTAACCGCATTGCAAGGTTTTCTCCTTTGGAAGATCGGAACTCTATTTAGAATCACAGTACCCGTGTTTATATTGAATAGATACAATGAGTATTTTACTCGCATTACAAAGCGTGATTGTCGCGGTGGCCGAATGGTTACAAAACAACCGTTCATATTACTGGGGTTCGGGGTTCGAATTGTCCGACCGGCGATACACTTACATAATTCTAGGCGTACAATAAAAACGCGAAACACGTATATGTCTATGGCTACAAAAATATTTAGTTGTTAATAATTATATATATATATAAGTTTAAGGGTACATTGTGTACATATAAACATATGCACAAACATAACTTCATATTAATAGATATTTCGTCTTCACCAAACACAGGCTAAAAGTGTTTTGAGGAATAATTGTTTATTTGATGTGTGCGGTACTTGGAGACAACCAATGAGGTGTTCCCTTGGAATTTGAGTACTTACTTTTCATTATATCTTATAATTCAATTAAAAAGATTTCTTTTTTAAGCCGACTAACATGGAAGTGCGTATTAAAAGTTTCCGTAGTTTCTTATCCATTTTTCACTCATGATGTGCCAATTTGCTCAATTTACATCTTTTTCCTATAAAGGGAATCTTACAATTTCTTGGCTTACGTGAAAGTGTCAGACTTGTTCCTAACATGAGAAAACTTGGATTCGATTCGATGGCACTCTTTAAATCATCACAGTTTAAAGAAATTCATCTTCAAGAGTCTAATCTTCAGAACAACAATTTTTTAAAACTATATTCAGGCAGTTCTTTCCTTTACTCAAACGCTGCACAAATGTTTTGGGGAGCATTGGATGCTAGAGGACCAGAATTTTCTCCCGTTGTTAAAGAGAAATTGTTTCTCAGACTAGACTTATGCCCCTTTGGTAAAAAAAGTCGCACTCTTTTGGTAAAAAAAAATAGATCCCCGAATCTCGTGCACACGAAATGTTGGTGCTACACGTGGTCGATAAATAAGATCATATCATATTTTTCATTTGCTGGCTAGACGCACTACAGGCTACATCGACCCCGGGGCACTCCCCTTAATAGACGGTACATCGATATCCGACAGCTAACAGTAAATCAGCAGAAAGACGAAAAACCTCTATTACATCTCCACATATACGTGAAGCGAGTCTTTTTGTAGTTCCATAGAAGAGGGCACTCTTTTGTTGGCTAGTATAATTCAGGGGAGGTAACTTGAATATGAATTCTATGTGGATAGATGTTTTCATCTATTTATGCGTCTATATGCATTTTTCAAAGTAGACAACATTACGAAGTGTAGAAAGTCTACTATGAACATTAAACGGAAAGTGTTCAACGAATATACTATGACATATAGTGGTGAAACATGGGCATTCAATAATACAGTAATAGAAAGGCACAACGCAAAATGTAACACATTATGCTCGACATAAGTCTATGTAAAAGAAAAAGAAACACCTGGATAAGACAGCAACCTAGAGTAAACGACATCGTCATTACCATACAACCGGCTAAACATTGATGGGCAGGTCACCTTTTTAGATCTACAGATAACAGGTTGACATCTAGAGCAACAGAATGGACCTCGACGCAATGGAAAAAAAACAAGAGGAAGGCTAGAAACACGTGGAGCTTAGTCATTACTTAATGAGAGACCATTTGTTGTATGCAAAATTATCACTTTCTTCCAAATATGGGTAAAATTGTAATTTGTGTTCTAATTAATCGTTTACACTAAGTATTGTATTTCGGCCGTAAATAACCCTTGAGTTGAGGGTTGTGTTGTTAAATAGACAAACCGAAACTAAACCGAATTCCTACAAATTTTATCACGCTTTATAATTGTGTTGCTTTAAACTGTCTCAATTCTTTCCCGCCCCTTTGTAAAGCAGTTTTAACAATCTGATCTCATTGGCTGAAAAGTTTATCAGGAGTAATGCTCTGATTGGTTCTTTATTCCTGTTTAGCCCCGCCTACTTCACAAAACTGAAAAAGAAAAATAACTGCTGTAAACTTGAAAGATTATTTTGCTATTACTAACACATTTGATTCCTTACGACGAGAATAATATGTGTGTGGCAGGGGCAGAGATAATGGGTGTGGCAGAGTAAAGTCAGTGTCATGATGCTTAATTTGGGACCAGATTGTGATAAAACGAGATCGATAGCTTTTGAGACGTGAATCAATTGATTTTTTTAGTATTTTATTTTAAAATCTTTTTATCAACGGAGCACATTCACGTCGGAGAAAAGTGTCAGATACGTCGGACGCACGTGTGCTTACCCCCTCACCCTCTCTTTCTCTCTCTCTCTCTCTCTATTACTCTCTCTCTCTCTCTCTCTGTTTCACTCTCTCACGCGCTCTTTACTTCTTTTTCTTATCTACCTATCAGTTTCTTTCTACTAAAACGAGTTCCGCTATGAAAGGTTGAAAAAAGAAACTAAACTAATCAGCTTGTAAAGTGATTTGCAGAGATGGCGGGCGTGCACTTACTCACGACCCAAGCTCCACAATAAAGAGAGGCACAGAGAAAGTAAGAGAGAGAGAGAGAGATATATAGAGTGGTTGGGTAAGAGGGGTAAAGAGAGAAAAAAAGTAATAGGACAGTGAGTGATGATATAAGAAATTGCTATGTATGCTGAAAAGTTCGTACGTATCACCGGGGATCTAAATCAGTCATCTATAACTAACTATCGATCTATCTATCGATTTATCTATAACGAACTATCTATTCTCTCTATATATATCTTTCTTTCAATTTCTATATCTCTCTTTTTTCTCTTTCTCTCTCTCTCTTTATATATATATATATATATATATATATATATATATATATATATATAAAATTGTTATATAGATTTTTATTTATACAAACATTATGCAAAACATGTTTTGGTCACAGCTATAAGAAGCTAGACTTTATCGAGCCTAACATATTTTGTTTATGCTTTCATTTTGTGGAACATATTTGTATGATAAACTCAGTAAGGATAAATATATATATATATATATATATATATATATATATATATATATATATATATATATATATATACATCATATATATATATATATATATATATATATATGATGTATATATATATATATATATATATATATATATATATATGATGTATATATATATATATTAGTATATGATGTATATATATATATATTAGTATATGATGTATATATATATATATATATATTAGTATATTATGTATATGTATGTATATATATATATATATATATATATATATACATAGATTATTTCTCTCTATATAAAATTAGGTAATTGTATATGTTTATATATTTCAATGTACAGGATTCAATCCTAAACTAATAAACTGCCCATTATAAATTATGGAATATATATTCTAGGCACCACGTTGAGTAACATAAGAAAATTAATTTTTGTAAACTTTACCATTTAAGGAATGTGCCTTTAGAGGGTTGTGCCCCCAAACTATATGTATATGTATACATATATATAAATCAGGTTGTCCAGAAAGAATACTACCAAATTTTAGTAGTTTCTGTTTCGACACGTTAGAACAAGTCAAATTATGGTCAGATATACAGGGTGATTCATAAGTCACTTAGCTATTTATTTTTGAAATTCTGAAGTTACAAAATACGGTAATACAAAACAGAAAGTTTATTCAACAAATTCATTCATGGGAGTTTGAATTTCAGAATCTTTACCTTCTTTCTGCATGCATATCTTTTTTTGCAAGGAATTTACGACTCTTTGTAGCATATTTGATTGATTATGAAATAAATATATATAGAAACAAATATATAAACGAACAAATTTAAAATAACAAATAGCAGTAATTAGAGAGTAAGATAACAATTATCAAAAGTTCATAGTATGGTTGTGCTTCATATGGTAATTATTTTAAATAGCTAAGTGAAGTGACTTATGAATCACCCTGTATATATATACAATATATATATATATATATATATATATATATATATATATATATATATATATATATATAGTATATTTACATTTTCGCTTAGAGTATACCTAGAGCTATGTTTTGAGAAAAGAGGGTTAAAAAAAATTAACTTGTGTCAATTTTGGAGCTATTTGAAAAATGGAAGATTGTAAGAATCATTTTCGGCTCTCGATAGTTTTTTATTTCTATAAAGGTAAAAATGCCTCGAAGACAACGCAGAAAGATATATGCAGTGTAAAGTGAAGATGTAGTAGCTGTGAGAATTGTACAGAAGTTGTTCGCAAAGTTTAGAGTTGGGGACTTTAGCCTTAACGATGAAAAACGCTGAGGCAGACCACCCTCTACAGTGGACGAACGTATTAATTGAGAAAAAACCCACATTACACAACAAAAGTAGTAGCAGAAAGGCTTAAAATATCAACATCAACCTTCCAACGGCATTTAGTAAATCGATACGTTGTTTGGGTACCACATGATTTTAGTAAAACAAAAACTTTTGGATCGCATTTCTATCTGTGATTTGCATTATAAACGGAATATAAATGCGCTCGTTTTGGAGCAATTTGTTACAGGCGATGAGAAATGTGTTATTTACTATAATGTTATGAGAAAACGATCCTGAAGTAAACGAGATAAGCCACCCCTAGTCACCCCAAAAGTAGATCTTCACCCTAAGAAAGGTATGCTTTTTGTTTGGTGTGATTGGAAAGGAATTCCGTACTATGAGTTTTTGCCAAGTAACCAGGCAATTAATTCTGAAACTTACTGCTCACAACTAGATGAAGTTCAGACAGAAGTAAAATAAAAGCGTCTACAATTTGCTCACAGGATTGGTATCGTATTCCATCACGATAATATTAGTTATTAACTACTACAGTGACACTTGGCGGGAAAAATAAAATCTAGTCGCTGGGCTACAGGCAACTCGGTAAATAACACAAGACACTGTCATGGACTACTAAATACAGCGACAGTTTATACAAAGTTCATGAACTCACTCACACACAAGTCCACACAGATACTGACAAAACAATACTTTCTTCATCTAGACCCTTAACTCTTTACTTTTGCTTGTTCTATCAAGAAGTAAATAAAGTTGGTATATTATACATGGATAGACTTTGTCATGACTTTTGACTTTTTCCATCAAATCGTCGCCCCCCCCCCTCAACACATAGGTACTCAGTATCCTTAAATGGTCAACCACCTTGTGCTGACCCTGCTCAACATCCTTTATCTCCGGGTATCTATTGAGAACTGGTGTATAAACGTGAATATGTCGTAAGTTTGGTAGACATTACAAAACATGATCAAATATGTCTGCTGGATTTATTCATTTAGTTCCGGTTTAATTAACTTCCGGTGCGAATTAAATACAGTCGTCTGTTAATGATTCCAAAAATCATCCTTTTTCTTTTATTTATCTTTTAAAGTTTTTTATTTACAAGAACCTTTGCACCAAAAATTAAATTATAAATAAATAATAATTTTCAAACTGTCTCTCTTTGATGTCTGCGTCTTAGATTAATACTTATATAAAAATCAGATGTCTTTTTTAATTAAAGAAACGAACTTTTTTTCATATTCGCTCTTTTCTGACCTGATTTTTTTCATCTAGTCAGCTGAAAATTTAGAGGTCGCTGTATAAAATAACAAAGAAAAAAATAGTTCAAAAGAGAAATAAAATGTGTGGGTTTATTTTTTTTTCATAATTCCGTCTACGAATAAAAAGGAAAATAAACATTCAATGGTGGATTTTTATGACGTCATTTCTTTCTTGTTTTTTTTTTCTTCACAAGAATGAATAGAAATTAGATAAACATTTCATTTATGTTTTTACACGAGTTTTTTTCGCAATATTTCTTTATGTTTTTATATTTTATAATACGACAATAATGAATAAAAAGAAATACTCATCATATGAGCTCCATTGGTTATATATTAAACCAGTTATATCCATCCGGCGTTACCCGGGAGAATTTTTACTTTCATTTTTGCTTCCCCTCTTGCAAAAATGATCCTTCGACAGTGTTCGCACTAATATTCATATTCATATTAATAACCTCTGAATCAGTGAAGTTAAAAGGGGATATGAGAAAGAAAGAAAAGGTCTGAGACTGGAAAGTTGAAAAAGAGATAAAATGAAATATAAAACGTATACATCAGTACAGAAAGCCTAAAGAAAAAATGAAAGCAAACGTCTCATTATGGAAATAGATTGAAGACTAGTGTTTTCTGACTTACTATTTGATTTCTAAAATCCCATAAATACATTAAGTGGATCCGCCCGGCATTTTTTTACTCGCTAACTTTTGTGTGATTGGACGAATATTCAATATATATATATATATATATATATATATATATATATATATATAAATTCACATTGGTCTTTTTTATATGATGTCTTTTTTTACCAAATTATTTTGTTTAAATATAGGATATTGAAAGTTAAATTTAATTATTACAGCAGTACGCGGGAAATCGTTGCAATTATCATGATATACAAAGAAAAACATTCCTTTTTTTCGCGTTTGATCCCATTTAAAATGTCTATTTATGAAGAGGTATATTAATGTGAGTTAAGCAATGAAGAAATTGATTTTGATTCCGACAATGGCGATTTTTTGCGTACTACTAAAAGTTGAAGTTATTTTATAAAAACAAAACTACTGAATAAATTTACGTAAATTCTAGTGAATGGTATTTATTTTCCCTGACAAGTAAGTACATCATAAAGATTTCTTGCTATTTTCTGTCTAACAGCCATATTCTATATAGGTATAACACTGAAGAAGAACCGTTAGCTTTTTGCTAATCATCTCAGGCGCCTCTACCGGGGAATGCAGACAGGGCTGCTAAGGCATTTTGTAAGCCAGAGCGTGCTAATCATAGTCCGCTGGCTTTTCAAAATCACACTTGACCGAGAGGAAGAAAATAAAATGCTTATTGTAAACGATTCGTCGCATACGATTAATACACCATGAATTGCTATTTTTACCCATACGGATGCAATGATAGTTCATACTTTTGCCAAAAGTATCAGTACGTAAATGGCGACACTAACTCTGATTAAATCTAAATCTGATTTGATAAGCCGCAAAAGTGTCAATTAGTCCAATCTCGCACCACATGGCTATAAGACCATAGAAACTTATTCATCTCATTTCATTTGGTGAAAGCTTATGCTCTCCAAGTGCTTTACTCTTCATCTTCTTATTTCTTCTAATATTTTTTGTATATTTACTCCGTTATTATATTTTAAAATCTTTATTTTTGTACTTCTTTTTCTTCATCACTCTCTCTCTCTCTTTATCTGTCTGAATTGCAATCTTCATTTTCTTCTTTTTCTTCTTTATAACAGTTGTCCATTCTCTTTATATCCCTCTCTCTCTCTCGACCCCTCTCTCTCTCTCTCTCTCTCTCTCTCTCTCTAATGGCTCTCGCTCTCTTTTTCTCCTTTTCTCTCTTAATATGTCTGAATTACAGTCCTCACTTTCTTACTTCTTTTTCTTCATCATAACAGCTGCCCTTCTTTATTCTGCCCTCTTTACAACCCATCGGTTTGGCTCAATGTCGTATTTAATACGTATTTATTTTTACTCTCTGCCACTGACTGACTTGTCTCAGCCCGGACCTTTGTCCAGCGCTCTTAACAGCCACGGCTACTACTTTTTCTCATCAACCCATCATGTCAACCCAATATTTCGATGTACTTGCATGACATTTTTCTTAAAATTATCATCCTGAGGAAGTGTTACAATAAAGACGAAACGTTGATGAATGTATAAAAAGTATCTCTTGGTTTTTCCTTTTTCATTTCCCAATACGTATTTATATATTTCTCTTCCTTTTTTCTTCAAAAAGTATCTCATCGTATTTTAAAAAAATGTTTAATTTACGATGCTTTTTAATTTATCAATTTGTTGACCAACTCTACCAACTTTTACGTCCACTCATTTTTATACATTTTCTCGAATCGCTTCCTAACCGGTTTCTGACTTACAAAATCTTTTCTAACATTTTGATGACATCACTCCAAATGTGATTCACACTGCATTCGCTTCCTTCTTTTCGCTTTAACGTTCTTGTCACATCCATGACTGCGCACCCAACAGTATTAACATCTATACATATTTATCAATTCCGATAAATTGATTGAGCAGTGGATGATATTCTTAATAATGAATAATAATCAACAAAAATAATAGTTGATAGAAATGTGTATTTCCGTTTTTTGCTTTTGTTTATCGATTTTACCGGATATAGGATTTTGTTGATATTCTAGTAAAGTTGTAAACAATGCCCTAATTCTAAATTACACGGGGACCTTCGAGAAATACCATCTATGAAATCGCTAAGAGTATTCATCACCCTTTCTGCAATCCAACCATATTTAGTACAAATAGTCTGAAGTCTATGCCTGATTTATCCACCAGGTTTCAATAATGAATGTCCAACAGTCTTTGTTTTATCGCCGTGCAATAATATGCGGGGGGAAACTTTGGCAATCGTCCCATCAGTAGTAGGTGTGATCCTGATTGAAATTCACATTCACTGAACATTAACACCCGAGATTTCTATCTATGAGTTAATCTCAAAGATAATGTCTATCAAAAGAATTCTTAGACTACTCATGAACTGAAGAGGGCGATAACAGACCAAATCAGGACAGCGCCAAGAGAGGAGCGTGGCTAGAGTTATTTAAAATTCTGCACGTCATATCCACTTTTAGTTGGCGATTAAACAAAAACTGGTGGTCATTCACGACTGAAACATGACTCTTAGATTATTTTCAAATTGACAACGTGTACTTTATTCGGATTCTCATAATATATGTCGCCACATGTGTGAAAGAAAGAACACTCAGCCTGTTTGAACTATTCATTTTTGAGACATCATTTACATGTGGTCTCTGCTCGCTTCCTAGCCAGTTTACAACTTACAAAATCTGTTCGAACTTTCTTGATGACGTAACTATTCATGCGACACACGCTACATCCACTTCCTCTTTTTTTGTTGACACAATTTTGTCTCATCTGACTTTCTGACCAATCCTTTTCTCCGGATGTCCTTGAATAATTCTAAGAATATGCGATCGAAAACTAACAATAGTTTTACACAAGCTGAAATACCCAACTTTCAATATATAACAAGTCATGGACTTTAGTCATGTCTTTTTAAAATTGAAATCGCTCCAGACTTGGCATGAAGCAACTTGATGTACGGAGCTGAAAGTAATACTACTTCAAGGTAAAAAAAAAACTAGCGAACATTAACAGCAATTCGTCCCGTTGATCAGAAACATCGCTCATGGAATGTGGGGACTAAAGAACAAAATAAGAGTTACGAGGCTGCCGAACGTAAATCCAAGGTCCACGTTCTACTCTCGTAGAATAGAAAGGAAAAAAACGTGTTGGAAAGTCAGGAATCTTTGGTTAGCAGTTAATCTAAACTGGGGTTGGAGAATCAACAATCATCGATAATATTACATAGAAAAATAAACTCCGACCCCTAAAAATTAAATAAATAATTTTTAGAAATTTCTTTTTAATCTAAAATGTATTAGAATTATTAGTGCTGATTCGGAAAGTAATCACAAACGTAACTTTACGTTAATTATATTACTTGTTTAATGACTATCTTTAAAGTAAAATACATATCTGAATGTGTCTCAAAGGCACAACCTATTGTCATGTATGAGAAAAACATGTCATACATGAGAAAAACAGATTACTGTAGATGGGGTAAAAACCTAAACGTTATCGCATTAGGATCATAGTGTGGTATCTGTTCTGTCCACAGTAGGATAGTCCCTCTTGACTGGGAGAATTTTTATTTTGTCCCTTTCGATGAGGAAATAACTTCGATTTCACCAAATGGGCCGTAATCTTATCATCGACAGATATCGGTTGAGTCTTTCGTTAACACGTTGTAAGTGGTTTGCTCAATAGGTAGTGACGTCTAGTTGTAAAGGTAATCGTAGTGGCGATATAGCAGCAAAAGATTTTTGGTTCTGTAATATGGTAACAAATAATAAATAAACGCCATAAAGATACTTGCTCAATAGAGTCATGCGCTTTGATCTTTTATTTTTTACAGTACTCTAAAGATATGCATTACGTTAGCTTATCATTGCCAGTTTCCGGGAGGAGGGGACGAACGAAAGCACGGCTTCGGAAAGGATGTTCGAACCCACTCAGCTCGTGTACCAAAGAAAAAGTCTGTTCTCTTTTCTATCGTTGGACTTCCTTCCATGACGTCATATCCTGACACGTAGCCCTAATTGTAATCTTTTAACATCTAATGGTATATTCTACTTTCCTGCTTAATCTAGCTTAATGTGGAAAATTCCATATTTAACATTATTGTTGCACACGTGCACCTAATCAAAGAAGAAGGAGATAAAAAAAAGGAATGCTACAACCAGGAATTGAACTCCCGACTTTTGCGTGCCAATCGACTAACTAATATAGAACTACTGAGTTTAAACAGAACTACTTCTTTATTTGTTCATAGTCTGATTTCGTTTGTCAGTTTTACGACATATCAAACCTTTTCTTGAAAAGCAATTCATTGACCTTTTGTGGGAGAAAAGTACCCTCGTTACTCAAAAGAAGACATGTTTCAGTAAAAAAAAAAACATTTTATTACTATCCTTAGAGGAGGGAATCCATCCATTATCATTAAGTATTTGCATAAAAAGTTAGTTTTCCTTATAGTTTTCCCTCCAATTATACTCACACAGATAGCTGTCCACCATTCAGTGTCATTTATTTTACATTTTGTGCAACTAATCCTAACATTAGCCCAATCCTAACCCTAACCAGACATTAATGTCTAAGCAGGACTTACAAATGTAGGTCAAACACGTGTACGCGCACTGTACGTGACCGGCAGAACTTCGTTTTTCAAACTAATTTAGTGGCAGGGCCCTTTTCTACAAGATACCACAATTAATTGCATTCGATTAATCGAATATACATTGCAATTTAGGCAAAAACACCGAAAATAAAACGGCATAAACAATTAAGTAGAAAATAATTTTATTATTTGACGTAATATATTTCAATTCCGTTATCAATTGTGATTTTTAATTAATTTCGTTTTAGTTTATCCGTGTAAGAAATATAACATTTGCTAATATTAAAAAAATAATAATAATAATAATAATAATAATAATAATAATAATAATAATAATAATAATAATAATAATAATAATAATAATAATAATAATAATAATAATAATAATAATAAAAAGCAAATATATGTTTTGTGTCACTGTCTCTCCGTTTCTAAACAGTATCTGCCGCCATTTTTCAAACTGGTTGCACATTCTGTCGTTGAACTTGGAACACACTTACCATTCATCATGATAAACGTTTGTTTAATGAAAAACTTTCTTCAACTCTCAAGTTTACATTTCACATATTGTTTTCATTAGACCGGGTGTCGGTCGACAATTTGTCAGAATCGAAAACAAAGATATGTTTTGCTTATTTATTTATATTTTAACTTTTTATTAATTTTTTAATTAACGAGAAAGAAAAGCAAATAAAAACAATTTCTACCATGTACGAAAATGGCAGATTGTATATTTAGTCGAATCGATCGAGCAAGGGACAGCGAACGCAATGATTCTCATATGTGCGAATATAGGTCTCTACAACCTCTTTTACACAGAAGCGATGTTGCTAGCCATTCTCTACTGTATCGTTACGTTCGTGGTAGGTGCTCGACTGAACTTCAACCCCTGGTAGCCCCCTGTCAAGCATTCACAGCAAAAACTCGTCTAGCCACAAACACAGAAAATAATTTTTCTTTTCTCTCTCTCTCTCTCTCTCTCTCTCTCTCTCTCTCTCTATATATATATATATATATATATATATATATATATATATATATATATATCCCTCTCTCTCTCTCTCTCTCTCTCTCTCTCTCTTTCTCTCTCTTTACCAAAAATCAAACAAAACTTCCATGAACAAAGTTTCCTTCCTGGAACATCCCGTCTGTGGAACAACAAACCACAAGTCTGCTTCCAACCGACTACAGCATGGTCGTCTTCAAGTCTAATATAAACAAATTAATGTTGATCCTTCCTCTTGGATATGTAAGTCCTCTTAAGTAATCTTCTGCCCATTCCACTCATCGTTACCGTTTCTCTCGTGGTGGTGATCATCGTCCAACTGACGATCTCTTTAATACTTATCAAGGCCTGGTAGCCACTCGAGGATAAATAGTGATGCCATCCGTAAGAAGAATATACAGATACACACATAGGAACATAGAGATCATCATTTAAGCAATAGAAGCCGTTAACAATGTATTTTTATCTAAATTTCCAGTAAATATTTAGAAATATTAAGAATTGTTTCATTTTCTGTAGTCTTTTTTCTGGCAGTTGTTATCGGTCGCGAAGCCGTAACAGGCGTTCCTGGTATTATTTTAATCCTTAAATATTTGAACATGATAAAAAAGACGACAGAAAATGAAAGCAACTGATAACTGTACACTCATTAACTTGTAGTTAAAGTGAATACTTAAAAGTGAATAGGGTTAAAGTAAAAATTTCACATTGGTTCGAGTGAAAAATAAAAAATAAAAGAGATATATAAATCAAATGAATAGTTGGATTTTGATTTTTTTCAGCGAATGTACACTAATGAAGCCTTTTCGTAAGTTTTCATGATATTTTGTATATCATAAAAATGTATATTTTCGGAATGGTCATAAAATGTTTTGGGATTGAATCTGGAATATTTTTGCAGTAATTATTATCATATTATATTACATTATGAGCTCTAGTCGTGTTGTACGCTATTGAGCTACCACGTAAACTTTTGTGTGAGCTTAAAGAAATTTATATAATATATTTGTGTGCGTGGGTGGGAGTATGATAATAAAACGTTTACTCGCGTTTTTATCCATACACATTAATGCAAATTCTTTTTTATCAATATATACTAGTGCAAGATCTGTTTTATCAATACATCTAAGTGCAAGATCTTTTATCTATATATATTCTATTGTAAATTAAATTGAGCACATAAATGTTTTGATTTAATAGGATTCTTATCAGAAAAGCAAATACGTATTTATATGTCTGGATTTTACTATGAATTCATGCTTTTTAATAATTACATTTGGTTTATGAAGATTAGAATTTAGGTATTAATATATAAACCCATTTTATATATTTCTTAATCCGCATTTATCTCCCTTGATAAAAAGTAGATTAGATGTATGACCTGTTGAGTTAAAGTGCGGTTTATTGAATTACAAACTGTTGAAATCTGATGTCTCCTAATCCTCTCTCTTGGGTTAAGCAAATATGCACTGTGATGTGGAATTAATTTAACAACTTACCGAGGTATTTGACAATGAATCGATTCTTGTGATTTTACTTTGTTTTCAGTGGAAATTAAACTATTTTGGACATTGTTGTTGGTTTGTTTTTCTGGGTACTTACGAAATTCTGTTCTCAAGATTATCCAATGTTTTGAAAAAAAAATGGTGTTTCATTTTATGACTTCAAATAATTGTTTCATTATATGACTTCAAATATTTTTTTCATTATATGACTTCAAATAATTGTTTCATTATATGACTTCAAATAATTGTTTCATTATATGACTTCAAATAATTGTTTCATTATATGACTTCAAATAATTGTTTCATTATATGACTTCAAATAATTGTTCCATTATATGACTTCAAATAATTGTTTCATTATATGACTTCAAATAATTGTTTCATTATATGACTTCAAATAATTGTTTCATTATATGACTTCAAATAATTGTTTCATTATATGACTTCAAATAATTGTTTCATTATATGACTTCAAATAATTGTTCCATTATATGACTTCAAATAATTGTTCCATTATATGACTTCAAATAATTGTTTCATTATATGACTTCAAATAATTGTTTCATTATATGACTTCAAATAATTGTTTCATTATATGACTTCAAATAATTGTTTCATTATATGACTTTAAAAAATGCTGCGTTGAAACTTCTGTATACAATTTTAATCGCTTTGCACATACTCTTCATTTGGGACATGATTTGAAAGATATTTAAATCGTGAAAAATAAACACATATATATATGTGTGTGTGTGTGTGTGTGTGTGTGTGTGTGTGTGTGTGTGTGTGTGTGCATATATAGTCTTGGAAGTCTTTTAACTTTAAAATTATTCAAGATGTTATTTAGAAATATCTTTATTCCCAGACCTTTCGTTGGTAAATTTCCTTGTTTTCAAAGTCAGTCAATTCCTTGCTCTCAAGAATTTTCGCCGGTCTTCACACAGAACTATTATATTAATATTCTTAAATGAATCATCAGTTGTTTACCATGAAAAAACTGTTTCGGGGATTTAAAAAGAAAACAGCATTTTTTCATGGCCCCGCAGCAGTATTAATCAGACACTCCCTCCCTCAAAACAAAACGTGAAGGATCCGAATACCAGATCCAGATTTTGCTTTAGATTAATAGGTGACCTAACATAGTTTGCTATTAAAAAAATATGTCAATAACCTGTGTGGTCCGTCCTTGCTTTATGCTATAAAGAAAATGTATTAACTAATTCCAAACTAATTTATTTTATAGCGTTTACATGAATCCATTTGTATTACGTATGCTATTTATCAACCTCCTTTAGTTATTTTTATTACTTTTATTTATTCATTTAAAAAAAATTTTGTTGATTATTATTATTATTATATATTTAATATGTGTATTATTTAGATAACCTATACATTTTATACTAGATTTCTTATATTATTTTGAATTTGCTTTATCAGTGCACTTTGATTATATACACACAGCTGTTTCGTCGTCTATAACTAATCACTGAGATTACATGTAGCAAGTGTATTCACGCCGAGATTTTAAACTCAAACGGTAGGTCACATACAAATTTTATCAGCAGTCAAGTATATAATCCACTGCGCCAGCAAACTCATCACTGAGAGTAGAACAAATTATAGTGTTATATGTACTGTCTTTTTTTACACATATTTTACCACGCTATCGGTTATCTGAGAAATCTATTCTTTATAGAAGATTATTGCTTTAGGATAAGCGGAAGCTTTTACTCTCTCTCTCTCTCTCTCTCTCTCTCTCTCTCTCTCTCTCTCTCTCTCTCTCTCTCTCTCTACCAGAGAGCTCGACTTATACATAGGGGTAAACATGTATACTTAACTAAATGCATCCACATACAGCTGTTTCGTCGTCTACAGCTCATCGGTGTGGCTAAACGTAGCTAGTGTATTCACGCCGAAATTTAAAATCCGAACAGCCCGTTACATTGAACTGTTATCAAAATCGATATTATATGATAATACTATGTATAGATGACATACAGTGTAGTATCTGTAGTGATACTACACTTCATATTTTCTGTCCGCGGTCAATGCAGAAGAAATCCTTTTGGATTGAGGCAATTTTAATTTTTGTCTCAATCCAGTGTTTTTCTTTTTGAAGAGCTGGATTCCCCCTATTAAAAACCGACCTTATGTCTAACTCTGCCCTCCTGGGGAGGCAAGTGAATAGAGGCATTTTGGTACGCGAAGCATTGCAAAATAGTGAGAGATTCGTCCCACTGTAGTCTAATACAGAGGGATATTGACACCAGTAAGAAAATTAGGTAATAAATAACATTTTGAATTATAAAATACAAAACTACTTTTTTGTTATCAAAATACACCGAAATTCTTGGTGTGGAGAGGTCTGAGGATTCCAGAGGAAAACTCCTTGACTGTATGCCTTCAAGACTCAAGTATCAGTCCTAGTACTGAAAAGATTGTTTGAATATAATTGGATGTCTCTACAAAATTTGGATGCCTGAGACCAACGCCATGTCGTCCCCCACACACCCTGCACGCCACTGACTTTATGACTATCGAAATTACCCACTTCACAAATCGGCCCATTTGAAAAATGGAATAATACTGCGTTTTATATATATAGCGTTGTGTATATGAAGAAATTCCCAATGTTTTCCAAACAGAAAATATATATATATAGCTTCCTGGTGGTCAGTAAACCTGCTTTGTACTGGAAAACAGTTGGCGCAAAGCTTCCTATTAATACCATTGGCAGAAAACAGCTGCCGCAAGTGGTTTTGTCCATAAAATAGCTCTGGAACAGGTGGGGTTGGACGAAGAATAGCGAATTTCGGTCTTTGACCAAAATGGTTTCAGTATTTTTCATTCGTTCATTCATTCACAAATCGTGTCTTTTCCATTTTATGTTATTTCTGTCCATTTGGTTTCTTTGTGTTTCGCTTTTAATCTTCTTTTCTTCCCCTTTTTCCTTTTTCTTTCTTTTTTTCTTTCTATAGATCCTTCCTGTACATCGTGTTTAGACAATCGATGGCATAACTTACTAATGTGTTCTATATGTGTAAATAATGAAAAACATGTGACATAAACATACGCCCGGGGATGCATTTGAAACAAATACTGATCATCATTCTTTATTGTAAATATCTAACACGAACAATCAGTGTGCTGATGCACTGTGATTTTTACGTATGGGATAGATAAACACCACCCACTTGGCATAATCCAGGTAAAATAAGCCTGGGTCTGGTGTTGCCACACACACCAACAAAACCATGTAGAAATGACACCAAACAAATATTGAGGCTCAGAATAAAGATCTGAGCGTCATGATCGACGGTTGCTCTTTTGATAGTCAACATGGGGTACCCTGGCGGTATCCTGCCAATGTTGGACCGTCTTCTAACAGACTATAACAGACCAAATATAATTAAATAAATATGATCGGCACAAACATAAAACCATGTAGAAGAAGAAACTGGCCGCAAAGGAAATTAGAATAGTAATGGAGTGGCATTACAAACGAAACTCGGACAAAAAACGGCTGATTGACACATATACAACATAGTCTCGAAGTTATTCCATCGAAGTTTCAAACGCTCTGTATAATGCAAGCTTAGTAATGTTTTTTAAAACAAATATCGATCATTTTTCTCAAATATTTTTGACAACAATAATCTTTATTTAAATAAAGTCAGCTATATGTATATGTTTATATATTTGTATTATAAGATTCACTCCTAAACTAACTAACCGATCATTATGCCGCTGGTCGTAACGGTTGTAATCTGGGTTATATATAGTTTGATTTATTTTTATGCGAATGTGGCAAAAGAAGAATGGAGCCCTTTGTAAAAATTCAGAAACTTCTGATTTTTGTGAAATTTTAACAATAGGTATTAGACATACATTAATAAATATTCCTAAAATGTTAGTTATTTTAGTATTTTAGAGTTTTTATGCGGTATAATATAGACATAACCTCCAATTAAAAAATTAAAATATTTCAGATTTACATTAATTTTGAGCCATAGTCATTAGACACTAATTAAGCTAAATTCCCTGAATTTCAATTTCTTCTATTTAAAGTTTAAGCTTGCCAAACCGACGAAAATTCTATTTTAAACCTAGACGCGACAGACCAACGAACATACTATTTCAAATTTAAGCGTGACAGCCCAACGAACATGCTATTTCAAATTTAAGCGGGACAGACCAACGAACATGCTATTTCAAATTTAAGCGTGACAGACCAACGAACATCCTATTTCAAATTTAAGCGTGACAAACCAACGAACATGCTATTTCAAATTTAAGCGTGACAGACCAACGAACATGCTATTTCAAATTTAAGCGTGACAGACCAACGAACATGCTATTTCAAATTTAAGCGTGACAGACCAACGAACATGCTATTTCAAATTTAAGCGTGACAGACCAACTGACTGATAAAATCTCTCATAGAAAAGTGGGGGCGCATCAAGTTGATCCGTTTTTGACGGTAATGAAAATCTGCAATTTGTGTTTCATTGATTTGCTTCGTGAGAAGTCTCAAAGCGTTAAATATCGACGAAACCTTTTTAACTTACCATGTTTCACTTCCTCTTCAGCTCAAATTTGAACGCTCAAAAGTAAATTAAGTCGACCAATTTAAAAAGAGAACTGAACAATTCGTCATTTTAGAATTTCAATTTCAACACTCTCAATCAACAATAATTACCTGTTTATTTGCTTTAGACGGTCTCAATCTATAATTATGTATATAATATATTTCATACATACATGTCTTATATTAACCAAGAATCATCAGTGCGACTGGGTATTACTCTACCACCGGTGCAGGATTGGAACCCTGCACCGAAGTCACCTTTAACTTCTATCCGACATCTTTGCCCCCACGGTCGCTGAGATAACTATACAACGAAGAAAGGGAAATTAAGAGAGGCGCGAGAGCGCTCTATCCCTTAATAGACTTCAAAAACGGCCTATGCTGGAAATCTCATTTCTTTGATCAATCATAACTCAAGAACCAATCAACCAAATTAGTTAAAACTTTGCACAATTTTTTTTGATAGGTGCTATAAGTGTGTAGAATTTCAGCATCATTAGTCAAGGCAACCCAGAGATTCAGAAAGGTCAGGCATGATTTTTTGTTATCCGTGTGTACGTACGTACGTACGTACGTATGTGCCACCCTGTATCTCATCAACTATTTGATGGATTCAGCTGATTTTTGGCAGAGATAGAGGTTCTAGGGTCTAGTTGATGGCATTTTAATTTCAGTTTACCATATACCTTAGTTTTCCAGAAAATTCCAAAAACCCTACAAAATGGCCATTGTATTGAGGCATAGCCTTTACAAAAGTAGTGACATCCCATGATAAATGCCAGTATACAGAAATCATATGCCCTTAATAGGGTTAAGATGAAAATTCATATACACTAAATGTACAAAAGCAAGGAAATTCCCAAATTTTTACACTTTTATTGTCATTAAAGGTATGCGAGCGCAACAGGGCTATGTATTTTACTGGTAGGAATTTTTCTTCAGCGAACCTCACACACTTCATCCACTCATGCATAGAGATTTATACTGTAGCGATGTTATAATGAAATAGTTTGGTTGATATGTAGTCATACCCTTAATTAATGACAATAAAAGTGTAAACATTTGGGAATTTCCTTGCTTTTGTACATTTAGTGTATATGAATTTTCATCTTAACCCTATTAAGGGCATATGATTTCAGTATACTGGCATTTATCATGGAATATACCTATATTCATTAAATGAACAGTCAGCCTACGTAGAGTGTTCAATTAAGGAGAGGAAACTTTGCAATATTGCTTTAGTTATAAGCTATATATATATATATATATATATATATATATATATATATATATATATATATATAGTAATCCGGGTAGGGTAAAAATCCACAGCGTAGAAATCCAAAGGGAATCAAACCGGGCTTATAAAAGAGTGCTCAATTAAAATATAGAGCTGTATTGTGAATGCTTTTATTCAAACATGTACAAGGTCTGCTACACTGGCATGTCGATGAATTCAACGACCAGGTTGGATCATAAAAAATTATCTGCATGATGAGACCTCATCTCTTGAGAGCTGTAGATCGATAACATCGACATGCCAGTGTAGCAGACCTTGTACATATTTGAATAAAAGCATTCACTATATATATATATACATATATATATATATATATATATATATATATATATATATATATATATATATATATATATATATATATATACATATATATATATATATATATACTAGAAGAATACTCGGCTCACGATGGATAAAATTAATTCCTCGAACAGAACAGTTTTGCACCACATTTATTTCCTTATTCCGAAGATTACAATCAAGATATAATGCGACTGAATCTTATGTCTAGAATATTTCTTTTAATTTCGATCAAAATCCATTTCATGATTTTGATTTTATATTTAACCCTTAAGGTTACGTATTTCCGTCGATCTGTAACGCTCAAGTTTGATATAACATTGTATTTGGTCTATAATGCCTATGCTTGAAATAGAATTTTATTTGGTCTATCATGCCTAGTTTGAAATAGAATTTTCTAGATTTTTTAAATTTATTTTTTAACATATTTCACCCCAAACAAGACAGGCCGCCACTGTAGACGTAAAGGGTTACTGAGAATTTGGATGTGGGTTTTGGGTGTCACCCCAAGTTGGGAGCAGTGTAGCGAGATGTCTGTTTACATTAGTTTTAAACCTCTGTATGTCGGTACTGTCGGGGAAACAGGGAGCCGGGATCAGGAAGAGAGTTTCAGAGGGCAGCAGCACGAGGAAAGAAGCTATTGGAGTAAAAGGCTCTCCGGCATCTGGGAGACCTCCACAGTGAATGGATGGGATTTAGCTGATTGTCGAGTTGGTTTAGTGAATTTAAGTTGAGGGGTACCAAAGTAGCCGGTTCATCGGAGCACAATCCATTGAAGTAGTTATAAAACAAGCACAAGGAAGCAACATTACGGCGATGGGGCTTGATGAATAGTGAGGGACCTATCAAGTTGGCGACTCTTTTTAGACCTTGTCTAAGAGGGAGAGACTAGTGGATGATACCCCACTCCAGATGTGACAACAATACTCCATGCATGAGCAGATGGTGGCTTTGTAGAGATACAGGATAATGTCAGGTGTGAGGAGTTTACTAGCACGGTAGAGGGAGCCTACCTTCTTTGCTGCAGGCTTGGCAATGTCTTCTATATATGTGTTCCAATTCATGTTACCTGTGAACGTTCTAAATAGTATTTTATTTGGTCTAACACACTTAATTTTGTAATAGTATTTCCGTAGATCTGTCACGCTCAAGTTTGAAATAACCATTTCTTTGGTCTATCGTGTTTACTTTGAAATATAAGTTTCTTTAGTCTGTCACGCTTAGTTTGAAATAGAATTTTCTCTGGCCTGTAAGTTAGAAATGGCATTGTTTTTTAGACTATCAAGCTCAAATTTAAATTAGCTTATTCTTTGGTTTATTCCGCTTAAGTTTGAGATAGCATTTTCTTTGGTCTGTCATGCTTTGGTTTGAAGTAACATTTTCATCAGTTAGTCGGGTTTAAATTTGAACTAACATGTTCTTTGGTCTGGAGCCCTTAAATTTAAAATAGAATTTTTTTGTTCTGTAACGCTTAAGTTTGAAATGGTATTTCATTTGGTTAGTCGGACTGAAGACCTGGGTGTTCCAAGTTCGAATCCAGTTCCACTGTACCACTTGCACTTAGGGATGTTGGCAACCTTCTTGTGGTGTTTCCCGTAAGTACCCGATGTCTTTCCAGAAAGATTTCTAACTAGAAAAACATCGGGAAAACTAATGCCAACACCACAATCATCTGATTCACACGAAAGAAGATTTGGTTAATCACGCTAAAATTTGAAATAGCATTTTATTTGGTTTAATTTATTTGAGTTTGAAATAAAATTGCTTTTGATCTATCACGATTAAGTTTGAAGTAACATTCACAACAAAAACTCGTCTAGCTATAACCACTGTAAATAATTTTCCTTTCTTCCTCTGTGAAGTTTAAACTAAACGAAACTTCCATGAACAAAGTTTCTTTCCACGAACTACACGTCTGTGGAACACAATACAACGGACCTGCTTCCCAGATAACTACAATGTGGTCGTTTTCAAGTTCAATAGTAACAAGTTCTTGTTAGGTCGTCGTCTTAAATAATCTAAGTCTGTCCAGTTTCAACTATCGTCACCAATCTTCACACTATTGTCTCACCGTCCACCTGACAAAATCTTTAACTCTTATCCTCTAGTGGCATTTGAGCCTTGATAAGCGGTGATGCGTTAGTACGAACATAGCTTTGTCTTCATGTCACATTTTAGTTAAAAAAATAATTTTGATCTCTGAACATGAAGATTGAATGGACCCATCTTCAGAATTTTCGTTCCTTTTTTTATTTTCACTCCTAAAGTACATATTATTTAATGTACATTTACGGCCAGAACTGGACTATAAAGCTAGAGAAAGGCTCTCTCTATTGACATGGGAGTCTCCTCTTCTAAAGCCTTGCCTCCTGGCTCCGAAGAACCGTGTGTCCAGTGGAAGACACTAAATCGCTTGAGAACAGGAATGGGGCGATCAAAAGCTGCTATGACCAGGTGCGGCTACAATACTGACTCAACTATCTGCGAATGTGGGAAAGAATACCATACGATACAGCACTATCTTGTCTCTACTACAGAACAATGTTGAGATGATGCACCAGACGATGCAACTAATGTAGCTTAAAAGATCTCGTAGTGTTCAATGATAATGAAAAGTTATGTGTAAAGAAATGGAAAGATGTCGCATCAGAAAATGCTTCGAAGACACGAAAAGAAGAACGACCAGATCTAAACAATTAGAGGTGTAAGTTCCATGCAAATCGATCTGCTTCTTAGGATCGTAGATATTTTTATAGACATGGCTTTTTTGCAAAGACTTCCCGCTCGTGGAACACATTGTCGCGGAACTCCAGGGGAAACAATGGAAGTGGTTTCGAATCTCTACGTTGCCTTTTGTGCCTCCTCCTCTAAGTGACCCATGGGGATAGAACACCCTTAAAATTTCAAATCCGTATATTTTAATTAAATTTGAAACCATATGTATAACATATTAATTCAGAGAGTTTTCCAACATTTCATATTCTTCCAGTTATATTTGGGTACGAAACCGGAGAAGGGGGAGGAGGATAAAAACAAAGAAAGTAATATAGTATTATAATCAATGTGAAAAAGTCCATAGTTGTGATCTTTATTGAATCTCAAGCAACGTCGGGTCTTCCTGATATATATATATATATATATATATATATATATATATATATATATATATATATATGCTATAGTTGGGCCCATTTCTCGCACTAGGAATGAAGTCAAAACGCTCTAATTCAAATTAATTGAACTTTACACAATAGACGCACCATATTTTTCATATATTGCTTATGTATATGTGATATCAGTAGCAAGGTTAACTAATTTGCATATTGGTTTTTAAACAAGAACACTTTATTAATTAACTATTATTTGTTATTGTTTTTTAATTCAATGATTTTTTATGATTTTCATATGAAAAATTGTTCTGTTATAGAATATCGTTTTATTTCCTGGACAAATACTTAGTATTTGTGTTAAAATGTTTTCTTTTTTAAGGAACCGACTTGGTTTTCAACAAGTTGCGACCTATTTCTAAATTGCAAGTGAAAAGGCAAATTTGTTTCTTTTTTTTTCTAGTAAACACATACAGTTCAAACGCCAAACTAGTGAGCGTGTGATCGCTTATAAGTGTCGAGTTTATAATGGGATGAATAAACACAATGTCCCATGTCACACAACGTTAAGTATCGACGTCGACTTTATCGCCTGAGAATTACATGGCCCTTCTTTTTTTTATGCATAATACAAGATGGTCACTAATTGGGAATGCAACGGCCGATAAAGTGCGTCTTTGTTAAATTACCTTTGAACTCGGAAAAACTCGCCGAACTACGGAAACTTAACACTTGAATAAATAAATAAAAAAGCGGCGTTTTATGTAAGAAAAATATTTACAACTTAATAACGAGACACGTGGACATTATCTAGTGTATATATATATATATAATTCAATTTTCAAGAATTGAGGATATTTTAAGTAAGGTATCACCCTAGACTAAATGTGGCATTGTGGTAACTGCAATGATTCTAACAAAGTGTAGGATAAATAGAGGAGGCCCAACGCCCCACACTTTTGATGGCCTTGTACCTAATTTGTTAGAATGTATTTAGATAGGTTTTAGAAATAAATAATTCAAAGTGTAGTATCTGTTCTGATACTACACTTTATCTGCACTGCCCTCGGTCAGGGAAAGAAAAGAGCATTCTAGAATGAGACTTTTTTTAATTTTTGTCCAAATCTTTTTTTGTGCCTCTTTTTAGGAAGCTGAATTTTCTCTCACATTAACAACGACCTTGTGTCTAACTTTACTTTGCCCTTATTGCCGGGGAACAAGTAAATAAAAAAAGAAATTGACGGACAGAGTCTCTGAGAGAGATGCAAGGCCACATGTGAATATCTCAATCGAAATTGACACTCTTAAAGATTCATTACATTAATATTCTTAAAACTTTTACTTCTGTCTTAAATAGCACCACGAACAAAACGATCGAATCGTTGCTCTTCTTCATATACAGAGTGAAAAAAAGAACCTTTCGAGCGCTGATATAATCAGAACGAGGCGAAGATTTCAAGCGGGATCGTAAAGATAAGTCATTCGAAACGGAAAAATTATTCATAACTTTTCGTGACGATGAAATAAAAATGACAATGAGGCTTTGGGGGTAAATAAGGGCGATAACTCAGAACACGTTATCAATAAACATTTTTTTTTCAAATTATATTAATTTGATGGTATATTTTTTGTTCATTTTGTACCCTCAAGTTTTGAATATTCATGTATAGATACAAGCATAAACTAATCGTGTTTATATTGCAGTCGGCCATATTGGATTTCTGAGCATAAAAACGTGGGTATCTACAACGAAAGCAGGACTATTTTATTATAATTGAAATTAAGTGTCCTTCTGCAACCGAAACTACGTAATATTTCTCATTGAATTGTTTTTATTTGAAACATTTATAAAAATGTATTCATTTGGGAAATCCATTATTTTATTATACATGTATTTATCATAAAATATTTTCATAATTTAATTAAAGCTATATATATATATATATATAATTAAATATATATAATTAAATATATATATATAATTAAACATATACATGAGGCCTGTCTAAAAAGTATCCGACTTTAAGCCAGAAAAATATTTCAAGTACGTGACGAGATTAGGACCCTTATCCCCTTCAAAGTAGGCCCCTTTGTGCTTGCACACACTTAGCCCACCGATCTATCCACTGCCGGAAACACTTCTGGAAGTCTTCTTTTGGAATGGTGTCCATCTCCGCCGTCGCGTTATTCAGCAGGTGTTTGAAGAAGATGCGACGTGCAATACAAATTAAGGAGTGGTTCAACCGATTTCAACACATCAGCGGAGAGTGACCAGCGTTCTGGCAGGCCCCAAACTGCTCGGAGTACAGCTGTTGTAGAGAGAGTGCGAAAAAAGAGATAATGCAGAACGCGATGGCGGAGATGAACACCATTCCAAAAAAAGACTTCCAGAGGTGTTTCCAGCAGTGGCTGGATCGGTGGGCTAAGTGATTGCAAGCACAAGGAGCCTACTTTGAAGGGGATTAGGGTCCCAACCCCGTCACGTATTTGAAATAGTTTTTCATGGCCTAAGGTCAGATACCTTTTAGACAGGCCACGTATATATATATATATATATATATATATATATATATATATATATATATATATATATATATATATATATTATATATATATATATATATATATATATATATATATATATTTATATATACGTGAATAACAAAATCCCATTCCGAGATGTTCTTTTTGACGCCTCTAATAAATCGTTTATATAAAAAACCAATCAGCTTAAATTCTAGTCTTTTAAATTTCAAGAGCGAATGACCCTTTTGCTACAAAATAGCTATTGTTAAAAATCTATTAAACCGTGCCAAATTAACTACCTCCTCTAGCAAAATACTATACATTGAATTAAAAAAATATAAAACAAGTACGTATTAACAACGAATTCCCTAATTAGATCGTTGTCTAGATACTTCTAATATATCGTTCGTATATACTAAACTAGAAAATAGCCGTTTGTCTTTCTTCAAATACCGGTAGATATAGCGACAATCACACGTATTCAGTTATATAACTGTTTGTTTGTTTTTTCATCAGTCATTTTTTTTTTCATGATTAAGCGAAGACTTCTGTATAGATTTGGGTGGACATATAGATCATTCCACATTCGATGAGGCATAACGTAAATAACCTAAAATTTCTTTTGAATCTCAGCTAACGAATTTATTAATAACTAGCTGGCTTCAACCGATCTCTATCGCTTCGTAATTTAATGTCTACGTACTACTTGAAATCATTGAAACGAAACAAATCGGTAAGAAAATGAAGACACAATTAATCGATGAGAAAAAGAAGAAAACAAATCGATGAGAAAATGAACACAAAACTACTCGATAAGAAGACAAGACTAATCGATAAGAAAAAAGTAATCTATAAGAAGACAAAAGTAATTGATAAGAAAAAAAGACAAACCTTATCAATAAGGTAAACAAGACAAAACTAATCAATAACAATAAGATAAAACACTAATCGATAAGAAAAAAAGACAAAGCTAATCGATAAGAAAATAAAACTGATCAATAACAAAAAAAGGACAAAATTAATCTTTGCTCATAAAAATTTAATTTGAATATGTGATTATTCGTTACTTTCTTTTTTATCATCAGTTATTGGTAAGATTAAGCCTCCCCACTTTACTCATAAAATTAAACTGCACGCGTGATTATTCATACAGCAAGGCGAGCCGGACGCACGTACGTTCACTTTTATTATATAGATAAGATTATACGGTTGTAATCTCGTTGAACAAAATCAAAACAACTAAATAAATGAAATAAACATGATATTAAAATAGTGTAACCCGTCAAAAGACGGGTATTCTCGAGTTTTTTTTTTGTTTTTTTTTTTAATTTTCAAAGAGTTTACTGTTTTTAATAACGAAACGACAAAAATTCATGTGTCACTTGTGTCACTTTTCAGCCAGTAGATACAAGACAACAACAACGGGGAAACAATCCGGAGGTGAGTCAGTTGTTATCCTCAACTGTCTGCACATTACGCATGCGCTCGTCTATGGTCTACTTCCGGTCTGGTCGAAAGACGTTTTCTTACTTATTTCCATTCTTTTCTCTTAATTCTTAATTAATTATGTATATGCCAAACTTTTTATGCAGACCAAAATTAAACGCAACAGAAAAAATAAGTATTAATGTTTCATTTTTCGCTCTCATTTCTCCAGATATTAAAGCATTCATTATTGCTTCTTTTACTCTGAGTATTACGATCTTAATGTTTAATGTTGAATGTCATTTTGGTCATTTTCAAAACTAAAAAGCTTTCTTTTTTTGCTGTCAACACAAAAAGAAGAAACATTGATTACCAAAAAGCATTCAATTAGATGGTGTTGAAAATTAATAATTTTTTGTTGAAAATAAAACCAATTCTTTGCTTCTATAGATAATTGATTGTATATATATATATATATATATATATATATATATATATATATATATATATATATATATATATATATTAGTAAACAACGATGGATGACTGTTTCATCGCTGCATGTAACAACTTTCCTTTGAATTTATGTTATTGAAATGTGGTCTACAGATTTTAATTTTCTGAAGATTCTTGTATAGGGTACATGTACAATACAAATTTTCTTGTTTGTGTACATTTTATCTAATAAGAAACGATCGTAAATAATGAAAAATGTTGTAACATATAAAAGTCACTGGACTTATATATATATATATATATATATATATATATATATATATATATATATATATATATATATATATATATATATATTCATCAAAGTATCGTCTTCATTGTAAGACTTCCTCAGGATGATAATTTGAAGAAAAATGTCATGCAAGTACATCGAAATTTTGGCATGACATGATGGAGTGATAAAGGAAAAGTAGTAGCCGTGGCTACTGTGAGCGCTGGAGGAGAGTCCAGGCTGCGAGAAGTCAGTGGTGGCGAATAATGAAATGAATATGTAAAGCTTTCAGTGGGTACCATTAAGACAGGAGTGGAAAAGTGGAGGGATAAGAATATTAATGAATTTGCCTTAGGGTGGGAGAGATGAAAGGAGGGCTGAGATTTTTGTCGTGGTGAGGTGTGGCATGGATTTTGAGAGGCTAGGGAAAGAAAAGGGAAGGGGAAACTCTGTGTATCCTGAGGAAGTCTTACAATAAAAATGAAACGTTGATGAATATATATATATAAAAACATCTCTTGGTTTTTTCATTTTTCATTTCTCATTACGTCGGATTACTCTCATCCTTCCTTTCTCATATATATATATATATATATATATATATATATATATATATATATATTTCCTCCCTGTGTTCATGCGTGTTTGCTATCCCCTCCTTATAAATAGACAGGGATATAAAAGGATAGCAAGTACGCGGGATAATATAGCATGGTATGTAGAACATAAGACGGGAAACTGCCTACTGCAATTTGATGTGAACTCTTGGAGGTTTGTATCTAAATTTACAATTACATAATTTCTTACCGATATTAAACAGTCTTCCCTTATAAATTTAACAATTAATGAAATAATAAATGTGTATATATATGTATGTATATTGTGTGTATATGTGTTTATCTATGTAAATGTATCTATGTATGCATATGTATATATATATGTATATTTATATGTATGTATATAAGTATGCGTATGCATATGCATATATGTGTTTGTGTGTGTATTTAGACAGCAAATTGTTATCGACACATGTCTGATTAAAGTCAACGAAATTTTCTTTTAAACTTATTTTCTTTGTCGTTGTCTCGGCGAAATGAGCTAGTTTCCATATCTCTGGTACAAATTCATGGTGTATGGATTCGATCATTCTTTTTTCGGATATTTTAAACACTTTCGGTCTTCACGATCGTCTTCAGGAGTTGACGTTTGCCATTTTTCTATATTGTTGCTTTTATTTACGTTGTTTTATTATTTTATCCTGTACTTTTGTGGGAGAAAAAATAATTGAATCTGTTATTTATTTATATATTAAAATATTTATTTTTTTACTTGTTTTTATAAGTTTTGTTTATTGTTGAGAGGATAGGGTGTAATTTGATCAGTTATTTATGTATTTGTTTATTTATTGTTTTTATTAATTTGTTGTTCTTTATTTTTTATTAATTGTGGAAAAAATAAAGTTTTATTTTATATTTTCATGTGCTTGTATATTTATTGGTCCCCCGATTTATAAAATCGGGGGACCTATGTTTTGAGGCATTTCCGTCCGTCCGTCCGTCCGTCTGTCCGGATTTTTCTCCGCAACCATCCATTGAATTTCTCTGAAATTTTGCATGAAGTTGTAACTTTTGTCAGGATAGAAAGTGACATTCTCCGATTTTGAAAAAGAAATATGGTTAGCCCCCCCAGGGGGTCAAAAGCCCCCAAAATGGAAAAAAATAACATTGTTTGCCTCATAACTTTTCATCCATCGATTCAATTTTTCTGAAACTTGGCCAAAATGTAGAGGCAATTGTTCTGGATATAAAATGAGCATCCTTGACCTCAGAAAACTTATGGTTTGCGTCCCCAGGGGGTACAATAGGGGTCAAAACTGCACCAAATTGCCCAAATTTATTGCATTTTACACTCGCCACATCGAGTCACATACAGAGGAGGACAACGCATGCGCGGCTTGTTTACTTTAATTTAATTGTAGAATACATTTAAATATACTAATATATAAATAAACAAGCAGGGTTATCCGGCGTTGCTCGGGTTTGAGTGACGGATAGCATCATATGCAGCATCATATTAACCAGATTTTATCATAACAACAACCTTGATGTTTTCAGCTTGATATATTACTAACGAAGCTATTCATATATATGTTAATACTTTTAACGTAACGTTTATAAATATATTAATTTCATTAGAAAATTGTCATTAGCTCTTTTAAGGGGCAGCTGGAGAAGCAGAATTACTTCTATTATGTTCCCATGCAAATTGTATGTGTGAATACACTTTTATTTAAGGTACAGTTCCTAGTATGTCTTTGTTTTTAGAACAGACATGCCCACAAACAGATAGGTATTCTATTTTATTATATGTAGAGATAAATCTAGGTATGTAGAGAGTGATAAAGAGAGAGTAAGAGAGTGAAACAGAGAAATGTGCAGACAGCCAGACAAGCAGACGGATGGGCGTTAAGTACTAAATATAACATAATTCTTACGTTTTATTAGGTTAAAAAAGGAAAACAATTTTATTCGATTTCATATAATTTAAATTTAAAGCAATTGCAGGGTGGATTCGAAACCGCACACTCAATGTTTTCAATCTGATACTTTTCCAACTGAACAAGTCGATATTTAAAATAACACTCATAAGAAAAATCGATATACGTATTTGAAGTTTGATGGGATGATTTAAAAGTGGGGGCACATAGATATTCGGCACATAGAGGGTAACGTAGAGATTCTAGACCACTTCCATTGTCTTTCATGGAGAATGTTATACATATGATATAAATTTCATAAAAATAACATGTATTTGACGTCTTAAAGGAAGTTCGGTTCCCATATCTCTCTTAAGTTACGAGGGCACTTAAAGAGTTGGGAACACTATCATTGTCTTCCCCAGAAAATTATTTACATATGATTTAAATTTCATAAAAATAGGCTATATTTACAGTTTTAAGGGGGTTATGCCCTCATAGCCCCCCTTAGGGTTGTACTTAAAGATTCGGAAACACTTCTATTGTTTTCTCCGGTAAATTTTACATGAACATACACTTTTAGATTTTATGGAGATTCCCTATCCTTTCTTTCTATAGGGAACAAACTATAGGGAACAAACACACTTCACACACTCGCAGGCATACACACATACATTGAGAGATAACAGATTCAATTACACCTAATTTTTTCTCCCACCAAAACTATAGAAGAAAATAATAAAATACTTTAAATAACACTAACAATACAGAAATAAACAATACCTGAAAACGATCGCGGAAGTCGAAAGCGCTTGAGATGGCCGAAAAATAACTCTTTGACCCATACTCCATGAATTAACACCAGAGACCCGGAAACTACCTCGTCGCGTCGATATAATGATTATGAAAATAATGAAAAGAGAAAATTCCGTCGTCTTTAATCATATATATATATATATATATATATATATATATATATATAATTTATTTAAAAATGATAAATATTTCAGAATCGTACCGCGGTTTCATCCAGATGGGTTGATTCTGAAATATGTAACTATATTTCGGGATTTTTAAGATGAAGGTTGATAATTTGTAGAATTTGGTATATTCGGACTACTGTTCTCATCTTAGGTGTTTTTATCACTACGTTTCGGCCGATGTAACCTCCGAACTTCTTCGGGTGTACTTTGTCGAATTTAGAGATCTTTCTGTCGAGCTCAGGAATATGGACGGAATTTCGAACGGAACCCTTTATTAAATCCACGGGGATAGCATGCTCTTGTTCAATCCGCACGGACCCGTGGCGCAGTGGATATAGTACTAAGTAAAATTCAATTCTAGGTGACAGCCATCTGAAGGATGAAGGTTTACTCCTCAGTGCGGGCGATACGAAGAATTGCGAATTACTGGCATAGAGCATACTACCCCCGTGAATTTAATCAAGGGTTCCGTTGGAAATTCCGTCCAGATTCCCGAGTTCGACAAGGTACACCTAAAGAAGGTCGGAGTTTACATCGGCCGAAACGTTGTGATTAAAACGCCCAAGATGAGAACAGTAGTCCGAATATACCAAATTCTACATGTAACATATAGTTTTTAAATAAATTATTTGTATTAGCTCTCCCTCTTCTGCGATCCAGCACTTTATTGATTTCTTTTCAATATAACTTATATATATATATATATATATATATATATATATATATATATATATATATATATATATATATATATATGTGTGTGTGTGTGTGTGTGTGTGTGTGTGTGTGTATCTCATGCGTTTTAGTTCAATAGAGTAAACAAACTAAGGTAACTGCCGGCTTGCCGTAATCCATGTGAGTATTACTTTTTTTCTTACAAACTGTTTAATGTATTGGTTAAATCTCTGATGAACAGTAAAATCCAGATTTCGAATATTTTCAAAAGTTGAAACATTTGCAAGATGTAAATAAACAGATATTTGGAACAGTTTTGTATCATTGGAATTATGAATAACTCATATATATATATATATATATATATATATATATATATATATATATATATATATATATATATATATTCCAGCCACTATATCTTTATTTACTAGTAAAGCGATTCATTTTTACGGCCGTTTCATCATCTACCAAGAAAACAAGATATTCGAACCTCTTCCAGAACAATGAGTTTTCAGACAAAAAAAAACAGAAAAGCATACAAAAAAGCCCAAAGTAAAGACTTACATTTCTAAACATTATTATACGTCCATATTTTTCAAACAAATCCTGTATTTAGTGCAAAACTAACACCATCTTTGAGCGAAGCAGAGCAAAAATCAAATACGTGTATGCATATTTGATTACGTTTATATATCGCTACAAAAAAATCTTTCTCATCCAAAAATGAATAAAAGAAAAAAAGAAAAGAGAAAAAACAAAAAAGTTAAAGGTAGCGACAAAAAATCAAAATAAAATACATAATAGTTTATTATTCGTAAAAATATGAAGACTATGTTTTAATACCTTGTTTGTCTAGAAATTAATCTTTTTACTGATGAATAAAATGTAGTCGCTGATATCTGCATTATATCTCTCTCTCTCTCTCCCTCTCTCTCTCTCTCTCTCTTTATCTCTCTCTCTTTATCTCTCTCTCTCTCTCTCTCTCTCTGTCTATCTATCTCTCTCTCCATGTATATATATAGAGAGAGAGGGAGAGACAGAGATTTTATTAACACTCTGTTTATAACTGTTACTCTAATGCTTTTTTCCTTTATATTTTACTACATGCTAGATGATCCTCAGTTCTGGAATTAAGTTATGTTTTAAAATCTCCAATTTTAATTGCAATTAACTCAACAAGTGAACCGCATCGTTCTCTTTCTAGCCCCCCCCCCATACTCTGTTATTGTATGCTGATTCAACCACACGCTAATAGTTTTTCATGTCTCTGTAACTATTTGGAAAAAGAGTGACTATCTCTTTTCAACTAACTTTCATAGTGTGTTCGTACTGACCGTGAACACATATCTAACATTGATATCAAAATAATAATAACTCTGCTTATACATATTACCCATTAGGATAATATATAAATAAATAGGCATATTAATTATAGTTATGTAAGAAGATTTTCTTAATAGATGTATGCAGGAACGCGCAACAAAAGTGCAAGTAATTTGCTTTTTAACCAAGCAATGAATATCCTCGATAAAAAATCTAACAAAAATCAAAGAATTATTCGATCTTAATTTCAATATTTATTAATTTATAAATGAATTTTAACATAAAGTATTTATTTTATTAAAATAAAACTTTTAGGTTAATTAAATTAATTAACACCATATTCATTTCAAGGACGAAATACGTCTTATATCCATAGTCGAAACTAACTGACCACCCTGAAGAAGAAAAGAAAACCCGAAAGAAAGAAAATGATACTCAAAGATCAAAAACTGAAATGAAAAAAAAAATTATACCTTGAAAGCTGTAAATAATAGTTGACTTTAAAAAGTAATCACGAGTAAAATTCATTCATTGGTTAACAATCAGATAACTTTCACTTTCATTGACCGTCCCAAGATATATGAATGAATCGATGAATTTGTGAATAAAAACAATATATATATATATATATATATATATATATATATATATATATATATATATATATATATATATTGTAATAAGGCCCTTAAAGAAATTAAAGTCAGGCACTCTCGGGGATATTAAAAATAGACTATCAAAACGCTCTAATGCAAAGTTCCGAATACGTTCTTTCGATTAGTCTTCTGTCTGTGCCCGCTTCTAGGTACATATAGATATTAATTTCCCTTAATTACGTAATAGATTCTAGGCTGACTGTGAACCGGGTTCGCGCTTCCCGACCGTCTGAAATTATTACTCCCCTGCACTGATGAGAGCAATAAGCTTGAAACGCTAGCGTCTGTAAGTTATAAATAATTTAATATTTATTTATAAACATTATATATATATAGATAGATATTTGTAAGTTGTGCCTTTTGTCTGTTTTTTATTTGTTTACAAACTCTTATAGTGTTAGAGATAGACCTACATAAACATATACATTCTGAAACTACATCAGATCGAGAAAATGGATCAGTATATTTCACTTTGATCAAAGGCAGAACAATAATATCGCGGGTTCTACATTCACAGAGACTTTATTTTATCTATGAGTAGAAAATACAGATATACCTCTATAAACATATAAGTTCTGAAACTACATGATCCAGAGTACTTGGATAAGTATATTTAATTAAGATTAAAAAGGGGTAAAATAGACATCCATAAGTGATAAATACGATATTTTACAACATTTTATTTTATTTAGGACTTGAAAATTATTGGAATGAAAGATAATTACAGAAATTGTAATATAATAGGGTTCAGGGCTTGGAGTCGGAATACACAGGGCTCCTAAATTGTCCCTGAAAAACGCATGGTCTGTTAATATCTTTATAATGTTAGATATGTTTATATATGTATATTTGTATTTACAGAATTCACTACTAAACTAATTAACTGATCATTATGAATTTTTGAACACAGCTGCTAGGCGTAAGAGCTCAATTGTGGGCTATATTAAGTTTAATTTGGTTTCATGCTAATGGGTTAACAAGAAGGAAGAAGCCCTTTTTGAAAATGCAGATCTCTCCGATATTTATAAAATATTAACATCAATTAATAAATATTATCAAAAATTCAGTTTCTCTGGAATATTTTATAGGATTTGGGGGGAGGGTAATATTTCATTTAAAAATTGAAATATTCTCAATTTGCATTGAATTTGATCCATTATTATTAGACACCAATTAAATATAATTCTCTGAGTTTAAATTTCTTCTTAAGACCCCTCAAGCTTAAACTTTAACTTTTATGCATTTTATAGAATAAAAATCGTGTAATGGATTTTTATCAAAATTGAAATAAGGATTCTAGACATCAGGTTTAATATCATTATATCTTCATTTTAATCTTCGTAAAGAAACATAAAAGTATAGTAAAGCTATTTTGTTCGGAAATTTATTTTACCTGTCCTCAGACGAGTATTTTTCTCGTGTATATTATACATATATATATATATATATATATATATATATAGAGAGAGAGAGAGAGAGAGAGCGAGAGCGAGAGAGAAGAGGGTAGTGCAGCATCAGTGCAGTTCCAACGAGAGAAAAGTATATATGTAAATGAGTAAGGCTACCAACATTTGTAAAAAGAGTTTTTCAACATTTGTTTATTATTTTGTTATTTTATAATTTTATAATATTATTATTTTATAATTTTATAATACGCGTTCCAAGCGTGGTGCTCTCTCATCAGATATGTAAATCCATTTTGGATTCACATATCTGAAGAGAGCGCACCACGCTCGAAACGCGTTATAAAATTATAAAATTATTAAATAATAAATAAATGTTGAAAAAATCTTTTTACAAATGTTGGTAGCCTTACTCCTTTACACACACACACACACACACACACACACACACACACACACACACACACATATATATATATATATATATATATATATATATATATATATATATATATATTGTATGCATAGCAAATTGAAATAAATATACTTATGACATTATTTATATCAGTTCCAAGAATTCAAAATCAACAATATTTTGGGCGTACGATCGTTCTAAGACGAAAGGATTTTTATTGATTCTCAGTTGTGTCTCGGTCAGCATCGATTCCAAACATAACAAATGGAAGTCGAACAAAATCATCAACATTATTCATCCTCAAGTACATAGTTAATAGAAGAAAAAACATAAATAAGATATATATATATACGAATAAATAACAATAATAATAATTTAAAAAATATAACACACACACACACACACACACATATATATATATATATATATATATATATATATATATATGAGGGGTCTGTTAATAATGTTTTTAATAAACCTCTATATGTTTCCAAAATAAACTTCCTCAATGGTTTCTTCTCTCTTTCAGCTTCTAAACCGGCGATTACCACTGTGAGTACAACTGGAGGTAAGTTACGAAGTGGTCTCTGTCTGGCTATATCTCGTAAATGAGGTATCGTTTTTTACACAATATGCATTTTTCTGACTGTTGTCTTCAATATATCCTGTATCGGTTGTCTTCAATATATCCTGTATCGGTTAATTGCCGTTAGCTTCTTCACCAAGTATTTAATTCACAACCCCTAGGTAGAATTCACGCTAAAATATGCTTTAACCAACGTTTTTATCCACTAAGCTATGTGTAAATTAGTAAAGTGAATTCGTATTAATTAGCGTGATAGGCTTTTTTAATTAGCTTGATTCGTTGTTGGTATTGGTTTCATCCAATTCTTTCTAGAATCAGGTACTCACAGCAGGGAACACGCGAAAGTTACCAATATCCATAATGAGACTCGTGCTGTGGAACTGCCTGAATTCAATTTTTTTGTGACACAATGGACTCAGGTTTTACTGTTGGTTTCGGTAATTTTAAGTGTTTGACGTAAGGGAAATAATTCATTTCATTTTGTCGTTTCAAGTTGGAGCAAAATTGTTTCGTTTGGTATAAAACAAATAAGACAGATTTCTCCTTCGGTTATAAAAGAATACTTTTATTTCTCAGTTAAATTTATTCACAAATGGACAATCGGGCCCTGAACATGAGCGGTTGACACACTGATCCCCTTTTCTTGTTCCCTAGTTGGTCGCACTGTCGTGATCTGTGTTCTTTATGGCATCTGCATACTGCACATGTTAAATAACTTTTGCTTACGTTATCCGGCTTCATCTCTTTGGTCAACAGTAGTGACTCCATTCCTCGCTCATCGTTTTTTCGGACAATATTATTCTTTTACTAGTCGTTCTCTTCGACCTACTTACGTCATGGACAATGAATATTTTCGCTTTGTTCATTTCCTGCCAAATAACGTTACATTAACACACCCAGGTCGGAAGTCCGCGTCGTTATCAACTTCATCGCCGTCACCCTGTTAAGAATATCGAAAAGGCAAATAAACGCGAATGAGAACATATCCAAATAGACTAAAAGAAGGGTTCAGTTCGAAATTCCCGGAAGTTACCGACTACGAGAAACAATAACCAAAGAAGGCCGGAGAGCACAACGGTCGAAATAATTTTAACATAACAACAACTAAGATTAACACAAGAGTCCGAAACATCGATCTTTCAATTTATCTATAGAATTGGTTTTTCCAGTAATGCACCATCGATCGCTTGCTAGAAGATATTTTACTAAAACATGTTATTTCGTGTTTGTTGTTTTACATACTTTTACCTGTACCCATGACAGATTATGCTGGCGCGTCGGTCCAGTTATAGTAGCAATGTAGCTCGCGAATCGACCATTTTTCCCATTATTCCGGATTCTGTGGACGCTGCGAGTAGCATAAGGTTGTTGATGTGTAGATAGATGTAGTCATGAAATTTCGTGAGAATAGACACCTATGGTTCATAGAGAAAGAGCCAACCTAGAAAAGCTCGCCGATTACCGATCAGATGTCTCGTTAAATATCAACCAATGATCCCACATTAACCGAGGGTCTATCGGTGTCCATCGCCACTGCGCGTACAAGCAATTTCCGGCAAGCCATCGTCGACCCGAAATTCGAGAAGCGGATATTTTTTCGTTTGGCGAAATTCCATTTACAAAACAATAGACATAAGTAATGTTTTCACAAATTCCATGAAGCAGTCGTATAAGATAGACAACAACCACATAATTGGTATTCGTCTGATTTGATAAGCAACAAATTATGATGATGATGATGATGATGATGATGATGATGATGATGATGATGATGATGATGATGATGATGATGCTGCTGCTGCTGCTGCTGCTGCGAGGGGCGTTCAATAAGTTATGCCCCTGACCCATTTTCCATAGCAGTAGATTTATGAAACTTGCCACAGTTATTAGTCTTTCTCTACATAGGAACCACCCAGAGTTATGCATTTCTCCCATCGTTTGATGTAGCTCTGGACATCGTTTTTGTAGAACACCCCAGGTTGGTCCTCCAACCACGTCGTAACTTCAGAAATCAAGGCTGCATCATCTGGGAAACGCTTTCCTTTCAAAAACAATTTCATGTGTAATCAGTCTTTTGAAAAACTTTGACTCATCTTCTTGGCACATCTCCAAATTCATCCTCGAGAACTCGACGCGTTATTGCTTCTGGAAAGGCATGAGCAACCTGGGAATCCATCTGGCAGACACCTTATGCACATGCAAATGGTCATGAATGATAGTTTCCACAGACCCTGTACCAATCTTGACCTCTTGGACTATTTGGCGAATAGTAATGCGTCGATCTTCCAAAATAGCAGCCTCAACTTGATGGACAGATGCCTCATCAATGGCAGAAGAGGGACAACCAAGTCTGGGAGCTGTTTCCACAGACTTCCGGCCATGTTTGAATTCACGATGCCAGCGTTTTACAAGGTCATATGATGGGGCATCATCACCATAAGTTTATTTCATTTCATCAAAAGTCTCCTTTGGTGTGCGTCCTTTCAAATACAAAAACCGGATCAACTGGCTCCAGTTCAAAGACCTGTAAATCAGAAACCACAATTATTTCAGAGCTGTTTTTTTGCAACATAACCCATACGGATATAAATGATTGCACATGCAAAATTTCATCTAGATCAGACAACTGAAAGTGGGTCAATGGCATTACTTATTGAACGCCCCTTGTACTCCACAAAGAAGACGCACACACATACACACGTGCATGTAGTGACACCAGTTCACACTGTCATGAAGCCTCAAGGAGGATGGAAAGATTGATGAGCAGAACATCAACCAGACCATCTACTAAAAGGGTGCGCCGCATCCTGGAACCTTGAGGAGACATATTGCCACTCAAGTTCACGACAAATGAATGTTGATCGCAAGAAATCATTAGCAAACGGTTGTTGTGATAAAGTAAAATGATGTGCCACAATTATTGAAAGGGTGGAGAGGTCTGGACATTTGGGGAAACTTGTTGTCACACAGACTCCAGGGAACACGACTTTTTATTGTCAGTAAGCAATCACTGATAATGACTTGTGCGAAAACTCCTAGTGAGTAAATAATAATGATTGAAATCAAAGTGAAAATGTTCACCGCACAAACGACAGTACTTATGAAAACAGGCGAACTATTTTTTAAATAATCGAGAGCGGAAACCAATGCACTTAGACAGGTGACACTGTAAGTTTAAATAGAACAGCACTTCGTACACAATACCAGAAATATACATGAAGTATAGTTACATTAACCAAAGGGAACTAAAACTGTCTGGGTAGAAATTAAAAAAAGAATCACATAATCTGACACCACCACTATCACCACCACCACTAAAAAGAAAAATCACATCGTTCGAACCCTGTTTTCTCGGATAATAACCGCTGGCATTGATTTAATAACAAACCAAAAATGATTAATGTACGAACGAATGAAACTTTTATTAAACAAATTTAGAGGTTAGATGATGATTTAAAAACTGCTGGATGCGAAATGATTATGTTAGTGTACTGTGGGGCATTTTTATTTGCTTCTAACACTGTCATGGCTGACTCCACTCCAAGGGCAGATAACTCTCCCTTTCCTCGGTGCAAAGTAGATAACTACCGTAATATGTTTAGACTGAAACCTACTCTATGCCAAACCATTTATTTGTCGATGATCGTTACAAGAACTACAACTACCCGTAAAGGATAGAGGAATTTTCTTTATCGAAGTTAGACCTCTCTAGATCCGTTGTGTTCTGACTATGAATATGACTATGAATATTAACAGGGTGTGACTCTTCGCTATGCACGGGCAATCATTCACTATATAGAGGCTAACTATAAACTGTAGTTGCACAAAAGTGCTTTGAGATGTGTCACATAATGCTGGGTACATGAGGACTAGTCAAGGATGCCATGGACGACAATCTCGAAAAGGTACTATTCATCTGCATGGGCCTTTTAACACTTATTTTTTTAATAGACATTATTACATATGCATATCTAAAGTAAATAATACATATGTGCAAATAAAGTTCAATTCGATTTGGGGGAGTAATGAAAAAGGTTCTATCTATTTTTAAATAAAAATCTTTTTTCTAACTGGTCGATAAATTTCTAAGTTTTGAAACTTATCTGAACACCAGTCAACTGTAATGTTCCCCATCCAGTCTCGGATACATCAACTATGTAACACTTTTTAATCTGTAATATTATTTGGATTATTCATACTACTATTGTTAGCTTGGATGTTATTCTCACAATATTTCAAATGATGTAAGCTCAGACCTTCTTCAGGTGCATATTGTCGAACTCGGAAACCTTTATGTCGAACACAAGAATCTATACAGAATTTCGAAATGGGAAAGTTAGATTGTTCCCGTTCCGTCAGCCATGACGGAGTAGAAGTCTTAAGTAAGTTTTTATTTTATTCTTAGTTAGTATCACCTATGGTGAGGATTGTTTACATTAGCTGAAACGTGAGAATAACATCCAAGATGAGAATAGTAATCCAAATAATCCAAATAATACAAGTTATGAATCCTCATCTAAAAAATTCCGAACCACTTCTGATTTATTGAATTACTTTTCATAAACCAACGCCATCAACACAATGCATATCACGTCTGCATGCGAGAAAGTAACACATTTTCTACAAGAGGGACGTTAATTGACTTAACACCGGTTCTGGTTCATTAGTGTCAAGATGAACACTTCTTTCTTTGTTATCAATTCAGTTATCAGCCTCGAGGGGAGACTTCTCCTTGTTGTTCTTCTTTGTCTTTTTGGTCTTGTTCTTAAAAGGTCGAAGTTTTTTTTTTTACTGTTCTTTGTACTTGCTATCCTCGGGAATTTTCGACATTTTCACTCTTGTATTTTTTTAAATTTGCATTTTTAAAATGTTACTACTTCTACGACATAAATAATATCATAATAATAATATTGTTATTACTCACTAGGAGTTATCATACTACTCACTATCAGTGATTGTTCACCGACAACAACCGGTGGCGTTCCCTGGAGTCTGAGTGACAACAAACCTCCCCAGATTTCCAGTGTTCTCCACCTCTTTTCGATACCCACCGCAAATGATTTTGCGGTATCGCAACAGTCGTCTACCATTGATTTCTCGATGGCAGCGACAATTAGTCTCCTCTGGGATTTGGGTGGCAATAAGCCTCCCCAAGGTCCCAGTACTCTCCGTACTCTTCCAGTGACGGTCTCCTTAGTGCTCTTCCCGCTCGGTCCTCCCATCCTCCATGACGCTTCACGACTATTTTGTGTGGTATCAGCCGAGGCTGGTGCCATCACTTTTTTTGGAGGGAAGAGGGTGTATTTTATAAGATTGCTTGCGGTTCCTGTTCCTTGGTTCGTGCAGTGATGTTCTTCCTGTGGTTTTTCTTTTTTCCTATTGTGACTTTCACATGGTTGGTTACCATTCGTAACTTATGCAGGTTGGTTACCGAATTCGAGGATTTTCCTTAAGATTGCAGCTGGTTTGATCATCGCCGTCCTTTGTATGGTCTCAGTGATCTCTTTGATTCAAATTTCTCCCAGTCTTTTCTCCAGGTTTTTGGAGACTGTTCCTAGTGCTCCTATGATTATTGGTATTAATTTGACTTTCTTCATGTTCCATATTCCTTTCAGTTCGCTGGAAAGTTCCGTGTATTTGCTTCGTTTTTCCGTCTCCTTGATTTTCACTCTGCTGGAACGGCGAAGTCTACGATTTGGCAGGATTTTTCCTTCTTGTCAATTATTATGACATTCGGTCTCCTTGCTTGTCTGAGTTTATCTGTTTGTACACCCATGTTCCAGTCGTTTTCTACTACTGTCTCTAGTTTATGTTTGTACCATTTGTCTGTGTGTTTAAACTACAATCCTTTACACAGTTCCCAGTGTACTGCGTTGCCCACACAGTCATGTCTGTTTTTGTATTCTTTTGGGCTAGTTTGCTGCATTCACTTATATGATTTACCGTTTCGTCTCTTTGCTCACACAGTCTGCATTTACTGTTTTCCTGGGTTTTATCTATTTATAGCTTTAATGTAGTTTGTCGCATTGTTCTGTGCAGCCGTCAGTAAAGATTTCGTTTCCCTGTTCAGGTGTCCTTTTCTTAGCCATTCTCAACTATTTTGGTGGATTCGTCTCTTGTACGTCTTATGAAGCATCCATGTAGTTGTTTTTCTTCATACATTTCTTTTCTTGTCTTTTTGTTTCTGGTGTCTGTGCTTCCAGAGTTGTTCGTTGGGGCGGTGTCTCTTGCTTCGATGATTAATCTTTCCGTGTTCTGCGTTATGTATTTTTCCCGCTATTTTTTTGTATCTTCCACACATGCTTCTATACATACCAGCCCTCTCTCTCCCACGTTTCTTTATATGTAGAGTATGTCCATATCGTTTTTGGGGTGTAGTGTGTTGTGCATGATCATTAATTTTCTAGTCCTCTGATTAAGGTGCCTGAGTTCTTGAGTCCAGCCTATTCATAGTCCAGAGTATCTTATTAGTAATACTGCCGAGGTGTTTATTTCTTTCACTAATTTTCTGCTATATAATTCGGTTTCTAAGAGTTTTCTTGTTCTTCGCAAATATTATTTTCCAATCTACTCTTTCATTTCGGTAGATGTCAGGGTGTCTGCTTCCAGAACTCTAAGATATTTTCCGCTTTTCATTTCTAGTGATGCACACTTTTCCATTCCGAATTCCATTTGAATATCCTGGCTTATGATTCTGGTCGTATTTATCAGGTTTTCCAGTTCCTTTTTGCTGTTTGCAAATAGTTTCAAGTCTTCCATGTACAGGAGGTGATTTATTCTTTCTTCTGTGTCTGTAAACTTGTGTCCGGCATCACATTTTTTGGGTATGTAGTTGAGTGACATCATGGCTATGATAAATCGTAGTGGTGATAGGGAATCTCCTTGGAATATGTCTCTGTATTTTTATCTCAGTCAGGTGCTGTCCTCCAGCTGTCAGTTCTAGTCTCCATGTGTCCATTGCTTCCTTAATAAGATTAATAATCCTGTCGGATATCTTGTATATCTTTAAGCATTCAATTATCCATGCTTGAGGTATTCTCTCGTAAGCTTTCTTGTAGTCAATTTATGCCACGGCTATGTTCTTCTTTTTGAATTGTACCTCCTTCATGATCTTTTGATCTATGTATAGCAGATCATGCGTCCCTCTTTTCCCTTTCCGGCATCCTTTTTAATTCCTCTGGGAGCAGTCCACGATTATCCAGGGATTAGTAGATTTGTTCTCTCAGTTGTGCCGTTAGGATTTCCCCATTGTTAGTAAACAGGTTATTAGTTTCTTGTTGCTAGAGATCGTTCCCTTTTTGGTATCTTTTTGCATTAGCCTTGTCCTTCCTTTTATTATTTACTCACAAGGAGTTTTCACACGAGTCATTATCAGTGGTTGCTCACTGGCAATAACAAGTGCTGTTCCTTGGAGTCGTAGTGACATATGTCTCCCTAAATTTTCAGGACTCTCCACCTCTTTCAATAACCGTTGCAAATTACTTTGCCCTATCGCAACAAGCGTTTACCATTGTTTTCTTCGCTGTTAGCGACCGTTGGATTTCTCTGAGATTTGAGTGACAATAAGCCTTCCTAAAAGTTCCAATACTTCCCGTGCCGTTCCAGTAGAGGTCTGGATGGTTGTATGTACATATTTAACCCCAAGACAGTGCACAGAAGGATTATCCTGTACAAGTCTATGAAGCAAAACAATGCTTTGTATATGAAAAATATTAAGCTTCCCGTGAAATTTGCTGAGATAGTTTTTCCCTTTTTTAAACTTTTCTCGAAACGGCACTTACGACAAGGATTATCTGCATCTCGAGTTGCCACATATTATTATTAGTTGTAGTAGTAACTGTAGTAGCAGTAGTAGTAGTAGCAGTAGTAGCAGTAGTAGCAGTAGCAGTATTAATACCATGTTTCATTTTGCTTTTCCTATTATTATTATTTTATTCTTCTTCTCGTTACCCTTTCTTTCTTTTCTTGCTATTCTTGTATTTGTTTTTTCTCTTTCGTCTTCTTTTTTTTGCGTCTGGATTTGCTGCATATTTCAATATTATTATTAGCAGTAGGAGCAGTAGTAGTAATAGTTGTTGTTGTTTTTTATTTGTTTTTCCCCTTATTATTATATTATTCTTCTTCTTCTTCTTTTCCGCTCTTTCATATTTTCTTCTTATTTGTGCATTGGTTCTTCTTCTTTCTTCTCTTCTTTCATTTTTAAAATTCTTTTTTAGACGTTATTGTTGTTCTTGTGCTTCTTTTTCTCCTTCTTCTTCCTCTACTTCTTTCCTTTCCTTTCATTTCTCATGCTTCTTTCGTCGTTGTTGTTACTTCTAGTGTTTTCTCCTCCCCCCACTTCCTCTTCTTCCTCTTCCTACCCCTCCTACCTCTTATTTTTCTTTATCTTTTTTGTCTCTTTCTTCTACGACTCATGTTATACCTATCTACGTTATCTACCTTCTTTTTCGTTTAGAACTCACATTTGTCATAAGAAATTTAAAGGCCGCTTTTAAGTACATCCAATATCACCACCAAAAAATGGAATTGTTTTCAAAAAACGTCGGCCTCATCTGATTGCAATCATCGTTTGCAGAAAATATATTTCTACCATCTTTTCCTCTCCCCCTCTCTATCCCCCTCTCCCTCTCGTTCTCTGTTTCTCTCTCTCTCTCTCTTTTGTCTCTCGCTCTCTCTGAATCGATATTTCTATTGCTCTCTACAACTTAATCAGTATCTCTCTCTTTTTTTCAGACCCTTTGACATTACGATTTGCTTTTTATTTGCTTTCAGGTTCGTCTTTTGTTCCATTCCGTTTCATCAGAAGGCAATTCATCCAACATTCCTGTTTTTGTTTTATAACGTTCTCTATCATTGCATGACAATTGTTCCTATAAATGCTACTGTTTTTCTCGCTTCGTTTCGTTCCGTCTTGTTTATTTTTTACCCGTTTTTATACGATATATATGTTTCGTCTCGATTGTTTTATAGTTTTTTAAATTTTGTTTTATTATTATAATGATGTATTTTAATTTTTTCCGAATGTATGACAATTTAATGTTCATTTCTTTCTTCTTTTCTTTGTCTATCTAACATCTTTCTTTCTTTTATTTCTTTTTATTTTCCTTTCTTTTTTTAGCATAACAGGAAAATTTCAAATGTCTCTTACCTCAATTTATCAACTCATATAGGTCTTCTATCTTACAGGCCGTTGTCACTTTTCTTCTTGTAAGCCAAAATGAGAATTTATGAATGTCTGTATCGAAAAGCAATTGACGTAACTGTTTACCTATATGTTTAATCTACACCATTTCCTTATTATTCTTTCTGTATGATAAAAGTGAACGTACGTGTGTCCGGTTCGCTTCAATAATAACTTATGCAAATTTAGTTGTAAGAGCAAAGAAAAGGAGATTAATTTTAATCTTAATAATAACTGAGAATAATTAAGACAGGAAAGAATAAGCACGTCTGCACATTTAATTGTTATGAACAAATAAGAGAAGGCTTAATCTTAAGAACTTAATAATAAAAAATAATGGAAAGAATTTCTTTCATTTTTAATAGACAAAAAAAAAATTCCCTTTTGCTTAATATTTTTGTGACTAAAATAGAAATTAATCTACGGGAACACAAATGCTTTATTTACAGATTCAGGGGTGAGAGAGAGAGAGAGAAAGAGGGGGGATTAGTTGGGTTGTTTTTTTAAGTAAAATGTATGCCACGTATTTTTTTTGTGTTACACTTTACTCACGTAACAGGATTTAACTCGCGTATTTGTTTTTTCTTGTTTGTTTTTTTTTTTGTTTTTGGTAAGTTTTACCTCGATTAGTTATTTCGATTTTTACAGTAAGATTCACCTCGCCTGTGACAACAGTAGGAAATGAATTGTTATTAATGAAAATAAATTACTTACTACTCCCCCGGGCAACACCGGGTAGTCCTGCTATTATTATATAAAATATAGAAAAGTAATCACGTTACCTTGAAATTACGGTTAAGAACCATCGTTTTAAAATATCATTAAAAGAGTTTCCATGTTAAACGTACCACATAACCAAACTTTGATCTTAAAAAGTGGTTCAGAATGCTAAGATAAATAAAAATTGAAATTTAATATAGAAAAGTGTAAAAGTTTACATATTGGAACTAAAAAATATACATAAAATATGGGTAAAAGTACAGAATAGCAAACACTTTAGAACTCGTGAAAAAAAGAAAACACATACTTCTTCTAAAACGCATTAGAATGAAATTCTTTACCGAACCCGACTAGTTTTTGAAAAGATTTGTAAGAGTATTTATACCATTAAAAAATTCTCACAATTTGTTTACACACGGTTCCGACATTTTGTTTGGTCTATAACTTCTCTAGTTAAAACTATTATGTACTTTCAAAGTTTAAAAAATCTTACAAATAGTTTCCTCATTTAAAAACTAGGCGGGTTCGGTAGAGAATTTCATTCTAATGCGTTTTATATGAATTATGTGTTGTTGTTTTTTCTTTTTTTGTTTACGAGTTCACGAATATTAACTATTCCTTACTTTGTATGATCAAAAATTTTACAAATCGTCTCACCAGGTTAAAACAAGGCGGTTCAGTAGAGAATTTAATTCTAATGCATTTTATATAAATTATGTGTTGTTATTTGGGGGAGGGTACGAGTTCTCGAGTGTGAACTGTTCTGTACTTTTACTAGCTGTTCATATTAAATGTATAACATAACCAAACGTCGATCTAAAAAGCTATTCACAATGTGAAAGTTGGTGAAAATTTAAATTTAAATCAGAAAAGTGTAAAGTTTTATATATTGGAACAAAATAAATATAAAATATGAATTGGAATTAAACAAAAGGGAAATCAAAAATGTAACTGATTAATGTGACTTCAATAATAAAATCTAAATATATTAGTTATATTTAACTGCCAAGAAAATAATTGGTTGAATGATAACAATGAGGTACAATCTCACCACAATGACGCGTTTAGAGCAAACTTGCTTTTGCAACTCAACAATGATAATACATTTTAATTTATTAATATTGAGTCCTATATAAGAGTTAATACCTGTTTAAGGTTTGAGGTAAATACATTATCAAAACAAACAACAGTGGGAAATAATGTACATAGTGATTGTGATGATGCACTATTGATCAATCACGACTAAAACTCAATGAAAACCATACGTTTACTTATTCGTGCTTTTACCAGGATAATAATTTAATAAGATTAATATCTTCATTCATATAAAGTTAGGCGTATATTTATGTATTTGTATGTAAAGAATTCACTCCTAAACAAATTAAGCGATCATTATGAATTTTGAAACACAGCTGCTAGGCATAAATGGTTGTAATATGAGCTTTATTTAGTTTAATTTGGTTTTATGCAAAGGTATCACAAAGGGGTTGAAGTCCTTCGTGAAAATTCATCTTTGAATCTTTTTCATGTGTTTACCTAATATAACGCATAAGGATGATAGAAAGTAAACCGTGAGTTTATTTCGTCAGCCTCGTAACTCTCGCTTTCCTTATTTTGTCCTTTAATCCTCACATTCCATAAGCGATGTTTCTGACAAAGGAGGAAGAATTGCTGTTTGTTGGGGTCTGAATCTATCTCACTTATTGTTGGCTAGTTTTTGACTTTGAAGTAGTATTTTTTTTGCTCCTTACATTAAGCGACTTCATGTCTTTTTCCGGATCGATTTCGATAATATATATATATATATATATATATATATATATATATATATATATATATATATATATATATATATATATTAATAAAAAAGAAGTGTAGTAAATTAACTACCATCAAACCTTGTAATAGATGCAATATTTATTTTATTACAAGAAAAGACAAAATCGAAACCGATTTTTTTTTCCCATAAACTATCATTTTTTTTTGTAGTTTACAGTTATACAGATATTTCGCTAATAAAATTAGCCTCCAGTGTGTTTGAAATTCCGATGTAATTGGAAAGCCAGCTTCTGTTGGTGTGAGCCGGCGAATGAGATGTTATTTTTTTCTTTCTCGTATGAAATCACGCAAGCACGTGGATGGTTATAGTTTTAAAGGTTCATACTTTTTTTTTTAAGCATTCAAATGAAATTTAGTAAAAAAGAAGTGTGGTAAATTAACTATATTTATTTTATTAAAAGAAAAGACAAAATCGAAACCGATTTTTTTTCTTTTTTTTTCCATAAACTATCATTTCTTTTTACATCGGAATTTCAAACACACTGATGAGGCTAATTTTATTAGCGAAATATCTGTATAACTGTAAACTACAAAAAAAATGATAGTTTATGGAAAAAAAATTTAAAAAATCGGTTTCGATTATGTCTTTTCTTTTAATAAAATAAATATTGCATCTATTACAAGCTTTAATGGTAGTTAATTTACCACACTTCTTTTTTACTAAATTTCATTTGGATGCTTCAAAGAAAAAAAGTATGAACCTTTAAAACTATATATATATATATATATATATATATATATATATATATATATATATAGAGAGAGAGAGAGAGAGAGAGAGAGAGAGAGAGAGAGAGAGAGAGAGAGAAAGAGAGGGGGAGGGGGAGAGAGAAATATATATATAGAGAGAGAGAGAGAGAGAAATATATATATATATAGAGAGAGAGAGAGAAATATATATATATATAGAGAGAGAGAAATATATATATATATATAGAGAGAGAGAAATATATATATATATATATATATATATATATATATATATATATCGTTAAATACGACGAGCAATCAATTTATGTCTGCATATTTTTGTCTTTATCTTTTCTAATTTCCTTATGTATTTTCTTGTTTTAAGCGGGAACTGGCCGATGTATCTGCCATATTCACTTATGTCTCTTGTACTCTCGGATCCATCAGGGATGGTTATCAAGTCAAGAATATGGTGCTTAGATATGTATAGATATTTTTCCGTTAATAAGATACTAATGTAAGCATTAGAGACATTTTAGTATGTTGTCACTAATATTGAAATTTATTTTGTTGATGGTTGGTTTTTGTTTTTTTTATATATATAGGACTTCTAATATATGTAGTTTTTGTTTGTCATTTGTCTGTTCTAAATGCAAGTGTTATCTACAAGAGGTTTTCGAGATTGAAACTGGAACAAGAATGTTGGGTTGTTAAGTGTTGAATTATAGCGCTGATTTCAGATAAGTGCAGAGTTTATGTTGTTAGGTTGTGATTGTTATGCCTATGTATGTGATTTTTTATTCAGATTTAAATTTATAGCGCAAAGATGGGGGGGAGGGGTTAAGAAAATAGACAAATCAACGAATAAGTAAAATTCTATTTAAATGTTTAGATTAAGTGTACGGAATAATTATAAATATGAACTAGTCTTAAGTCTTCCGTGGCGGTTTTCTTCATAAAAATATATATTTTTTATTATCTCTTTTTAATAACATCCGGTTTTCTGCTGGTGATTCTTCCGATGCGAGATTCTCAATTTTCACATTTTTATTTTTGTTCAGTCTTTGAAGAGATGTTGTAGCATCGAAACGTTGGTTAATTGACGAAAGACTGTAATATTGTTTACGTAATTATATATATATATATATATATATATATATATATATATATATATATATATATATATATATATATTGTTTTAATTTAGTAAATTACAAAATTTACGACATAATTAATTTAAAAAATCAACACTCCAGAATGTGTACCCATATATACACGTTTTTCAGTAAATATTTATTATCAGTATTGCATAAAGGTAAACATTGACGTATTTATGATTTCCCTCTTCAGCATAAAGACTTCATCAATTACAATTCAGATGATTTCCAATCGGTTAACAAACAAAACAAAGTCTATATGGAGGAACCTGATAGAACATTTTGTTTCAATAATGACGACAGTGAAATTAATATGAAGTCCAAAGAACATTTCAGGATGGGATCGATTTAAAGAGCAACAATTAGCTTCAGATCAGTTTGTAATCAATTTCTTTTCAATAAATAATCTTCTTGTAATATCGTAAGAGTTTGAGTTATTTAACATAAAATTTTCTTTAAATAAATATATATATATATCATGAACAAATGATTTTAAGGATATATATATATATATATATATATATATATATATATATATATATATATATATATATATATATATATATATATATATATATATAACTTCTTTGTAAAATGGTAGGAAAAATCCCAGCAGAGTGCTCGATTAATTAAGAATTAAAGTTAAAAATTAAGAGCATAATATTTATATATATATATATATATACTGTTAACATCTCTCTTCATTTGAATACAAATTCAAAAGATTGAGTATGAATTTTTAAAAAATAATTTACATCTAAATCAAAAGAAACATTAAATATGTATTAATACAATTCGGATCATTAGAACCCCTGTGAAACTGCAGTAATGTGTAAAGTTTAGCCACATTTATTATTTATTATTGTTAGAAAGCTCTATTATTGAGCGTTATCAATTATTATTGTGTTTTCATTCAACTTAGATCCAATTTTTAGAAGTTGATTTTCTTGTTATATATACATATTATATATATATGATTTATATATATATATATATATATATATATATATATATATATATATATATATACTATAAATATATATATATATATATATATACTATAAATATTTTTTAAATATTAAAAGTGTTATATATATATATATATATATATATATATATATATAATAGCTGTACTTACCCAGTGTTGCCGAGAGTCGAGTATAGTTATTTTATTTTTTAATATTTACTAGTTTGCCTATTTTTAAACCTTTATATAAAAAGAGATATAATTTTAGGTGTAAGAGAGGCGAATCTCTTTTCATTCTTTAATTAAAAATAAGAGTTATTTCCCTTTCAGAATGTGAATTTTCGTTCAGTATTTAAAAATGTTTCATAATATAAATTGTCTGGGCCGGATGAATTAATTTTTGGACAAAAATATAGCGAAGTGCGTGATTATATTGCATAATACGACATGATACGACAATAACCAATGAATATGGCATAGTCAAAAAGAAAGTTTGGTTTGTTAAATTTAAGCATATTTGACTTGGAAAATCCGACATGAAAAATAACTTCATAGATATAGGCTTGTTCGGCTTAATCGCACAGGGGAGGTGTTTCGGTCTATACGACCTCCTCATAGCGACTACTCTATTCAACTGTTAAAATTTGGGAAATATGTTAAAGTTGGTGGTTGAGAAATATTTTATGATTATATATGTACCAGTTACTAATAACTACTTTAGTATCGAGCACCCTTAAAACGGATACACGCATACCGATTCATTACCTTGTAATAAGCCCAAATTTATCATATATATATATATATATATATATATATATATATATATAAACCCTGCCAATGGTCCTTAGAAATAACGATACCGAGTCAACTTTGATCTTATGTCCTTCTATATAGGAAAAAGAATAAATAAATTTCCGATTCCCATAATGACAGGCTAACATTTCTAACAACCGTTAAGTGCACTCTTTCCTACTGTCAAACATATTCCAGATGTTTACTATATTGCCATATTTTCTTTCTTTCTTCTTCTTCTTTTGCTTTTTCTTTTTCTTTTTGTTCTTGTTCTTGTTGTTGTTCTTCTTCTTCTTGCTAAATCGATATGTAATTTCTCCGCTTGGCGGCCATCTTTGATTTCAATTCCAATGCCCTCTTTGTTTTGTGGCGGTTAACAAATTCCCGTTTTCCCGCCTCCCTACTCTGAACTTATCAGAACGATAAATTCACAATATTTCTGGCGTTGGCCTATCTGCCATTTTAAAAATCGGGGATAGCTTTCATTATTAACGCGATCATCGCTCGTGCCTCACTTAAACTGGGATAGCTAGCTATTAAATTACTGATATATATATATATATATATATATATATATATATATAGAGAGAGAGAGAGAGAGAGAGAGAGAGGGGGGGAGATAGATAGATAGATAGATAGATAGATAGATAGATAGATAGATAGATAGATAGATAGATAGATAGATAGACTGAAATTGTAAGATTGATATGAATTCACCACGCTGTACGCCTCGTAGCTGTGTTTCAAAATTCATAATGATCTGTTAACTAGTTCAAGCGTGAATACTCTACATGTAAATATAAAAACATGTTATTTACCTAATTGTCAGGAGGTTAGACACAAGGTAAGGTGTAGCTTTGAGAAGCTATCGCGTTAGGATAAACGCCATTTAGCTTTTAAAATGCCTGAGCAGCTCCGTCGGCATTCCCAGTTAACGGCGACTCAGGCGATTAGTAAAAACCTAACCCCCTTCTCAGAGAGAAGGTAAAGCCTGGGAAGGTCGATTTCCTAGGACTGAACAGAACCATACCCGAGCCCGACAGTAATAATTTCTCTCTCGGACTGATTTGTATCATAATTCTATGATGCAAATATATAAACATATTCACATACTTAACTTCATATATATATACAAAAATATATGTAGTTAACATTGGCATTTATTTTCTGACAGTATATTATTTATCACGCTACCTTTTTGTTGACATTTGTGTTAGCGTAGTTAATACTATTTAATAGAGGATTAATTTAGTCCACGGGGCTGGAAATAAACAAAGTGAAAAATGAGACACAAATTAAAGCCTTCGAAAGAGGAATCATCTGAGGTGTGTGTCCTCTTTACTGTTTGACCAACAAGCCGCATGGGTACAGAAAGCTTAATAACCCATCTCCATTTTGACTACTGGGGATGAGTTATTTGTAAAAATTCATCTTTCTCAAACCGTACGGCTCGTTAGTTATATGGTGTCCACTGAGTCTACATTTACTGTAGTCGAGTAGCAACGCTTCTTGCCGCTACTGTACGTACCAGTCGAAAATTCCGTCCACGACAGTCAGTCCAACAGAAACTGGGCCATTTCGGTGGCCTTTTAGTCCTGGGTAGGGCTAGGAGGTCCACCCTCTCAAGCCTTGCCTTTCCTGTTTGGGAAGAAGTTAGTTCATTTTTAACTGCCTGAGGCGCTCCCACCATTTTTACGAGGTCAGAGTGACCTACCTCTGGTGGCGCTAGCTTATTCTCCCCACCTTCCGGCCTTATGTCCCATCATCTAAAGTGGGAAGGATGTAAGTACCGAGTCTGCATTTACTGTTTTTTTCTGGATTGTTTTCTACAAGGACCAGTGATGCAACCTAGTTTTTGTCCGCAAGGATTCGTGACGTAACGGATAAAAGTGCTAAATGATAATCAGGTGTAAGTGACAGCCTTCTGGGGATTGATGGTTTAATCCTCAGTAGAGCGATACTAAGAATAAAATTACGAATTACTTAAAACTTCTTCTTGGCTATGGCTGACGGGACGAGAGAATGTTACCCCCGTGGATTAAATAAAGGATCCCGTTTGAAATTTCGTACAAATTCCCGAGTTTTACAAGACGCAACTAAAGAATGTTGCAGGTTCCATCGACCGAAACGTTATGAGAATAACATCCAATTTGAGAACAGTAGTCCGAATAACATAAATAATACAAATTCGTTTTTGTCTATCTTGGTTTTTATGTAGTTCATTTTCGTCGTGTTGTTTTGTACGCCTGTCAATAGCGATACTGCTTCTTTGTTCAAGTGTCCTTTCAATAGCCATGTCCAGGTGTTTTTGTTCGCCATTTCTTTGGTCAGTCTTATAAATCGTCTACAGAGTTGCTTCTCTCCCCATTTTACTTTTCTTGCCTTTTTGTTTCTAGTTTGGCTGATCTTAGTATTTTTCTTTTCGACACTGCTTTTGGCAACAGTAATCAGCCTTTCTCTATTTAAGGTTACGTATTTTTCTAGCCCTTTTATCTCAGTATCCACACAGTCTTTTATCACAAAACTGGCCAAACATTTTAGACAGGGCTGTCTTACAAATGAGGTAGAAACAGACAACAATCCTGCCACAGAAATAGCTCGCAAAAGTCGTCAGAAATACACCAAGATCTTCCATTCCCAAAAACTGGAAGAATGGGGCAACCAACAACGTGCTAAGCATTTCCTAGGTGAATTATCCCAGGAATATATAGATAAGGAAGGCTCTGTAGACTGGCTGAAAAGAGGATCTCTCCACTATGATCAGGAGAGAATGATAATGGCTGCTCAAGATCAAGGCTATATGACCAATGCCTTTAAAAAGATGAGTGGTCTCAGCAACAATAACAAGTGCAGATTCTGCCACACAGAAGTAGAGAGTGTGAGCCACCTGGCATCCAGTTGTAAGGTTCTCCTGGGAGATGACTATTATACAATGTGACACAACGGAGGGTGTAAATATCTGCACTGGACTATTTGTAAAAGTTGAATATCCAATGTAGCAGCAAGTCCTGGGAGCATATACCAGAAAGAACAGTTGGAAATAATTTATACACCATCCACTATGACTATGCAATCCCTACAGCTACATATCTAGAAAACGGAGCTGTTAAACCTGACATCGTAATATGGTACAAAAGGGAGAAAGTAGCAACCTTAGTTGAATTCAGTGTCTCTAATGATGCCGGATTGAACAGAGCATAAAGGGGAAAGATTACGAAATACCAAGGTCTTATGTACGACATGAAAAGAAACTGGAATCGTAGGAAAATCTCCATCATACCAGTAATTATAGGAGACACAGGACTAATGAAGAAGAATTTCAAGAGCTATCTGGCGAGTATACCCGGTGAACCGAGTGCAAGAGAAATACAAACAACTGCACTTAATGAGACGGTTAGATATCTTAAAACGATCTCTAGACTGGAGTGTCTGAAATAGTCAGTGAATGTCTGGCATCCGGTAGGATGCCCCATCTCCAGCAAAAACAGAAAGATACGAAAAATAAACAAACAAGTACTCTTCCCCGTTCTTTCTTTTTTTATATAGTGTAGCTATGTGACATCGTTCAGGTGCAGTGCATTGTGCATGGCCATGGTTATTTGGTGCAGGTGCATGAGTTCTTTTATGCATCATCTTAAGCGTCCAGAGAATTTTACTATATATACTGCCCAACTGGTTATTCCTTTTATTAAGTTTCTACTTCATGATTTATTTTCTAATCATCCCTGCCATATCTGTTGTTTCGATAGCGTTTGCTTCCAGAACTCTCAGATATTTATAAGTACAACGTTCACCCTCATCATCTCTTGATTTTGGCAACTCTATGTTCTCTGCTGCTTCGGGTTTTCCTTTCTTTATTTCAAGTAGTGAACATTTTACCAGTTCGAATTCTATTAACCAACATTTCTGGTTGTATTCATTAGTGTTGCCTTGGGTCATTAACGCAACGGATAAAAGTGCTAAGTGATAATCAGTTCTAAGTGACAGACTTCTGGGGTTTTAATGTTTTATCCTCAGTAGGGCGATACTAAGAATACAATTACGAATAACTTAAGACTTCTACCTGGCCATGTGATCATGGCTGGCGGAACGAGAGCAAACTATCGCCGTGGATTTTAATAAATGGGTCCGTTCAAAATTCCGTACAGATTCCCGAGTTCGACATAAAGATTTCCGTGCGAACAAAGACGCACCTGGAGAAGGTCGGAAGGTACATCAACCGACAATATGTGAAAATAACACCCAAGATAAGAACAGTGGTCCGAATAATCCAAATAATACAAATAATCCAAATTATCGATCCTCAGCTTAAAAATTCGGAAATATTCTACAAGCTGATTGAAAAGTTATCCACTATTATCAAATACTTGTAATTAATTGCTTTAATATAATTCATCCTCCCAGGCATTACCAACTCCTTTGAGGGGTAGGCAGTGTAGTATGTAGTATATGTTCTTTCGTCATGTATATTAGCAATAATATGGGACCAGACTGACAATATTTTTTCTCGTTTTAGCAAATGAGCTATTAATGTTTATTACCGCTATAACCACTCCTGTCATACTTAGCCTGTGATTCTATTGTGGGGTGTCTATTACTGAACACTATTTCCTAAGTTTAGAGCGACCTTTATACAAAGTGCAAAAGGCATGGCAATATTTGTGGATGTTAATCTTATCCATCGTTTTTCATGTCGTTTCTACCAAATTGATATCTCTTAAAGTCCTGTCGATCACGGGGCGACGGTTATCAGCAATATGTCGTCGACACGCGCGGAGATAGAAACATTTTTATTTTGCCGAAAATTTTTAATGAATTCTCTCAACGGCTAAAAATATTTAATGTCTTTCTGAATTTACGAGCTTCAGTTTTTGCCAGGAGAATACAACGATACTGAGTTAGTCAATAGATAGATATAAATACACTGACATAAATTAATAAATAAATCTATACAGACAGATATATATATATATATATTTATATGTGTGTATATATATATATATATATATATATATATATATATATATATATATATATAATTATATATATAATTGTATATATATATATTTATATATACAATTATATATATAGTTGTATATATATATATATTTATATGTATATATATATATATAACAATTATATATATAATTGTATATATATGTATATATATATATATATATATATATATATATATATATATATATATATATATATATATATTCTTTGGTCTGAAGAGGTTGACTCTCTGTGAAGAGTACAACTGAAACATTTATGAACATATGTAACCAATAATGTTTGTATAAATAAAAAATATACTAAAGAACAGCTCTACTTGTTATTGAGCACTTTTTTAAACCCTAGAGTTTCAACGGATTTACATCTACAGAAACTAATACAATGCATGTACCATATATATATATATATATATATATATATATATATATATATATACAGGGTGGGCCAAAATAAGGGTCCTATCTTTAAATTTGAATAACTTGAATTTGAATAACTTCCACAAAATAAAAGTTAAACTCACCAAACTTTATGTGTGTGTAGACTGACCCTTCCGAGATTTTTTGAAATAAACAAAACAAATTTTAGCCGAAAAACACTTCTTAAAACTTACAAAAACTAAAGTATTGTTTTTTACACTGTTTTGAGTTTTTTAAGCAAAAATAATGTTTTCTAAATGAGGGTACGTTCCTTAGGGCTAATACGGCTCATGCTTGCTTCGGAAGGGGTCCTTTACTTATTCTAAAAAAAAAAAAAAAAATCAATAAATAAAAAAGTTATGAATTTTTAAAAATAGGACCCTTATTTTTGCCCACCCTATATATATATTAGTGTTGGGACTTTGAATTGGAATCGTAAAAATCGAACTTTTGGGGGGTATCGGAATTCAAAAGATTTTAGCCTAATTTCCGATTCCAAAATCGTTTTAAAGGCTTAGTTCCTGTTTACAACTATAGAGGGAGTACTACCTCGAAAACACTTAGAAAAATCGATTTTATTTGCTTGAAAACAACTGAATAGATTTTTAAAATATTTATTCTAAAATATTAGGGGGCTTAGCCCTTATTGGAGCTACGTGTTAAGGAAGCCTATTTCCCAACACACCGCCAAAAAAAACGATTTTATTTGCTTGAAAACAACAGAATACATTTTTAAAATAGTTATTCTAAAATATTAGGGGGCTTAGCCCCTATTGAAAGCTACGTGTTAGGGAGCCTATTTCCCCACACACCACCAAATAATCGATTTTATTTTCTTGAAAACAACAGAATATATTTTTAAAATAAGTATTCTAAAATATTAGGGGGCTTAGCCCTTATTGAAGCTACGTGTTAGGGAGCCTATCCCCCACACACCACCCAAAAAAATGATTTTATTTGCTTGAAAGCGACAGACTAAATACTTGTATTATTTGGATTATTTAAACTATTGTTCTAATCTTACAACGTTTCGGCTGTTGTAACCCTCGAAATTATTCATGTGCGTCTTGTCGAACTCGGGAAACTTCATGCCAAACTTTTTCTATTAATCTTGTGCCATTTTCCCCTGTGCTATTTTCCGGTGATATTTATACCTGTGCCAATATTTCAAATTTAAGGAAAAACAAGTATTTGTTTTGTATCTAAGATTTTCCTAGGCAGACTTGAGCATTCATCATCTTGAATTTTTGTTTAAATGAGTTTGATATAGTTTTACCTTCAAAACACGAGGAAACTACACGAACAAAACGATCTGCATCCTTTTTTAAATTCCAAACACATAGAAGATCAAAGATGAAATGATTTAAGACAGAAATTACTACCGTCATTACATGTCCATATGTAACGTGTAACCAATCCTTTCGAAGTGTCTTGTTTATCTGCGTAGCATCAACCAGAAAAAAACGAGACACAATGAAATTACCTTTTTTTAGGAATGCTACGGTTCGAGCATCTATGGTTTATTTTATCATTTGAAAAAGCGTATTTCTAGAGAGAATAATGCTTGAACACCTTTTTGCTGTGGATACTTTAACTATTTTACGCAGAACTTCAAAGAAATTATTAGTACAACTTCCCAGCGATAGACTTTGTGTGATTTTAATACTTTTTACACGTATGTTACTTCTTTATTATTTTAAAACATAAACTTATAATTGTATTTACAGTTTTACTGTAAATCATTAGCAAGATTCAATTGCGAACCTCCAATTCATAGTTACCAAATCGAAATTATCCTACCTTGTCAAAACTACCGAATTTTGCGGATTCCACATAGATTATACAAAAATATGAAGAAAAAATTACCTGTTTAATGTTTAGATGAAAAGGAGAGGTCAGTTAGCTATGAAAGTTTGACGTAAATTGACTCCCAGGTGGTATAAGGTGACATTCTCTCGTGTATGTGGTCAATTTTAGTTAAACTATGATAGTAAACTGGACCCACCTCGTGACCCCTCGAACAATTAAACAGATCAGTTTTTTTTATGATTTTAAAAGTTGTTGATGAATCGAGAATAATGTAAAAAAAATATGTAATGTGCGCACCTGTGTAATGCGCGTAAATTATTTTCAGCATAAAATGTATTTTAAAAAACGTCTACCCATGTAAAATTCATATCCTAAATATTTCAGAATTTCCAGGCGGAGCTAAGTTGTTTTTATTTTAGTTGTATTTAGGATAATTTAACTTAGTTACGAACTTACGATTACATTTTCATTAACCAAGTAAATATAGCAGTTCTATTTAATTATGGGAGACATGCATTCCAATATTTTATTAGTAAGTATGGCACAAGATATGGGGGTTGGATCACCTCCACGAGTTGTTTGTAAGAAATGAACATCAAAACGATATATTTCGTAATCTTCGAAGATAAAAGAAAAAAATGTGACAGTTTTCTATTCGATTTTTTCTTCTTTCTTTTTTCTTTGCAATATTTTAATTAAAAAAAAAGTTATTTACTAGTTTATTTTACCATTATTGAAAAATGCCCTGGTCGACTATGTTCAATTGTTTCTGAAAACAATTCATATAACATTTTGTCAACTTACGACGAACTACTGTTTTGCGAAAATATGTGTCGTAATCTGAAAATCAAACAAAAAAAAAACTTTATAAAAAATATTTAGAAATTTAAATAAGAATAGGAATCGAAATCGGGAATTTAGAACAAAATCTGTAATTGTATAAAAATTGGGAAAATATTGGAATGGTTCCATCAGTAATATATATATATATATATATATATATATATATATATATTAATTTTTCTATTATTTTATTTCTATTATTATTTCTATTCTATTGTTTTCACTACTCCTCTGACAAAAGAATTTGTAACTTTTATTAATTTATTGCATAATTTGAAAGCATAAATCTATGGAAAATATTGGATTATTTCTTCTGTATGTACCAGTGTTTTGGTTTATAGATACTATAGTATTCTCCCCCCTATACTACTAACATATCAACTGGTGACTCTTTCGGTCAGTGGATGTTTCTCTACAACGAGCTTTTTACTTTTTTCTCTGACTTTCTGAAAGACGTGTTGCTAAAGGCGCTGATGAAGACACGTTTGGGATTAGCTTTATTAATTTATAAAATAAAATAAAATAAAATAAAGTATTTCTAAACTGTTTTGGAAACGATCGTACGCCATACTGGATTTGATGTTCTAATTCTTGGAACAATTGTAATGTTTTAATTCATTACATATTTATATTAATATTTATATTTATATTTATATTTATATTTATATTTATATTTATATTTATATTTATATATTTTTGTCTGTGTGTGTTTATGCCTGTGTACTTTTTGTATCATTAATTTAATTGATTCCAGTATAATCAGAAAATTGATTGTTAATTAGAAATTATTTCATGTCGGTAAAGAGTATTTTCTGGGTTAACTAATTAATTTTGCGCGGTTTTATAGATTCTTTATCATAGCTATTTTATATCGAAGGTATTTTTCAGTTTTATAATTTAGAATAAACGAGTTCATACTTTTTTATTTTGGAGTGCATTGTTGCTAGTGTCAATAAGTACATCGAAAAACAGAATTTTATTATTAACATTTATCTGAGATATATATATATATATATATATATATATATATATATATATATATATATATATATATATATATATTTAAAAGTCAGTTTTTACTCCGCATTTCTTTATACCTAGCTATTGTACTACAAGCTACATAAAAATATGTCAGTGAAATATGCCAGATATTGGTCAGCGTATTTATTATATAAAAAAAATTTCTAATCGATTTGTTCAATTTTAATATTTAGTCCTGAATATTATATTTTAGTCCTTAATATTGGAAGACGTAAGTTTATTCACACTCTAATTCCGATGTACACTAACTGTCAACAAAATCACCGGTTAACAAATTTAATAAGATAAAGTTTTTTCACATACACCGGTTATAAATCATATTTCAATCATGTTCATTGGTTAACGTTTACCTTTCAGACTGACATTTTTAACGTGCGCAAAAAAACACGCACGAAAGATAAGTTGTTACTTTATTTATTTCGAAACACTTGTTAGTTCAACCCTATTTCAGTTTTAAAAAATACATTAAAAAGTTTCTTCGTGGAACGTCATTTACAGACACTTACAGAAGTGATTTTTAACGAAGATAATTGCGATTTAAATATGTTACCTTTATTAACCTTACTCTTACTTAAAAAAAGAACTCCATTTGTGTTATTGAAAATTAAAAACTTACCAATGCAATGAGAAACATGACAGTTGTTGCCAATATTTGGAAGATTCAACCGACTCCGTAATTCTCACTCATTCGTGGGTCAAATCTACCATGTTGTTCTTAAACACCCATTACCTTAACACCAGTTAGCTATACTTTTAACGTTTATTATTCGATTATTGAGAAAATAAATTTGATTATTAACTCATAAGACTACCCGTTGTTGTCCGAGATTTTGCAAAAGAAAATCAAATAGTTACAGAAAAGTGCGTTAAAAGAATTTTACTTTCGATCGATTTCATCGATATTATTATTTCATCCGGATCAATTCGCTAAAATACTTTTTTGTAATTGTATTACAACTTTAACGTGACAAATAAAGGAATTTTTTCCCTGGAATATAAAATATTTTTATTCTTAAAGGCTGATTGATGAGATTACCTAAGTGTAATAATTGAATTTAACTTTTAAAGTCCTATCTTTAAAAATAACAAGATAGTAGTAATAATGGAAAAGTCTTTAATATGCTTGTTTTGTATAAATTCAGCAAATAAAAATACTCTATTTTTAAAAATATCTTAATTATATAATTGTAATAAAGGGAGGTAATTACAATGATTGTAATTACCTCCCTTTAGGAGAAAATTTTCGCCGTTTATTGGTTCATCACACACCTTTCATTTGCTTGTGCTTTTATTTTGTATTGATTGATAGTGTTTCTTTAGTTGAATCTTATTTCAGTCACGTAAATTATGTTAAACTGTTTACTGCCTATAGTAATGATTTATGACAATCGATTATAAGCGAACACACATAACTAAAATCGAGTTCTTGAATACGAATGAAAAAAAAGTAATTTGGTGAAATAATTTTAGAAAATAAAAGCAGGCTGGGAGAGCTAGCCTAGAATATCACAACAACTATCAATAGCTATAACTCAATATGACTAATGTCAGTTGCTCTGAAGACATTTGCAAAACTGTTTCTTCGATAATCAGAAGAAATTCCATAATTTCTATATTGACTATAGCCAATATATGAAATATCAATTGTATTATGCAAGTTCAATCAAAAATCATATGAAAACGACACAAGCATACTAAGATGCATACACACATTATATATATATATATATATATATATATATATATATATATATATATATATATATATGTGGGTGTGGGTGTGTGGGGGGTGTGTATATACTCTTAATGTTATACGAACATAAAAGTAATCCATGGAAACGTGTTTCCAGCTCACAGCCGTCATCAGCATTGCTAACCTTCGATGTTGATGTCAATAGTCTGGCGTTTTGCCCCCAGGCTATGACGCCTTGCCTGAAAATATGTACGATTTTTATCACCTTAATATTTAATGTATGTTTATGTAATTGTTTTTATTGGTGATTGCAGCGTCAGTTGTTGATTTTTTGCTTACTACTTGTTCTATTGTTTCACTTCCTAAGTGATTAAGATGCAGAAAATTTCATTATTAGGCACCCTTAAATTTATAGGACGTATTTTCTCGTTAATATATATAGTTTTATTAATTTATACGTACATAAAAGTAATTCATGAACACGTGTTTCTGGCTCACAGCCGTCATCAGCATGACTACCTTAAAAAACTGAAACAATCAAAATAGTAGTAAGAAAAAGTAACAAACGCTACAATCACCAATAAAGACAATCACATAAAAGTACATTATATATATATATATATATATAGAGAGAGAGAGAGAGAGAGAGAGAGAGAGAGAGGGGGAGAGAGAGAGAGAGAGAGAGAGATAAATAGAGAGAGAGATTAAGTTAGGTGTTTGTATGTGTTTATATATTCCTATCCATATGATTCTTATCCGAAACTAATTAACCGATCATTATGAATTTTTACCACAGTTGGAATAAGCATGGGTAATGTAAGCTATATTTAGTTCAATTTTGATTTTGGAGAAGGAGATAAAGAGGAGTCAAAACCCTTCGTGAAAATTCAGTTTAGTTACTTCCGATTTTCGTGAAATTTTTACAATAGGTATGAGACAGTAATGAATAAATATTCCCCAAATTTTAGTGCCTTTCGTGTAGTTTAAAGGGTGCTTAAGGGGCTTAGCATAGGCACAAGCTCCCATCAGAAAATTCAAATATTTCATTTCTGCATTAAGTTTCATCCATGGTTATTAGACACCATATTTATGCGATAAAAAATCATTCATGTTTCCAGACAAGACGTCATGGTCCGGTGGTAAAATTCCACACTACAGACAATGTAATCGTAGATTCGATCCTTGTCCAAGTTAGCCATGCTGATGACCGCTGATAGCCAGAAACACGTGTTCATGGATTACTTTTATGCATGTAAATAATTAATTTAAAAAATATATAAAAATAAAAAAATACGGGCGACTAAAATGCAATCTTCTGCATTACTCCTAGCCGCTTAAGATGTGGGAAAATACAAACGCTGTTATTATCTCCACTAAAAAACCATAACAAACACGTAATTTATACATTTATATATATATATATATACATTTATATATATATATACATTTATATACATATATATATATATACATATATATATATATATATATATAATACGTTAATGTAGTTTGCTTGAAGAATAGTTTAGCGTGTATATAAAGGTTATTTATAGAAGGCAATACAATGCAGAGGTGTAACGGATAAACACGAACTGAAGCAAATTAAGACATATAACGATGAAATGAGATTTGGAGTTTCAACCTTTTATTAATATATGTTTTTATTATTAAAATCTTAATTGCCGTTAAGTGGAGGTTTCGTATAATATAATATTTCGGGAAATTTTCTTTTTCTCAGATGTGTGTTCCTATGCACGTTTGAATTAAGGTGAGCCTAGCAAAGAAAATGTTAGGTGTAATCTGTTCTATCACGTCGAGAAAGTAACAGTGTCACCAACCTCCTCACTTCAGGTATTTTCTTCACGTGCAGATCAGAAATGGCTAATTAGCAATGGAACGCATTACATACAGTAATTTTATTTGCCAATCTCCGTTTAAATCGCGAAAACTTTGATACCATGGCATCTAAACTTCTGTAAAATCATAAATAAGTAAGTAGTAGGCTCTTATTGGATTTCTTTTCACCTAACAGTACCAACGAGATAGATAGATAGATAGATAGATAGATAGATAGATAGATAGATAGATAGATAGATAGATAGATATGGCAGGTAAACTACACAGAAACGCTCATGTTTCATTTCTGTAGGAAATCATCGGGCTTAATATGAACGTTTCTGTGTAGCCTATAATATTATATATGTGTATACATGAAATATATATATATATATATATATATATATATATATATATAGAGAGAGAGAGAGAGAGAGAGAGAGAGAGAGATAGATAGATAGATAGATAGATAGATAGATAGATAGATAGATAGATAGATAGATAGAAAAGTGTGTGTTTTGTGTGTGTGTTTCCTCACCAAGTGCATGCGTATTTCATCTATTGAGATTTATGATAAATTATTTTTTTCTAATCTCTTCATCACACGGATGGATACATTAATTTTTTTGTTGTAATCGTAATTTAATTAATCTTTAGTTGTAACACGCAGACGAGAGATAATTTGAAATGTGGATCAGTCAATTTCGTTAATTCTCGTTTTTCTTCTCGCTTGATCTTAATTCACATTTGGAAAAAAAAATACGAAATAACATTTCAAGAAAAGATGTCTTCATTATGATAAGCTGAACAATAGCCGCTTTTTTTCCTATTTTCTCTTCTTTTCTCTTCAAGACATTTTTCAGAATAGTTCAAAGACACTGCAAAAGATAAATTTACATCACATAATCGATTCTTGATATCAATTACTGATACTAAGACCCGTCGCCATGTTGATTTATCGATCAAGAATGTTGTTCTTGTAAATTTAGTAAAGAACACTTCGTTTTTAATTTTTTCAGCGAAAAAGACAACTGGTTCTACCGCTGCAGGTGAGTCTTGTAGCCAGTCAATTCGTTGTGATTCAAAAGAAGCACATTCTCTCACTGACTGGAAATCTGAAAATATATATATATATTGTATTGTTGTTGTTTCCTTGATGTTAATCCAATGAAACTCCAGTGCTTAAAAGATAAGGCTCAATAATGCGTAGAAATACGTTATAGCATAAATTCCATTATTTATACAAACATTGTTTGCTACATATGCGCATACATGTTTCAGCTACGATTTCACTCAAAATTCAGCTTCATACGGCCATTTAAATTTTAGTTTGTAAAATGGTCCGATAAAGCTGGATCTAGAATGAAATCGTAGCTGAAATATGGATGCACATATGTAGCGAACAATGTTTGTATAAATAAAGGAATTCATATATATATATATATATATATATATATATATATATATATATATATAAGGAGAGGTAGTTTGCTTGAAGCGTTGTGTGTAATACGTATATAGAGGATTATTAGAAGGCTATCACAATGCAAGAAATGGAAATATGTCGGCGTTGAGAAGTAAGACAAGAACAAGTGATTTTAATTATATATTTTTTCAAAAACTTTTTAATATTTTTTTTTCTATATAGAAAATCTTACTTGATTAGGCAAGACTTCAACACTGATGTAATCTATGTGACCGTGTTCCATAATATATTTCGAGGAAGACCTCTTTGTCAAATGGTAGGTGTTTCAAATCTTAAAAAAACGTGTGGATGGCAATATTGCTTATAACGCAGTAAATATTAATATGCGCAGCAAATGTAATAAAACTAAAACTATAACTGATTTTTTTTAATGATTTTAATTGCTTATTTAATTTATTATTTTTTTCTGAATATTTTATATTTGAACCCACCGACGAAGTGCTACATATTCATATAAAAAATAAAAATAAATAAATAAAAAGAAGTAAGATTTGCTATATATAAAAAAAATTATTAAAAAAGTTTTTGAAAAAACATATAATTAAAATCACTTGTTTTGTCTTACTTCTCAACGCCGAGATATTTCCATTTCTTGCATTGTGATAGCCTTCTAATACCCCTCTCCCTCGCTCTCTCTCTCTCTCTCTCTCTCTCTATCTATCTATCTATCTATCTATCTATCTATCTCTCTATATATATATATATATATATATATATATATATATATATATATACAAGGTCCGCTATAAGTAACTATATAATGCCATTTCAACATAATAAATGTAACATAGAAGAAATATGGAACTGCAAACAAACGGTGCACATAAGCTTTTTTGTAGCATAACACGTAATGTTTATTAAAGCTCCGTGTGCTCCCCATGAAGCTCAATGCATTTTGTTAAATTTTCAGGAACTGGACGGCATACTTCGGCGCAGAGCTCTAACGACACTTGCGTTTTGGCAGGACGGAATTGTTTCTTAAGTTCAACGATGCTACAAGCTTTGTTGAGTAGACGTTGTCTTTGAGAACGTCCCACAGGAAAAAGTCGACTTCAAATCTGGCGTATCAGACGGCCACGCAAGCGTTCTACGCCTACAAATCTATCTAACGGACAGTTTTTCGTTCAGCTGATCTCGCACTAGTGCAGCATAATGAGTTAGTGCTCTGTCCAGCTGAAAGTACAAACTCTCTGCACTATCCTACTGTTGTAATAACGGCAAAAAGTGCTAGTGTAGCACAGCCAGATACAAATATATAGTTGCTTATCGCGGACTCTGTATATATATTACGTCCGCAATCAGACATAACATCGCAGCCCACACAAACTATGGCTGCCACAGACCGGAAGAAACATACACCATTCCGTACTCATCTTTAGAAAGTCCCTTTTGACTTGTCTCCCCTCGTTACCAGATTCCGACATAAGGTAGGGTTTTAATGTGGGGAAAATCGAGCTCTCCAAAAAAGAGATTCTCTGGGTTTGGACAAAAATTTAAAAAATTACATCAGTCTAGAAGGATTTCTCCTTCGCTGACCAAGGACAGGATAGACGAGGTGTAGTATCAGAACAGATGCTACACTTTGCTCCTAGCCAAAAGTTTGTCAATTGTTAAATCTTTCTGTATTGTCAACCATATTTGATGGCAAATATGCCGCACGAATAAACTCTACGGGCTTATCTACGATTAAAGACTACAGTTAAATGGATTCAGTTCAATATCGCATGTCTCAACAAAGATTATGAGTGAAGAAACGCAACACCATTCTTATATCACCTTCTAGAAAGTCATACGCGTTCTGTGCCATTGGATATGGTAACTGTTGTCGTCTCACACGTGTGTTTAACTTTCTTTCTCATTTAAATTATTAACATGTTTCGGTCTTGGGGTGTTTTCATGTTCATAGCGTTTTGGCTGTTATACTATTTGGCTCTCTTCAAGTGTCCTTTTCTCGTAATTGATTTCAGGTTGTCCGGAAAGTTCGTGCCGATTTTTAGTTGTTCATGTTTTGACACGTCAAATTATTGACAGATATAGTATACTTACATTTCAAGTTAAAGCACATTTCGAGTTGTCTTTTAATAAAGAAAGTGAAAAATTATTTAACTTCTGTTAATTTTTGGGTCCTTTGAAAATGAAAGATTGTAAGACCCATATTAGACACTTTGTGCTTTTCTATTTCCATAAAGGCAAAAATGACTCGGAAACAACAACAAAAAAACGGATATTTGCCGCGTACAGTTACGATTCTTTAGCTGACAGAATTGTACAGAGGTGTTTCGCAAAGGTTAGGGCTGGAGATTATAGCCTTAATGGTAAAGAACGCTCAGGCAGACCATCCTCTACAGATGATAACCAAATCAAGACATTTATCGGGAATAACCCACATTGCACAACACGATAACTAACAGAAAGACTTAGCACATAAAAATCCACCATTCCTGAGCATTTGATTAAATATTTAATGAAATATATTATTTTTTTACTTTTCATTTCCTTTAGAATCTGGCAGGAATTTTCCGGGCAACCTGATAATATCAATCAGCAACCAAGACGAGGAAATCCGTCTGAAGCATGTTATTATAATGAAGATTGTGTGTCTATGACGTAAATGTTGTAAATATTACAGTTCGATAAAGCAATAGAAAGCAAAAAACTAAATACAGGGTGTCTCAAATAGTTGTATATAGACTTTGAATAGTTGTAAAGTAGATGTTTGTTAAAATTAATTTACTTTTCAAAATGCATTAGAACTTAGAAATATAATATTATTGTATTGTCAATTCTAAATGACGTTCGATGTGATTCAGGCAACGCGAAGCAATGGATTTGCAAACACAACGGAACAATTCCTCTGGTATTTGCGAGCATTCACCGCCTTTAATTCGGCGCATACATGCGACTGGAGGGAGGGCACTTATGATATTTTGTATGTTTCCTAGAAAATTACTCCTTCGAGGGAAGCCAGCTCAACTCGCCCAGAGTGAATGTTGCACAAGGTTTAATTCGGCGACCGTTTTAGTTTGTTTGGTTGTTTGTTTTGCGCACGCTTCTAGAAATCATTAACACCAGGATTTTCACTATTCCACTAGAACTGAATCATTTGAATAGGGTCTACCTTAATTATTTCTTCTTCTTCTTCTTCTTCTTCTTCTTCTTATTATTATTATTATTATTATTATTATTATTATTATTATTATTATTATTATTATTATTATTATTATTATTGTACACCCTCCGTCTAAAATGACTGGAAAAGTTATGCTCCGCCAGTGTTCGTACTAATATTCCTATGTTGAATATTCGGACCGTGTGTACTGGAAATATCATCTGCCAGAAAATAAAACGTACTCAAAACAGACACGCAACTGGCCGGAGGAAACAAAAAACGGCTGATTGTCGGAAATAAAATAATAGTTAATTGATTTAAAACCACCTGCAAAGGTTATGCTACCCATAAAAAGTTTGCGGCAGACGGGAATACCCCGTCGCTAAATAATCACCCTAGACGCGAACGTTACACCCAGACATCGATAATCACCAACAATTACCTGACAGCGAACGTGAAATCCCAGAATGCACGTTTACAGGTAGATGCGTGGGTGTCACACATTATTTTATAAATTAATCCGAAAATGAGATCGAGTCAACTGGCGATCTGGTTCGAGAAAACACCCCGTCGGATTCCTGTACGTGCTCCTTCCCCACTAACCCCCACTCGTTCACCGCTACTGATAATAAAGATATATCATTATATTGTTGTACGTTCGTTTAACCACAGCAGAAATACAACACATATAAAATCATAGAAGGTTGTCAGTAATTTATTTGTTCATATATAAATTATTATTATAATTCATGATGACTAAAGTATATAAATAAATACACATTGATCTTTATTATACAGTGTAGAATATAAGGGTATACATTGGTGTTTATTATAAAGTGGGTTATATAAAAGATAAGAAATAAATACACATTTGCCTTTATTATAGAGTGGATTATATAAAAGAGCACAAATAAATACACATGAATCGTTATTATAAAGTGGAGAATATAAAAGTATACAGATAAATACACATTACTGTTTATCATAACGTGAAGTATATAAACGATAATAAATAAATACGCATTGCTCTTTATTATAGAGTGGAAGTTATAAAAGTATACAAATAAATACACATTGATGTTTATCATAAAATGGAGGATGTAAACATATGCAAAATGGCACTATTGTACAATTGTTCAACATGTGTATTCTTCTTTTTGAGGCACTCTGTATTTGAAAAAAAACTCAACCAAATAATTGTGTCGTCTTTATATAACTGTATTTTTGCATTGTATTTTTGTAATTTCTATAATTGTTTTTATTATTTTTTTACTATGATGTGAAATGAACAATCCTGTTGTGAGATTGCAACTTTCGCGCGCAATTCTAAATGTTTGTGATTTTTTCAGCGTCTAAGGCCAGAGGAGGTGCAGGGGCCGGAGGTGAGTGTCTGAAATCGGAACTTGTCGCTCCCATGTTGTATTCACTTAATGTCGTCTTAGGACTTTCTGTCACTCTCTCTCTCTCTTTCGCTCGATCGATCGAAAGTCTAATATAGTCATATCGAACACTTAATACTGTCTTTCTATTCATCTCAATCGAATGCATATATGGTGTTATGTAGATCTGGTGTGTCACGTTCAAGTCATGTTGGAGTTGTTGATTCATTTGTACAAAAATCCTTAAACCCATAAAACCACGGAAGAGCTTCATTTCACAGCATACTACCTTGGAAATGATATCCTTTTGAGGACTATCTATATATTTGGCACCACAATTACGCTAGCAGTTGCAAGGAGCAGGTTTTACCTGACACCGTATCTGATCTAACTTCCCTGCAGACTCCAACGTGACCGTCTTTAAATCCAATATCAACAAACACTTGTCATAAACCGCCACAATAAGTAATCAAACTTTGTTCATTCTATCAATCATTTTCAATCCTTTCATAATATTCTTCATCATTAAACTAATAATTCATCAATCTCATTAATCCTTATGCTCGAATAGCTTTTGGCATTGTGGTGACTTATTATTATATTAAAAAATGTCCTCACACTCTATCCTTATCCTCCGAGCTAGCTGGGGCATAATAGTTTAGATTTTCATACCAGTTGGGATACGTCTTTGACAATCAGTCCAACGGTAGCTCTTTTGCTGTCAGACAAAGGTATAGTTGTGTTCAGTTCTAGGAGATCCAGCCTCTTGGCTTTTACCTTCTGTCTTAAAAGGGGTTAGCTTATTGCTCATCACCTGAGACATCCCTACCGGGCAATGCCGGCAAGGCTGTTCGAGCATTTTTACAGGGTAGAGTGCACTTCACCTAGTGCGTTGGTTTTTCAAAACGCCTCTGACTTTGTGACTAACCCTTTGCAAAAGTTGTAAATAAATATACTCAAGAGTTGTTATATTAAACTCGTCTTATAGGAGAACCACTCTAGATAATTCTAATCCTTTATTTACTACTATTTGCTACGGTTATTGCAGCGACATGACTGCAGACCCATACTCGTTCTATTGCGGTGGAATGTTTCTTCTTCACATCAACTGATAAATGATGTTGTGTCAAATGATAAATGATGTTGTGTCAAATTTGGACATTAATATTTGACATTATTGTATCACTAACGGATTTACGTATATATTAATAACATACAGATCAATCAATGTGTTTCTGTTTTGCACAGCTCGTCTAAATCCACTTAAGTGACACCCTACGAGAATATAATCAATGGCACACTAAAAAATTATAATAAATGGTATACTCTCACAATATAGTAAATGTGGCACTCCCAAATTATAATAAATGGCACACTGCCAAAATGTAATAAATGACACACTGCTAAAATAAAATAAATGGCACACTGAAAAATATAATGAATGGTACACTCTTACAATATAATAAATGGGACACTCCCAAATTAAAATAGATGGCACACTGCCAAAATCTAATAAATGGCACACTGCCAAAATATAATAAACGCGTGACACTCAATCATCATGATACAAAGTTTCACTTCGTTGCCCTCTCGGATACTGTCATTTATTTTCGTCACATCTCGAGCTCGAACCAATTTATTCCTTTTCGACTTCTGCTGAACTGATTCTATATTTTTACCAAAACTACATCACACCCCCAAACAATATTAAACTTGTCTATAGCTGTACGTAAAATAAATCGGATCTGTTCTCGATTGAGGAATAGAAAAAAGTAGTGTACTTTCTCCTATTCCTCAGCTCCATAGGCTGTTGTTAGCATTTACTTTGGTGACTATTTGGAATTACCAGGTGATGTATGTAAATAGGGGGTTGAATTCCAATAAATGGTACCAATCTGCAAATAAAGCGAACATAACAGACCTAGGCTGTTTTTTTTTGTGATCCGCGCCGACCAAACACGTGCCAGCGATGGCAGATTTAATTCAAAAACGCGCGGCCGCTCGCTAATACAATGCTTAGCGCTCGTATTAAAATTCATTTTGCAGTCCACCTATTTCTAATATGTTCTGTTTTCCTTTCACATCACATTGTAGTGGCAACACACATAGACGCTGTGCTCACCACCTGACACCGAGCAGAGAGCAGCTAATACCCCAAGAGCTGTATGTCCACCCTCAAAAGGGGCAAACCCGGAACTAAATGCGAACAATTTATTTATTTATTTTCAGAATATCCCCATCATGTTGTATGGAATAACATATCAAAATTTAAAAGTTGCAATTATGTATTAGCCGCCATCTTAAAAATAAAAATCTTTCTGTTGTAGATCTTCAGTATATTATTCATCATCATCTAGTCGTTGTAGTGGCACGGATTTTCCTGACTGTCTCAAACCATCTCCTCTGTCCTCCATCACACCTGATAGGGCTTTATATGTGCACTGCGAGTCTTCGGCTAGTTGCTTGACGTAGGTTCTGTGCAGTCTCTCACTTCAATCACTTCCCTGTTTTAGCATCCACAAAAGAAAATTACTGATAAGTTCATCCTTACACACCCAACAGTATCCAGTAAATCTGTTTCTTCTCTTTCTGATCAAAGCTGAGATCTGAGGAAGGTGTCCGTAGAGTTGCTCTCTCGTAGGATGCAATCTTCAACAGATGTTAAAAACAACAGTTAGTATTTTGGTGTACACACCGTCAATTTTCTTCTCCAATCTTTTGGTGAAAGTCCAGGTCCTTCTTCCATATGCAAGAACTGATGTAACAATGTCTTCAATGAAGTTACGTTTCATCATGGTAGACAGATTCGACTTCCAGATTGTTTTCATGTTGTCCAGTCCAGCCAAGGCCTTCCTGATTCGCACCTTTAGTTCATTCTCTGTTGAGTTTTGCTCTGCAACTTTTACTACCAAGATAAGTAAACTCGTTGACATTTTTAAGACAAGTCCGACAGAGATATTTCCAAGATATTATTATAGTATATTATTAAGTTCACATAATACTGCAAAGTAATATTATTGATAACTTTTTTCATGGTAATTAATTAAGTTTATAATCACGGTTACACACTGGTTCCCGTAACATAACTGAAGTTAAGCGACATGGAGCTCGGCTATTATTTAGATGGGTAACTATTTGACAATCGACGGGTTTTTTTGTATCAATCAAGGATACGTTATTGACATCATTCTGGCAAATAGAGACTCACTTCTGAGCACAGACTATTTTTAGTCCGAATGAGGTATTGTTCGATGTGGGCCTAGGAGATGAACTATCCTAAGCATTACTTCATTCGGGAGTGGGTGGTTAATTGATCGCCTGAGACGCCCCAATCGAGGAAAACCGACGGGTATGTTCTTGACTATTTTTGTACACCACCAGAGTGGTCGCCTTCTGGCCTTGTACTACATTTTGCTGCAGTGAGAAGTAATTAAATCATACCAGGTGCTGTATATAAAACCCTGTCCTAGGGTTTGCTACAAATCTGTAACTATAACAAAGCATCCTGTGCTAATCGTTGTGATCTGCACCGACCAGGTATTGGCCGGTGATGACAAATCGAATTCAGATTTCAAAATTAAATAACAAAGAATAAGCATTTTAAGAATTACACAATCGGTCATCGTTAAATCTTTGTGAAAATACTTTCGTACTCAACGTTGATACGTTATCAACTATAGCTAATACTCGACGGTGGTCCAGTATAAACGTGACTCATTTGGCGGTCAATAACTCCGCCAATAGTAATGCTATTATGCTAGACCTTTCAGGCTTGACAGAAGATACGGAGAATAACGTTTCGAAATCATCAAAAGAAGTGGCATGGTCAAAAAATGATTTTCTCCAGAATACGTGGTTCAGTGATGAAACCCACTTCGCGCTATAAGGCAAAGTCAACAGCAAGGATACGTTCTGGTAATCTTAAGCGTCAATCAAGTCATTCAGATGTCACTGCACCCTGTGGAGTGAACCGCGTGGGTCGCCATCGGACAGCTTAGTTTGAAAATTATATTTCGTGGACAGGCTCGGAGCAGCTTCTGTTACACAGAGACTCTTGACTGGAAGATACTAGTCGATCATCCATTCTCGACAATCAGTTCGGCGGAAACTGTGCGGTTGCTTTTTATTTGTCGGGCTAAGGTATTAGTATTGGGTCTTCCTAGGATGTCCACCCTCCAGGCCTTGCATCCTCTCTTTGGGTTGGTGTTAATTTATTTCTAACTGTCTGAGGCATTCTAACCGGGGAATGCTGATGGCCTGTCCAGGCCATTTTAATAGGCCAGAGTGCCCCTTCTTTAGCGGCGTTGGCTTGATTCTCCCCACCTTCCGGCCTTGTGCGACATCTATCTCCCAGCGGGTGGAAAGAAGTAAATACACAATGACAGTCAATACAGATTGTTACATTGATTAATTTTGGAGTGTACTTGATGCTTATCGTGGCCTATGGTGAGACGAGCAATGGTTTCAACTGCTTTTTTGTATTCCAAATCTCCTAGAAGATTGTATGCTTTTCATTCTTCAATACTGTCTTCAGTTTTGTATGTGTTCTATTCATCTGTGTGTCCAGAGTAGTCTTCTTTTTACAGTTCGCAGTGGACTATCTTCTCAGCCCAGTCATGTCTATATGTATAATCCTTATAGGCCAAAGTAGTGTGCAATGGTTCTCGAAATAAGCACAGAGTGCTGTAAATCTGGACAGACTTTTTGTTACACGGATTCCAGGGAACACCATTTTTGTTTTCAGTGAGCAATCATTGGTAATTCCTTGTGTGACAATTCATAGTAAGTAACGTTGCTATTGAGTGGCTGGATCGTCGCATTGCAGATCGTTAGATCAACAGAAGCCGCGTTTCAGAATGGCCATTACATTCACCGGATTTTAACCTTCCGGATTTCTATCTTTGCGTTTTATTAAGACCATGTGTACCAGAATAATCCACAAACAAGTGCAAAACAAACAATAGCCATTACTCGGCAGATCCGTGACAAAAGAATGGAAGAATGCGTCAGTGTAATCGACAACTTCGTTCGATGGCTCTAAGTATGTCATCAACGTCTCGGTGCGCATTTAGAACATGTCTTGTAAAATGTTTCGGCAGCGTCTCGCTTCCCTTATTTTGTTCTTTAGTCCCCACATTCAATAAGCGAGGTTTTTGACAAAGTGGGAATAATTGTTGTTTTCTGGGTCGGAATTTATCCATATAACACTTATCGTTGGTTGGTTTTTGACCTTCATGTAGTAAATTTTTATCTTCTTACATCAAGTGTCTTCATGCTTGTCTCTGCACCGGGGCGGCGATAGGTACGTATCTGGTATGCGCACTGAGTCTGCAATACATACGTACATGGTTTGCGCACCGGAGCGGCGATAGGTATGTATATAGTATGTGCACCGGGGTGGGGATAGGTACTATATAGTATGCGCACTGGGGCGGCGATAGCTACGTATATAGTATGCGCACCGGGGCGGCGATAGGTACATATATAGTATGCGCACCGGGGCGGAGATAAGTACCTATATAGAAGGCGCAGACAGAGGTAGTACTTTTTATACAAATATGTCATACTCTTGCCCTGAGCAACGGAAGAGGAATGGTGGGGAAGTAACAGCTTTCGCAAAAGGCAAAGGGAGAAAGTAGCGGTGAAATGGGGCGACCAGGGAAGAGAAAGGTAGAAAGATAAAGAGACGGCTATAGAGAGAAGGAGAGAAATAGAAGTTTGAATATAAAGATGTTACACACGCGATTTTTCTTCAATTATGTGTTTTTATGACCCCGAGCAACGCCGGGTAGCCCCGCTAACTCTATATAATTCATAGTTTTGTTTGGTAGAAACAAATCCAACAGAGTGCTCAATTATTTAATAATATGACCATGATATTTATTTATTTATTTATTTATTTATTTATAATGATTCCCGATATAATAATATACAACATAATTGTTGACACATCGGTGTCCGTTGGATAAGCGACGTTGAGCTTGGTCAGTACTAAATGGGTGACCATTTAAGAATACCAAGTGCTATATATGCTCTCCGCTTATCTCGGCATCGTTTCTCGTCGTCATTGACTTCTCTTTACCTGTGGAATCAAGCAGTGCCTATTCGGGAGAAGCGTTATTGAAGATTGCGAAACCTTTGCTTCACAATTACACGCGTAGCCACGTTACCGAGGGTATACATTGTCAAGGCTGAACGGAGGTCATGAATAATGTTACAGAAAATCAGATCAAATCAACATGGTATCATAGGTTTCAAAGCGGGAGAGCGGGCTCAGACTAAATAACTTACACGGTCCTCTTTTGAGCTTAATTTATACTTATAAATCGCTCAATCGGCTTTCTTCAGATATATATATATATATATATATATATATATATATATATATATATATATATATATATGGTGATTCATAAATCACTTCACTTAGCTATTTAAAATGATTACCATATGAAGCACAAACATACTATGAACTTTTGATAATTGTTATCTTACTCTCTCATTACTGCTATTTGTTATTTTAAATTTGTTCGTTTCTATATTTGTTTCTATATATATATTTATTTCATAATCAATCAAATATGCTACAGAGAGTCGTAAATTCCTTGCAAAAAAGAATGGAGCTATGCATGCAGAACGAAGGTGGAAATTTTTAAAATTTGCTGTAATTTTAAACTCCATGATTGAATTTGTTGAATAAACGTTCTGTTTTGTATTACCGTATTTTTAACTTTAGAATTTAAAAAATAAATAGCGAAGTGACTTATGAAACAACCTATATATATATATATATATATATATATATATATATATATATATATATATATATATATATATATAGTATAAGTTAAAATGAAATAATAAAATAAGGTGCGAATCAAATTTTATTAGAATTAAAAATTCAGGCAAAGTATCTCAACGTCCTTAACTCATGAGTTTCAAAGATAATTCTTCTTCCCAGAAGACCATTACCGCAGTGACGTCACTATATATATATATATATATATATATATATATATATATGTGTGTGTGTGTGTGTGTGTGTGTGTGTGTGTGTGTGTGTAGTTCAACCACCAATTTCTAGTTCTATTGAATGTATGCATAGAAATAACCTGACTAACGAAAAGATGTATAAACATTTCAGTAACGTCTATAGCACAGCTCCAAAAATCAGTGGTTATACTGTGGTGAATTGGAGATGCGATGCGAACGAACGCAAAAGAAAACTATTGGCTTGAAGAGCTACTCTTTCTTTTTCTGATCGTTTAGATACCGTTTCCTCTTCACTCTCTAATAGATAATTTAATAGAATTTTCCTTTGAAATAGAATTGATATTTTCGATTATAAACATATGTACACTAAATGGTCATTTTAGTAAAAACGATTATTTTAATACAATAGCTGAATAGTGGCTGTAACCACAAAAAGGTTAAGAACTACCGCTATAGAATGTCCTCAAAAGTGATTGCTGTATTAAACCTACCAGGTAGCCTGTTAAGTAATCTCAGATACGATAATTAGTTTAAGGGCAATAGGCACTTTAACGGGTTTAGCGACCATCTAAGACGCCATTTTGAAAAATTGAAAAGTAAAAAGTTGGAGACTTTTGATATGTTATTTCAAAAACAATATAATTAAGATATTTTGCAAATTGAAATTAGCAACTTGTTTGCATTTAGTTTTGGTTAAATTGTAATGAGCCAAGACTAAAGCTGATCAAAAGCGCGACTTTTAATCATTTTCGTTCTCTTCCTTTTTTTTCAAAAAAAGTACAGATCTACAGATTAATTCTCTTTTTTTTTTGCGGAATTCATACTCTCTTTTCTTTCTTTTTCTTTTTCCCCATCATGTCTACATGTCTGTCTGCCTCTTTTTTTCTGTCTCTCTTTCTTTTTCCACTAACTTCCTTTTTCTCTTCTCCATCTTTCTGCTCATCTTCTGACACCTTCAGCCGATTCGTGTGCGGTGAGCGAAACATCTAACAACGGTAGGTCACTCCAACATACATAAAGTTGTTCAGTAGTTGCTTATAGAACGACTTTTATATTTCCCTAGTATTATTTGCTAGTAGTCCGTAGTTATTTATTTTTTAAAATACTACATTAAAATGTGTTCATTAATTAGAAAATTGTCTCCTCACAAGATAAATTTCCAAGGAACATTCATCAAGGGGATAACGTTAAAGTTCAAGTTGAGTAACGAGTGATCCCCAGAAATGCCACCATGACATCATTAATAAAATTCTCAATACTTTCTGCAATCCAACCATATTTCGTACAAGTACACTTCAGTCTATGACTGACTTGTCCACCAAGTGTCAGTTATGAATGTCTGACAGTCTTTGTCTTTCTTATTAAATGGATACCATGTAGAATAACCCTGACCCCCCTCTTGTCACTATCATTGTTTGAACTGTGATGGACTTCTTCAGTTCAGGAATAGTCTGGGGATTGTTTTTTGTTTTGATAGACATTATCTTTGAAATAACTGCAAAGATAAAGGTCATGGGGCTTTTTGTAACGTCATCCACTGTGGGTGAGTATCTCCATCTCTTAATGGATTATATAACAAAAAGATCACACCATCCACTCTGCACGTGTACAATGATAATCACACCTGGGTACGACGGACAAAATTGTCAATAATGCTGATGCACTCCCATCTAAGCACTGCCCTGACTTGGGCTATGATGAGCCTCTTCAGTTCCAGAATAGTCTGGGGGTTCGTTTGATAGACATTATCTTTGAGATAACTCCAGAAATACAAATCTAGGAGCTTAAGGCATCTAAAAAAAATATTAGATTCTCGAATGGTGCAGGGACTACGAGATCTAATGTACGAAAGTTTTATCTATATTTCTATCAATGGTAATTATGATCACCTCAAGATCTACTATTAACTCCTGCAACAGAAAGAGGTATGCGCGGGATGACCAGAAACTTTTCACCGCCAATTTCGATTGAACCGGAGGAGGGTCGCTTTCTCAATCTGGATCCATGGACCTTGGAATTGACTTACAGCCGCATTGGAGAATGGGGGCAGGCTCGCAAAGAACGGCCACACTTTCTCTCTCGCCTTCTTGTGGTTCAGAAAAAAAGTGATGATTTTCTCAGCTTATCTTCTACGTGTCTCTAGCGACTTCCTGTCTTACGCAATATCCTGACACGTAGTTCTTATTCTAAACTTTTCATTTCTAATGGAATTTTCCACTGCTCTAATCCTGTGCTTACTATAAACTTATGTGGAAAATACTGTTTTAACATTGTTTTTACACACTTGTATCTTAATATTACTACAATATGTGTATTATATTAATCTTTTATGAACACTGAAATTATTTAATCAAATGAATAATGTAGCTGTTATGTAAAATATCATTAAAATTCTAACGCGACTCTTCTTATGAATGTTACCAGAGACAATTTACATAAAATTGAACCTGCTTTTATTTTATTTTATTCTAATAACGCTAGTTTTATTAATTTACATAGAATAGCATGACTCATGTAAAATCCTTGCAAATGTTTTTTTCCCGAAAACCTATCGTTTGTTTTGAACTATTAAAAAGAGGCTGGGTCATCTCAATGTTTTCTTTTTATTTCTTCGTAAACAAGAAATGCCTAAATGTAGTTTAATCAATCAAGTTTTATAATAAACTAGTATAGGCAACCTGGAGTAACCCGGGACTGAATGTAGACCTTAGTACTTTTGTACTTGAATCCATATTACTATTTTATTCTTATTTATTTTTTTATTTATAAAATAAACAACGGCGTTGTCTTCAAGGCTTATGTATATGCGATTCAAATGCGAACCACAAAATATCATTGTATAACCCTCTAGTCAATATATATGTATATACTATTATTATTTTATTATTGTTGTTATTATTATTATTATTATTATTATTATTATTATTATTATTATTATTATTATTATTATTACTATTATTTAGATTGCTTTAAATTCCCACAAAAGAATGCTGAATAGTTCAATTGTGTATATATTACTAGACCTCAAAACATTATAATTTAATAAATGTTCAGAATTTGTTTTTAAAAACATCTTTATTCATAAAATAATTTCTATCCAGTTTAAAAACACAGATTTTTCTTGATAATAAATTCAAAATGTTTTCAAGAGAGTAATTCAGTGAATTTGTATTTCCCATCTAATGAAACCCATAATTGTTAACATAAAATAGAAAGAGATAAATAAGTAAAATAAAGAGAACAATTTTGATCTTTAAAGTTCTGTGTTTTGTTGTTGGTTAATATAAATTTCGCTGAAGAAGTCTTTTTAAAACATTTTGAATTTATCTTAAAAAAATGAGAAGAAACAATTGTATTAAAAATGCTTTTTTTAACAAATTCGTAACATTTGTAAAATTATATATATATATATATATATATATATAACAACATTCAGTTAAATATAGACACAAATATTTTTCCAATATCCATGTGTCTAATAAAATGAAAGTTTGGAACAGCATTAAAGAAAATAAAAATGTTTTTAGATTTTTGAAAAATAGATGGGTAGGCAAAAGATTTTTATCTATTGCTTAACGCTGTTATTTTCTCTAATTATGATTTGACCTAAAATAGGTGATATGTGGTAGAAACCTATTCGTTGTTTGATAATGTGGTTAGATTTGGAAATCTATGATGACTGATTCGGTGAATCGACAAATTCTTTTATTATGGATAATTTCTATTAATATAGCTTACATTAAATTGTGTGTGGTTAAAATCTATCATATGGGAGAAAAAGGTGGTGTAGCTGATCGTTTTTATCAGAATGAAATTCAATAAATAACGCTGAGCTACTCATCTTTTTACGCCATCTTTTTGGTTGTGGTTGCCTTCTCCAATCCAGGACTAGAATTGGTATTGTTTTGATAGACATTTAGAATAACTCCCACGGACAAAAATTGGGGATTAAGTCAGATGAGTGGGCAGTCTATTCAGGATCACACGTTCTACTTATGATACGATCACCAAAGTATCTCCGAAGCCATTTCAATGATTCATTGCAGCTAAGGAGAGTTGTCTCATCCTGTTGAAACCACTTTTAATCCCTTACAACACCTCTTCGGCTTCTGAAGGCTGCTCAAAACTTCTTAACTACTCATGGACAGTACTCAAGATTGATGAATGTAGAAGTGCACATTTTGAGCATCGTATGGGTCTCTCAGAAATTGACCATAAACATCGAGCCACTATTGTGAGCACCGGCCAACATGTACTGAACTTCCAGCACCCAAACCTTATGATGGTACATCAACACACGGAAACAAATGCCAGTTTTCCATAACAAAACTGGCCGAATATGTTGGACAAGATTGTCTTACAAATAAGACAGAAACACCAAACAAAACATCCCCAAAGAGCCGCCATAAATACACGGAATCCGTTCCATTGTAGAAAACTGAAAGAATGGGCCAAATATTTTAGGATGAACAATGCCATGAATATATAGATAAAGAAGGCTGTGTAGATTGGCTCGAAAGAGAATCGCTCCACTGTGATCGGGAGAGAATGATAAGGGCTGCCCAAGACCAAGGCTTCATGACAAATGCTTTTAAGAAGATGAGCAGTCTCAGAAACGACAACAAATGCAGGCTCTACCATACAGAAGTAAAGAGTTTGAGCTACCTAACATCAGTTGTATAGTTCTGCTGAGCGACGGCTACTATACAATGCGACAAAATGGAGTGTGGAAATATCTCCACTAGACCATCTGTAAACAGTTGAAAATCCAGTGTAGCAGCAAGTCCTGTGAATATATATCAGAAGGAACTGTTGAAATTAAGTAATACACAATCCACTATGACAAACGTGAAATTGAAAGACTCCCAGATAACGCCGGTTAAATAGAGATAGTTTGCAATCGAACATTCTAATGCTGTCAAAATGTTTAAGAAATAAGAATTTCAATTAAGAAAAAAAAATTAAAGTCAGCTTCGTTTGTTTGGTAAAAAACTGTTGGAAATAAGTTATACACCATGCAATTCCTACAGCTATATACAGAGAAAACGGAGTTGTTTAACCTGTCATAGTGATATAAGACAAGAGGAAGAAAGTATCAACGATAACAAAATACCAAGGTCTTATGTACGACATGAAAACAAATTGGAACCTTAGGAAGATCTCCATCATTCCAGTAATTATAAGAGCAACCGGCCTTATGAATATTCCGAAGCAGATATATTACATGTTTCGGAATTTTTTAGATTAGGATTGATAATTTGTATTATTTGAATGATTCTAACTACTGTTCTCATTTTCAATGTTATTCTCACTGCGTTTCGGCCGATGTAACCCCCGACCTTTGTCGGGTGTATCTTGTCAAACTCGGGACTCCTTCCGTCGAAGTTGGGAATCTGTACGGAATAAAGACTGTTCGAAATTCTGCACAGATTCCCGTATTCGACTGAAAAATTCTCTTGTTTGACAAGAAGGTCAGATGATACATCGGCCGAAACGTTGTGAGAATAATATTCAAGATGAGAACAGTAGTTAGAATAATTCAAATAATGCAAGATATATTACAGTTTATAAATTTTTGAATAAAATCAAAGTGTGATAAATAGTGGTAGTTATTGTGACCCAGCGGGTTACAGGTACTCTAATATATATATATAACACGTGGCCACAAAAATTCGCAATGCACATTATTTACCGACGGACGTTTTACATAATACTTATGGTTCGTCGATAGTCGAACATCTTATAAATAACCGTACCTGTGCCTCTAATTTCAGTGTCGACTTATTCTCCATTCTTAGTAAGTCCAACTCTCCCTACCATCTCAAGATCTGAGAAACAATCTATATTAAGTCATTGAGACCTTCTCTTTGCAAGCAAAGAGAAAAAACCCTCGGGCTTAATGTTGTTTGTATTTGATTGAACTTTTATTTTTTACCCCTTTCCCTCGCTATAATTCTCATAGCATATTTATTATATTTTTACACGATACCTC
>OY744517.1:135380334-135447834 GCA_963556195.1 Sepiola atlantica
TTTATTCGAAATGATTTATCCAATTTTACTGCTCTCATAGACTTAATGAGAGTTTTTTGTTTCAGGTAAGAGAAGAGAGATAATTTAAACATCGTTGCAATATTTCGGTCTGATCACAGTCCATTTCTATTGAGTTATGGTTATGTTTGAAGATAACTTATATAAAAATATTTATTTCTCCTCAAATGTATCGAAATTGTTTTTCTTGCGCTCAATTCTGAAAGCACTTAAATTTTAAGTACGGCTTTGACATTCAAAATACAATTTCATCAGAACAGTCGTAATCGGAACTTTATTTTATTCCGTTTAAATAAGAACCTAATCGTTATCAATCTCAAGAAAACCAAATAAAATCGATCGAACAAAATGATCAAATAATTTCCTTGTAAATGTTATTGATTAAATCAATAATCAATTTTATAATGTAAAATCTAAAATTACAAGCTAAATAGAATTGAGAAGAAATAAGTTATTTTCACACTTTCATGTTTTTGGAGTTCATTTTTATTATTTTTCGAATTTTTTTTTGGAATGAGGATTTGTATCATTCAGATTATTAGGACTAATACTATGATCATAATTGTTATTCTGACAACGTTTCGGCCGATGTAACCTCCAACCTTCTTCAAGTGCATCTTTTTAAACTCGGCCATCGTTATGTCAAACTCGAGAATCTATACGAAGTTTCGAACTGAACCTTTTACGTAACACGTTTGCTCGGACATAGCTGACGAAGCAAGAACAATCTAATCGTCGTGGATTGAGTAAAAGGTTCATTTTGAAACTTTTTATAGATTCCCGAGTCTGTCGTGAAGATTTTCAAATTCGAAAAAATGCACCTGAAGAAGGTCAGTAGTTACATCAGCCGAAACGTTGTGAAACTAGCAGGCAAGATGAGAATAGTAGTCCGAATAATCAAAATAATACATTTTATCACTGGGGGGGGGGTATGTTTGGGTTTTTTATTAATAATTTTTTGTTTATTTATTTATCTATTTATTTATATATTTACATATTTATTTATTCATTTATTTGCCATATATTTCGGTTTTTCAGACGCATCCTGTTGTTTGTAAAAAAATACTTTAGACTTGTAAGAGCCTTATTTTGACTTAATTAGCGATTTTCGACTGATTTCGCATTAGCAAGAAGACCCGACGTTGCTTGGGATTAAATGAGGATCACCACTATATACTTTTTTTCACGATCCTCATAACACCATATTACATCATCTGTTTTTATTGCCTCCCACTTTCCGTTTCTCCCCCTACTATTGTCGGAAGACGCTGTAATATAAGAAATACTATTTGAATTTCATTAAAATCGGATATACGTATTTAAAGTTTTAAGTGGGTTCTGTCTCCATGAGTAACTCAAACATAGAAGCACGAAAATATTCGGCACATACAGGGTAACGTAGAGATTCGGTACGACTTCCATTGTCTTCCCTGAGGAAGTAGGATATATTTAAAGTTTTAAAGGAGGTTTGGACCCCATAGCTCCCTTAGGTTAGGAGGGCACTTAGAGATTCGGGACCACTTCCATTGTCTTCCCTAGAAAATGTTATACATATGATTCAAATTTCATAAAAATAGGATACATCTGAAGTTTAAAAGGGGTTATGCCCTTATAGCCCTCTTAGGAGCGCACTTAAAGATTCAAAAATACTTCCATTGTCTTCGTCAGTAAATTTTACATGAGAATACACTCTTAGATTTTATGTAGATTCTCTAACCTTTCTTTCTATAGAGAAAACACAAACACCACACACACGGACATCGGGTTTTATAGAGAGATTGAGAAGACACGCGCACCTGCTGTGCCTCTCATCGCGCTTACGTAAACGTACAATCATATGAATCCGCAGAGTACGATTTTTGACAAACTTTTTATCCTGTTGTTAGCATTAGTTTATCCAAATCTTTCTAGAATCAAGTACTTACAATAGACCAGGTGGAGGTTGCCAACATACATAGTGAAAGTGATTCTATGCAACCGGCAGGATTCGAACATAGCTTGTCCAGATTGTCAGTCTGCATCGGTATCGTCTTCACTATTAGCACTTACCAGATCGTCATTGGGTAATAAAGGTTGCGTTTTGCTAAGAAAATATTGGAGCCAAGAATTTCTTATTACTTCGGATTTACGGTTTTGTAAATTTAAAGGAAAAATTAAATTTGAATTAAATTGTTGCAAATACGGAAAAACAAGGACAGAAATTGACAGAAGAGTGAACTAAGTACTGAGAAATAAATGGTTTACAAATGAATAGATAAATAAATAACTAAGAGATGTGAACATGAACATGGAGAGAGTCTCTGTGACCTGTTGGAGGGCATAATATTGGTCGATTTAGGATATTTTAAGAAAATACGTATAATTCTTGGTGAAATATAACTCACCTGTTAGTTTTATATTTAACTTAAACTCATATAATTGTTTATCTGATAGCTGCAATAGATAAAGCAATGAGTAAATATTGTCATTAATGGCTGTTGTTTAATACAATAATGAAATATGTCTGTATTTAAACATTTTTCTCAGCTGAAATATATATTTTCTGACAGAATTTTAAGCGAAATATATTTTATTCTTATTACAAACATGATAAAAAAGTAAGAAAAGAAATATTGGCAATGCAGAATCAAATAGCGATTTGACAAATGCAATTTATCGATAACAAACTTTGGGAAATGGACCGGCCTCACTTTATTATATATATATATATATATATATATATATATATATATATATATATATATATATATATATATATATATATATATAGTGTGTGTGTGTGTGTGTGTGCTAATTATACCATATATTCTAATAGCTGACAGCATTTAAATTATCTCGCGTCTTCGGTGTTTTGTCTTTTAGCAATAAAATTATATTTTTTAGTTTTTCAATATGTTCTCTGGACAGTGGACAAAAAAGATGTTCACTTATTTCTAATTTTCTTACCGATTTCAAATATGGTCTTACATTTTTCTCTAGGGTGTTCTGTTCTTGAAATTTAGCCTACGCGAACATTCATATAGTAGCGAATGATAAAACACTGAAATGACAAAACAAATCGATTTCAAATACATTTGCATTTTAAGATGGTGCTCTGGCCGCATAAATTTAAACAACAGCACGTGTTATCAACCGAAAAATTAGTTATCGTTTGTTTCTTTATTTCTTAGTTAATTTTGTTCTGTTCTGTTTTATCGGAATCTGTTTCAGCTAAAAAAACGACGGGTGCCGCAGGTGGAGGTAAGTCTTCGGCCCTCTCGCGTCTGTTCGAATCGTCGTCACATGTTTACTCATTTTAATGTCTTCTCTTTCGATATAGAATCACAATCTCTTCTTTCTTATGTGCTCCTTTAGTTCTGTCACTATTCTCATGATGTCGATAATGTTCTCGTTTGTAAATACGCGTAATATATGTGCTTATCCTGTCACACAATCGTATATCATTCTCACCAGATTTGTCTGATGAAGCGCACTCGCTTCTAGAATATTCTTTCTCAATATAGCTAAAGCATTCTATCTTCGTAGTCTTTCTTTTGTACTGTATCTCTCTGTCTATCTCTGTCTATCTCTGTCTCTCTCTCTCTCTCTCTCTCTCTATATATATATATATATATATATATATATATATATATATATATATATATATATATATATATATATGCGAAGCCTGTCTGAAAAGTATCCGACCTTAGGCGAGAAAAAATATTTCAAATACCTGACGGGGTTGGGACCCTAATCCCCATCAAAGTAGGCCCCTTGTGTTTGCATACATTTAACCCACCGATCCATCCATTTCCGGTAACACCTCTGGAAATCTTCTTTTGGAATGGTGTTCATAGCCGCCGTATCGTTCCGCATTATATCTTCTATAGTCTCAAAACGGAAACCTTTTAGTGGCGCCTTCGATTTTCGAAACAACCAGAAGTCGCAATAAACCATGTCTGGAGAGTAGGGGGTTGGCGAACGACTGGAATTCCATGTTTAGCCAAGAAATGTTAGATCAATTGGGATGAATATGCGGAGGCGTTGTCGTGATGCAGTTGCCAGTTTTTCGCCGTCCACGTGTCTGGTCTTTTGTGCCGAACTGCATCATAAAGACGCCGCAGAACATCTTGATAGTACTCCTTTGTCACTGTTTTTCCTTCCGATGCGTATTCGTGATCCACAATTCCACGAGTATCAAAGAAGACGGTCAGAATTACCTTGATTTTGCTTCGCACCGGTCGCGCTTTTTTGGCCTTGAAGACTCGGGATGCTTCCATTGCGACGACTGTCTTTTTGTTTCTGGGTCGTACCCGTACACCCATGACTCATCTCTGGTTATCACGGTGTTCAGAAACCCAGGATCAGTGTTGCCGGTTTAAAGAAGATCCTGTGCAACTTGAAAACATATATCCTTTTGTTCCTGCGGCAACCACTTGGGCACACATTTCTCAGCCACTCTGTGCATGTTCAAATAATCACGCAAAATTGCATGTGCGGAATCTTTACTCACTCCGACCTCTTGGGCGATCTCCTGCACGGTTGAACGACGATCTTCCATTACCAAATTTCGCACCCTCTCAAAAACAGCTGCACTCCGAGCAGTTGTGGGCCTGCCAGAACGTTGGTCACTCTCCGCTGATGTGCGGCCATTTTTTAATCGGTTGAACCACTCCTTAATTTTTGTTACACTCATCGTATCTTCTCCAAACACCTGCTGAATCTTACAAATTGTTTTGCTTTGAGAATCACCAAGCTTTTGACAAAATTTGATGCAGTACCTTTGCTAAACACGTTCAGTCATCGTGAGAGAATCGGTAATCCGACGAACATGTTGTGTAACATCAAACTCATCGACCGACAGGCAGCGACTAACACGCAGAAAGACGGTGATAAAATTCACACATGCGCATGAAGGTGTCTTCCTTCACTGTGTAGAGTTGCACCGCCATATCTTTTCTATTTCGCACAGAAAAAAATAACGGTTGGATACTTTATAGACAGTCCTCGTGTATAAATATATATATGTGTGTGTGTGTGTGTGTGTGTGTGTGTGAATTATATTTATTTTCAGAATCAGGCAAACAACGTAGCCACCGCAAACTACGGCAGCCATCATAGACAAGAAACTCTAACCCTATCTTTAACCCTAGACTCGAGTATTGCCTTCATTTTGGGCTTTTTTGTTGGACACATCCGAATCCAGATGACTCATTTATAAAAATTGCCGCTTTATATGTAGGTGACCCAGGTTTTGTATTCTGGGTTCAGATGTGTCCTGTTAAAGTGCCCAAAAAGAAGGCGAAACCTAAGCTTTCGACCTATGGGTCTCATAGTTTGCGGCGTCTGTGTTGTCTGTGTTGTTTGTTTGAGTGTATGTATGTATATATATATATATATATATATATATATATATATATAATTGTTGTGCAGCCAATAGCGTGTTCTAGCACAGAAACACAGGTTTATTTGCGTATGCTGTTTTAATATATATATATATATATATATATATATATATATATATATATATATATATATATATATATATATATATATATATCTGAGTTTTTAAAAACAATATATATTTAGGTATACACTATTTATAATTACTGAAATTGTTTCAAATTGCAAGCTCAATGAGGTTGTGTTACAAGTTTCAAAGCATATATACGTTTTAGTTTTATTCCAATGATTAAAGGAAGAACCGATCTATTATCATAAATTTTATTTATTTATTCATTTTTCTCAATTTCCTCATTTTCCAACTTCGACGAGCACTTGTACTTTTTACTTCGTCTTACAAACACAGTTTATATTTTATTTTTATTTTGTCGTATCTTACGCGCGTTTTGGAGCTCAGTCAGGAAAAATAGATAGTTTTTATTTTAACATCGCTGATCATCAGAGAAATGTTTAATTAAATATTAATGGAAAAATATATCAATCAAGAACAGACGAAAGAAAGAGTGGAAAAGCTCAAGAAGAAGGCTTGATAAAAACAATGGCAAGTTAAAAGTCATGACAAACTCACATTGATGTGAGTTTTAAATAAAAACTATATATTTTTCTAGACTGAGCTGTGAAACGCGCGCAAAATATGAAAAAATAAAAAAAATGGGGTAAAATAAATACAAATTTTGTTTGTGAGACAAAGACAAAAATACAGATATTCGTCGAAGTCGGAAAATAAGGAAATTGAGAACAATAAATAAATAAGAATTATCGTAATGGATTGATTTTTCCTTTGGTCATTCGAATATAACTAAAAAGTATATATATATATATATATATATATATATATATATAAGTATAAATTTTTATTTATACAAACATTATTGGTTACATATGTGCATACATGTTTCGGTTGCACTTTTCGAGAAAATTCTTGGTCTGATGAGGTTGACTTTCTGGGAAAAGTGCAACCGAAACATGTATGCACATATGTAACCAATAATGTTTGTATAAATAAAAATTTATACTTATAAACAGCTCTACTTGTTATTGAGCACTTTTTATAAACACTTAAGTTTCTACGGATTTACATTTACAGAAACTAATACAATACATGTACTATATATATATATATATATATATATATATATATATATATATATATAATCCACAATCACAATTTAGTAATAATATATTATTTTATATACTGGCTATCTCGATCTCGTATCTCGATAGTGTTCTCACACGTAAATACGAGTTATATATGTGCATTTTCTGTTACACGTTCGTATGTCTTTGTCACTATGTTTGTTTGATGAAGCGCACTCTCTTTTAGAATATATTTTCTCAGTACAGCAAAAGCATTCCATCTTCTTAGCTATATTTTATGTGGTACGTAGATGAGACTTCATTTCCAAGGGAAATAATTATGCTAATTTACATGGATTTACATATAAGAATTGTTTTTATAGTAAAGCCGTGCCTACTTTAGCTTTAACCAATTAGAGTCCTTGAATTTATTATCCCCTTACTACCTATTCGTTTTCTTCAACCACTGAATTGTCTTCCCTGTTTTCAAAAAGATGTTTGCGCTCATCGCTTTTAAGCTTAGATGTCAATCAACGCAATTAGCATGATTATTTTACCTCGGTAATGAAACAAATGTTTCTGTATAACCTACTTACCATAAGTATACTTTTCTACTACTACTACTAAGCTCTATTCATGTATTGAGCACGGCTGATTTAAATAATGAAACAAAGATATATATGTAATATACTATTTTATTATATAAGTATATATATTTAAAATAGTAATATATATATATATATATATATATATATATATATATATATATATATATATATATATATAATAAAGCAAGTAGAGTGAGATTTCCTTCTATTTGCTTGACTGGTATAGATTCATAAACAGGAATTACATATAAAAAACCTGCTTCGTATACGACGTAGGCTCATTACTGTTACGTGTTTTTTTAAATACTTTCGTTTACATTCATCGATTCATATATTTTATCTGATCAACTGTTTTCTCTGAGATTACTAATTCCAGCAATGGAGTAGGAGCGACCAACCCCTTCCTCATAGTATACTTCCCTACCAATGCGAACCATTACACCGTAAAAAAAAATACGGTAGACATTTTTTGTATTACACCGTTTGTTCGATCAATTCACTACGACAATCAGCAATTAAACGGCTCATCAAAATACTTTACAAACTTTTGTTTTAAAATTAAAAATAATATATGTACATCTAAAGTCTTCTTAGAATATACGTAAGCAAACGTCCCTACACTTTCTCGTTTTAGGCTCAAACTTAATAAACATTAAGCACTATTTTTCACTTCGGTTTTTAACGCATGAATACTTCGGTTTGTAGTATACTTTATACCGCGTTTTTATTGCATATAGCCGCGTATTTTGATTTCATATGGCGGAAAAAACTCGTAGACTAAATCTATTTCATCAACTAAATTACAACAGCTAACAATGCAAAGATATATACATTTTTACAAGTGAGAAACTTTTACATGCTCCCATAATAATTTCCAATAGTGGTCAAGTTTTTACAGGTGAGTTCCCATAGGAACTGGGTAAAGCGTAGTCGTGCGAGAAAAAAGTTTAGCAAACAAGTCAGTTTCCATTAAGAAAAAAGTCACCCTATCTTACAGTTAAATGCTTGTCGTTTTATGAATAATACTTAGAACATGTTAATCATTGATATATTTTCTTATGGAAGTCACTCCAGACAAAGAATGAAGCCACTTGATGTAAGGAGCTAAAAAACTAAAAATTAAAGAAAAATACTACTTCAAGGTAGAAAAAAACTAGCCTACGATAAGTGTTAGATTGATTGATTCCGACCCAGAATACAGCAATTTCCCCCCTTTGTCAGAAATACAGCTCTAATGAAAAAATAAGGAAAGCGAGAGTTACGAGGTTGCCGAAAGTAAACGCAAGGTCCACTTTCTATTCTCATTCTTTGACTAAAAATGTTTTATTTTTAGCATAGTTACATTAATACTTTTATTTTACTAATATTATTCATTCATATCCAATGTTTCTTTCTTCAACCCTTTACAGTAACGACACGACGCTTATTACATGTAAACAAATGTTTTTTAGTATAACCTTAGTACAGCGTTTCGTATCTATCATGAACGATGGTTTTAACTATGTAGATTTTCTTTAATATTTTGAAAATTTTGAAATATTTTCTTATATTAAGATTATAAAATATGTTTCATGTATTATATTAATACTTTATTTTTATGTATAATTCCTCAACCTATTTAGTCATTTTATAAATATATAAAGATTCCTCCTTTTAGTTGAACCTTTGACTATGTTTTTACTCACTTGACGAAGAATACCCATTGTGGGGTACACTATCAAAACATCGGCTGATTAATCGGTCACATTAGGTATATTTAACCCCGCTGGTTGATTTTCCATCAAACTAATGTATAGTGTCCATTGAATATATGTACTGTAATTTCCCTATAATAAAGACGTGCTTTGCCGAAAAACAACAATATATATATATATATATATATATATATATATATATATATATATATATATATATAATATTTATTCCCCCAAAAATATTTACCTACAGACACATGTGTTTCATGCTAATTTTTAGTGTAGAAGATGATAATTACTGCCGGTCAAAGGATTCGAACCCAGTTACAAAGTCAAGTTTTTGACTCTAAAGCCCGATATTCAACCATCAATTACCATGGGAAAAGAAGAAAATCAAAGTCTATAACGTCTAGTCGGCGGACATACACAGTAAGCTAATCATAATAGTATTTAAAAAAGGATTTAGTCATTCATGTATGGAGAAAAAACCCATAATATATATGTAGTTAATATTAATAATATAATGTTAGCCAAAAAGAACTTAATTTATATAGGTCATTCACAACAAACGCTATTCACGAAAACAGCTCTACTACTAGCAATACAGAAGCGTCCCTCTCTTACGCATTCCTCGTGACAGTAGTACTATCCAAATGGGCTTCAATCCTTGGGATACTAAATAAATCCGCATATTTAAGACTTAGAACTTATAAAAACTGATTTTTCAACACTATAAACTTCACAAATTACCAAAGGAAACCCATCTATGAAATCCGTGAAACATAAGCAGGATTCCTAAACTCAAAACTTAGATTGGAGACGGGGTCATCAGCTGCTTACCATGTAAATGTTTCGAAGATTTAAAAGCAGAACAGTTATTGAATCTATGGCTCTTCTGTAGTACTGATCAAAATACCACCTCCCCATTGTAGTACTATCGTATGGCGATTCTTACGTGTACCCCCGCGAGGGCTATTCAAGTTAGGTAAAAGTTTTTTAAATGTGGGGAATTACAGATCCCCCAAAAGGGGTCACTATCCTTGCTACGCCCATAACCAAATGTTTGACACAATTGAGATATAGTTTCGTAACAGAGCAACACTACAATCAATCATCATGCGAGATACCAGATGTACCAACACCAAAGGAAAAACATACATAAAAAAGTAATTTCGTCGTTTGCTAAATTTTTATTTTATTCGAAGAAAGAAACTAATTCTTATCCTTGCCTTAAATCGGAAATTAATTCAAATCTTTAACAATAGGGGAATTATTAGTAAGTGCCACGACTTTTCACTAAAGTGTGACTAAGCTTATGAAAAAAATAATATAAGATAGATTGTAGCGAACAAAACATAGTTGAGGAAGAAATGCTGGATTATTATGATTTTAACTGAAATTCTCCTCGAAGTGATAATCTACAAATCGAACTTTAAAAACTAAACATTGAGCGTGAAAAGATTGGGTTGTACTATCTCGTAGAATTAATCGTTTGCCATATCGACTTAATCACGTGACGATTTCTGTCCAATCGTAACATCTGGATCCTTTTCTGTTGGTCTCCGAAGACGCCAGACCGGAAGCTAAGGCTCCCATAATCCTTATCGCTGTAATTACATGTGATTATACGCGTCGCAATAGTAGACACGTGTTGAGACGTAACTTATCCGGTGGGTTACCTTCTAATTGACGTCATTAAGGCCGCAGAACGTGAACTTATATTCCCGGAAGTGAATTACGCGTTAATAACCTTGAGTGGAAGCTGTTTTCTTTTTTCTTTTTTTTTTTTGTAGCGCTGAATAACATCGTACAAACTTTACTGCGGTGGATCTAGAGATTAAGAGAGGGATATAGATGGAGACAGATAGCCAGAGAGGGGTAGAGAATGAAATTGCATGCATTGCCAGGGTCCCCATGCTATCCAATTTCAGGAATTCAAAGAGGGTATTGGTGTTTCTAATCATCTGCGGAAAACAGGTTTCAAGCCGCAAACTCTTCGGTTCGTGTGATTAATTGTGTTAATGACTTCGTTTGTTTTATCGGAAAGGGGAAAAAAGAACTAAACAAAATCGAAACAAAAATACGGTGTATATATCTTTGAAGTTACCCCCTGGATTGTATGCCTACGGTAATTAAGCTGTTCTATGATCCTCGCTTGACCTCGTAGGCAATGACCTATATTTCTTCGATTAACCGCTATACTCTTAACAGAAAAAAAGTCGGAGACATTAAAGTACAAAGTTTCACACTGATTTATAATATACACGAAGAATACCCGTCCCAGGTCAGGTAAAATTAATTTCCCGAACAGAACAGTTTTCACCACTTTTATATCCGTTTACGATGATTAAAATCAAGATATAATGACACAAAACTTTATGTCTAGAATCCTTATTCTAATTTTGATCAAAATCCATTACATTATTTTCATACTAGAAAATCTCTAAAATTTAAGGCTTAAACTTAAGGGGTCTTCAGAACGAAATTTAAATCCATCGGATCTTGATTGACTGGATCAAATTTAATGCTAATCTGAAATATTTGAATTTTCAAATGGAAGTTTGTGTCCATATTATTCCCCTAAAAATCTTTTTAAATATTCAAAAGCAACTGGGATTTTGAAAATATTATTAATTGATGTTTAATATCTATAGTTAAAATTTAACAAAAATCGGAGGTATCTGATTTTTTATGAAGGACTTCCACTACCATTTATAAAAGTAAATTAAACTAAATATAGCCCATATTTTAACCCTTACACATAGCAGCTGCGTTCCAAAATCCATAATAATAGATTCATTAGTTTAGGAGTGGATCCTGTACATAGGAATATATAAACATATAAACACATCTAACTTTATATATATATATATATATATATATATATATATATATATATATATATATATATATATGAATAGTTTATGCATTCCAACCTCTTCCAATTTAAAGCTCGATGATTGTCAACTAGTAACAACAGAGCATATATAAAGTAAAAAGGTTCATTTACATTCCAAAAGTCAAGATTTTCTTTTCTCACGAAACATTTTCAAAACGGTCAATCGAGTTTTTCAAGATGGCGAACAGTGCTGAAGGGCTATTGTGTGTGATTTTACGGTTCATTTTCTGACGTTTGACTTTCGTGTCACGCTACAATGTATAATTTTTCAAACTGAGAACTTTTTTACTTTCTGAAAAGTTCAAGATAGACAGATCCAATATTGACATACTGATGTTGGTTGGTCTCCTATGAGTGATACGAGTTCGTAAAATAATTGCACTAAAGATTGTGAGATAAATAAAATATTAGCTTTTGGAATGTAAATGAAACTTGTTTACTTCTAACAGTAGACATATTTTACTCATATAATACTTATATATACACACATATATATATATATATATATATATATATATATATATATATATATTACTATTTCAAATATCCACATAAAATGCTATAAGGAGATATAATTTTTTATGTATCAATTTTCAGTATTTATGACAACAGTGCTCTATATATAAGTAGAGCTAGGTAGTAAGTTATGGAAATATATTTATGGCAATTAAGCTACATAGAGGCTCCTGCGTTTCATCCCCGGGAGAATTGTCAGTCTAAAATGCATTTTAGCCTGACGATTCCCCCGAGGATGAATCGCGGGAGTCTCTGTGTAGCTTAATTGTCATAAATATATTTTCATAACTTACTATATATATATATATATATATATATATATATATATATATATATATATATATATATTTAGATTTTTCACTTATAAGATAGATTATTAAATGAAAGACCGGGATTAGGCCAATGAAAATAAGCTCGATGATACTCGATACAGGGTACAGAGCATTTATATGTGATTTTTTGAAGGCTTACCAAAGCATTCCGTTCAGGAGACCAATCATCACCACAAAAGACATTTCTAAGACATTTTCTATTTTTTCTTTTTATCTTTTTCTTTTTTTCTTCTTTTCTTAAGTGACCCCAATTAAGGCAACACCACATTGTGTATTGCCAGTTGTTGAAACTCTTTTTTCAGGTACTTAATTCCCCTGATGATCTGCCAAGCAAGTACTTGCTTGGTAGTGAAACACGTGTAGGAAAAAAACTCTTTAGTTTGAATATATATGATAAATAAATAATCTTTGAAATAAAAAGTCTTTTGTGGTGATGATTGATCTCCTGAACGGAATGCTTTGGTAAGCCTTCAAAAAATCACACACACATACATATATATATATATATATATATATATATATATATATATATATATATATATATATATATATATATATATATGATGGACTCACAGATGAATTAAATTATTATGTTTCATACACTTAAGGCTTAAACTTGTAAGGTTATGACGAGGATTCTTGTAGCGGCCATCATGAAGGTCCACATGGAAAACGAGTGAGGATTGCGCCGTGTATTGCCGATCGGGGATTGTATCCAGAGTGTTCTGGTTACAAAATGGAAACCTGTAACTTTTGGTCGCGCGACAAGAGTTCACCTATGCAAATGAGCCTTGTTTTGCATGTGCTAATTCTCGTTGTCATAAATAGAGTAGATACTTTGCTTCGGGGAGCGGAAGGGAAAGGTTGATGTTGTGACCACGTCGAGTGCTGAGAGAGAGAGAGAGAGAGAGAGAGAGAGAGCGAGAAAGAGAGGGAGAGAAAAGAAAGAGAAAAAAAGAGCAATTCAATTTTCGACTACAATTCTTGCTTAATTGGTGTCTAATGACTATGTGTCAAATGAACGAAACTGAAATTCGGTGAATATTTATTAATTGTCTAATACCTATAGTTAAGATTTCACAAAAATCGGAAGTATTTGCACAGAGGGCTTTCACCTCCGTTTTTTTGCCCCTGTATATAAAACTGAAGTAAAATAAACATAGACAACATTTGAACTTCTTACGCTTAGCATATATGTTCCGAAATTCATTATGATTTTTATGAGTGAATGCTGTACATATAAATATATAAACATATTAACATACTTTACTTTATATATAAAATATAATCTTGATACTTGGCCAGGGCACTAATAAAGTGTGCCACAGTCCCTCGCATTAACCAATAATATAGCCCTCACGCGTGTTCGCTTCCACTCGTGTTCTGGACTAATACCTCTGGTGTTGGTTGATGTGACGTAGCCGACTTTGACTGTATTTTCTGGATGCCAGCGTTGACAAAGTTTCCACTTCCCTGAAGAAGACTGAGTGGTGTTTTAGCGTCTTCGTTCACCGAGTTAAACCTCCCCCACGTGTGTTAATAGATCAGAAGTCCTGGACTGGGGTCAATCAGAGAACTGGACGTCAACTGAAGGATGAGAAATACGTAAAAAGCAAAGTGTAGACAATATATAAAATATAGGAATAAATATGCAGTTAAATTAAAAAACAAAACTCTTGTGTTGCTGGACTGGATTTAAGTCTGACGTCGTCTCGCTAAGTTACTTGAAGGTGATTAAATTTTCGGATACATGAGGCAAATAGCGTCTACTTTTCCGAATGAAGTAAAGCAATTCTTGTCGGACGGGCAAATAAGCAGTTTCCTTTTTAGTCCAAACTTACTCCAAACTTTTTCGGAACTGAATAACATCCGGATTGTCGCGCATTATATTAATTGGCAAGATTACTTTGCACTGCCTGGCCAAATTCCACCTACCTTACCTAAGACCATTTCCATTGGTCCCTTTACCTACCGAAATCCCTCTTCGGGTGTTTTTTTTCCTGTCAGTCACGGATATCTCGTCTTCTTCAAACCCTGGTCGCATTTTCTCCAATAATCGCATAGAACACAACTCATCGGTTACTCATAAACTCTCGAGGTCTACATTTTCGTTCCCACTAGGCCTATCCAGCTGTGTGACCTCGTCATAACTCGTAACAATAACAGCCGGTGACAGCAGCTTACATCGAGCACCCAGCCATGGCGCGCTGTGTCGTTCTAACTTAAGATAGAAAATAACATTATATTTGAAATCGTGAAAACAATATTGTTCTCAGTGAATTTTAGAATTAAGACGCTGCCCATTTCTTTTGTCGTACCTTGCGTGGGTCCTAACATATATACTAGTGTCTCGATCTTTCGCAATTCTCCGTTGGACCCCGCCACTTTACTACCTAGACTCAAATGTCGATTTGTCATATTCATAGCAATCGATGAAAAATTTCGGGAAATAGACCGGTTTCACTTTATATATATATATATATATATATATATATATATATATATATATATATATATATATATATATATATATATATATATATATATATATATATATATATGAAGAGTTCGAATGCAAAACGCGATATACGCCATTTTTAAAAACACAAAACTGTCCCTACAAAAAGTGTTGAATTTCAACACTCGACAATATTCCAAAACTATGTGTTACATAATATGATACCGAAATAATTTATTTTTGATTTCAATTAAAATCAGCTTTCATTCGAAGTCTAGATTTAATATATTCGTGCTTTTATTGTTTAAGGTCACAATTTAAACGAATTGGATTTATCGCGTTTTGCGTTGGAACTTTCAATATATATATATATATATATATATATATATATATATATATATATATATATATATATATATATATATATATATATATATATAATACGCTGATGATTTTACTTACAAATATCCTATCCAGCCATTATACCATGAGATGCGTTTACACTCAGATAAAATGAAAGAATAAATTTACTGAGAAAATTCATCTAAAACATTACACGTTTATTGCTTTTATATCAAAAAATCTATTCGGCAATTTTCTTGCGTTAAGCTATAATTGCAAAGCCTCCGTTTTCTTATTTAACCGCTTCGTTATTCCTAAAGATAAACTTTCAAATTGTTATTAACGAAATGTAATGATTCTTGCTGAAACGAATGAGGACGTTGTTGTTCGTACATGAAGAAACGTCCAATTTAAAATCACAAGTTAAGCGGATTAATTAGCTATTTGAAGAGTTTCTCAGCAAAATATCCACAAACGAAATTATGATCAAAATGGTTTATTTTTATGTTTGGCTCAAAATGTTTAAGCAAATAACCTCATTAGAAAGCATCCTATTGGATATCATATAATCAGTAAATTATATTTTAAAATAAATTATACGTAGTGTATATGCTTTTTATTTCACGAAGTTAATCCGTAAAATAGTTGATATGTTTTATAAGAAACCGAAATGAATTCTAGAGGATTTAATGGTTCCTGTAAATTAATTTTTGTTAATTAATTATTGTCTATTAATAGGATTATTGTTTTACGAAACAATGTATATAAATGGTTGACTTATTTTATAAGGAACCGGAATGCATTATACAAAATAATGTACCTTCTTTTTTGATCGACGATTGAAACGATACTAAATATTTGACCCCAACTTGAATAGTAATCAGCAGGAGACTAATCACTTTCTTACGCGTTAAGAAACAAATGGAAAAGGAGAAAAAAGTTGGGGGCACTAATCTTAACAAATTTATTTGTGATTTGTTGTTTGTTTTGTCTATAGTCTTCGTTACGTATTTTTGTTTTATCTGTTTCCAATAAAAAAAAATGACGCAGTTTCAGTTATTAACAAAAGAATTATCCATTTTAACAATGCATATAATCAAAATAAATGTTTTGTCTATAGAAAAAACAACATTCCACAATGTTTTCGAAAGCTAATAACTGTGTCATGTATTTTTTTTTTTTAAATAATGAACATTTTTAATGAAACGATTTTGGTTAGTAAAAGGAAGGTAATTCTAAGATGGCTGAAAGATGGGAAAGGGGAAATAACTGTGTCATGTATTCATTTTTAGAAACTGATAATAAGCTGAATCTATCAGGATTAAATTATTAAAAAGCTAATGATAAGATTCGGTAATTAATAGTTATAGTAAATGCTAGTGAATTGTACAAAATATTTAAAGATAATTAAAAGGGAGAGGTAATTATTTTATAGAAACCACTCATATTTAAATTATTTTCAAAGATATATTAAATCAAGGTTATTAAGAGACCTTAGATCCTATTTGTAATAGTAAAGTATAAACTCTTCAAGTATTGTTAGGAGTCTTTAAAATTCTAAGAACTAATCCCTCAATCAGTAGGTAATTCAACATTACCACGACCAACGACATATTTATATTAAATCTATTGAATAAAAATACTAGCATATTTTAAGCTATTGATTTCCATAGTAAAACTATGAACTAATTAATCAATTGTCTAATCTATTCTAGTATGTAGGTATCTGACTAAGATAGTATGCCAAAATCTGGAGGTATTAGGAAATAGTTTATTAGAAGTTAATGCGAGTTGCCTCTATCTTCAGTTTTTGCTACAGGTCTTCGTCGAACAGATCTAAACATAACCTCTTTGATAAGTTATGTTATAAGGCTACATATTATATTAATCCTGTGCTTCTTTTTGCCAAGATAAAAGTGTAGTATCTGTTCCGATGGATACTACACCCTATAGACCGGTATCGTCTTGGCTTTCGGGTCTTGATTCCGCCGATCTGTGGATTTGTTCTGTGCAGTTTTAGGAGGTCAACCCTCCAAAGCTTTGCCTCCTTTCTTTGGGGTGGAGTAAGTTTATTGCTTACTTCCTGAGGCGCCCCTACCGGGGAATGCCGATGGGGCTGCCCAGGCATTTTTTGTAGGCCAGAGTGCTCACCTTCTCGGGAGCTGGCTTTTCACATCCCACTTTCCCGACCCTGTGTCACATCTTACCTCTGTGGGAGGAAGATAAATAGCATTATATTAACTAGCAAATATATTCTCCCTCCGGTCGCATATTTTTGCTAGGCTGCCGCATCAGAAATGAAGGCTCACGCGTAAGCCAATGGAGCCCCAGTCATATTTCTGTGGTGGTTAGACATGGATTTTCTGTGTTTATGACAAAGAATATTTTTAGTTGAAAATAAAGAAAAAAAAAATTCGACCCTACCCCGATTTTTGTTTTACCCTCGCCCATAAATAGAAAGACTTGTAGTTTAAAAAGAAAGAAAATATTTTTTTGTACCCCCCTCAATTTTTTTATATTACCAGTCATTGAAATATTTTTTAGTAAAGAAAAAAAAAAAATTTTTTTTGACCGCCTTCCCCCAATTTTTTTGTTCTCCCCCCCCCTATACATGCAAATATTTTTAATTAAAAAGGAAAAAAAAAACAAACCTAACCCTAACTGTAACGACGGGGTCAAAGTTAGCGTGGGTCCTAAAATGAAAAGGAACCAAAAAATCAAATACAGTGAACGCGCGCGCGTGTGTGAGTGTGCGTGTGCGTGTGTGTGTACCTTTTTTAATTAAACAATTTGATTCTACAATCAGTTGTATAGTTTTCCAGCACAATGTGTTAGTTTATTTTGTTGACATTAAAGAAAAAAAATCACATCTTTTTTTTTAATAAATAAAACATGGAATCATAAATTCTGTTGAGGTCGTGAAAAAATAATAATATTGGACATGAAAGTATTAAGAAATCAAATACAGTAAACACGAAAAAAATTTTAATTCTCGGAAAGAAAAAGTTTACCTGAACTGTGTGTGGGTGTGTGCGTGCGCACGCGCGTTTTTATATAGTAATTTTTAAATCAATTATTATTTTAATTAAACAATTTGATTTAATAAATTTGTGTTTTAAAACATAATGGCTAAGAATAAACAAACTTAGGACGGTTTTAAAAATGGAAAACTGAGCACGGTGTTTGCCAGCGTTGTTGTTTACATGTTTAACGTGCCAGATTAACGTCGGCTGCTTAATCAGATCGCCATATTTAATTACCGGAGGGAGGGAGGGCATACTGATTCAACAGCCAATCGGCTGCTTAATCAGATCGCCATATTTAATTACCGGAGGGAGGGAGGGCACTACTGATTAAACAGCCAATCGGCTGCTTAATCAGATCGCCATATTTAATTACCGGAGGGGGAGGACACCACTGATTAAACAGCCAATCGGCTGCTTAATCAGATCGCCATATTTAATTACCGGAGGGAGGGAGGGCACTACTGATTAAACAGCCAATCGGCTGCTTAATCAGATCGCCATATTTAATTACCGGAGGGAGGGAGGACACCACTGATTAAACAGCCAATCGGCTGCTTAATCAGATCGCCATATTTAATTACCGGAGGGAGGGAGGGCACTACTGATTAAACAGCCAATCGGCTGCTTAATCAGATCGCTATATTTAATTACCGGAGGGAGGGAGGGAGGACACCACTGATTAAACAGCCAATCGGCTGCTTAATCAGATCGCCATATTTAATTACCGGAGGGAGGGAGGACACCACGGATTAAACAGCCAATCGGCTGCTTAATCAGATCACCATATTTAATTACCGGAGGGAGGGAGGGCACTACTGATTAAACAGCCAATCAGCTGCTTAATCAGATCGCTATATTTAATTACTGGAGGGAGGGAGGACAACACTGATTAAACAGCCAATGACTTTGCAATTTTAACAGTACTCGAGTTGAAATGGTTTAGAAAACACGCCGGTTATGATGAAAATGCCTTTAATTAATTGTATGAATAATGTTTATTAATATAACCTTATCGGAAAATATTGTAAATACATATGTAAATTTGATAATAGCAGTTATAAGTGTATATTTGTAAATATGAATTTAATTGAAGGTTTAAAGGAATGACTTATGTAAATGACAAAACCCATCTGGTGTCTAAGCGACTTTTAGTGACAGTATATAAAGAATTTCAAAAATATTAATTTCAGTAAAATAGTCATGCTGGAGTTTCGGCTTCAGACAGACAGACAGACAGACAGATACATAAACTCCATTATTAATAGATATAATGCTATTTATCTTCCTGTCTTTATTTTATAGTTAACGGGGTGTATTTAATTAGAACCGATTAATTTAATAAACGTTTTCAATTTAATCTATATTTATAACTAATTTTTAAATGTTTATTTTAAAATTTATTTATTAATTTATGATTTTCTATTAAGACTGGCAGAACTATTCTTCGGTTAGACATAAATCACATTTTTTACCCGGGATAATATAAGTTTGCTTTTATAATTATAGACCATTCTATGCTATATGGGATTTGGCTCTGCTTAAGGACCTAAATATGTTTCGATAGAGAGGTAGCTCTCACTAGGTTTTCATCGTGGAACGACTTAATTTATGCTGAATGTGTTTGTCAATAACTATGACACACTGCTCTCATCACATTGCTCTCATTTTGACTGTGATGATCTTTTTTCCTTTCGGGAAGAGTCTGGGGATTATTTTGATAGATATTATCTTTGAAATAATCCCACAGATAGCAACCTGGAGGTTATGGTTGTGTAAGCGTTAAACCCATTCATGGGACCACATCCTACTGATGAGACGACCATCAAAATGTCCTTGCATATCATTGAACGGTCATAAAACAAAGAATGACTGACTTTCATGATTGAAACTAGATAGATACATCAGACATAAACTGAAATTTATTTGTACCAAATATGATTAGATTTCAGAAAGGATCGTGAATTGTATTAACCATTCCATGAGTGGCCTTTTTGAGAGGGTATTTTTGTAACCTGCTTTCACAACCATTGCTATAAAATCTTAAGCAGTCGACCTTAATAAACCTATATAATACGAAAATGCAGAGATTAACGTGCACACAAACCCTCATTCTCACCAAAAATATTTATTATACGTGTTTTTAGGAATTTAAGAAGAAAATCTCACTGATTTTATAAAAATTTATTTGAATATAAAATTGTTTTTTTTAATTTTAAACGTAAAAAAATATAAATAAAATGTGGAAACGTCGAGAAGTGTAATACATGGAAGACAGAGTAAAATGATTAAAAAAAACTATTTCTTTGATTAATATTGTGTTTCTTTATTAATAGAAACTTTATCAAAGTGGGTAGAACTCATATTTTTTACAACCTTTGTACAAGACATGGATATAAGGAAGACGGGATAAGAAAAGAGGGGTTGGTCGTGGTCAATAACTTCCTCCCTATATCCATATCTTGTACAAAAGTGATAGATTATGTAATTTTCAGCCACTTTTATAAAGTTTTTTTCAATAAAGAAACGAAAATATTATTCAAAAAAATATGTTTTTGATTTTAATCTTTCTTCTATATGTTGCGATTGTACTTCTTTTCTGCAGTTTCTTTATTATTACAGTTTATACTAACCTCCAACCAATTAAAGTTATTAATTTATTTTATATGGATAAAAGATTGATAGTCTGATTACTTTCTCTTTATAAAATAAACGAGCCGGTGTGGTATTAGCCCTGGGCGGGCTATGTTGGCTTTCTTCAAAGGAAGAAGTTTACATGGAATATCAAATTTACACTCAGCCCCCCGGCCGCATGCATATCCCGATTATGGGAAGATGACATACAGCACCTAGCATTCCCCAAATAGTCACCCATCTGGTACTGGCCAGGCTCCATGTCGCTTAATTTCGGTAATCTAACAAGAATCGGTCTGTCAACGCGATTATGCCGTATCTATCCATCTATTGCCCAAAAGTAGTGGATAACATAATTTCTAGCCACTTTGATAAAGTTTCCGTTCATAACATGACGAAATACTAATCAAATAAATATATTTTTGATTATAATATTTCTTCTATATTTTGCGATTGTTCCACGTTTCAATAATTTATTGATTGTTAGTCTTTATATAAACTTCAAACAATTAAAGTTATTTATTTATAGTCTGCATGAAGAAAAGAGAGATTGTCTTCTTCCTTACTCTTTTTATCTATTGCTTGCACAAAGATGATGGATAATGTAATTTCTAGTAACTTTGATAAAGTTTCTCTTAATAAAGAAATGAAATATTAAATTTAATTATTTGTTTATTATCCCTCTTACCAATTAAAGTTATTAATCTATTACCTACATGAAGAAAAGAGGGTTATCTATCTCTTATAAAGATGATGAATAATGTAATTTCTGGTCACTTTGATGAAGTTCCTGTTAATAAAAAAAACGAAATATTAATCAAACAAACACGTGTCTTCTATAGTTTGCGACTGTATCTCTTTTCCGCAGCTTCTTTATTATTAGTTAATATCCGACCAATTAAAGGTATTGGTTTATTGTCTACATGCAGAAAAGAGATCGTCTTCTACTATATGAAAAAAGGATAATGTGACCCTCTCTTTGTGTACATTCACTGCACAAGCCTATGATCGTCTGTCCATTGTATTGGTTCGAATTCACTGCTTGATATTGGCACTGGCCTTGGTATCAATCATGTTGTCTCGGCCAATGCTGTTACAAAGGGATTTCCATCCCAATTAAAATTACAACTCTGAGTTCTAAAACAAGTAACGATATTTTAGTTTGTAAAGTTGCAATTATACTTGGTTTCTCTACCGAACGACAGTCACTTGTTACCGAATACAAAACAACAGACCAGTCTACTTAAATTTCTGATTGTACCCAGAGCCTGTCTGAAACTATTAACTCAAGTCAAACCGAACACAAATATTCCTTTAGCTTAGAGCCACGAGGCACAGCTCTGTCTCTCAGACAAACAGAGGCACAACTAGACCCTCGGTTTGCCAATATGTATTAGTAGCCAGCCTACTTGAAACTTATGGGCTGTTTCATCACTGGACATAAAAACTTACTAATCAGTGGGTCTATTATATGGATTGGACATTAATTCTGTAGGATTTCAAGTGGTCTGATTTATCAGCATAAACCCTCGTTTTCAAGAAGCTATTAATATTTCAAAGAGCCTAGTCGATTTCTTGGGTGGTCTCTTAGTTAAATATTTCTTCCATTTTAGGCCTGCCGTCTGTAGCATGCATATATGCACCCCACTAAACATGCAGCATGGTGTATGTTTACAATAGTTTTCTTCTTTACTCCTTATATACACCTCTTGTACATAGGTAGTAAATAATGTAATTTCTAACCACTTTGATTCTGTTAAAAAAGAAACGAAATACTTTTCTTCTATATTTTGCTGTTGTTCCACTGTTCCGCTTACACAACGAAACTGTACAAATGCGACACGCGTAAACATACACAGGTCTGTTGTTTACCGTTTTTTGTGTATACGGTTGCATAAATGAAGAAGTGCAGTGATTGCAAATAACTGATTGAGGAACAAGGGAGCAGTTTAGCGTAGGCAGTTTTGAAGAGACTTAATCGTGGCCATCTTCTTGTCGCCATTGTTCTTGTGACATGTTGAATGTCGACTTTCTTTTATTTACGGAAACATCTGCCATTCTTGATCGCCATTACGACTGATTTATTATTTCGTTTTAATCGATCTCATTAATTACATTTTATTTCACAACTTTCTCTTCCCCTCCCCTCTCTTTGTTTATTACTCCCTCCATTTCTCTCTTTCCTTATCCTTTCCTTTTTCTATTTCGCATTAATGTATCTCTCTTTTATCCTTTTTTTCTCACTTTCTTTCTCTCTCCCTCTCTCTCCCTCTCTCTCTCTCTTCCTCTTTCTCTTTCCTTTCTCTTTCTATTTCCCTTTAATTTATCTATCTTCTTGCCCCCCCTCTCTCTCTCTCTTCTTCTATCTCTATTTCTATATCTCTCTGTTCTTACTGTCTCTTTTTCTCTTTTTCGTCTGTTCCAATACTTTTATAAATGTTTCCTTATCTCATATTCCTCCTCTCTATCTCTTTTACTATCCTTTCTCTTTCTGTTTCTCTTTTTTATATCCTTTCTTTCGCTTTCTCACTCTATCTATTTATCTATCTGCTTGACTATCTATATCTTTATATTTTACTATCATTTTGTTTTCTTTCGTTGTCTATTGACATTGTCTGTTTTCAATATTTTCCGAAATGTTTTCTCTTCTTAAATTTCATTTGCCCCCCCTCTCTCTCCCTCTCTCTCACTTTCTCTCTCTCTCTTTGTCTCTCTTTCGCTCCCCTTCCCTTCTCTATTTCCTTTTACTTTATCTCTCTTTTGCCCCTTTTTAGCTCTCTCTCTCTCTTTCTATTTTACTCTACTTTCTCTTTAATTTATCCCTCTTTTGTTACTATCTCCGCTTTCTTTCTCTATTTCTTTCTTTCTCTCTCTTTTCTTTCACTCTCCTTTCTCTTTATATTTCTATTTAATTTATCTCTCTTGCTCTCTCTCTATTTTTTACGCTCTTTTTCTTCTTTTCCTGTCTCTTTTTATCTCTTTCCTTGTATATTGACATACGTCTGTTCCAATGGTTTCCTAAATGGTTCCTCTCCTCACATTTCGCCCAGTCCAGTTTCATTTGCCGTTACTAAAAATGTGTGCGTGTAAGTCTTCTTTTCTCGTTGTAGCTACTTACTATATTTTAATTACGTTTAATTGAAGTCAACAAAAGAATACTTTCTCACTTCCGTATGCATCAACACGTGCGAATTACTCTCTCTCTCTCTTTCTCTTATCTATCCGGTCTGTGCTCATTACACGCGCCGTTTATTCCACCCCACTGCCGCCACCTCTTCATCTCTCTGTCTGCATGTATGTAGGTGTCACCATGCAGATGGACGAGTTGCTGCTGGTGGTGGTCGCAATTTATTTTTTTACATACCTACAAAGATGGAAGGTAAGTAAGTATTAATATATATATATATATATATGATTTGTTCTGGTTTTTATGAACGTTATCTTATGATGATTCACTTCCTAAGTGGGGATAGAGTAAACTCCTTTACATGCATGGTCTGTCTTACGGCGCCACATTAAGGAACGTATATATTTATTTATTTATAGATAAAGGTTATTCACGTACATGTTTTAACGGTATCTACAAACAATGTGGTCGTGGGTTCAAATCTTGCTAAAGTCAACCACGCTAAAGAACGGCAGATACCGTGAATACCTGTATGTAGATTACTTTTATTTAGAAATAAATAAATAAATAAATATATGTATATGGTATCAGTTACGCGTATGAACATATTTTTAAAAGTTTTATTTTTTATTGTGTTTCAGGCAAGGCTTTGGACAGCAAGAATGGCCCCAGAAAAAACAACAAGGAGGTCGTTGAGTACGAAGAAGAAGAAGAAAGAGAGACGTGGGGAAAGAAAATTGACTTTCTTCTTTCCGTGATTGGATTTGCCGTGGACTTGGCCAACGTTTGGAGATTTCCATATCTTTGCTACAAAAATGGAGGAGGTAAGTCATCTCTTTTTAAAACCAGGCAACTTCTTCATCACTTGTTAACCTGGTTAACATAAGGCTTACTTTTGTTCACCCCAAGCAAGACACATTGCCGCTGAGAAGTAAGGAGCGACTATCAATCAGGGGCCAAATTTATAGGGCATCATGAATGGGGAGTTGTGCAGCGAGATGTTTGGTCACAGAACATTTAAATTTCTGCATGTTGGTACAGTCAGCGAAACAGGGAGCATGGAGGGAATTCCAAAGGCTAGCAGTTCGAGGTAAGAAGCTATTAAAGTAGAAAGTCTTATGGTGACCTCTATAGTGAAGAGGTGGCATTTAACTGATCGTCGAGTTGATCGAGGGTATTTGCGTCGAGGGGGCACCAGTGCAGCAAGTTCATCGGACCACATTCCATTGACGTAAAACAAGCACAGAGATGCAATATTGCGGCGATAGGACAAGGGCTGGAAACAATATGTTAACAAAACATATTATACAGAGGATAACCTCTATTAGTTTGTTTTTTTGTTTTTTGGGTTTTGTTTTTTGCAGGTAGGTGTAATCGTCCTTCAACATATAGTGTCTTGTATCTTCAAATGGTCACGCGTTTGGTACGTACTAGGATGAACTTTGGTGATCTTACAAGAACCAGATTGCGAACTTTATTATTTCATATAAAGAGTTTACACTTACCCATCCTGCTTCGCCGTCGATGCCCTGGGGAGATCTACAGGACGAGAAATTTTAACGCTTAACCTCTATTCATAAATGTATAGCGTTTATAGCACTGACATTAAAGCACTAATTTCATATACAAAATAGAACTTCAGCTTTCTAGTATATTGAGCATGTCTACACGATCGACGTACTCTCGCTAACTAATTAGCATATTGAATTGCAAAATTACATCTCCTTAATCAACTATTCGTCATTCTTGTATTCTAATTCAATGATAGTTTTCATTTCATTATTACACAGTTCTTATTTACGCATAGTTTTTTTTTTATCGTGGATAAAAAATTAGCATTTAGTTTGAAAATAGTCTTTTCCGACCCTTTTCAGGTTTATTTACTTGTGACGGTTGAGATTCTTATTTTCCTCAATTTTCCAGGGCAACAATAAATGTTATTACATTATCTACAGCCACATGTGTTTCATTCTTTTTACCGGAAATCATCAATGTTTAGGGTGATTTTTCTGCCAGTTACACGATTCGAAACCCTCAAACCCAATCAACATTTTAACTTTCGTCTGAAAGCTTATAACGATTCGGCCACCAAACGAACCACGTTAAAGGATGAGAATCAAGATCTATGTATGCCTAAGTAAAGGGACACACATAGTAAGCTATCAATAACAGTGTTCAAAGACACGTTGGGTGGAACTTAGCATTAGGCATTTAAATTTGACAGCCTAATTTTATAGTTCTCTTGACGCGCCCGTCTTAGTATTAAAGGGGTTAAAAACATTACGATGAATATTATTAAATTCTTATCCACAGACACATGTGTTTTGTTTGATCCTTTTTACCGGGAATCATCAGTGCTCTAACGGTCACACGATTCTAAACACCCAGACAAAACTAATTCGAACTCCCGGCATTTGACAATGTTTACATTGAGATATCATTTACATTCAGCCAGTATTTATGATAGCGCAGGGGTAGAGGCACCGGTCGTCGGCTCGACGGTTGAGTTTCAATCCCGGCTTGTGATACAGCGAAACAGTTTGTATGTGGATGGCTATATATATATATATATATATATATATATATATATATATATAAGGTTAATACAACAAAAGATATAAGAGGCAACTAATATCTTTAATTAGTAAACATCCGGATAAGAATAAAGCTCAATATACTGGATAGAGCATTAATAGCAATAGATAAAGTGAAAGAATAGAATAAGGTGCGAATCAAATTTTATTACAGTTCAATGTTCAGGCAAAGCTCTGTAAAGTCCTTAACTCATGAGTTTTCAAAGAAAATCTTCTCCTCAGAGGACCATTACCGCAATGACATGTAGGTAATAAACTTAAACTTTGAAAATATATAAAATAATATATATAAAAATACATAAAGGTATATACAACATCAAATATATCGGCCAAAACCATACTTTTTTGTAAACCTATACAGTTCATCCGCGTCAACAAGTTTAGAATAGCTCCAGGCAAGATATCAAAGAGGTTGACTAAGAAATAATCCAAATGGTGAATGGTGGTCAAAAAATACAAAAAGTTAGCCAGGCGGGAAATTCGTTTGCTATCGATGCAGTAGATAGCAGTAAAAAGTGTATTTAAGGTGTACGCAAATTAATAAAACGATAAGAAAACGATATGGAACATTGAACTGTAATAAAATTTGATTCGCACCTTATTCTATTCTTTCACTTTATCTATTGCTATATATATATATATATATATATATATATATATATATATATATATATATATATATGAGGGTAAAATGCACGATATATCATAAAAATGAAATGCCGTGAAAGACAAGATGTGTGAAAAAAGATAAACGGAAAAAACAATTTTTAAATCATCAAAGAAAACAAGAGATTTTACCGGTTTCGTTCGAATCAACGAACGTCTTCAGAAAAAGTGAAAAAAATTAAAATCTTCACTTTTTCTGACGACGTTCATTGATCCAAACGAAACCGGTAAAAAGTATTTAAACATTTTTTTTTTCTCGTTTGTCTTTTCACACACACACACACACACACACACACACACACACACACACACACATACACAGACACACACACACACACACACATATATATATATATATATATATATATATATATATATATATATATATATATATTAGTTTTAAATAAATAATATTAAATTATTTATTATTTTAATTAAATAATGTTAAATTCATGGTAATCTCCTAAACTAATGCACGGATCATTATGGATTTTGGAATATATATTATCGGCAACACGGTGATTAACATTAGTACATTATTTTTTGTAAATGTTAACATTTAGGAAGTGCATTTATATATATATATATATATATATATATATATATATATATATATATATATATATATATATATATATATATATATATATATTAATGAACTGATCATCATGAATTTTGGAATACATATTCTCAGCAACCCGGTAAGTAACATAGGCACATTATTTTTTTGTAAACTTTACTATTTAGGGAGGGGGCCACCTAAACTCGCACCCGCCCTAAAAGAACTTTTTAAAATAAGTATGATACAAAAACTTTAATAGAGTAAAGCATTGTTCTAGCTAAAATGTTGAGTTATATGAAGTAATACATTTTTAAAAGATCGGTGCGCATGCGTGAGCGTCAGTAATTTCTTTGTTAGCTAAAGTCCTAAACAATTTAACTTATGATTATGAATCATTGAATATGTATTATAGACAAAAAATGATTAAAATTCAAAACTAATGCTATATTTATTGCCTATTGCCGTCCTGTGCAATCTTCCAGTTCTTGATAAAATCCATATGAGAAAATCTAAGTCACTTACACTTAAAGAACATTAAAATGGGGTTTTGATTTGTTTGATTACTTAATAGTTGCATAATCTGCACCTGTCTGACCTTTAGAGTTGTCCTTTCTCAGCATTCGGACTGATATCAACGCGTTGTATCTGTTCTGACTTCAGTCAGGGTGAAGAAAACGTTCTAGACTTAATCAATTTTTATTTTTGTCCCAATCCAGAGCGCCTCATTTTGGGGAGCTGGATTTTCTTTACATTTAAACCCGACCTTGTGGCTAACTCTGCCTTCGTGGGGAGGCAAGTAAATAAGGGATTTAAGGTATCAACATTGTTATCCTAAACCTCACTATTTATTTTAAATCTGAACCTTTGTTAATTGTTTAATCCCTTACTATTGTAGAGTTTAAATGAATTCCTTCTATTCTGTCAACGGAAGTGTGTCCGACACGTCAATGACATTTGTCCGAGCACTTTATCCTCGACGCTTTGATAGTCTAGAAGGCTTTTACCTGACCTGCCATCAAAGTAACTAACATTTATGCCACTGTCCATCAGTGTAAAAGAGCGTGGTAGCCACACAGAAAAAATCGAGCAATCGAGCGTTAAAAAAGCGAGAGGCTATTCAATAAAAATGGCGACTTTTAACTAATGAGGAAATATAAAGATGTGGGGGTCAACGTCCAGGATTTGTTTTCCTATCTTCGACAAAGGGAAAGTTAAACACGGGCATAGTTTATACTTGGAATACAGTTCCCCTAAAAGGAGAACTCTGGCCATCTGCATAAAAATAGGCTGGCCGGTCCCGTCGGGATTGCCTTATGGGTTAAGGCGCCTCATTCGACAAGAAATAAACCTATCCTTACACTTTGAATGGATGGGATAAAATCCAATTAGAATAATAGATCCAGTAATATACGAAAAGCGAGACGAGACGGGAAGAAAAATGTTCAATTAGGTATTAATAGAGTTAGGAAATTTATTTCAACTATGGATAATATAGAGATCTGTATTCAACAAATCATATACACGCAATCGTCGACAATAGGCATTGTGGTTTGGCATTAAATGGCCGAAATATGGTTGAAATTCCGTAAAACAAGACAGAACTATTACCAATTAAAGTGTTTAAGTGACGTTGCAAGTTTATAAGTGTTTAATCTGCAGCTGTCTGACTTCTAGATACCACCTAAGGTGATAGGGTTAATTGGCTCAATGGATACCATGTGGACTATGTAATCAGCGATTCAAAGTTCAAATTCTTTCGAATCTCTTGTGGGCATGTATGTATTAACACGTTAGGGAAGGTATGAACCCACAATTTAACAAACACTATGTGTAAAATAGTGACTTGTGTTCAATAAATTGTATACCATTGTTGACGAAAGGTATTATGTTCCGGTATTAAATGGCCCAAATGCAATTGAAACGCTGTAAAACAGGAAAACAAAAAATTGGCAGTAGAAAGTAATAAGTGCATTATCTGCAGCTGACTAACCTTAGATACCACCTAAAATATTAACATGATTGCCATAACCGTTCATAATTCTTCTTCAGGTGCATCTTGTAGAACTCGAGACCTGTGGCGTAACGGATATAAGTGCTAGTGACAGTCTTCTGGAGGTTGAAAGTTCAAACTTCATTGCGGCTATACTAAGAATTCACTTACGCATTACTTAAGATGTCTATCCGGTCATGGCTGACGGAACGAGAGCAAGCTACCCTTGTGGATTAAATAAAGGGTCCCGTTCAAAATTCCGTACAAATCCCCGAGTTCGAGATAAATATTCCAGAGTTCGACAAGATGCACCTTAAGAAGACCGGAGGTTACATCGGTCGTAACGTTGTGAGAATAACATCCAATATGAGAACAGTAGTCCGAATAATCCAAATAATATAAATTATTAAACTTAATCTAAAAAATTCTGAAACGTAGTTCACAATTTATTTAAAATTAAAACTCATTCTCATAAAGTAATTATTCTACATCTGTCTCCAACTGTAAGAAGTTAATAATTGTATACTCTGCAGCTGTCTCACCTTTAGATTTGACCTTACTTTATTAAAATGATTGTCGTCAACCTCACTATTTTCAATCTAAACTTTTTCTTCTGAGCTACGTGTCTTTTATATACTTATAAAATTTTGATTTTTATATTCCTTAATATCATAAAATGGTCCCGTCGAGGCTCGCTTATGAACGAAAAGGCCTAAGAGGACAGGAAATAAACCTGATTCCTACCCTTTGAAAGGAGGCCACGAAATCCAATGAGGTATAGATGCAAATGGTTCGAGTGGAAGTAGTAAAATACGAACACGTAAAGGTGTTACATCACCAGGACCATGTTTGAAAGGAAAAGTCTGAGTGACATTTTAAGGGTCAGAGGTGACCTACGACGGAAGTCGTTAAACCACGTGACTTGCGGACGGAGATTTACTGTATCTGGTATGGCGATACTTCAAGCAAGGAAGACGTTTCTTGGATGTCGTCCCCAATAAAGGAGTCAGGCGCTCACAATGTAACTAGGTGTAGCGAGACGCAATATCTGTCTATCTATCTATGTATCTATCTATCTATCTATCTTTCTATCTATCTATCTTTCTCTCTCCCACGCGTAAACAAGTAACCCGTCGCTCTAATTTTTCTGTGACTGTTCTTCTATTTGTAATAAACCTTTATTAAAAACTAAACATCGGCGTCCGAGTGATTATATCCACAGACAAGCAAGAACTTTGGGTTCCCGACGACGACACGGTTGTATAATGGTTTATATACGCACCACTAAGTGAAAGATAAATAAGGCCTCAGTCTTTAAGGGTGTCTTGCTTTATTAGTGTATAATGACTATGAATCAAATTTAATGCAAATCTGATGTATTCGAATTTTCAAATGGGATATTATTCCCCCTAAAAACCCTTTAAAATATTCCAAAGAAACTGAAATTGATGGAATATTTATTGATTTATGTCTAATACCTATTGTTCAAATGTCACAAAAAGCAGAGGTATATGAATTATCACGAAGGCCTCCTACATCTTTTTACTCCCTTTGCATTAACGTAAATTAAACTAAATATAACCAACATTTGAACCCTTTACGCATAACATCCGGGTTCCAAACTTTATCATAATATGTTAATTAGTTTAGGAGTGAATCCTATACATGCAAATATATAATCATATAAGCATACTTAACTTAATAAAAGTATATATCTATATAGTATAAACTACTCATGGCAAGTAAGCTACGAAGAAACGTTTGTGTTTTATTCCCAAGAGAAAGCATCAAACTAATTTCCCACAAAGAGACAAGTCTTTCAGCCGGTTCACATAAATTACTTGAAGAAAACCACAGAGAAAAATAGGTTTACTAATCGCAATGTCTTTTTCATTGCCAGGGAGATACATCTTCCAAAGATACCCCACGTAAAAAAATACGAAAAGAATAAAAGACATAATACATCTAAAATGTGCCCCTAAATTGAGAAATCTTTTTTTTAACTAAAAAGTTTTTTTGTAGAGATTTGATGTACGTTATTTTACAGCGAATACTATTTATTTACTTTGCGGGGCTGGAGATAAATAAAAAAGCCAGTAAATGAGAAATGTGTCTAATCTCATTTTCCACTGTGTTTTTTGTTTATTTCCAGCACCGTGAACTAAATTAATCGTTTATTTAATATTACCCACGCTAACATGATCCGTGTAATACAATATTTACTGTCGGAAATAAATTCCAATGTTCAATCTAGAGGTTCACCGTATTCGATTGCTTGATACAACCAGGAGATTATGATTACATCCCTAGAAAAAATGTGAACGAGGATTTATCTTAGAGGATGGGTTATTTGTGAAAATTCAGTTAACGCCGTTTGTACCATGATTTTGTAATTTGTTCTAAAAATATATTGCTCTATTGGAAAAAAGAATCTAATTGTGTTATAGATTTAGTTTTCATTTTAACTTTCATTGCTAATAAATGCCGAGTATTCAAATGACATCTTTACAAAATGGCGACTTTGTATATTCTAGAATTTTCCAGTCGTCTGCTTTGATAAATGAGCGAAAGAAATAAAAATTGTTCGACTGTAAACAAAAGCGACGGAACATTTATTTCGCTTATTGCATTACGGAGGCACATTTAGCCACTTTATACAAAAGGGCCTTAATTAAATAGATTGATGTATGTAACTATTATTGTGTCCGTATGATAATATTGGGAATAATTCGTTTGAGTTTATATGCGTCCACACATCTGTATGAAAAGGTTAGTCCGTCAGTCGACCAGATTCCTGCAGAGGCCGGAGCAAGGTGATCGATCTTATAACTAAGAAAGGAGATACAGGCATGAATACGGTAATGTAAAGAAGGAAAAACAAACTCGTGCGTACAGCAAAAGGTGGCATTTATTAAAAAAAAATATGTGACCGTTAAGAAGAGTTCATGATTCTGTGAGTCGACAATAAAGATGGTGGATCGTTACCGTAGAATAGTGTTGATGGTTATCCTGGCAGAATTGTCCTCTGGACTTTTCACTGTGAGCTGTTGCTTTTGACGTGTCCGCTGTAGAAGTTTGGGTGGCTGGAAAACAAGCTGCATATGTTGCTGATGGTGATAATGAGTTTAAAATAAAAATGTATCGAAGTACGTTATTATATTGCCAATAACATGGTACAACAATAACAAATGAAAATTGGCTAGTCAGAAGGAAGATTTTATTTGTCAACTTAAAGTCTATTTGAGTCTGACTTTGAAAACCTGACAAGATAACTTTATATGTTAGAAAGAAAAACGAGAGAAGACGAAGAAGAAGAAGAAGAAGAAGAAGAAGAAGAAGAAGAAGAAGAAGAAGAAGAAGAAGAAGAAGAAGAAGAAGAAGAAGAAGAAAGGGAAAAGGAAGAAAAAGAAGAAAGATGATAATGATGATGATTCCCAGTTCAAGCTACCCTCACTTTGTTGGTTAAAACGAGCTGCTGTAGTTGATGTGATGATAATGATTATAATGACAGTCATAGTTTAGGTGCTGTAGAAGATTGTCGTTGTTATCGTGATAGTGAAAATGCCGTTCCGTTCAGCAGGTATTCGATGAGAATAGGCTACTGCCTCACGACAACCCCAGGAACGAGCTCCGTTTGTGAGTCTGGAGTCAAGACACACCTATTTTACACTGTTTTGCCAGCTGCTGCTGATACGATGCTTTGATAAGATCTGATTGGTCGACTCGAGTGACAATAAAAAAAGAAAGAAAATGTTAGTTTTCGTTACATGGGCTAAAATCTTCAAGGATTAAACATCCTGTTTTGTTGGGAGTGCTAAGTCGTAAATAGGGTCGGCACGACGCAGACTATCCTCAACGCTCTAGTTTTACATAGAGTTTCACCTCTAACCACGTAGATTGAATGGACGCATATTTTAAGATACCTCCAAGCATCTCTATCAGATCCGACGTCCGTCTTTCGATCCGTCACGCTTAAGTTATAACATAGCATTTTGATTTTTGTCGGTCTGTCACGCTGAAATCTGTAATAGCATTTTTGTTTGTCTGTCGCGCTTCAGTTTGAAATGACATTTTCGTTGGTTGTTTACACTTCATTTTAGAATTGTTTTTCGATTGTCTGTCACACTTTGTATAAAACATAAGTTCCGACGGTATGTCATGCTTAAGTTTAAAACAACATGTTCGCCGATTTTCAATGCTTAAAATTGAAATAGCATTTCTGGCGGCAGGCCATGCTTAAGTTTAAAATAGCATTTTTTAGTCATTCACGCTTAAATTTGAAATATAATTTTCATTAGCGTCTAGATGTATGCGATAATATGTGGCCGCCGCCGGTCGTTCTGTCACACTAAGCATCCTTCCCAATGGTCCAACGTTTGAACTCCTCGGCCTAAATTTTCATGAATTGGAATAAATACATAGAAGATATTCTAAATAACGTATGTGTACTCTACCAGGCTAGAAAACTTCCCTGACCTTTCAGTATCCTATATCTCTATAAAGCCACCCTTCGCCCGTGTAATGAGTACTGTCGCCAGATTTGGTTTGGTACATCATCTTCAGACCATTTACATAAACTTCCAGAAGATGCCGAAACTTAGAAAATTAAAAAGATTGAGAAGCAGACGACAACTCTGGGTCTTCGGAGGATATTACTCCGAAGAGAAGGAGGGTTTTTCTGGTGACAGTACTTAATAGGAACGCCGAACCCCTCCTTTCCACGTATGCGCTAACTCCAAAAGAAAATCTGCAAAATTTTCGAAAATTACTCAAAAAAAGTCTCTCCCTCTTGGACGAGTTGCAAAAATATATATATATATATGTATATATATATATATATATATATATATATATATATATAATATATATATATATATATATATATATATATATATATATATTAATGAAACTACAAAGATAAATATTATATCTTTATATTAGATCCTATCGTGATGAGTAAATGCTTGATATAGCAATTATATAAGAAAATGAATGATTAAAATAAAAATTGGATGCATTATTATATTTATTAATTCATCAAGTATTTAAACAAGGAAAATAAAAGAAGGATTATTTTGCTTTTAATCTATGTATTTTCAAAGATAAGCTTTTTCCTCGGAAATGAAAAAACAGGAAAAAATATAAAATGTTGTAGGCAAAGAATATAAATCAATGTTCTTTACTTAATCTATGAATTTTCAAAGGTAAGCTCTTTTCATTAGAGGAGAAAAATCAGTAAAAAATGTATTACTTGTAAGCATAAATTTGAAAACATAAAAAAGTCGTGAACAAAAAACCTCTTCAATGAAATTTGTGAAGAAAAATGTAATGTGTCCATGTAAATATCCAAGGGATCAAACAGAAGCAGATATAAGGTGAGCATTGAGCTGGCAAAATCCAAGGTCCGAAATATGAAAGGATCAGAATGAACGCCGACATAAAAGATCAATAAATAATAAAATGAGTGACTCACCCAAAAAATGCTCACAATTTTAAATTAATACTTACTAGTCATGGACGGCGGCACCGGAGGGGGGGGGCACTTTTTAACTTGCCCCCCCCCCCCCACTTTACGGTCATCAATAATAAAGTTATATATGAGTGTGTTTAACCGGGGCCCCCCACTTTGTAGGAGAGCCCCCCCTTTTTATAACTGTCCCGCCGGGCCTGCTAGTAATACATTTTTTTACTGATTTTGCTCCTCTAATTAAAAGGGATTATCTTTAAAAATCCATGGATTGAGGAAAATATTTTTTATATTCCTTGTTTGAATAGTTGATGAATTAATAAATACTGTCATTTATCTCATTTTTATTTTCATCATTCATTTTCGTATATATATATATATATATATATATATATATATATATATATATATATATATATATATGTGTGTGTGGGTGTGTGTGTGTGTGTGTGTGTATAACAGAAAATCATGAATACAGAAAATGAAAAAAAGAGAGAAAGAATATCAGAGATGAAAATGAACAAAACTAAATAGAATTTTAAGAGTGAAATCGAGAACGCAGAAATATTAATGATGTTGGCAAGGAAGATAACTGGGTGTTGATAATATAATTTGATATGAAAGTCAACGAAAGAAAAAATATAAAAGTAACAGTTACTTGTGTCATATATGAAGAGAGCTGACACTTGGATACAAAATATTTTTAATCGTTTGATTAAGTTTCGTCATTTGATGTATCGTATGTGCCGCCGGCGTACGCCGACGTGTGGCGTTGGCAAAAAAGCGGCAAGAAAAACGGTATAAAATTCTGAGGAAAAAAAAATTAATTAAAAAAAAATAACAAGTTATTTTGTGAAGAGCGAAGCAAACAGGGGAAACAACTCGTGGAAAATAGTATAATAGTAAGAAGAAAAGAAAACGGACCTGGTAAAGTAAAACAAAGAAACCGCGAAGTATTTTACAGTAAATGAAAATAAGGACAATTGTACTACTACTACTACTACTACTACTACTACTACTACTACTACTAATAATAATAATAATAATAATAATAATAATAATAATAATAATAATAATTATCATAATTATCATAATAATAATAATAATTTGGAAAATATGCAAACGACTGCATTTTGAACATGCGGACAAATAGCACAGACACAAATAGAGGCAATACTGGAAAGGAAGAATCACAAAATCCCTTGAGACATGGAGGTATAGAGATATGAACTTATCAAAGCAATAGTAAAAAAGAGGAAAGATCCTGCAAAATCGTAAATTCTGCCGTCCCAGCAGCCCAGAGCGTGATGATTAAGGAGACAGAAAAACGAAGCAATTACACAAAACTTGCCAAAGAACTGAAAGCAATATGGAACACGAAGAAAGTCAATATAATACCAATAATCGTAGGAGCACTAGGAACAGTTCCGAGAAAACTTGAAAAAAGACTGAGAGAAATTGTAATCAAAGGGCAGACTGAGAGCACACAACAGACGACAATGATGAAAACATCTGAAATCTTAAGGAAAATTTTCGAATGCGGAAAGCAACCCACATAAACTGCAAACGCTCACAAGTCACATGGCAGTTGTAATAGAAATAAAATAAAAACATAGAAAGAACACCAACATATGAACTGAAAATACTAGAAATTTCATACACTGCCCCCCCCCCAAGAAAATGTGATGCCACCAGCCTCGGCTGATACAACACAAAATAGTCGTGAAGGGTAAAGGAGAATGGAAAGACTGAAGAACGAAATCACGAACCAGACCTCTACTGGAAGAGTGTAGAGAGTACTGGGACTTGGGGGTGGGGGTTGATTGTGTCCAAACCATTTGAACCTCCATTCCATCATTTTGCCCTCAATCGTGGCGATGCCGCAGCTCCTTCAGATATCGTCATTGCAGACGTGGTTGTGTAGTGTAATTCCAGATATACGGCGGTACATTTTCAATAAACATGCATTTGCTATCGACAAATAGAATAACAACTTACTAATTTTTCTAACGAGATTTTGAAACCGACGGTATCAATATGAATAATTGATTTTTCTATATATTATTAACCATATATATATATATATATATATATATATATATAAAACAGAGAGGGAGGGGGCAACTTTGGTTAAAATATGCGGTTTTCTTTTATCGACTAAGAGTTATATTCTCTCCTGATGACGATCACGAAGATCGAAAGCGCCAGAGCTGAATTATACGCATAAAAACAACGTTAATGATGTTGCCCCAGAATTATCTAAGTGATCTCCCTTGGACAAATATCTATCATGAATTATTTGAGCTATGTTAGAAAAATGTGTTTGTCCGAAAATTAAGTAAATTCGTCCATGCATGTTTGGAATTTTGAACCAGTTCTTTATCTTCTTTCTATCTGGTCTTTCGAAGCCGTCCGACGTGTCTGCCCGGCTATTATATTTGTATGCCTTTTTTCGAGCTCTGCTTAGAAGTCTTTTCTGGTATCTGTTGTGTAGACTCCCAGAACACCAAAACCAACACAAATGGAAGTATTATTTACTTATCTACTGTTCACGAATATTCTCTATCTGTGAACCTGGAAACACATGTGTATTTATAGATTGCATTATGTCTGCTGTTATCTCTTTGTATATAACATCGTGTACAGGTTTGATAACCCGTTTAACGTCTGTCTTCAACAAACCATTGATCTGAAAATAAATGTGTATGCATGTAAATCCAACTATGATAACATAATATAAAAATGGCGGTCTTGTGTCCGAGAAAGATATCCCCAACACGTGGTCGCTAAAAGTGTAAAATTTAGTATATAGGTGTTGCATCAAAATCCGACACTTGACTAAAAGAAAACGAAATAGACAATAAAAACAAAAGTTGCATATGCAAAGACTTGACAATTTATTTAGCAAAAGTTAGAGCTACATACTACATTATTTTCAATGTAACCGCCGCCGGCGGAGACGACTATCTCAAGGAAGGTACGAAATAAGTCACTTGTCATGTACTTGTCTATAGCGGCGAACTTCTCTCAGATGGAAGCCTTCAGAGAGTCGATCGCGTTGTGGGCATGCTTGTAGGTGTTGGCCTCGATCACGCCCTAGAAGAAATAGTCTAAGGGTTTGAAGTCGGGTGAGGAGGGAGGTCATAAATCCAGCGACCAGTGGTGAGGAACATTGTTGAGCAGCCACGCCTGTGTTATCGTAGTCTTTTGTGCACGAGTGGATCTTGTTCATCAAGGACTCTACCACGCTCCTCAGCATTTCCTTGTATTTCGTTTACTTTTTGTCAAGTGTCGGATTTTGCTTCAACATCCTGTATAAGATATTCGTTAGTTTAAAAATGGGGACAATAGTCCGAACAAATACAGTGTACATAATGATCACACCTCATTCCAAATATTCACAACAACCAAAAATTAATTCATGTTTCCTGTCTTTCTTTTTAGGTGCTTTCCTCCTTCCATATGTTCTCATGTTGATAATGGGTGGGATCCCTCTATTCTACATGGAATTGGCTCTTGGACAATTCAACCGTTCCGGGGCCATCACTTGCTGGGCGAGAATATGCCCTTTGTTCAAAGGTAAGAGTTGAAGATTATTATCTCCCTTTTTAATTGTCTCCCTTGTCATGATGTTTTTTAGGTGATTAATCAACATTCATCTCATAAATATGCATTAGGGGCGCCGTAATTAATATTCATGAGATGAATGTCAGTGATGTTAATTGACAGGTCATCACAGAGTTTCGGGGTTTTGCAACATTATTTCTGCATTATCAAGTCGACCCCATCAGATACGATCAGGTCCTGATACGCCCTCTGTTGTCCAACGGTAGTAGTCACTGGCTATTATGTAACCATTCATATCTTTTTACTCATTATTAGCAAATATTTAATAGTTTTAAACATGCTGACCCCGCACGCACAAAATGCCACCAATGGACTCTTTAATATAATTCAAAATCCTTTCTGTAATCCAACCATACTTAGTACGAATAAACTTCAGCCTCACTTGTCCATCAAGTTACATTAATGAATGTCTAAGAGTCTTTGTTAAATCGTCATCTAATGATATGCAAGGAAACGTTGGTGATCCACCTATTAGTAAGAATGGTGATCCTGAATGAGCTTCACACTCACCGGAACTTAACCCCTATATTTTTATCTGAGATTATCACAATGATAATGCATATGAATATAATCGCCAGATTATTCTTGAACTTAAGAGGAACATTACAGCCAAAATCAGTGCAGGGCCAAGTGAAGGGTGTGTCAGAGTTATTGACAATTTGACATGTCATATGCAGGTGTGTTTATCATTGAACGACGATAAAACAAAGACTCTTGGACATTTATTATTTTAACTTGATAGACCAGACAGACATAGATTCAGGTGTATGTGAACTAAATATGGTTGGATTTCAAAAAGGATTGTGAATTCTATTAACCATTCGATGGTGGCATTTTGGGGACTCAGCTTGTAATACAAGTAAAGAAACAAAGTTCGTAATAAATCTTCGTATGTTATCAGAGTCAGAAAAGAGAATGCAAGTTAACAAAGCATGCACATGCTTTTTGTGAACACCTCTTTGTATTACGATTAGTTTTTCCTTTAATTTTCTCCAGTTTTGAGAATCGACATAATTGTTCGTGATTTATCTATGGTTTAAATAACGTTAACAGTGGTGTGGCATCAGTCCAATTTAGATACACAATGGACTCTTCAGATAAGTATATAATACTTTCGATGTAATCAACTCAGGTGGGGCGAGTACCATTGTTACTTGCTGCCACGGTGTATACCAGTTGAGGATTTGTCCTTGACAATCAGTCAGACAGAGACTAGGAAATTGCAGTGGCTTTTATCTGTCGGGCGGTGATATTAGTTCCGGTTAGTCCTAGGAGGTCCACCTTTCCATGCCTTGCCTTCTTTCTTTAGAAAGGAGTTCGTTAATTGTTAACTGCCTCAGGCGTCTCCACCGTGGAACCCGACGGGGCTGCCCAGGTAATTCTTAAAAGGTCAAAGTGACCCATCTGTGTGGCGCTTGCTTATTCTCCCTACCTTCCGGCCTTGTGCCACATCATCCTAAGTGGGAATATCGAGTAAAATATACATTGTATTGCTGCAATATTACCTTATTCTTGTTATTTGTAATGTCTCTTAATGGTACACCAAAACTCAGTAGTAAGAAAATCAGTGATATGATTCCATCAAGACTATCTGCCAATGTAGAAGATCATTTCTACCAAATATCATATTCCAATATTTTAAATATAATCTGGAAGCCGTAAACGAACACAAAAAGACATACACGCACTTTCATGTTGCTATACACTTGCGTCCAGATGATGCACATGCGTGATAATTGGTATTTACTACTCTCCCACCACACAAAGACGCTGCATAAGGCTGGAAACTGGATAAAACAAGCTCCCCCGAGGGGACACTGTGGTGTGGGTTTAAAACTAGCCATGAACTGACCCGTTCGCATTCTCAGGTAGGGGCGATTCAAGCAATCGGTAATAAACCAACTGCAGGAGAGAGTAATGCACATCCTAGAACGAAGCTGGAAGAAACTTGCAGAAGAAAATACATCTCCAAATGCTTGACAAGTCCACCCTCTGAAGAAACCAAGTAAGTGCAGTTTTGCAGTTTTATCTAACGCTGACAAGTTACAGGCGAATTTATTCAATGAAGATAATTACATAACGATGAGGTCATTGTCGCTCAACATATGCGCTACTTTTTTTAAACAATCTATCCGCGTTAGAAATTTCATATAGATTCCTCATTTCGGCATAAATAGTTCGATATGATGCACCTGAAGAATGTCGCAGGTGACATTGACCGAAATATTGTGAGAATAATTTCCAAAATGAAACCAGTAATCCGAATAATCCAAATAATACAAATTATCCATCCTCATCTAAAAAATTCAGAAACATAATGTAGTTAATTGCTTGGTTCAGAAATGAAGCAGCTGTTAATTTGTTTAAAAGGTCTAAAAATGTATTTCCTGTTATATGAGTATTTTTAAACTGAAAAGGTACACATTTTAATGGTAGGGAAGGATATTACAATAAAGGTTTTTTCCAAACTAAAAGGCTCAGACACTAAAAGAAAACTTGACCTAAATAGCAAACTCTAAATGTTCATACTTGGATACCAACCGCCATATTTGATCTTTATACGTCCATTGAAAATAAAAGTGTTTTGTTTTTTTTTGTTTTCTATTTTTTTTTATCGTGTTTTTCTCTCCCGGTTTCAGTGAATTCCTTTTGAACCTGCCTCTTCTTTGATGACAAGTCGTATTTAAAAGGTACTTTCGTTGAATTCGTCGTCTGTAATCTCGCTTTTGTGGGTTTCCCTTTACTGCTCGTTTATTGACCTGTTAAGGATTAAAGCTGTAAGGCAATTTGAAAGGAGAGTGTGACGTCATGTCAGAATCTGTTTCTCATTGGTTGAATGAGATTGCCTTTATCGAAGGTTTGTGCTGACATATAATTTCCATGTTTAATAACTGCCATTTGGGATTAGATTCAGAAATAAAATAAGAAAAGAAAAAATTCCGATGGAATAAAATTGTATGAAACGGGATAGGAAAAGAAAGGAGACGTTAAAAGAAAGAGATATAAAGAAGAGATGATGGAGAAATAACGAAATGAGAACACAAGAGAAGAATAGAGAATACAAAAGAAAGAGAAATGAGAGAAAAGGGAAAAATAAAAGGAAAAGAAAAAAAGGAAAAGCAAAGAAAAAAGGGGGAAAAGAAAGTGAATGAAAGAGAAATCAAAGGAGAGAAAGAAATACGAAAAAGAAAGAACGGGAAAAGAAAAAAAGGGAAAATAAAAAAGAAAAGATAAAAAAAGAAAAAGGAAAGAAAAAAGAAAAAGAAAAGAGGAAGAAAGGGAGAAGAAAGAGAAATGAAATGTAAAGAAAGGGAAATGGAAAATAAAGAAAAATCAAAAGGGACAAAAGAAATCAAAAGAAACGGAAAAAAAAGAAAAGGAAAATAGATAGAAAAAAAAGAAAACAAAGGGAAAGAAATGGAATTGTATGAAACGAAAAAAGAAAAGAAGGAGACGTAGGAAGAAAGAAAAGAAAAAAAAATATAGAGAAATGAAAAGGAATAATTAAAAGAGACAGAATAAGAATTAAAGGAACGAATAACGAATAAAAAATGTAAAAGAAATGAAAGAAAAGAGGGCAGAAAGAATAAAGCAAAAAAGGAAGAGAGAAAAAGAGAAAAGGAAAAAGGGAGATAAATAAATTTAAACGAAAATTACAAACTAGACGAAAGGGGGTAATTAATTAAAGAAGAAAGAGGAATGAGAGTTATAAAATGAAGTAATTAATTGAAATAAAAGAAATAAAAGAAAAAGTTTAAAAAAGTAGAGGTTACAAAAAGTGATGAAATCAGAAAGGTAATTAAAAGAAAGAATATAGAAAGGAAAAAGAAGACGAACTTAAGAAAATTGTAAAAAAAAGAATGAGGTGAAAATAAAAATTAAATCAAGAAAAACACAAACAAAAAGAAGAAAAATGAGAAAGAAAGAAATATGTAGAAAATAAAAGGGGAAATACAAACAAAAAAAGGAATAAATAATTTTTTTTAAAAAGAAAGAAAGAAAGAAAAAGAAAGAAAGAAAGATAGAAAGATAAAGAAAAAGATGGAATTGTATGAAACGGAATATAAAAAAAAGATGAAAAAGTTTTTTAAAAAAAGAAAAACAAAGAAGTAATCAAGAAAAATAAACAAAAAGGAAAAAAAATACGAAGGAAATAAATATGTAGAAAGAAAAAGAGGAAATTAAGGAAAAGGGGGAAGAAACTATAAAATAAGAAATGAACAAACACGAAAAAGAAAGATACGAAATAAAAATACAAATAAATAAAATAAATAGAAGATAGAAAGAAAGAGAAAAGGTAAAACGCGAAAAGAAACGAATTAAATAAAAAAGAAAGAGAAACAAATAGAATAAAAGAGGAATAAACGATAGAGTAGAGAAAGAGATATAAAAGAAAAAAAGAAATAATATGTTGTAAAAGAACTTATTATCATAATTACTTTCACAACGGCAACGTTTTATCTGAACAATCATTGAACCATAGAACAACAGATATGTGATAATGTATTCCTTACCAATTATAGATAGTACCAGTCGGGAATACGTCCTTGACAATCAGTCAGATTTGTTACAGTCGGGCTGAGGTATGGTTCTGTTCAGTCCTATGAGGTCCACCTTCCAAGGCGTTACTTTATGTCTGAGAAGGGCTTAGTTTATTGCTAATCGCCTGAGGCACCCCTACCGAGAAATGCCGATGGGGCTGCTCATGCATTTTTGTAGGTCAGAGTACGCTTTATCTAGTCCGCTGTTTTTTTAAAAACCCAACTGACCTTGTGTCTAACCTCCTGCAGAGGAGGCAAATAAAAATACAAACAATAGATAGCATTTTTTATTTCGTTGATGACAGCACAAAGTTCCTATTCACTTTCTTTTACATGAGGATAGAGTTAGACACCAGGTCAGTTTTTAATGTGACAAAAATTCCAGCTTCTCCCCCCCCCCAAAAAAAAGGGTGCTCTTGATTGGAACAAAAAATTAAATTGCCTCAATCTAGAAAGATATCTCCTTCACTAAACGAGGACATAAAATATGAAGTGTAGTATTAGATACTACACTTTGCTCTTAATCAAAAAGCCAAGGAACCAAGTTAATATCCCAACTTATATTAGATTGGTAGCAATGCAAACATGCCCTAGGCGGTATGTTTAGTTGGTTGTATATTAGCAATGCATGCGAATAACAAGTTTTCTGCGAGTGAGAAATATTTGAGCAAGAGAAGAGAAACTACACAAGAAATTGAAAATATGTCTGGTGTGGAGTTTCGATAACCCAGAATTAGATTTGTTCACTTGACAAAAAGTAATGGGTCTACAGATACGAGGTTTCCTGCTGTGGTTATGACCCTCTCAGGATTTTCTAAATATATATTTTTTTCTGTCGGGCTGTAATATTTGTTTTGTTCAGCTCTAGGATTGCCACCCTCCCACGTTTTACCTTTGATAAGGAGTTAGTGTAATGCTAATTGCCTGAGACGCGCCTACCGAGGAATGCCGACGGGGCTGCTCAGGAAATTTTAAGGGGCCGAAGTGCACCACATCTTGTGCGCTTGCCTAGTCTCCCCATTTTCCGACCTTGTGTCACATTTTCCTGCGGTGGGAACGAGGTAAATACGGAGTCTGGTCAATTTTTGAATTGGTGATCTTGCTTTTGTCGGGATGAAGTTAGGGTTCTGTGCAGTTCACGGAGGTCAACGCTCTCAGGCTTTACCTTCTCTCTTTGAGTAAAAGTTAGTTTATTGCTAATCGCCTGAGGGGCCCTTACTGGGGGATGTCTCTTGTGCGCTGGCTTTTCAATCCCCACCTTCCGCACTTGTGTCACACATTCCTGCGATGGGGAGAGGGTATATACCAATATGCGCACACTGTTGCCGCCGATTCTGTAATTTTTGCACACGCCACGCTATTTCCATACGTATTTTATTTAACTCTTCCTGTTGTTCATATATTTTATTCTCTTTCATGTACCATTCTCTCTCTCTCTCTCTCTCTCTCTCTCTCTATATATATATATATATATATATATATATACATATATATATATATATATATATATATATATATATATATATATATATATATATATATATATATATACCCCACTCTCTCTCTTTCTCTCCCTAGCATACTCTCTCTCTCTCTCTCTCTCCATCTTTCTTAATATAAATACATACGAGCAACACTGATCTTGCGGTGTATCTTTGTGATGACACATCATGCAGATCGATACAAATCAGTTAGCTGACATACTCACGTGAAAAAAAATAAAAATAAAAGTTAGAATAAAATATAATAGAACCATCCGTCGAATTGTCGTTCTCTCTCTCTCTCTCTCTCTCTCTCTCTCTCTCTCTCTCTCTCTCTCTGGCTTTCTATATATATATATATATATATATCTTTATCTCTCCTTCTATCTCTCTTTCTCTTATTCTTTCTCTCTTTCTCTCTTCTTCTCTCTCTCTCTCTTTCGCTTTCTCTCTCCCTCACACACACACACGTGCGCGTCACTCCTTTTCTTTCTTTAAGCTTTTTTTTCTTCTTCTTAATTCTCTCCCTTTATCACGTCTGTATTTCTTCTACTTTTTCTTCTTCTGCCTCTCTCCACCTCTCTTTATCTCCGTCCTTTTCCGTCTCTTGAACCGTCTCTTTCTCATACACATACACTCCTTCCTTTAAACTTTATTTCTAATTCACTTCCTATAATATGCCTATATTTCTTTTTCTTTCCTACCCCCTTCTCTCTCTCTCTCTCTCTCTCTCTCTCTCTCTCGCTCTCTCTCTCTCTCTCTCTCTGTATCTTCCCGTCTTCCTCTGTCTCTTTGTCTGTCTACCTTTCTCTCTCTCTATCTCTCTCTCTCTTTCCCTCCTTTTCCTCTCTCTCTCTTTGCTGATGTTCTATGTTCCCAGCCCCATAGATAATTATAAAATGTTTAATTTAATAACAGTATTTGCCTACGCAAACTCGTGTGTCTACTAAAAAGTAGTTTTGTATATAAAAATGTTATCGGAATAAAATCCATTGTTAACTTAATCATAAGTTCACCGTATTTCTCCTCTGACACAAAACTCAATGAGATTTGTTGAAATAAATGAAATAAACTCATATAATATCCACAGAGCGAGATATTTAAGTTATTTGAACATCGTTTCTTTCTCCATAAAAATCGTAAACTTGGTGGACAAGCCGTTATGTAGACACTAGCGCTCAGGTGACAATTATTGTCAACAATATACAGGTTGTTCCAGGCGTCTTGGGAACATTTCATGTCTTTATATCTGCTGAACTATGAATGGTAGTAAGATGAAACTGGTATCATTTTAAAGCTAAATTCATTAAATGTGTTGTAATTCAGAATATCAGGTGCGTTTTTATATATTTAATAGTTTTCAAAATGTGTCTAAGACTTCTGGAACACCCTGTGGGTGATCTATAACACTGCTTTTTAGTAGACACACGTGTTTGCCTAGGTAGTACTGTTATTAAATGAACTCTTTAATTTATCTCTGGGACTGGAAAAAGTAAATCTAGATAAAAAAAAGTTAGACTCGTACAGGATTCGAACCTATGTCTGTAATACATACAGTTTATTCACTTGCGTATGGGCCGCTCGCCCCATGATTTAACCGGACTCGATTCTCATCTGTAAATGGCGACTTGTTGGCCTACCTGTCCGTCATCTATAATTGAAGGGGTGTTTTGTCGATCACGCTGGAAAATGGAAAACTGTCCGAAAACAAACCACAGGAAACATGAATAAATTCACTTCTCCGGAAAAGTCAATCTTTGTGAACCGTGAAGAGTAGCGCCTGCCAGCGGCTTACAGACGTCCGACGCGGACGAAATCCCTTACTCAAAAGACTGAGCTCACCGGCAAACGGACGTCATTTCACTGATGACGTGACTCTCTACTTTCACGGTGACCATTGGGCAATTCGCGCACCCTCTTTCATACTATCACACATCGGGAAGAGCTGTATAAACACGATTTTCGTGGCACAAGATGATGCGGCGCCTAGCCTTATTTTATATTTTACGAAACTGTGCTTTGGTGATCCTTTATTTTTGTTACTTTTTAAAAAATAAATAGGTCCTAAGATGGAGTAGCTAAGAACCCATTTCCTGCCTTGACATAATACAAAACCGACTTCGAAATCTAGTGGGCTATGTCCTTTTCTACTCCTTACTACACATTTCTAACAGAAAAGACGTTGCTAGTCTTTCTCTACTCTATCGTTTTTTTCATGACAGGTTTTCAACTTAACTTCGATCTATGCCCCCCTGTAAAACATTCGCAAAAAAACTCATCTAGCTACAACCACTGTTAATAATATCCTCCATCCCTCCCTCTTTCCCTCTCTATCCCTCTCTCTCTCTCTCTCTCTCTCTCTATCTATCTATCTATCTATCTACCTAAACATCGTCAGACAAAGAGACAAATCTTCACCCATAAATCACGTGGTCTCGCGACTTCCATTTGGGGTAACTTCTGACCCTTAAAAATGTCACTCAAACTTTTCCATTAAAACACAGTCCTCGTTATGTAATATTTTCTTTTTTACTTTATCTATTTTTTGTTTGATTCATTTTCTCGTTTTTCTATAATTTATTTTCTCTTTTGCGCGTTTTTTCTTGTTTCTTTAACTCTCCTCTTTATATTGTCATTTGAATTTCATTCTTTTTTATTTATATTATTATTTCTTCTCTCGTTTTATTTCTATTTTATTTCCTTTTTCTGTGTTATTTAAAAACAAAAGAGATAGTCACAAAAAACATCAGAACGACGGCTGTTTGTGTACGCGTGAGAGAGAGGGGAAGAGACAGACAGACAGTCAGACAGACTAACATATAGATAGATTGATAGCTCGTCTTTTTTAGTTTGAATTTCGTTTTCCTTTCCTTCTCTATTTCGTTTCTTTTATTCTTTATTTTAATTTTCCTTTATATTTTCTGGTTTTTTTTTCTACTTTTTTCTCTCCTTCTTTATTTGTTCCTTCTTTTTTTCTTTCGTATTCTTTCTTTCTTCTTTACCTTTTTTTCGTTCGTTTTCTTTACTTGTTTCTTTTTTGTTTTTTCGTTACTGTTTGCTCTTTCTTTTTCCTTACTTGTTTTGTTCCTTAGTTTTTCCTTCTGTTTTCCTTTTTTATTTACGTTTCTTTTCTACTTCATCATTTTTATTTATTTGGCATTCGTTTATTCCCATTTTTATTTTTTTACACTCTATATTCCATCTTTCCGCTATATTTTTGCTTTTCCTTTCTTTCTTTCTTTTTTTCCTTACTTTTTCTTGCTTATTTTCTTTTTCATTCTATATCTGTTTTCTGCCCTTTTTAAGCAATTTCTTTCTGTTCACTTTTTTCTTTCTTACTTTTTTAATGACGTCAGCGACAATAGTATCTAACTATTTACTTTAAAACTGAAAGTAATCTGAAGAAGAGGGCACAAAAGTCAACGCCATATACTTGTCAGCAACATTTTCCTGCATTAAAAACTCCCTCCTCCATCAATTATCTCTAGAAAAAATTATTACAGGGTGACCCCCAAAGTTCCACCCATCAAATCGTTAATAAAAATTCACAATACTTTCTGTAATTCAACCATATTTGGTACAAATTAATTTCAATGTATGCCTGATTTGTCCACCAAGTTTCAGTCATGAATATCCAACAGTCTTTGTTTTATATAACCTTTCAATGATATGATGGCACTTTGGTGATCATCTCATCAGTAGAAAGTGTAATCGTGAATGAGTCTCACACTCACCTAAGCTTACCCTCATACCTAGATTCTTATCCATTAGGTTATCTAAAAAATAATGTCTATCAAAAAAATGTCAAGAGTCCTCTTAAACTGCATAGAGACATAACATTCTACATTAGAAAGAGAACCAAGGGATGAGTGTATCAGAGTTATTGACAAACTTGGCACATCCTATTCAGATGTGCTTATCATTGAACCACGATAAAACAAAAGTGAACGTCTTATTAATACACATTTTAAAATGAAAGTGTAATACACTAACTCAGTCGTTAAGAGCATATTTTCCGATGATATTTCGACACAAATCTTCTTATCAAATAGAAGTGAGGATAGAGTCTTTTTCTCTTATTTCCTCCTTTCCCCTATATATATTGTTACCGGACATACGGTTTAGTACGTGGTATCATCACCGTAGGGAATCGTCAGGCTAAAATTCCCTAATGATTTCCTACGGTGATGAAACGCGTAAGCCTCTGTGTAGCTTAATTGCCATAAATATATTTTCATAACTTACTACCTATAGCTCTACTCACGTATTGAGCACTGTTGAAGTAAATACTGAAAATCGATACACAAATATCATATCTCCTTATAACATTTATGTGGACACATGAAATAATATATATATATATATATATATATATATATATATGTGTGTGTGTGTGTGTGTGCGTGTGTGTGTGTGTGTGTATTTATATAAATAGATAGATAGATAGATAGATAGATAGATAATCCTGGCGAGATTACTATCCTAACTATTGTTCAAACCATTATTCTAACGATTATTCGACACTAAAACGGCTACCCGGCTTCGCTCTAGGCTATGAGTACAGAAATAAAGGAACTTTTAAAGATACTGTTCGTTTTTTTTGTTTCTATGCCTGTGTTTCTTTCTACGTTTACGTTATGGTTCAGTAGTTGTGATAGAAAAAACTACATTTTGTCATTATTTTTTTCATGGTGTATTAAAGCCACGAAGAGTTTATCTTTATTGGATTCTAGAAATCCAATGTAATATTTCAAATTAAATTTGTTAAACACGCATAAGCTTTTGTTTGCAACATCGCAAACAGTAACAGGCTTACGATAGGAAGGTATCACAATTATCACAACGTAAGCGGCATTCTAGACACACTGATACCATTAGAACACGGTGTACACATTACAAAGTGAAATGTTGTCCACAAAGATATCACACACAAGCCGTATGTTATAAGTAAACGTCATTTTTTTGTCCGAAAATGTAAAAGGATCACCAGACAAGGACCGCAGACATTGATGGCGGAAACCTTTTATGTTTACATGACTTCTAATACTTGACCCCTATTGCTCCCCACATCTCAATGTTTGGACTACTACGTATGGAGCGTAGATTAGTAAAGGGGTAATAAATCCATTCATGATACTTAATAATCGCTAAACGTCTCCTTAGTAAGAGTAATGTCTTATATGAACAAAGATAATCTAATCCTAGCATGTAGACGATTCATATCTCACGTAAAGCCCATTATCGAATCTGAAGAGGCTTTAATAGATAAAATTACAAAATAGTAAAAAACGTTTTTCAGTCAAAAGACATTATTATCTTTTACTAAGAGTTATTTTTGTGTATGTATAATTCTGGCCTCAAGTGTGTTTCGCATAGTAAATGGATAATATAAAAATAAAAAAATTATATTAGATCCTATCGAGATACGGTGAAGCTCAATATAGTAGATAGATCATTTATTTACTGGTATATATATATATATATATATATATATATATATATATATATATATATATATATATATATATATATATATATATATATATATATGTAATAAATAATTACTATTTATTTATAAAATATTATTATATATAGCCCCCTTTACTAAGGCCGGGCACTCTGAGAGAGTTTGATAACAAGCAGTACCACTAGCTTCATTGCGAGATCCAACACGGTTTGTTGTTGTTGATCACTCTTCGCCGCTTTTGGAATATATATTCCGGAGAACCCGGTGAATAATATAAGCACATAATTGGTTGGTAAACTTAACTATTTAGGGGGTGCACCTACCCAAACCCGCACCAGCCCACAAAATAAATATTTTAAAATAAGTTAGATGCAAAAAAAAAAAAAAATAGAACAAAAGAATTTCTCTACAACATGTTTAGTTATATTGAGTAATATCTTTTTAAAACGATCGGTGCGCGTGCGTGAGTGTCAGTAATATGTAACTGTAAATAAAGTGCTTGGTAAAATCCTAAACTATTGAACACCCCATCCACGCCCCTACATTTTTACATCTTCATATTTCTATCTCTTTATTTTTCATTTTCATACTTTCATCTTTCCTGTATATTGTCCTTCGACCCTCTCCCTTTCTCTCTCTCTCTCTCTCCCTGTGTGTGTATCTGTCTTTTCTACCTCTCCGTCGTGATCCTCTCCCCATCCCACCCCATACAAAAAAGACTTGTTTTAGAATTGCACCTGCCTCGGGACGCAGTTCTCATGTCTCGATACAAAAAGTGATGGAACGTCCTAAATTTTTTGAAAAGAAAAAAAGAAAAGCAACGAAAAAAGATTTCGTACTTCTGAATTATTCATCGCCATGAACGAACTTTCAGCGTCCCGCGATGAAACACTTTGCTTCATTTGAGACGTCATATACATACTACACCTCCTCCTTCGACTCCTCCTACAACTATTCCTTCTCCTCCTCCTCCTCCACTTCCTCCTTTGATTCTTCCTACTCCTCCACCGAGGCTCTGTTCTGTCTATTTCTCTACCTTACTCGACTTCTTTTCTTTCTTTGATTCCTCCTCCTCCTCCTCCTCTACCTCCTATTCCACGTCCACGTTCGACTCCTCCTAGTCCTCCTACTCTTGTTCCTCCTCCTCTTCAACTCCTTCTCTTACTACTATTCATCCTCTTCCTTTGATTCCTTCTCCCCCTCTTCCTTGTCCTCCTCTTTTTATTCTTCCACCTCACTCGACTCCTCCTCTTTCTTCAATTCTTCCTCCTACTACTATTCAACTTCTCGTTCAACTCCCCCTCCTATCCGTTCTCCTATCGACTCCCTCTCCTACTACTATTCTTCCTCCTTCTTCGACTCCTCCTATTCCTCTTTCAGCTTCGATTTCTCCCTAATCGATCCCTACTCCTTGCATAGTTTCTTTCGATCACTCCTTTACCAAACATTTAAATCATTTTGTTTAATATCCATCATAATAACTATAAATAATATGCTCCCTCTTATTGACGTGCGCTACCCGCCTACCCCAAAAGAGGGGTAATGCCTGGGAAGATGTTCTCATGACAACAGAACAGATACTACATTACACCCCCTCCAAAAAATAGGAGGAGGTAACGCCTGGGAGAATGGTATCATGACCACAGAACAGATATTACACTATCTCCCCCCCAAAAAGATATGGTAATGCATGACGAAACAGTATCATGATAATCGGACATATGCCACACTATTTACCCCCCAATAACGAGGTAACGCCTGGAAGAATGGTATCATTATCACAGAACATATACTACACCCCTCCCAAAAAAAAAGATGTGGTAATGCATTGGGAAATGGTATCATGACAATCGAACATATACTACACTACTTGACCCTAGAAGATGGGGTAATGCCTGGGAGGATGACCTAATGACAAGAGAACAGAAATGACACTAGCCCCAGACCCCGAATTGAACATTGACAGCTTGTACAATATCAGCTTCAGATATAGAAGTAATAGTATAATTTCGGATTCAGACAGACAGATACCAAATCTCCATTAGTAATAGACAGTGAATAAATCCGGCATTGTCCGGGAGAAATAATCCCCACCTTCAACCTTGTTACCAGTATCACCATGTTGAACTTCTACTGAAACTATTTGCCTTATTTAGCATTTCATATTCATACGCCTCCTCTTCTGTTTACTCCTATTCTTCTTTCTTCATTTCTTCCTTATTCGAATTCTACTCCCACCCCTAATTATAAGTAAAATATCAACTTGTGTTCAATTGATCGTATACAATCAATCATTGACAAAATGTACTGTTTCGATGATAAATAACTCAAAATGGGTTGATATGCCGTAAAACAGACAAACCAAACCTACTCCTACTTACTACTGCTGTAGCACCCCATGCGCTTTAAATATTGATCCTCCGTTTTATTTCTATTGTAATACCACCGACTAACATCTAGCACTGTCCAGGAGCAATAGCTACAAACTTACATGTTGGAGATATATGTATAACTTGCATTAAGCATGGCGTTAGTATAATAATTGGCATTGTAATCAAAGAGGTGTTTGTTAACCTAGAGATACTATTAGAGATGATAGCATTAGGATGATTACATCTTCTCTATATATAACACCCAATGTATGTGTGTGTGGTGTTTGTGTGTTCCCTATAGAAAGAAAGGTTAGAGAATCTACATAAAATCTAAAACTGTATTCTTTTGTAAATTTGAGCGTGGAACACAATAAAAGTTTTTCCAAATCTCTAAGTGCACCGCTTAACCTCCGTAAAACTTCAAATATATCCTATTTTTATGAAATTTCTCCCCCAGAAAATATTATACATACGATTGTATGTATAAAGTTTTCTAGAGAAGAAAATGGAAGTGCTCTCGAATCTGTAAGTGCCCTACTAATCTAAGGGAGTTATGGCGGCTGAACCTCCTTTTAAACTTCAAATATATCCATCTTATTTTGATTAAATTTATATCATACATATAACATTTCCCAGTGAAGACAATCGAAGTGGTCCCGAATCTACGTTACCCTCTATGTAGCGAATATCTACGTAACCCCCCACCTCTAAGTAGCCCATGGGGACAGTACCTCATTAAAACTTTAAATACGTATATCCGATTTTTATGAAAATTAAACCATTCGTATAACAGACTAATTCAGAGAATTTTCCAACATTTGAGCTGCTTCCGACTATATTACGGGGCGAAACGGGGTTGGGGGGGGAGTAAAAACAAATAACGTAATATGTTGTTATGGACATAGTGAAAAAGGGCATAATAGTGTTAATCATTCAATCCCGAACAGGGTCGGGTGTTCCTGCTAGATTATTATAAACATAGTATAGGGTTTGTTTAGGTTTATGGAATGACAAGAAGATATTAAGATCTAATGTTATATCTAGGAAATTTATATTTTTATTGTGGCTAATACAGGGTGGGGCAAAAAGGACTGATACATTTATAGGTTTAATATAAGCAAATTAGAATAAATAATAACAAAGTATTTTTATTTTCCAAATATACATATGCCATTTTGTTTTATGTTGTTTAAATAACGAAACAATTTTTTTTCTAAGTGTTCATGTAATGCCATTTTGTTTTATGTTGTTTAAATGATGAAAAAAAGTATTTTTATTTTTCAAATGGGCATATAATGTCATTTTGTTTTATAGCGTTTGATTAGTGATATCAGTTTGCTCGAACTTGAACCCATGTATTTTATTTCTCTGGGGATATCTAAAGTCAACAATGAAAAGATGTAACTCGTCAAGAAATTGTTGCCATTCCACATGAAATGATCCGTCGAGTTATGAACAACAACTTTCACCAACGTCTTCGACAATGTGTGAACAATGACAGCAAACATTTGACTGATGTCATTTTTAAAGGAAATAAAAAAATGACTTCAATTGCCAATTTAGAAAAATAAAAATGCGTTTTTTTTTTCATTCTTTATTCCAATTTGTTTTTACTAAACCCAAACCCTAACACTAACCCTCCAAATGTTTCAGATCATTTGACCCCGCCTTGTAGTAGCGAAAAAAACTAGCGTTGTCTAGGAGCAATAGCTAGAAACTTAAATGTTTAAGTTCATGCGTATCATATACAATTTACTCTCTGCAGCTTTTTCTCCCATTTTTCAGTGTACTTTTATAAAATTACTTTTTTTGAACTCTAACTTCAAGCGTTTGCTTTCCTATAGCATAATCATAATCACATAGATAGATAGATAGATAGATAGATAGATAGATAGATAGATAGATAGAGGGAGGAGGGAGGGAGGGATGGAGGGAGAGATAAAGGAACAAAATGAAGGGGCAGATGGAGAGGTAATCGACATAGGTAAAAGATTATTTCTACGAAATTTCACATCTACGCTCATCAGATCTGGTTGACCATAATGCCATAAACTGTTACTCTTTCTTGGTGTCGCCTAGGAGTCTTTTTACTTTCATTATTGTTTAGCCTGCTTTTGTTATTTTTTATTCTTGCTTTTAACCAAATTTTATTGTTTGTTTTTTTAAATAGCATTTTAAACATTATATGTAATAATTACGTTACGATTTGATCATCGAATTCCGGTTAAGGAGCACAAATAAACCGTAATATTTGAATTTTTTCTTTAAACTTAAAATAAAGTAATAAATGTATTTCTATTCGCTAAATAAAAGGTTTCAAAATTACTTTCTAATGACGAAGGTTGCAAAGTAAACATTGTTTTAAACATTTCTTAAATGCTGGCAGGGAGGGTCGAACTGTCGACCCCTTGATTACAAGACCAGAGCTGTAACAACTGAGCTACGGAGGCAAGTAGATGTGATTGTGATTGTAAATACTCATCCGCCTTTGCTCTATTTATGCCTACCAAAAATAAAATATCGAACCGGATTAAATATCAAAACCGATGAAATCGATTGATAATAAACATTTTTATTTTTACAAACATGCACGAATAAGAAAGCAGGCTACAGACAATAGACAATCGATAGGGTTCAACGAACGTTCTCAGAGCCTTGCGTAAAGCTAAGTGGCAGTCTATTTTTTACTCCCCGAACAGGGCTCGACTCAAATTTCTTAAAGAGGCTTATAACAATATTGATTAAGTAAATATATATATATATATATATATATATATATATATATATATATATATATATATACCAGATAAATACCCGTTCCAGGACGAATAAAATTATTTCTCCAAACAGAACAGTTTTGCAAACACAATTATGCCCCCTTAGGAATATTAAAATTAAGATATAATGTCACTAAACCTCATGTCTAAAATCGTTATTCAAATTTTAATCAAATTCCATTACATGTTTAAATTTTAGAATATGTCTAAGTTTAAGCTTAAGAAGGCATAAGATGAAATTGAAGTTCAGGGAATCTTGTTTCATTGGTGTTTAGGTACTATGGATAAAATTCAATGAAAATCTGGAATATTTGAATGTTCAATGGAACGGTTGTGCCCATATTTTGCCCCATAAAGACAAGTTAACATTTAACTCTAATACCTATTAATAACATTTCACAAAAATCGGAGATATCCGAATTTTCACAAAAGGCTTCGATACCCGTTTTACTTTTTTGTAAAACTAAATTAAACTAAATATAGACCACATTAACACTCCTTGCGCCTAGCAGCTGTGTTCCAAAGTTCATAATAATCGGTAAGTTAGTTTAGGAGTGAATCGTGTGCATACAAATATATGAACATATACAGATACTTAACTTTATATAAATAGAAATATATACATAAGTTGTTCGCGACAAATTTGACACTTTGTCGAAAGGAAAGATAAAACGTAATATCTTGGTCAATAATTGATGTATTTTCAAAATTCAAAATGCAAAAAGCTTTCTGTCGAATACAGCTTATTCGAATACAGCTTATTCAAAGACACTACCCTGAGCCTCTACTAAGTCCTCCAGACAGGACTTGAAGCTGAAGCACGCGGTTTGCACGGTGTCCTGCGACAGACGTCTGAGCACTAGTTTGATCCTGGCAATCAGATCGAGCTTTATGTTGCATGCATTGGTGTATTTCTCAACTGCAACCCACAGATAATAGTCTCTGGAGTTGCAATCAGATGAGGTGAGAATGGCAGATGTTTGGACTGATTAAGTCGTGGAAGTTCTCAGACAACAATTTCTGGGTGTTCTCGGAGTGTGACACGGAGCGGAGTCATGAAGTCACACCTATGGAATTCATGCCGCAATCTTCTCCATCCAGAGTTTGATAACGGTGGATATACCTCAGTATAACTATCTGAATTGAGTCCGAGTCTCTTTTCGAATATGTGGGCGGCCTTACGTGGCCTTCGCTAGAAACACACGTAAAGATCATCATTGATTGAAAGAACTACGTCTTCATGACGTGCGTGACTTCGTGCGGACTGTAGGCTCGCTACCTGTTGTTCTGCGTGTTGTGCAACTTGTCACAACCTGGGTCGCAACTAAAGATAGTTTATATTTCGGTTTCTTTTTTATATAAATTCGTCAGTTTAGACAACAATGCTTTGTTGGCTAGTTGAGTTGTCCGTCGGGTGGAAACAGATGAACAAAATTAAAACAAGAAACACGATGCACAGTGAAAGAAACACAAGCAAAGAGGTATAAAACCGAACGTTTTATTTCAGAAACCGGTCCTCGAAGAAGTGAATAGGAGATAGACGTGTTATTGTTTAAACGAGGAGATGTGATGCAATGTATGTCAACATGGTATGAGAATCGGTTATTTGCCCAATGTGCAAATATATATAGAGATAAAGAAATGATAGAGGTGTCTTTACTTTACTTAGGAATATGCCAATAGTCCATTGGTTCTTGTATTAATCCGCGTTAGTAGACGAAATAGGGTGAATTCGTCTTCAGTTAAGGATAACAAGCAAGTTCGAACTTTTCATAAGAAAAGTTTCTAGCCCGAGGCGAAGACTTCAGAATTTTTTCTTCAACTCACTTTTTATTAAAAATCCTTTTAAAGTGTTCCACATGGGTTGTGTAGCTGTAATAATTTAAGCAATTAAATTAAAACAGACACAATTCCATTATTTACTCTAGGTTGTATATCATTTGCTTGTTGATTGATCTAGTTTTTAAGGCACTTTAATCTAGACGATTGCCTATCATTAATCTCTTCTCGGTCATCACACGTAGAGGTGGGTGGAAGAGCCTGAAAAATATGTCCGTTCAATTCGACGTTCGTCACCAAAACGGCTAGATCTGTAGAAGGAAAGGCAATATACAAAAAAAGAATGGCAAGGTCTATCCACACAAAAGTAATTATTTTAATGAGAACTTGTTAAGACAACGAAAGATAACGAGTTGGTAGAATACGAAAGTTCAGAGATTCTTAGAACGTTCCAAGTGAAGAGAAGTGTTTTTGTATATAAGGAGAATTTAAGTTGACATATTCATTTTGGCTTGTGTTGTGTGCGTTTACATGTGACAGTGTGTATTAATGAGATAGGTATCATAGACGTGTGTGCATATTACTGTGCGTGTAGTGCCAGTGAGAGAGTGCGTGGATGAACTGTGTACATGCGTTCTATTAGCAGTGTGTATATGCTGGCGCTGTGTTTAGTAGTTCATGAAAGTCCCTCGTGGCGTATGTCGAGTGCCTTTGGCTCCAATATGCCTAGGCAGTGTTTCATCGTATGCACGTATTATGTATCTGGAAAAAACGGGAAGCAGAAAGAGAAAAAAACGTTGTGTTTGGGTTTTTATACTACGCGCAAAATTTTGGCAATGAATATCCTCGCTTCTGTGGTTGGCTGAAAGAAACTGCTAATTGGATATTTTGTACAATCTCACTTCTTTGTCAGGTTGAATTCCTGTCATGGCGCAACTTCCTGACATGCTAGGTTAATTTTTTATCTTTAACGTCTAAAGAAATTTTCCTTTTTTACTTAATCTAATATAACGTTCGCCCTGTAAAACATTCAGAAGAACTCGTCTCGCTACAACCACTGTAAATAGGTTTCCATTCCTTTCTCTATGTACCTAAAACTAAACATAACTTCCATGAGCAAAGTTTATTTCCAAGAACTACTCGCTTGTGGAATACAATACCACGGGGTTGCTTTCCATCTGACTACAACATAGTCGTTTTCAAGTCCAATGTAAACAAATTCCTTTCGAGCCGACCTCTTAAATAATCTAATTCTGACCAGTTTCAGCCATCGTTATCAATCCTCAAGATGTTGTCTCACTGACAAACGCATTAATCCTTATCCTCGAGTGGCCTTTGTGCCTTGATGGTGCCTCATTAGTATATTAAAAAAAACGTGGAAGATTCCGTTTTTAACACATCCATGATCAAATATTACTACACCAGGAAGTGCAGGAATTGCTGTTGTCTTTCTGTATCTTCTCATATTCTTCATCTTTTCTAATGCCTTATTACTTTTTGATGCTGTCATAATTCTTCTTTTTGACTATGCTTGTAGCTCAGTGCTATTTAAAACTGCCTTTAAGGTGAACTTTAATGATGACCTTGAAAGGCAAGTAGATCGGTTAAGCTGCTGCTTATAATGTTAGGGCAGACCGACGCTATCTGCTTCGTCGCTTTAATGAATGAAATCCATTTTATCAATGAAGATCAATACTACTATTAATAATTACCGGGCTTAATTTTATATCTATTACTAATGGAGATTTGGTATCTGTCTGTTTCAAGCCGAAAATATACTATCACTTCTTTTAATGTACTATTCAACTATCTTTCAATGCTGAGTTCTGGGAGTAGTGGATAGTATAGTATCTGTGCTGTTGTCATGAGACACCCCTCCTAGGCATTATCTCCTCATTGTATTACCTCTTCTTTTTGGGGGTAGTGTCGCATATGTTCGTTTGTCATGATACCATGCTTCCAGAAATGACATCCCCTTTGAGGGGAGTGTAATATATAATATGTGGTCATGATACAATCCTCTCAGGAATTAGTTCCTCCCTTTTGGGGATGGGGGTGTCCTGTTGTATCTAATATGTTGTCATGGGATCCTCCTCCTAGACATTACCTCCTCCTTTGAAGGGTAATGTAATGTATGTGCTGCTTTCATGAGACTATACTCCCAGGCATTACTTCCTCCTTAGGGGTAGCGTACGTCAACAAGAAATTGTTACAATCGGTTGTTCATTAGCACAACACAACACTTACATTATATATATTAACAGAAATATGCGTCGGGGTGGACATATTGCTATTTTTATAAAAGAATTATAACTCATATTTTCCATTCAACAGTCTAACTGGGCACATATTTATTAGTTTTATAGTCTTGTTTTCTCTAGAAATGTCTTTCTGTCTCTTTTCTTTGCACTTACTTTTCTTTTCTTTCTAAATCCATAACTTTTCACTTCTGTCTCTGGAACGGAAACAGAAGTGAAAAGTTTTCTTTCGTTCAACGAAGCGAAACAACATTTCTTGGTCGCCATCTTATTTTTTTATTTCGTCCAACGAAGCGAAACAACGTTTTTCGTCCACCATATTTTTTCTTTTTTCCTTCTTTATCTTCAATATCGCACATATCTGACACCTATTCCTTGGTGTTTTCTTCTTATTAAACAAAATGAGATAATGGAAGACACTTCCAGAGAAATAATCGAAGCGAATTATTTTAAATGAAGACCATCTGGCTCCATGTATTTTATAGAAATATGAAAATCGACAAACTTTAAAGCTTGTATTATTTGGATTATTCGGACTGCTGCTAAGTAAAAATCAGTTTTGAGTGAAAATCTTCTGGGGTTGAAGGTTCAATCCTTGCTACAGGCGATACTAACTAAGAATATAAAAAAAAGTAACTTAAGACTTCTACCTGGTGTTGGCTGACGGGAGGAAAACAATCTACCAACGTGGATTAAATGGTACAGACTTCCGCGTTCAATATAAAGATTCCCCAGTTCGACAAGAAGCACCTGAAGAAGGTCTGAAGTTACATCGGGCGAAATGTTGTGGGAATAATATCCTGTAATGATAAATGTTCACATTTACCCAATTTAAGGCGCCCACGGTGTCTGGCGGCGATTTGCCAGCGCTGTAAGGTGTGTGACTGGGGTGAGAATTATATGCTGATACACGATGTGCATATTAGGAGACTCTCCTGCTTAAAAGGCAGAGTGCGACAATGATTGCGGTTAAAAGCGATCACCGATTGATAGCTGAAACGTTGTTATTTGGAAGTAAGAAGTGTTAGAAGAAAGAGAAAACTGGCTGACAAACAAGAGATCCAAGATGAGAACAGTAGTCTGAATAATCCAACCAATACAAATTATCAATCCTCATTTGATAAACTCCGAAAACCAAATTTATTGCTTCTTTTATTTGTTTTTTAACTCCTGTGGATATATCTTACCTCTACACAAAAGGGTAATCCTAAGACGTTTATATAATTATTATTATGCAATTATTACACCTGGAAATTGATCTCACCAGCTTTTCTACGGGTTATCTTGTATTTGGATTTTTTTGATAAAGTCCAGAATAGTTAACAATCCAGAACTTGTAAGCAAAAAATTAAAAGAAACAAATAATTTATAGCAAACGTGGTAGAATTAAATTATCTACCGACCCGTATAATTTTAAAGTGTAGAAACGCTTTGCAAGATTTTTTATTTCAAAATGTTATTTCAATGAAAGCTGTCTTATCGACATGGGAAAAACAGCAATGACCGTCAAGATGATCGCTTTATATCGCTAAACTTGGTTTATGTGTGGTTTTAGAAGGGTTTTTAGTTTTGGAGGAGAGGGATTTGTTTTTGTTTAAAACAAGATTGTGAATGTATATTTTTGGCTTCAATAAAAAAAAACACCCTGAAGGTGCGAAAGAAAAATAATTAAATTTTCAGGGAAAGTTTAAATTTTTTTTAAATAAATTTCTTGAGATCTCGAAATACAAGTTTTTTTTTGTTTCTTTCTTTCTTTACCTTAGTTCACCCAAAACAAGGCAGGTTGCCACTGTAGACGTAAGGGGCTACTGAGAATTAGGGTTAAAGTTTAGGGGTGCATCCTAATTGGAAACTGTGCAGCGAGATGCTTGTTCACATTAGTTTTATATTTTTGCATGTCGGTACACTCGAGAAAACGTGAAGCAGAGAGAGAGAGTTCCAAAGGCCGGCAGCTCGAGGAAAGAAGCTATTGGAGTAGAAGGATCTCCGGCATCTGGGGACTTCCACGGTGAACGGATGGGATTTAACTGATTGTCAGGTTGATTGAGTGTATTTACGTTGAGGGGCACCAGAGCAGCAAGTTCATCGGAGCACATTCAACTGAAGTACTTGTAAAACAAGGAAAAAGGTGCAACATTGCGGCGATGTGACAGGGGCTGTAGCTTGGTGGATAGTGAGAGACCTATTAGACAGAAGACTCTTTTTGGACCTTGTCTACGAAAAAGAGACTAATGGATGTAACAACAATCATCTATGCATGGGCGGAAAGTGGCTTTGCAGAGATATAGGATATTGTCAGGTGTGAGAAGTTTTCTAACGCGGTAGAAGCAGCACACTTTCTTTGCAGCGTACTTTGATCCCACACCCAAAACTAAATATTATGAAATGTAAAAAAAAATAATAATAATAAATAATAAAGGGAAGTGTATGTGTGTATATGTATATATGTCCAACTAAAAGTCAAAACCTACCAAAGAAACGCTCACAAAGTTGGCATATTCTTGATCAGCATTGCCCAGAATTAATAATATCTAAAATTCAGAAAAGAATATTTATTCGTTGAGGGTAAACTAGCCACGATTTTGTTAGGGAGTAGTTTTTTCATCTTTTTTCGAATAATTGCAGGGAAGTAACTCTGATGTTTTTCTAATGAGTTATTTCCCTTACACTGACTCATTCCTCGAGTAATCTATAAAATTGTGTATATGTGCAGAAGGAGAGGAATGGGCTGGGTGGAGAAGAAAGAGAGGGTGGGGAGGGGGCAAACAAGGGAGGGGGAGAGAGAGAGAAAGAGAGATATAAGTGTTAATAGAAACGCCCACTATCCTTGCAAGTAGGTAATAAAGTTGTGCGTAAAAGAACATAGAGTTCATCATCCCAATCCAAGGCAAACACATTTTCATAGATTTTTAGTATTTTTACTGACAGTTTCTATTTTAAATTAAGGTAGACCATAACTGCTATAAGAAAACGTATTTATTTCGGTTGGTTAAAGGCACATTATGTTCTCATCTATTTCCTCTTTAATTTTATTTTGAGGTAACCGACGTTCCGTATTTTTTTATCATTATTTGTTTGTGCGCCCTTTCAAAGATCAAAGTGTCTTCCCTCGTTATTTATGTGTTTTCTACCGCAGGAAGGTGTGACACAAGGCCAGAAAGAAAGATAGGAAAAGCCAGCACATCAGAGGGGGTTGCATTCTGACTTCATAGAAATTGCAAAAAAAGTGGAGAGAGAAGGGAAAGTCTTTTTCCGGTGTGGTAAAAGTAAGAGTTCTTGCTGTAAATGGCTTACAAGAAGTGTTGCATAACTCCCTCCTTAGGGGAGGCCCAACACTTTACAGATCACAATCAATTGAATATATGTGTTCATAAACGTACCTTGTTATCGCGTGCTTCTCACCATCATAACCGCGTCGTCGTTTTTCCTCCCAGGACTGGGGACACCTGCAATTAATTGTTAACAGCCACGAAGAATGAAACACCTATTAATTGAAAAAAGACCTTTTATTGCCAATGTAGATTAACTCTTTCTTCTGCCAGCGGCGAGGGCGGGGGCAAATTTCCAGCTACGGATTTTTTGTTGTAGTTATGTTCGAATAACAGCCATTCTACCCGTCTGTCGCCCTCAAAACTTCCACACGACTGATGCTGCATCCGTTCTCTCTCTCTCTTCTCAGTTGACGTCACATCCGTTCTCCGTACACCCAGGGTCGAGATGACATTTAAAGGCTCTCGCTCACCCGATAACATGTGTACGTGTCGAAATAGGCCCGTGAATTAAACTCACGAAATGAATACTAGGAAATGTACCCACTTACTATGTAACAGGAAGAATCGGAGATTGAATCTCAGTCGAGCACCTTCCATTGAAATAACGATAGAGTAGAGATAGGCAGGCAACGTTTCTTCTATGATAAAGTGGTTGAATGGAAGAGAAGAGTTAACTCTCAAATAGATTTCGAAGTCGGTTTTGTGTTAAGAACGCAAAGGGGGCTCTGAGCTGCACCTCGTCAGATGTGGCAGCAGTATTTCATCTTATGGACGTTTCTAACTTTGTTTTATTTTACTTCAGTCGAAGTTCTCACAAATCAACTTGGTATGAATGTTGTTGTTTTTTCTTCTGAACTCAACTATTCTTTTTTTCTCTGTTTTTCTCTTGCAGGCATTGGTTGGGCTGTGGTTCTGATTGCCTTTTATACCGACTTTTTCTACAATGTCATCATTGCTTGGTCCCTACACTACTTCTTCGCCTCGTTCACCACAAACCTGCCGTGGGTATCCTGCGAGAACGACTGGAACACTCACCGCTGCTACGACATATTCTCCCGCTTCAAAAACGGGAGCCGCGGCTGGGTAAACCACACGCTCGGCGATTTCACCACGAACAACACCGACGTTCAGTCCATCCTCAACATATCCGTCGGGCTGGCCCACAATGTTACCCACAAGATACACCAGCTGCACATGTCCACAAACAGATCGGTATTTCCTGCACAGGAATATTTCGAGTGAGTTTGGCACTTGACAAAGTTTTATTATTTTTATGATCAAATAGATGCGATCTCCGAACGAGAATATTTAAAAGCTTTATAAATGCACTGGAAGAATACCCGTCCCAGTACGGGTAAAATTAATTCATCAGGCACAATAATTTTACACCACTTTTATGTTTCATTTTACGAAGATTAAAATCAATATATAATACTTTATATCTAGAATACGTATTCCAATTTTTATTCATTTATTCATTTCGTGTGAATCAGATGATTCTATTGTTGGCATTGGTTTCCCCGATATCTTTCTAGTTAAAAATGATATACAGAAAGCCATCGGGTACTTACGGAAAAGACCACGTAAAGGTTGTCAACATTCTAAGTTAAGCGTTTCTGTGGAACGAACTGGATTCGAACTTGGCACCCCAGGTTGTCAGTCGGTGTCGTTAGCCACCGTCACTTCCTCGACTTTTCATTAAAATCCCTTACATGATTTTTATTTTAGAAAATGTCTAAAATTAAAAGCTTAAGCTTAGGAGGTGTTGAAATTCAGGGAATCTTGCTTAATTAATGTCTAATGATAATCGATCGAATTCAATACAAATGTAAAATATCTGAAATAGGAGGTAGTGCCTATATTATGTCCTTTGGAGTATTTTAAAATACTTCAAAGAAACTGAAATTCGGGGAATATTTATTAATTGATATCGTAAATATTTCACAAATATCGGAAGTATCTTATTTTTCACGAAGGGCCTCCACTACCCTTTTGCTCGCTTTGCATAAAACTAAATTAAACTTAATATAACCCACATGGCCCATCCTTAAGCCTAACTGCTGTGTCCCAAAATTCATTATGATCAGTTAATTATTTTAGGAGTGAATCTGATATGTAGAAATATATAAACATAGACATATACCTAACTTTATATATACATACACATAGAAAAAGATTACAGTTATTCCCCTTAATTGCTTTAATGTATTTCTCATAAAATGTGTACACAAAGCCGTTGCACTCGTTCAATCCCCGACTGTTATGTTCTGTACTGCATGCGGTAGTTGGTTAGCTATGACACGGAGTGTGGTAGTACCAGTCAGGGTTGCATCTTTGGAGTAAATATAATTTGTTGATTTGTTTTACAATATACACGTCAACGAATCAAATTGATTTACAATATCTCTATATATAAATGTCAATCTGTGTATGTGTTCCCTATAGAAAGAAAGTTTAGAGAATCTACATAAAAACTAAAACTGTATTTATATGTAAAATGTTCAGGGGAAGACAATGGAAATGCCCCCGAATCTCTAAGTGTCTCCTATGGTAGCTATGGGAAGAAGAACCTTCTTAAAACTTTACATATATCCGATTTTTATTAAATTTAAATCATATGTATAAAATTCCCCGGGTACGACAATGAAAGTGGTCCTTAATCCCTACGTGTGTTTCAATGTGCTGAATCTTCATGTGCTCCCTCTCATGCAGCTATGGGGGGGGGGGGGGCAGAACTCTCTTAAAACTTAAAATATGTATATCCGATTTTAATAAAAATTAAAACCAGATGTATAAGACACTAACTGGGAAAGTTTTCTAAAATTTCAGTTTCTTACGATTATATTATGGGGCGAAACGAGGCCAATAATAAAAAAGGGGATTATGGTGTGATGTGCATAGTTAAAAGGGACAGAGTGTGCCTCATACAATCCCGAGCAACGCTGAGTCTTCCTGCTAGTATTAAATTAAAATGATTAAATTAGAAATCAATAACACGAGGTAATCGTCTATAGAGTGTCCCAAAATAATGCATACACCCTTTTAATCGCTATAACTGGTTCAATTTATTGATTTTGACTTGTAAATAAAATTGATAAATAAGAAGGAATATACATTTAAAGATTATGAGAGTAAAATTAACAAAGACATACAAATTTACTTTTAATAATAGTAAAAGCTATTTGCGGTAACTTAATCATTTTCATAAAATGAACCCCAACCCGTTTTGCTAAATGCCCTTTTCATATCGTGATTATGTTGTGCACCAGAATCAAGTCTTCTCGCTATAAACGACCAGCAACATATTCTTCTTTAAATGTTACTTTCATTTCAGCAATTGTTTCAGGTTTCCTGCTCTAAACATTGTCTTTAAGTAATCCCCCAAAAAGAAATCTAAGAGTGTCAAATTATTCACCCCCCACCCCACCCCACCCCACCCCCATTCTTCCAATCCATCTCTTTTGCATGTTTTCATCCAGATAAGCCCTTAAAGTGGGGAGGCACACTATCTATATAGTTCATAATTTCTGTAAATATAAAAGTTGTTTTTATTGTAGACTCTATTTTCAGTGGTCTTATTTCAAAGCTGGCGAATAATTATATTGTATCGATCTATAGCAAATACATTTAGCTCGGTTTGAATTCAAAGAAAGTCTTGGTGTACGATAAATATATATGATCTTATTTGGATTGTAAAAAAATAGGTCGCAAAATAATAGTTTACGCATTGAATGCTCAGACAGTTGAAGTTGTGTCCCTTGGAATAGAGCAAATCTTCACTGTTATAAAATAGTTTAAGTATCATAGAAATGAAACGGTAGTCGAATGATCTCCGTGTCGAACCGTGTTAACAATCGAACCTGTAACAACATGGTTCAAGTTCTTCTCGACCCGTTCAGTTTGCATTCCACCATTTTTACGTTTTTTGCGAACCTGGTACGGCTATTGCGTATGCCATCCAAGCAACAAATCCTCATCTACAAAAAGATATCGTACACCTGAAGCATTTTCAGCGGTTGGCAACCAGAGTGGTTACGAGACTCTCAACACTTATCTACAAAGAGCGGCTCCAAAGACTAAATCTTTTCTCACTCGAGCAGTGGAAGATGCGAGAAGACTTGATTCTGGCGTACAACATCATCAACGGGAATTTTAATCCACCTTTCGAGGAATTTTTCTCCCCCGTGCCAAGTCTCAGTATCCACGGGCACCCGTAAACGATGTACCACCGTCGCTTTCGGTTCAATAGAAGAAAAGATTCCTTGTTCATGTTTCTGCTTCGTGAAACCACCTGCTAGAGAAGGTGGTGATGGTGACTACCATATCCAGTTCTAAGCGACATTGGACAAACATTAACACTGTATGTGCGTGTAAACATCTACTTTTCCTTTTACATGGCTTGTTTCGCTTTTCAATTTTTGCCAAATAAATTTGATTTGATTCGAATTACAAAGAAATCTTTCTAGTTCGACAA
>OY744517.1:135450334-135522834 GCA_963556195.1 Sepiola atlantica
TCATTCTCTATTAGGCTTGTAGGTTTGATTTAGTTTAAGTCCGGGTTTCCCGTCCCCTGTGTTTGCAAATACAAAGCGTGTTCAAAAAAACACTACATTTACAATGATAGAAATTAATGAATGGAACGTTGGTATTATTTTACGATTGCACTCGTTCAATCCCCTACTATTGTGTTCTGTACGACATCTGGTGATTCGGTAGCTATGGACAGTGTGGAGTCCCCCCCTTTAGTTACTATGAGCTCAGAATATTCAGGAGTTATTTCCCTTGCACCATATCAAAGTTATCTCCCCTGGATAATAATAACCAACGAAGAATGCACTCTCTCTACTTCCGGACCCCCCCCCGCCCAAAAAAAAAAAAAAACATAAGTGTAATATACCAAGGACGTTAGTTGTCGCCCTTGAAGCAGAAAACTTCAGCCTAAATAACGTCCCTTGCATGCAACATTTTACTTTGACTTCGGAGGCGTTCTTTGTTTTTTTTTGTTGTTGTTTTTAAATAAAGGTGATATACTTGTTTCGTGTTAGCATTAAATGCTAGATGTGCATGCGTTTCCATTCTAGCCGAGGCATAACAATAATAAATTAAACGCAGTTCATGGGATTTATCAATGTTATCACTCCCATAGTGTCCTTCGTCTTTCGGTTGGCAATTACTTACGTCTCATTAACCCTTATCTTCGAGTGGCTCTTTTCCTTGATAACTGGTGACCATAATAGCAATAAAAATTTAAACAATAAATAAATAAAATGGGTGCAGCCTCTTTCCTGACATGATTCCACAGCCGACAGATATATTCCGCCTGGTTTTTCATCTTAGCATGATTTGCACAACTCTAACGCCGTTTACCCTCAGATGCTTTTTACATCATGGTAGGAATCATTAATCACTTACAATAAAATCCCCCAGTTATGATTAATAGTAGTTTGCATTATTCAAGGAGTAGTGTTCGCAAGGGGAGATAACTCATATTTTATTTGTGATCGTAGAGGGGAGACAACTCATTCCTTTTCTTGATTTCTAGACAATGAATTGTGCTTATTCTTGTCAACAAACAAATTCGTTGAATGTTCAGTCTTCATTACCTTTTTTACTAATGAGTCACCGCTTATCAAGGCCCAAAGTCCACTCGAGGATAATGGTTAATGAGTGAGACAACACCTTGAGGATTGGTAATGATGGTTGAAATTGGGCATAATTTGATTATTGAAGAGGACGTCTCAGCAAGAATTTGTTAACATTGGACTCAAAAACGACCATGTTGTAGTCAGCTGGGAAGCAGTCCCATGGTATTGTGTTCCACAGACGGGTTGTTCTTAGAAAGAAACTTTGCTCATGGAAGTTATGTTTTGTTTTTAGTACACAGAGGAAGAAAGGAAAATTATTTACAGTGGTTATAGCTAGACGAATTCTTGTGAATGTTTTACAGAGGGAACGGTGAGTTGGAGCTCAGTCGAGCAACTATTGTGAAAATAACGATAGAGTAGAGAAAGATTAGCAATCTCTTTTGTGTGAGAAAGATGCTGAGGGAAGAGAAGGGGGCATTCTCAACAAGATTTCGAAATCAATGTTGTACTTTGTCAAGGCAGGAAAGGAGCTTGTGGCAACAGTACTCCATCTCTGTTGTGGAAATTATGTTTCCAGTCGAGTTTGTAACTACGTTTGTTTGTTTGTTTGTTTGTTTACAGCCTCGCCTCGTGTTCACGTCGCTTGACCAATCTTCATATATAGGTTGAAAGTCATTGTCATGATCACAGAAACGGTGAAAGTCAAATTTTGGCGATAATTTTTTTACTTTTACTCACAGCAAACAAGGCACATTGCCACTGAAGTGTGAATTTAGGGGCCAGATTTATAGGGGGCATCCTAATTGGGGAGTTGTGCAGCAAGATGCTTGTTCACATTACATTTAAATTTCTGCATCATAGTACAATCAGAGAAACAGGTAGCAGGGAGGTAATTCCAAAGGCTAGAAGTTCGAGGAAAGAAGCTATTAAGTAAAAAGCCCTCCTGTATATGGGGATCTCCACAGTGAAGAGAAGTAGTTTAGCTGACTGTCGGGTTTGTTGGGTGTATTTACACCGAGGGGCACCAAAGCAGTAAGTTCGTCGGAGAACATTCCATTGAAGTATTTATAAAACAAGCACAGAGATGCAACATTGCGGCGATTGGACAGGGGCTGGAGATTGGTGGACAGTGCGGGATCTCTTAGATTAAAGAGACTTTTTTGTACCCTATCTAAGAGGTAGAGATTAGTGGTTGGTGCACCAGCCAATATGTGAACAATATTCCATGCATAGGCGAATGGTGGTTTTGTAAAGATATAGGATATTGGCACGTGCGAGAAATTTTCCAGTACGGTAGAGGGAGCCCACTTTCCTTGCAGCAACCTTGACAGCATCTTCTATGTATTCGTTCAAATTCATGTTATCTGTGAATGTTATGCCGAGGAGTTTGAATGCTACATTCTTGTGTAGAGTGCTATTAGCCATGGCAATAGGTGGTTGAAAAGGTTTCTAATAATTGTTAAAGGAAATGAGCTTTGTCTTAGTAGCATTACATGTTACAATCCATTTATGTCCCCATTCAACTACTGACGATTCTGTTCATTGTAAAGATTCGCTACTTCGCCCATATTGTAGCTAATGACGTCCCGCATCTTGTATGACTTTGACATTTTACTTTGAACTTGCAAAGTTTTGTGATAGTCGTTTTTATTTTTTTATTCCAAACTTCATATATGGATTTGCTGCTCGTTGTAATCACCATACAACATTTCAGCCTGATCAGATAAATAGTTATTAACGTTTCCATGACATAACTTTGGGAATATTTGCTACAATAATGAGAAGTAAGGCCTAGCTAAGACTTTGGTCCATCCTTACGTTATCAGACGGAAGTGTGTATCATCACGACTGACTTATTTTCTTGTTTTATCTATTTTCATTTTTTATTTTCAGACGTAAAATGTTGGAATTGCACGAGGCGGACGGCATCTTCTCAGTGGGACGTCTTAAGTGGGAGATGGTCCTTTGTCTAATGGGCGTCTACGTCATTTGCTATTTTAGTATGTGGAAAGGAATTTCCACTTCCGGAAAGGTAAGCAAATACCAGGGTTTTTTTTTCCCCGGAACACGTACATCTACGGCAGGACTGGATTAACCGTTAAGCGAAATAAGCACGTGTCTTAGGACATCAAGGTAAGAGCGGCACCATTCGGCAGGTTGGATACATTACACTTGTTAAATAATCTTAAGGATTTATACAAAATAATCCTATATAATTATTAAGTTTTTAAGTCATGTAATCATTAACATTTTAATCATTTAAAATCAAACAGTGTGGCTAACTGCGTCCTGCGTGCATGTGTTGTTATATTCTTCCACGGAGCGAAGTTAGTTCCATTCGCTGCAATCAAAAACCATCTTACCTGCTTCCTTATTATAATTATTCAATTAATCCAACAACACGTTCTTAAGAGAATCATTGATTTATTCAGGCTGTGATCGTCTCGTAACTGAAAGGTCAAAATGGTTGAAGACAAAGAAAGTTGGGTTACTTATCTTTTAAAGCGACTAGCTTAATTATTAATGTTTTGTCAGACAATTTTTAAAACGCGCATTGTCTTCACTGAGGCTCAAACCCAGACTGACTATCCTTCACCTTCAACCCCCTCTGTTGGTGATGTCTTACGCCATGGCTGGATGTTTCATCGGGTTCTGATTCTTACACACATACAGCAAGGTCGATCTCTTAACTTCTTTGTGATCCCTTGTTTGAAACGTTTCCTGTTTACTAACATATATTTCAATAATAGGTGTTAACTACCAGATATATCCCCATCAATATATCACACACTGCTCTGTACTGTTTTCAGCGTCTAATATATAGTACTTGATTGTATACCATTTTTTCTGCTGGATTCGAAAGTTGTGCCCATTTTACCTGATTAAATATTCTTTAAATATAAGGCCATGCCAGAAATTCTGGAATATTGAATATCTACAGAGTTATAATAATACTGTGTGGTTCCCGCCTCAAAATGCCAACCATGGAATCGGTAATAAAATCCACAATCCTTTCTGCAATCCAAGCTTATTTGGTGCCAATAAAATTCAATATATGCCTGACCAAGTTTCAATCATAAATGTCCAACAGTCTTAAGGTTATTGTTACCAGGCGCAGTAGCAACATTTAAGCACAGCCAGATTCCTTCAGTTGAAGAATTCTTCGCATTTGTTTAATTTTCCTTTTTTCTAATATTAGTTTTCTCTTTTATTAAAAAATAGACTAAGTTATGTTGGATATGTTTTATTAGTAATGTACTGCTCGATGGTTTGCTCTATTTCTGTCCTCGTTCTTTCGTGCGACTGTTTTGTCTTAGATTGGTACTTCTGGGATCTTTCATAATGATTGACTCAAGTGTCACTCTGAGCTGAAATAATAACTGAATTGTGTCGAACATTTGGTTATGGAGAAGTGGTATTTGGATACATACTGCGGGAGAGCTACGCATTTAATAACAGTTCTATTTTTAAACCCTTGAAACAGTTACACGATAAAGAGTTGATGATCCCCTGTTCTATTTCACGTTTAGGATTAAGTTTTCTGGTTATGTGTCACGATTGATGTAGATGGGTCACCTTTGGTATTTTGTGAATTTCCCAGCAGTAAAATCGGCTTATACAAGTTCTCAGCTTGCAATATGCAGATTTAGTTAGTACCCCAAGGATTCAATCTCCTTGAACGCCGAAGATTAGTGTTAGTATAGTACCACTGTCACTAGGAATACAGAAGTGAGGAATGCTTCTGTATTGTTAGCAGTGGTGGCCGTTTCTGTGGATGGCGTTTATTGTAGATGGCTTATATAAATATGTTTGGCTTGCCTTATATTATTAATGTTGAATACATATATATTGTTTTTCTCTATGTATAAATGGCTAAAAGCTTTTTGAATATGCACATATATATATGCATATATATATATATATATATATATATATATATATATATGTGTGTGTGTGTGTGTGTGTGTGTGTGTGCGCGTATGCGTGTGTGTGTATCAGGGTCACAATGGAGTCAAATAAATAAATAAATGAATAAAAATGTATGAAGGCTATACGTAGCGATAACTCATCACTTAAGAAAACCTTATTCGAACAAAAACCAAGCGGTTCTAGGAGGTGCACCCTCCCAGGCTTTGCCTTCTCACCCTTTGAGAAGGGGTTAGTTTATTGCTAATCGCCTGAGGCGCCCCTACTGGGGAATGCGAACGTGGCTGCCTAGGCAATTTTTAAACAGCCAGAGTGCTCAAATTCTCGAGCGCTGGTTTTTTCCCACTTTCCCGACCTTGTGTCACATCTTACCTTGTGGGAGGAAGACAAATAGAACCAAGCGGTGTTTAAAAAATAAAGTCCGCAATCCCTCCAAAATCTTCCTGTGCCACTTTTACAAAAATCAGTGGGTAAGGAATTGGTATTGTCTTGCAGAACTTGAAAAAGTTCACACATATCAGCTTGCGTGGTCATTCACTGCTTCTTGTCACCATCACCTAAAACAGTCGGTGGCGCTTTGACTTGTTATCTACGTACCATGAATCTACTTTGGTATAATATCTACACTTAGATTGCAATCTACGTCTCATGAATCTATTTTGTTATGCGATCAACACCTTATATTGCAATTAACACGATACAAGATCAAGGAAAACACTTTTTCTAATTGGTTTTACAAGAATGTATGGTTAGAGAGCCTGGAACCCTAATCCCAACCCTAACCCCTAACCCTAACCCTAACCTTTAACCCTAATCTCTAACCCTAACCCTAACCTCTAACCATACCCTCTTACTATAACCCCTTACCCCCAAACCTAACTTCTAACTCTAACCCTAACGTTCAAATAAGAGACAGTATGACACTTCAGCAAATTATTCAACGAGAAGTCGCTGAAGGCTCAGTAATCTATTCCTTGTAGATATCAAGCCAAAATAGAGAGGCATACAGTGTATATCTTTTTTCTTTGTAGATATCAAGCCAAAGTAGCACAAAAAAAAACTTATAATGGCTAAGAAGCACTTTCACTATGAACTATGCACCAACTGAAAGTTATACGGACAATAAATAATCAATAACTCTAAAGAAACTGTTAGCCGAGAACTGCTTGAGCTAAGTCCGAAAGAATCCCAACTAATTTGCAAAACTTTCTCTTATTTTCTTCTTTCTTATATGAAATTTATTATTTTAAAAGTGTTTGCGTTCATGCCTTTTCTTTTCAAACAATATTCGAACTTGAAAATTGTGGAATTTAATGATAAAACTTACCCCCCCCCACCCCACCCTAAAATAAAGTCCCCTCGGATATTTTTCTCCGCTTATTCTTCTTGGTTTTATTCTTCTTCATTTTCATCTTCACCTTCTACTTCTTATCCTTCTTCTTCTTCTTCTTCTTCTTCTTTTTCTTTCTTTTTATTTCTTCTTCTCCGTCTTCTAGTTCTTCTTTTCGCTGTCTTTTTCCTCTTCCCTTTCCTCTTCTTCTTCGTCTTTTTCTTCTCCCTCTTTTTTCTTGTTCATCTTTTTCTCTTCCCTTTTTTTCTCTCTCATTTTTTTCTTTGTCGTCGTCGACTTTTTCCTCTTCGTCGTATTATTATTATTATTATTATTATTATTATTATTATTATTATTATTATCCCTCCTTTTTCCTTCTTCTTTAAGTTACATTTATCCATAAAGTAGTACTTTTTATACATTTCTCCTTTCATGCTTCTACCAAATCACCTCCATCTAGATCCGCGCTATATGTCCGCCTTTAACTCTCTTAGACAGTGATAAAACGGAATATCATTTCCAGATTTACTTTTGAACCTCACTCAAAAGTGGACTATTTTCGCATTACGTTTTTGCTACGCGATAATGATTGAAACCGACTTCAAATATAAGTTGCTCGTGTGTTCTTAATGCACATTTCGGACATGTGTGCAAAGAAGAAAAATCATTTAAACCTGAATTCGCTACAACAGAAAGACATCACAATATAATGCACTCTTGGTTTCTGTTAACTTCTCTATCTATTTTTCTTTTTTTTTTCTTTTTTTTCCCACTTTTATATTTTTATTTTCTCATTCTTCCAAATTGTCCTTTGAGCTGCGGCCATAGTTCGCTTCGCTTAGTTTATAGCGTCACGGGTTGAGGCAAGAAGTGAAAGTGACACACACGAAGCAATCAGTAGACGATGGCGAAGTGAATGACCAACGCGACGGTTAGAGAAAAAACTGAAACGAGTTAATAGTCCGAAACGAAACGAAACGCAAAAAAAAGAAACTCGGCTTTATTTAATCTCATCTACGTTCTCATTCATTTTTGTTGTTGTTTTAGTGATTTTTTCCCTTTTTCATCATTAAATCAATTTGACATCCAATGTATTCCCTTCATCTGCATCCTTCTTCTTTCATTCTTTTTTCTATGGAAATGGTTTCTATTGGTCCGTCATTTGGGGTTTCATCTTTTCCTATTGCTAACCATTACTCTTTTTATTCTCCTCCTCCTTCTTCTTTTTTTCGCTTTATTTCTTTCTTTATTCCGTTTCCTCTATCTCCTCCTTCTTCTTCTTCCTCTCCTACTTCTTCTTCTTCTTCTTCTTCTTCTCTTTCTTTTTTATTCTTCTTTTTTATTTATGTTTCTTTTTTCTTCTTTTTCCTCTAATTCTTATTTTTCTCCTTTGTTTTTCGCTTTATTTCCTTCTTCCTGTCTTCATTTCGCATCTTTTTCATCTTCTTCGTTTTCTTTTTTATTCCTATTTTTCATTAACTTCCGTTTCCTTCTTTTCTTCCTTTCTTTCTTTTTGCGTGACAAAGAAACTCTCTTCATAGAAATTCCGTTTGATGTTAAGTACACGGAGTAAAAAAAGAAGAGTTATTTGCAGTTGTGATAGAAATACGAGTTCTTGCTGTGAAGGTCTTACAGGAAATAACAGTCTGGGAATGAAATTACAGTTGTCTTGCAACACAACAACCGACCATATTTATTTATATAATGCTTTCTTTTCTTTTTCTCCATTTTGATTATTCATTTTATTTTATTCATTCTTTCTGCTTGTTCATCCTTTTTGATATTTTTCTTCTTTTTTAACATTTCTCGTTTTATTATTTTCTGTTTTCTTCTTTCTATCTTCTTTCTTGATTAATATAGTAATTCGTATTTTTCTTCATTTTATTGCGTTATTAGTTGTATTATGCCTTAGCGCATGTGCGCAAAATCATTTGTGCACATGCATCGCCGTCGTCTTCGTTGTGAAACAGGTTGTTTGTCGTCTGTTGATCAAACGCACTCCGACCTTGGTTGTTTAGTTTTCAACAAGATTTATTTAAAAGGACGGTCACAGAAACAGGTTGACTTCGTATGCGTGAAAGACAGACAGACAGACAGACAGATAGACAGACAGACAGATAGACAGACAGATATCTCGTCTAACTAAATCAGCCATCCGCGTGCGCTACCCCCTATCTATCCCTTTTGGTGGAGAGCCGCCAGACACGTCTTCCTTGCTTGAAATCTCGCCGGCTAAGAGAGAGATAGAGAGCTTCGCCCGGAAATAATGTAGTGTTCAACTTCCGCCTGGGGTCACTCTCTGGCGGTTTGACCTCTAAACTTTTCCACTCAAACACGACACCTATTATGTAACTTATTCCGCCCTTACTTTATTGTGCCCCTTCTCCTTTTATTACTTTTTTTCTGCTTCTTCTTCTTCTCTTCTTTTTCTTTATTCAGTCTTTTTTTTCTGTTTTTTTTTTCTTCCTTTCCTTTTTTCCGCTAATTAGTTTTCTATTTATTGCCTCGGCTTCTTTTCCGTCTTTCTTTCGGCTTGTTGTTATTTTACTTTATTCGTAGAATTTGTTCTACTTTCTTCTTTTGTCTACTATTAGTCTTCCCCCATTTTTTTCTGTCTACTTTTCTCCCTGACGTTCTTGTTATCATTCCTCTTCTCATTTTCTTCTTTTTCTCGATTTATTTTATTCATAATATTCTTTTTTAATCCTTTTTCTATTTTTAGTTCTATCCCATATTGTTTTCTTTCCTTTTTTTCTCATTCACTTTCTTCTCTATACTTCGTTTACTTCCTTTTCTTCTAGTGTATTTTTCCATTTATTTCTTTAGTTTATTCTTTTGTCCATCATCTTTCTTCTTCTTTTTATTTTTCTACTACTTCTTCTACTACGGCCACTATTATTATTATTACTAATTCTACTACTACAACTACTTCTACTTTTACTCTTTCTCCTACGTCTTTTTCTTCTTCTTCTTCTTCTTCTTCTTCTTAGTAGTAGTAGTAGTAGTAGTAGTATTTACTAAGCGTTCCCACAGAAGTCATTATCAGTGATTTCTCAATGACAATGAACAGTGGTGTTCACTGGAGTGTGAGTGACAACAAGTTTCCAAATATTTCTATCACTCTCGGCATTTTTCAAAAACCGTTTCCATCCTCCTTGATCCTTAATGACAATTTTGTGCGATGTAAGCTGGTGTAACTATGTATGTGGAAGGTGTCAGATTAGACGGTTTCCAGCAGTTGTCTTTTGATATTTGCAGCATTCGTCGCTTTTTATCGTGTTATTGTCTTCACCCTCAAAATCGTCTGCATCGCATTGTCTTTCTCTTTGTAATTCTTCTTCTTCTTTTTAGGTATTACTTAATTCTCCACCTCCCTTTTAATCGCATATTTCTCTCTTTCTCTCTCTCTCTCTCTCTCTCTTTCATTCAACTTCCTGTTGCTTCATCTTTCCCCCCTTCTTCTTCTTCGCCTTCTCCCCACCTTTGGTATCGTATTGGTTTCCCCTGCATCATTCTTTTTCTTCTTCTCTTCATGTATTTGTTCATATTCAACCTTCTTTTTATCGCATGCACCCCCCCTCTCTCTCTCTCTCTCTCTCTCTCTCTCTCTCTCTCTCTCTCTCTCTCTCTCTCTCTCTCTCTCTCTACTTACTATTGCCTCCTTGATTTCCTTTTCTCCTCTCTCGTACCCTCCTCATCTTTTATATCGTAATAAAGACCACCATGTTTTACTCAGTGGAGAAGCAACCCCGTGGTATTTTGTTCCACAGATGGGATGATCTATGAAAAAAACTTTGTTTGTAGAAGTTTCATTTGGTTTTAGGTACACATACAAAGGGAATTTATTGACAGTGGTTATAGCTAGACGAGTTCATGCTGTGAATGTACTTCCTCCTTTTCTTAAATGTCTTTTTCTTCCTATCCTGTTCTTCTGGTGTATCTTTTGATATCTCCCTCATAACTTTTCTTTTATCCTGGGATCTTGTTATTGTCCGCATCTTCCTAATTTTTTGTATCGTATTGGCTTTCTCTTCATCATTCTTCTTCCTCTTCTTCTCTTTACGTATTTCTTTATTCATTCTCTCTCAATTTCCTTTTGCTTCCTCTTTCTCATCTTCTCTTTCGTCGTCCCCCATCTTTTGTCTCGTATTGATTTTCTCTGCATTATTCCTTTTCTTCTTCTCTTCACTTATTTCTATATATTCCATCTCCTTTTTATCACATGGTCTCTCCTCTTTCTCTCAAAATCTTTCTCTCCTTCTTTTTGCCTCCTCTTTCTCCTTTTCTCTTTCTTCATCCTCTCCTCATCTTTTATGTCATATTGTCTTTTGCTTCATCATTATTATGTTCTCTTTACGTATTCCTTTATATTCTATGCACCTTTATATCGCATGGTTCCCCCTCTCTCTCTCCCTCTCTCTCTCCCTCTCTTCCCTATCTCTCTCTCTTTCTCCTTCCCCCTCTCCCTCTCTCTCCTTCTTTCTCTTTTACTCTCTTTCACACACACACACACACACACCTTCACGGCTACACTTTTAATACCTCCTCCCTTCTTTTATCGTATTGCGCCTTTCTCTTATACACACACCGTCTAGTTTTTAACATTCTCTTTAGATGTTGATAACGAAAAAAAGAAACAAAAGACCCGAAAGCTGAGGCTTTAAACGAGTGATCAACTTTTCTTACAGATTTGACGGTGTCGTGTGCAAACATAAAAGGCAGAATCGTCTCCTTGTGCCGAGAAGAAGAACAATTCCTCTTGTCAGACCTCCTCAGACCGGTTCGCCGTAATATCCCCGACGTATTTCACTCAACGCGGTGCGACCTCGCCACTAAACGATCATTATCGCATCCGGACGGGGTCGATCTGTAATTGCTGTATTATCTCCCTTGAAAAATAACTCGGAAGTCAACTGACGACGACCGGAAATGAGATTCTGCCATTAGGCAGACGACGTGACATTGCACTTTTCTCGTAGCAATGATCTTCAAGCGAAAGAAAAAGAAATGTTATTTTAGTTGAGATGGATTGGATGCTTGGGATTCAATCGGGAATGATCAACGTTAATGCCGGCTGGTTTGCTTTCTTTAAAGCAATCAATTGATCTTCAGTCGTTATTTCGACGCGTTGTCCTATTTTTTCGACCACACTTCTCTTTCTCTAACACCCTTTCTCTCTCTCTCTCTCTCTCTCTCTCTCTCTATATATATATATATATATATATATATATATATATATATATATATATATATATATATATATATATCTTTCTCTCTCTCTCTCTCTCTCTATATATATATATATCTTTCTCTCTATATATCTATTTATCTATCTATCCATCTATCTATCTCTCGTTCCCGCTCTCCCTGCCAACCCAGCCTCTCTCTCTCTCTCTCTCTCTCTCTCTCTCTCTCTCTCTCTCTCTCTCTGTGTCTCTGTCTTTCTCTCTTTTTCTCTCTTCACCTCTCTCTATTTATGTACCTCACACCCTATCTCTCTCTCTCTCTCTCTTTCTCTCTCTTTGTGTTTCTCTGTCTTCTTCTCTTCCTCTCCCATTTCCCTTTTTTCTCATTCTGCCCTTCTTGCAGTCTCGCTCTCTTATTCTCTCACTCTTTCTCTACCTCCTATCTTTCTCTCTCTATCTCTTTTTCTATTTCCCTTTCTTTTTCTCTCTCCCTGCCTTACATCCTCTGTCTCTGTCTCTGTCTCTGTCTCTGTCTCTGTCTCTGTCTCTGTCTGTCTCTCTTTCTCTTTCTTTCGCTCTTTTCGCTATTCTCAAGTCTTTTGGTGTTTTCTTCTATGTACTCGCTGTTTTAACCAATCGGATTTGTTATTGAACGTAAAGCCCATGACCATGATTGTGTCTGTGATCCTCAAATGTTTGATTCCCTTTTGGGAACTCGGAACCTGCATCGAAAAAAAGTAAAATTATAGTATTTCGGTGGTTGTTCAGCAGTTATCAGCGATGGCAGTCGGCTCGGCGTATCATATTCGAGTTCTGACGGAACCATTGCACTACTTTCACTAGATGTCGTCAATCTTCTCTTGTTTCTTCCCATGAATACTTGATTCTAAATATGAATCGGACAAACATATGAATATATAGTAACTTTTTGATTGCATAAGAATACATTTGAATAACCCATACTTGAAGTTTTGTACTACGGTATTTGACGAAATACATGTTGCCCCCCCCCCCAAAAAAAAAATCAATGCCACCCATGAAAGTTTTAATAAAATTCACAGTCTCTTCTACAATCTAACCATACTTGGTATTAATAAATTTCCGTCTATGTCTGCCTACATAAAAAAACAGCACTTTAAAAAATCTGAAGTATTTATTGAATTTTAAGGCGTCCGATCGACTTTATTACAAAACCGAATTTTTTAAATAACGTAATTCATCATTAAATAAGCTTCTAAAATGTAAATGTTTTCTTACAAGAAATTAATTAATTAAAAAAATAAAATGGATAGAATTGATCAAACAAAAATGACAGTAAAATGACTTCCAGCTAACAATGGTGAGGAACAGCTAATAATAATATGAAATCTAGCTTTTGCACTTATGGGTACCTATCTGCTTTTCTTCTTCATCGACCAGTCTGTTTAGTCGTCTCTTATAAGTTTTGACAACATCATTTAATATTTGAAATGCGAACCAGCCCCAATGCGTCTCTGATATTTTGTCGCAGAGCTGAAATGTAGGCAGATTGCATAGTGTACACTTTGCTTTTAATGGATCCCTGTAGGAAATAGTCATACGGTGTAACATATAAAGCGCGAGGAGATCAAGGCATATTCGGAGGACCACGTCTCATCCTTCGTAATGGAAATGTGTCGTCTAACCTGAATTTCGCAGCAAATCCCCAGTGAATATTTTTCACGACATATTTATCTTTATCATTACAGATGTTATTTCTGTCTCTGGCATTTTAGGCTTGGTCTGATTACTTTGAACTATATCCAAATTCCACTCGGCCTTTTCATTACATGGTTCCTCATTCTCAAACAGAAGCCTTCAGTAGGTTTCTAGCTCTTGTTTTTCGGGTGGCTTTTTACAGTTAATGTTTCTCTGATAGCGTTCCTGTAGAATATTCTTCCATTTGTTTTGAATTGTTATTTCTCCATTTTTGCTTTATTCTTATTACCTTGTTTTATTTTTATTCGTTTGACAAGTTCTAGTAGCTTGCCTCCAAACGGCTTTGACATGTTTTTACTTCCCTCAATATTGATCTGATATTTAAAATTGAGCCGGCGGATGATGTTATTCAGCCGACTTTGAACTGTGCGGGATGCAAGGAATTGTTTGATCTGAGGCAATTCCTTTCTGCATAGGTTAATTTGCTTTTGCAACTTCAGTTTCCAAAGTGGTGTTGTTCTTGGTGCTTTCGACCGCCATTGCTTTTGGCATTGAGGGAATTTTTTCCTAACAATACAATCCTGCAGCATAAGTAACCTAGTTCAGTTCTGTGAGGATTGTGTTGGCTGGCACAAGTGTATAGAGAGCAGTGTTTGTTCTTTTTATCATTGTCTTGGTAGCTCCTGGGGATTTGATTTTAGGCAGTTGTGGTCTTTCATGCAGCCTCATTATCTGAACTTCCTCAATGGTGTTACCAAGTTCTTCCTTCAGGGCCAATTGTCCATCATCTTGCTTCGGCAACTCCAGAAGTCATCGTAGTGGTTCAGGTGAAGACGTTCGCAGCGGCTCCATTAGTTATGGTGAGGATAAAGAACTAAGGTTCTGTGAGGGGCTACCTGGTGATTGTAAATAGACAGCTGATGACGGTGGAAGGCCTGTCGGGGAGCCCCCTGAAAAAGGGGATCCTGGCGGTGAACATGTACAGTTGTCGGGTATAACTGCTTGTATATTAATTCAATCGAGATTAAATGTATTTTCTGTGTAACTTTTTTAATCTTGGATACTGAAGCCGAGTTAGTCAATGTTTATTTCCTTAAGACTTTTTTCTTACATATTTAATCACACAAAATACATGTTAAAATATTCCTCGGTCTTGATCTATGTTTGAAAAGAATTTCATTTTAATTGTTCTAGTTAACCGTAATTCGCAATGTAATCACCATGTCACCCATTCTTACAAAGTGTCTGTCTATTACTCATCCTCTCCTACTGTATGTTGTTTGATTCCACCCCAGCTCTTATTTTATATAGTCTCTATCACTCTGGATTCCGTATCTTCCTGTCTCTCTCACCCCCATCTCTCTCTCTCTCTCTCTCTCTCTCTCTCTCTCTCTCTCTCTCTCTCTCTCTGTTTATTAACAGTCAAACAAACTGAAACTAACTGTAAAACAGACGATTGGAAACTGCATTATAAACAATAGGAAATATCACCACAAGTATTAATACTAGTTAATCCATAGGTGGAGATATATAGGGAGAGAGGGTAAAGATATAGGAAACAGAAAGACTAATGTTGGAGTTTTTCATTTCATTTTTGTAAATTTAACTGGCTTTGCAAACTCACTTTTTCCTGATTCAAACAATATAACTCGATCTCAATGGTTGACCAAACGGCTCACTGTTCGTTTTAGTCTTCCCTAAATCCCAAAATGGATCAAATTCGATTAAATCTACTTTATATTTGTTTGTTCATTTCTTCCCCTTCGTCTTTCAGGTCGTGTGGTTTACAGCTCTGTTCCCCTACTGTGTGCTCTTCATCCTCATGATCCGTGGTGCTACGCTCCCAGGTGCCCTCGACGGTATCAAATATTACCTCACACCTGATTTTTCCAGACTGGCATATTCCGAAGTAAGTCAGCACTTTCAGAGTTTGCCCCACCCTTAAAAAAACTTGGAACGAAAGTTCTGTCTATTTGTTTAAACGCAAAAAAACGATAGAGAGAAAAACAGAATATAAATGTAGACGGAATTGTCAGAGTTTCAAAGGGGTCATATTGTGGGCCGATCTGATTATGTATTTAGTCGTCATCAATCATTACAAATCTCGGGATTCTACTTTCAACTGTTAGTCGAGTAGCTGTTCAATTCAGCACAGAAGGAAAATAAAGAATATCACATCTTACAGGTCAACCAGCAGCATCTGTCATGTCTGTGTATTTAATCATTAATGTAGTCATCATTCTTTTCAATAACCTGTTTCCATCTGGATATAACCTTTTTAATGCCACCTTCATGAAATTCCTTAGAATTTGAACCGCAAAAGGAAACTTTCTAATTTTAGATGTCTTCTTTTTAAGTAAATGTTAATCCAGTTATGGCATGTGGGTGGTACACGTCTGTTTGCATTACTTCTCTACTTTCTCAGAGAAATTTTCATACATTTCAGGGACGAAAGATGGATGAGTCTGAAAGCTGAAAGGATTGACTGAAAAGGAACTGGACAAGGCATTTGTGTCTTCGAAAAGATATAATTTATTTTTAAAATGACATTTTATCAGCCAAACACTGGTGCATGAGTTGCAACCCAGTCGAACTGATGTAGTTTATGTCAGGCACGCGTCTCTCTTATTCGGTGGTAGCCGCAAAACTGAATTACTCTCTCACAAAAAGAAAGAAAGGCTGTCATTCAAAAGACACCCCCTCGCCCCACTCGCACACGTCAGGTTTGATGGGCTCACCTGTGCTGACCTCTACGAACTTACTGACATCTCAGTTATTTCAACGCAGAATTGGGTGTTTTGACTGACAGAAGGCAGTAAGCTAAACTTTTAATTGATTCTGAGAACAACACCTGGCATATCAAGATATTGCCCATCGAAAGAGGTTAAATTTGTAATTATTAAACCAGCTCATTAAGTAATTATTAAACCAGCTCATTAAGTAATTATTAAACCGGATCATTGTGCCACACTATCACATGATTTTTTCAAACTTATGAAAAGAGTAAAATCTATTGGTGTAAGGTCCGAGGAATATTGTGGGTGATGCATTATTTCACATACAGATGAGCTTTGATAATCTCTATAATTTGCATCACTGGATACAACTATTCTCATCTTGTTAATGCATGATTATCTTATTTTTAGTTATTATCGTATGTAGTAAAGATTGATCTTTTAACCTTCAGAAGACTGTCACTCAGAACTGATTGTTAATCAACACATGGAGTCGTTGCGTCACGTGTCTAACGTGAGAATCGTAGTCCGAATAATACAAATTATCGATCTCCATCTAAAAGATTTCGAAAAATAATAATCTGTTGGTGCGAGTTCTGGGGAACATGGTTGACGATGCATAATTTTCTAGGCGTAATATTATATGAGATATGTTTGTTTTTGTAAAATGTGAGGTTAAAGTTTATCATGATGAACGACGAGAGCGATCATGCAGAACCCATTTTTTCAACATGTTTACACCTGCTATGAATGGTGGTATAGGCCACTTTTATGTCCATGGTTAATTTTCGAATCGTATCAGTCGAGTTTGCACAAACAGCAGATTCCACATGCATCAGAATCCAATCTTCTTGAATAATCCTGTAAGCTGTAGTCCCCGTTTCTGAACTATGACAATCATCTCCTGCATATTCTTTCACTCACTACGCCATTACCTTAAGTGTTTTTGGTTTATTTTTCTGCTTAACTTGTGCGATTCCGTTTTTATTTAAATTGATCTTTATTAATAAGATTATCGGATCAAATATCGTCTGTAGGTACGTGTTCCCATGCGTGTGAATACAAATGAGCGTGATTAGTAAAATTGCAAATATTAAAATCGATTAATTAATTAATAATTGATTAATTAAAACAATATTCCTTTAATAACAAAATTAGTTTTAGTTTTATAACAATTTGGTTAAATTAATAATTTAATGACCGAACAATATCGTAATAATTAAATGCAACTTTCAAAATTCTATTTGAAAAAAAAGAAAGTATCTGGTAAAAAACGACATGGTTAAAAGAAAACCCCAAAAAAGCGACACAAACATAAAATTAAAAAGACTCCCGAGTTATGCTGGTATAGATGATTAAAAATAGATAGATGGTAAAATAATATATGTAATCAGCCGACCAATCCTATTATTTACTGAAAACAATAGAAGAGTTCTAATGTAGACAAGGTACGACATAATCTCGTTCAGACGCTGGTTCTCATTAGATCACCGAGGTTAGGCAATATTGAACCTGGTCAGTACCAGACAGGTGGTCATTTGAGGATACTAAGTGTGGTATGGAGAACGAAAACGACATCACTACCTTGCAAAAACTAACTTCGTCAAAATCAGACCATGGCTGACAACCGCAAAATAAAGATTATCTTTTATATAATGTCTATATAATGGCTATATGATGTCTATATATTGGCTATATGATGGCTATATAATGTCTATATAATGGCTATATGATGTTTATATTTCTCAATGCAAAACAAAACAAAAAAAGGTAAATTGCACTCTACTTCAACTTCACAGATTTCAAGGCAGTTTTCGCCACACAGTGTGACGAAAAGCCCTATTACAAATGTTAAGGGCGATGGGAGTTGACAGCAAAATCGGAAACATTGTTGAAAATTTATACAAAGACAGAGAATGTGCAGTGGTTATTAACGGACATATTGGTTCGAAGTAAAAGTCGTTGTCTGCCAGAGCTGTCTCTTCTTTATTGTACTCTTCAACGTTTTCTTGAAATTCGCGATGAAAAACTGAAAAGTCTTCAATCAACATTGGCGCTTAGCAATGAGCTCTCTACGCATATTCATTATGCTGATGGCACCAACTGTCATTGATGAGTTGGAGTTCTCTACTTCTGAGCCTGAAGCCTCTTGCAATAAATGGGAGATGAACGTGAACCCAGGCAAACGCAACATCTTTTCTTCTTCTGGAAATATCTTAATAGACAACAAGAACCGAAAATTTTGTGTTTCTTGACACAGTTGTTCCAGGATCCTCATCTATCATTAGCAGGAGAATAGGAATAGGAAATGTTGCTTTCTGACGTTTAAAGAAAGGATATGGAGCAAGAAGGGCATATCAAAGCTATTGCAATGCAATAACAGTTTCTATTGCTGATTATGCAAGTAAAACATAGACTATACTGGCAGAGCATGAGAGGAAGCTCAATGTCTTTCAAATGAAATATTTAAGAACTATTCTTGGTGTAACTTTGTGAGATAGACGAAGAAATGCAGATATCAGATAGAGACTTAATATTAACAAATCCATCAATAACGCTATTCGAAAAAACATGATTATCATGCTCAAAATATGTTTCCAGGCTCCAGCTATGTAAAGAAATCATATCAAGAAGATTTAATTCAATAAGGACCAAGAGGCCGACCACCAAAGAGATGGGCCGACCAGATAAAGGTTGAGACTGGCATGTCACTCCTGACAGCCGAAAGACTGTGATAAGTGATGGAATTTTGTTTTAAATCTGGTAGCAGAGCTCACTGGAGTATGCACATAAGAAGCAAGTCAAATTTCTAAATGTTAGAAACATCAGATTGTAGAGCAATGGAACAAGTATTTGTTGACATTGGACTTGAAGCTGACCATATTATAGTCTACAGAGGAGCAGTCCTGTAGTAATGTGTTGCACCGATGGGAAATTCATGAAAATAAACTTTGTTTATGGAAATTCCGCCTGACACTAGGCACACACATGGAAAAGGGAAATTTCTCTTCAGTTGTGGTAGTAAAATAGTTATTGTTGTGTATGTCGTATTAGGAGGAATCAGAGTCTAAGATTTTCTATGGAAATAAATATAGAGTAGAGAAAGACTAGCAACGTCTCTTCTGTTAAAAGAGGACTGTAGACAACAGAAGAGAGCACCCCCCACTAGATTTTAAAGTCTATTTTGTACTATATCAAGGCAAGACAAGGTGCTATGCGCGGCACCTCCCCAAATGTGGTCCATAAGCTATCGGATGGCATAGTCTAAATCAGGTGAAAAATTTAACTCTACAGAAATTATGTTATAAATTGTTCAGAATTTCTTTTAATTTCTTAATATGTCTTGAACGCCGACGTTTACGCGGTAATGTAATTTTGACCTACATCTCAATAGCCATTATGATCTCCTTCGGAACCTACTATTCACTCCTGCACCAGAAATAGGTCAACGCGGGCATTATCAGAAACTGTTTCACCGCCGATTTCGATTGAACCGAAGGAGGGTGACTTTCTCAATCAGGGTCCCTGGACCTTGGAATAGACATCCAGGAGATGTAGTAAATGCGCCAACAACGCAGCAATTACAGGCGAAATTGAAGAGGTGCTGGGCTACTGTATACTCTTCTGTGTAAATTTTTTACCCCCTCCCTTCCCTACATGGTAAATGAAGCAGACTTGTTTTATTTTTTGCCAAATTTATTGATTTGAATTGATATTTTTTATGTAAATATACACTCTTGCTGTGGCTTTTGTCTTTTATTCATGTTGATCTAATATTGTCTGAATTATCGATTTATCTGTGTGTGTTTTCTTTCGAAAGGTATGGGTCGACGCAGCGACGCAAGTTTTCTTCTCATTGGGGCCAGGTTTTGGAGTATTACTGGCCTTTGCCAGTTATAACGATATACACAATAATGTTTATCGGTAAGCATACGATTTCTATAAAAAAAAAAAACACGCATAACTATTAAGGAGATATTACCATTTTTATTGTCCATATTTACTTTCCTCCCCCCACGAGGACAGAGTTAGACACAAGGTCGGTGTTTAATGCGGAGGGAATCCAGCTTCCCAAAAAGGGACACTCTTGATTAGAACAAAGATAAAAATTATCTTCTCCATCACTGACCGATGACAGAAAAGACTCTGTGCAGCATCAGAACAGATACTACACTTTGTTCCGAGACAAAAGGCTAAGCATCATTTTTATTGTTAAATTTAAAAACAAACGTAACGTAAGCTATATATATATATATATATATATATATATATATATATATATATATATATATATATTAGTACTTCATGTATCCATATAAAATATTATAAGGAGATATAATTTTTTATGTATCAGTTTTCAGTATTTACTTCAACAGTGCTCGATACGTAAGTAGAACTAGGTAGTAAGCAGTGAAAATATATATGGCAATCAAGCTACACAGTGGCTCCCGTGTTTCATCCCCGGGGAGGGGGGGGGGGAATCGTCAGGCTAAATGCATTTAGCCTGACGATTCCCCCCGGGGATGAAACACGGGAGCCTCTGTGTAGCTTGATTGCCATATATATTTTCACTGCTTACTATATATATATTACTAATGGGTCGCCGCTTATCAAGGGCCGGGGGCGACTCGAGGATAAGGGTTAAAGAGATTGTCAGTTGGACGATGAACACCATCATGAGAGGATTAGAAACAATGGGTGGGATGGGCAAGAAAATTAGTTAGGAGGAATTGATTATCCAAAAGGATGAATCAACAAGTATTTGTTTACATTAGACTTGAAGACGACCATGTTGTAATCGGCTGGGAAGCAGTCTCGTGGTATTTTGTTTCTTTCCTGGGAAAGAAACTTAGTTCATGGAAGTTCTGTATGGTTTATTAGTACAGAGAGAAAAATGAAAGATCTTTGTAGCTAGGCGAGTTCATGCTGTAAATGTTTTGTTTTTGTTATCGCACTTAATTACTTGTCTGATTTCTGTTGTGGTTAATTTATTCCTCAGTTTGGTCTTTGGTTTGTGCTGATTTACCTGTATTTGGTATTTTATTAGGGGTGGGACGTAATGGGTGAACATTTCAGATTCATGCGAGTAGTATTTTTTTGTGTTCATTTATACATAAATAACACTAAACAATCAAAGATTTTGAAAATTTTGCAAAATTCAGAAGGTACAGGCCAAAAATAGCCGTTGAAAAAGTGGTTTAATGCGACATTGCAGGTCTTAAAACACCCTCAAAAGCTATGAATGGATATAGATGGTTAAATCTGATATAGTACTTTAATTTAGGACCATTTTCAGGCTGTGAAAGGGTTTTCATGAATGTAAAATAGCCAAAAACTATTGGCCTGCACCTTCTGAATTTTGCAAAATTTTCAAAATGTTTAATTGTTTAGTGTTATTTATGTATAAATGAACACAAAAAAATACTACTCGCATGAATCTGAAATTTTCACGCATTACGTCCCACCCCTAATTTTATATTCTGTTACCTGAAATAAGAAAAGACAACATTCGCAAGATTCTGGAAATAAGATTCACAAAGCACCCCACGAATGATTTTGGTAATTTAAAAAATAATCAGACACTTTTTCAAAAATGTTCAGAATTTTCGTACGACTCAATTATTGGCCTTTTGGGAAAAAGCAATATGTAGTATCTGTTCTGATACTACACTGCATGATTTTTCGTGAAGCAAAAATCTTTCTAGACTAAAACAATTTTTATTTCTGTCCCAATCCATAATAGCCCTTTTTTGATAACTGGATTTTCCCCACATTTTAAACCAATTTTGCGTCCCCGTGTGAGGGCAATTGAATAGGGACTAAAAACGACGCTTTGAACAATGAAAAACGAAGCTTATTTCGTATTTCTGCTGTGCTTTAAAGAATGACGACAACACTGATGTATAAAAATATAATGATATATATTTATTGTCGGCGGCGGTGAACGAGTGGCGATTAGTTGGGAAAGTGTACATGAGTTGACGAAGGGGTTTTCCCGAACGCGTACCGGTCGACTGTCGATCTCAACTTCTAGTGTATATTTGATAACAATTTGTGACCCCAACGCATGAACGCGCCAACGCCCATTCCGTGATTTCCCTTTCAGTCAATGTAGCCACGCCCCTATGGCGTCTATTTAGCGACTAGGTATTTCCGTCTCCAGCTAACCTTTGGGTAAGGGTAGCCTTTGCATGTGACTTCGAATCAATCAACAATTATTTTATTTTGATAACCAATCGTGCCGTGTCGCTTTCGATCAGAAAAGCGTCAGTGTCAAGTTTTCCTCACTCCTGACAGGTGACAAACTCGGTACACCCGGTCAGGATATTCAACATTTATCTCAACTTTATTCTTTGTCTTTCTTCCCCAGAGATGCCTTACTCACGAGTATGGTCAACTGTATGACCAGTTTCTTTTCTGGCTTTGTAATCTTCATGATTCTTGGTTACATGTCGCAGCACTCTCACCTTCCTATATCAGAAGTTGCTACACAAGGTAAGGCTTGTTGCATGATTTAAATATAATTTAACTTGATTTCCATATATTAGTAGTATAAACGTTTTGTTCTATCAATGCTCTGAAATATTAAAAAATGTTATTTTTATTCTGTATGAATATTCTTTTCCATTACTATATATATATTTTTCTTTCTTTCTTTTTTCTTTTTTTCTTCTTTCTTCTTTTTTTCTTTTTTCTTTTGCCCCTTATCTTCTCTTTTGTTTCTCCTTCTTTTTCATATTACTATGTACATTTGAAATTGCAGGTTTATTTATGTATACATATATGTATTTTAAATATAAAACAATAAAAAAATAAATAAAATATATATATATGTATGTATAATTATATGCTGACATTTTGCACACTTATTTCTGACACTTTACATATTTGCATATATTTCCCTCCATTCAAACCCTACCACTATATATATTCCCCAAATATATGACCATCCCGTCTTTTATCATTTTTAGCACACTTTTCATCCGCTCTTGATAAAGCCCACATCACATCGGGCGAAACGTTGAGCTTATGGGTCTTCCACTGTTCCATTTTTAATTTCATCCCGTCGGATTGTTTTATCCTTTTATCTACCCATTATATATATATATATATATATATATATATATATATATATATATATATATATATATATATATATATATATATATATATATAATATTTATAAATAAATATTAAATTATATTTACCTACAGACGACGTCGTTTCGAGCTTTTTACGCTCATCAGTGTAGGGAAGTAATAATTTCAGACGGTCACAAGGCGCGAACCTGGTCCACAGAGCCACACCTGACTCCACACGCTTTCACTCCATCCTCGCGGCTATATGAAATTATCACGTTATACGGAGAATTTAAGTTATACTTATGCCGATTACAACGTAAACATCAAGACCAACTAGAGAACATAACAAACCTACTCGGAGTCTGGCTTTTTAGCCAAGTGAATATCTATCTTAAATATCCTCGAACAGTGCTCAACTCTAATTTTCTTAAAGGGACATTAATAATAATATTTATAAATAAATATTAAATTATATTTACCTACAGACGACGCCGTTTTGAGCTTTTTACTCTTATCAGTGTAGGGAAGTGATAATTTCAGACGATCAAAAGGCGCGTAATTGCAAGTATGCAGAAGAAGACATATTTTATCGTTCATGATTAAAAGAAAAAAAACAACAAAAACAGCCGACCGGTTTCGCCCTCACTCTACAGAGCTGAATATAGGAGTTTTAAAAGAGAAAACCTGTAAATATTTTAAATTTTTTAAAAGCGTTGCTATATATACAATGGAGGGGGCTTCTTCAAACGAACATAGATCGTCTTTAAGACTTTCGAATGAATATCGAGTGAACAAAACTGAAGATAGTGAATAAGTCAATGCTGAAATTCATTGCACACGTCTGATTTTTAGTCAAATATCTCGTGGTTGAGGACCCGTATGTGTTTTTTTAGAACGTACGTTAAACGGAAGGTTCCATTCCTAATTTTGCTGGGTATGTGTTGTTGAACTCTGTTGTCCAATCTCAACGTCGTCCTACCTACATATTCGGCATTGCAACCACATTTAAAATGATTACTCACATTATTATTATGAGTGTGGTGGGGGTAGTACGTTTTTCTAGAGAACGCTAATAGAGGCTTCTAGAGAACACAACACGCACTTCGCAGCAAAATAGCAATTTTCAACTATTGACTTACTTTGCTTGGCGAATGTCTTACTTACTTTAACTAACCAAGGCAAACGAATGTAAATTCGACATTAGGACATTTGATTTTATTTCAGAAAAATAAGATATTTACATATTATTTATTTACATCAAGAGAGTAGCCATTATTGACAAAGTATTAGTAATGGTTCTTATTTCTTCGTCCAATTTTGATTGTGAACAAATCATAAGGGCTCTTGCTAAGATCAAATGAATCCCAGCGGGTATATAATCCTGTAAACGTATGTTTACAGTAAATTGATGTAAATGAACACGATGGAGTTTTCGTTACCAATACATTGAGGAAACCCAGAGTGGAATTAAACTCTCCTTCATAAGTATATTTTGATGCCGGGTGCATGTAAGGAGAATAATTATTTGCCTCTGTTTGTATTATTGAAGAGGCAAAATGCGTCATCTATATATGGAAAGTAGACGAAAGTTTTCATGGGTCAAGAAAATACTTCATTGTCATAGAAACCCACAAAAATATTTGCCATCGTTGGTCCCAGGACTGAGTCCGTCGAGACACCGCCTATACATTGCATCGTTGAAACTAAATACAACAGATGTGGTGGCAAATTTCATTAGCTCAACAAACCTGCTCTCCTTCATAAGTATATTTTAATGCGGGATGCATGCTATTTAGTAAGGAGACGAATTATTTGCCTCTGTTTCTATTATTGAAGAGGCAAAACTAGCAAGGGGAATATCCCATTAAGAACAACGAATGGAAGGCGGATATCCCATTCTTTCTATGGTATGATTACCACAACACAAGATTGCAAAATGGATCTTTGATATTTTACAGCCAGTATTGGAACATTATAGTAAATACTGCTTAAAAGATTCATTTTATTTTGCAAATTAAATTCAACAGTCTAAGGTTACTAATAAATTTAGGTGTTCCTATGATATTAGTAACCTATTTACTTGTGTCTTTATTCTTGAAACAATAGATAACTGGCGATTTTTTTTATATCATAGCCAATTATCACTCACGTCCGACAATGCACAGATCTATAAAAATTAAAAGATAAGTCTAGTCGAATTTAAATGTCATTTTAATTAATTCAATGGTCTCAAATCCACGGTTGTCCTTTTCTTTCACTTCAATAATATAATCAAGGGAGGCGCGATAGCGCTCTATCCCTTAATAGACTTCAAAAACGACCTATGCTAGAAATCTCATTTCTTTGATCAGTCATAACTCGAAAACCAATAAACCAAATTATTTAAAACTTTGCACAAAATGTTCATTTGATAGGTTCTATAAGTGTGTAGAATTTCAGCATCATTAGTCAAGGCAACCCAGAGATCCAGAAAGATCAGGAGTGATTTTGTGTTATCGTGTGTACGTACATACGTGTGTGTCACCCTGTATCTCATCAACTATTTGACGGATTCAGCTGATTTTTGGCAGAGATAGAGGTTCTATGGTCTAGTTGATGGCATTTTAATTTCAGTTTACCATATACCATATGTTTTCCAGAAAATTAAAAAAAAACTTTAAAATTACCATTGTCTTGAGGCATAGCCTTTACAAAAGTAGTGACATTCCATGATAAATGCCAGTATACTGAAATCATGTGCCCTTAATAGGGTTAAGATGAAAATTCATATACACTAAATGTACAAAAGCAAGGAAATTCCCAAATTGTTACACTTTTATTGTCATTAAGGTTATGACTACATATCAACCAAGCCATTTCATTATCACATCACTACAGTATAAATCTCTATGCATGAGTGGATGAAGTGTGTGAGGTGCGCTGAAGAAAAATTCCTACCAGTAAAATACATAGCCCTGTTGTGCTCGCATACCCTTACTGACAATAAAGTGTAAAAATTTGATAATTTCCTTGCTATTGTACATTTAGTGTATATGAATTTTCATCTTAACCCTATTAAGGGCACATGATTTCAGTATACTGGCATTTATCATGGGATTACCTTTAACTTAAGTATAATGTTAAGGAGTTAAACAATAACTAAAAAAAATTGTTTTTCCAGTCTCGTTAATTTTAAATAAATGAAAATTATAAAAGAAAAATGTCTTATTAAAAATTAATATTAATTAATAATTAATGTGCACGAAGAAAGAAAATGTATACTGTGGATTTTAGACTATTTTTAGATTGTGTAGGTTTAAGCGTCTCTTTTAATTTGGTACCGTACTACTACAAGAGCACCAAATGTCTATTATTTATAAATTCAAAATTAAAAAAAAAAGGTTGATAGTATTTATGTGATTCAAATTGCAACATTTCGTAAGACATCGTATCGATTTAATTTCAAAACCGATTTTTAATGACACAATTCTTCATTGAATTATCTTCCTAAAAATGTAAGTATTTTCTTACATGCAATTAATTCAGAGAGAAAATAATTAGGGGTGTGGAGCAATTAGCGAAACAGAAATTAAACTAAAAATGACCCACGGGTAACGCCGGGTAGATATACTTAATAGTAACATAAAATACATGTCCTGGAGTACATTTGATGAAATGATTTAATAATACGAGCTTATTGAACGGTGTTAGTACAGTACCTGGGTATGTTAATTTCGATCTTTAGCTTACTTCTATCGCTTCATAGCAAGTTCGAAAAAAACATATTTGTGAAATCTCGTGGAAAAAATACGCTACGTAGTATTTGCATGAGAGAGTAGCTAACTACGATGAATGCGTTTACGTATTGTTTTATTAGCAAAAACATTAGACAGTATCTTTTGTAAGCAAAAATAATTCGCTTTGAACTAATGTCGAATACTATTTATGCCTACTTTTCTGTGGGTTATAAAAAACAAAGAAGGTCACTTAGATTGTATACTTTTAATATTCATGTATTTCTATTGTGTTAGTATGTTAATGTATTTAAAGTTATAAAAGACGTGCCAAGCTAAAGAAAATCCTTTAAATAAAAAAAAAATGAGGATGTGGGGGCTTCAATAAGCGAATCAAAATTGAAAATAAAAATCATTGTTTTCTATTTCAGCGTATTATAATAATGGATAAACGGCCGGATCTCTAGTAGAAACACGGTGTCAAATTGACTGTCATATTCCATATTTACCTATGCAACAATATTTAGCTGACAATGAAAATTATTTTTACGGAAGAAGAATCAGTTTAAAAACAGATATCATGAACACTGAATAACTAAGGTGTTCATGATGTTTGTAAGATTCGATCTCGAGTACTACATCGCAACAAACTACTGCCATAGTAATGTCTACTCTGCCTATTCCTTTTTTATCAACCAATCACATGTTTCTATTTGTGTACGAACAGACAAACTCCAAAAACATCATAACTGTTTTAATAGTCTGTAGATATATGTAGAACGAATGCCTAAATATTTGTTGATACTTTTTATCATCATCTTTATTCTTCTCTCTTTTTTCAGGTCCTGGCCTTGTATTTGTAGTCTACCCAGAAGCAATCGCAACACTCCCAGGAGCGACATTTTGGGCGCTAATATTCTTTCTTATGTTGCTTACGCTGGGTCTTGATAGTTCTGTAAGTATCTATATAATAATATGTTACGGCATTGCATGTTCGTACGTACGTTATCATCCTTCACCACTTTTCTTAAAAGATGGGTATTATTAAACATCTATATAATAATATGCTAAGGTATTTCATGTTCGTACGTACGTTATCACCCTTCACCGCTTTTCTTAAAAGATGGGTATTATTAAACATCTATATAATAATATGCTAAAGTATTTCATGTTCGTACGTACGTTATCACCCTTCACCGCTTTTCTTAAAAGATGGGTATTATTAAACATCTATATAATAATATGCTAAGGTATTTCATGTTCGTACGTACGTTATCACCCTTCACCGCTTTTCTTAAAAGATGGGTATTATTAAACATCTATATAATAATATGGTATGGTATTTCATGTTCGTACGTAAGCTATCAACTTTCACACACTTTAAAAGAAATACATCTTCCAATCAGAACAGAGAGTGATTCTTGATTAATTTGATGTCGCTAATGTAAATATTTCTGACTTTACCCATTTTAAAATGAATTGTTTCAAAACCAAATAATATTGACCGTCGATTGAAACAGTACAATTTTAAATATTTTTTTTAAGTGACATTCGGTTTTATGCATTAGAAGAATATTTAGCTGACAATTATTTTACGATAAAAAGATACTAAATATTAATTGTTTAAAACAAATAAATTGACAATTTGAAATAAGTTACTGCTAAGTTAAATCTATATAATAATACGCTAAGGCATTTCATGTTCGTACGTACGTTATCACCTTTCACACGCATTAAAAAACGAGATCGCCCGATCTTCATTGGTGATTTATCTGATATCGCTATGATAAAAAAAATTCTGAATTTACCTATTTTAAAATGAATTGTTGTCAAATCAAATTATTTCGCCCCATCGGCTAAAACATAACAATTTTGAATAAATACATTTCTAAAAGTGGCATTCGTTTTATTGGCTTAAAGAATATTTAGCTGATAATGAAAATTATTTTTACATAAGAAGAAAATAAAACAGACATTTATTATTTCAAGTGAATATAATTATTAACAGTAAATTATACAGATTGATGTAAAAAGTACCGTTGAATTTCCCGATAGTATATATAATAATACGCTAAGGCATATCGTGTTCGTAGTACTTTATTACCTTTCACACACATCTAAAAACATGAGATCGTCTTATGGTGATTGGTGATTACTAATTTTAAAATGAATTGTTCCAAAATCGAATTCTGTAGTCCTGCAGATTCGAACAGTCCAAAAGTGACAATTATTTTTACGGCAATAAAACATAGAATATTTATTATTTTGAAAAGAATTAAATTGCTACCATTTAAATAAATAAAAGAGAAGAGACATATTCGTTTAATTTATTTTTTTTAAATATTTAGCTGACAGTGACATTTATTTTTACGTAAGAAGAAAGAGTTTTTTTTCGTAATAGTATTCATCCTGGCAGCCATTTTTTTTTATTTCAAAAGGAATATTATTAGTAAAAGTAAATTATACAGATTGATGTTGAAAGCGTCGCTAGTATCGTTATTTTTTAAAGAAAAATATTTCCTACTATTTTTACAAGTTTTTGATTGTGTCAATCCTAATAACGCAACATTTACGGTGACAGAGACGACACAAAATATACATGATAATAAAGACATTTTAAGTTCATTCAAAGACAGGTGTTTCGCCGTATCACTGCTCTTCAGTTTGGTCAGAACCGGACGGGTGCTTTCAACTGTGATTCAAAGCCCATATGCATTTCCAGCAGCCAAGTGTTCTGAGGGAAATGCTGATATATTCGCAATTACGTGGCTACCTGAGATCTATATTCATTCACGAAGAGCTATTTAAGCTAAGTGGGAACCATTTATCTCCCTTACAAGAAAACTCACATACAACATTTTCGTCGTTTCGAATTTTTTGTGTCGTGTCCAAATCTGCATTACCTTTTTAAAGAACTCCCTCGCGAATAAACACATCAGACACTAATGATATCATGTTTTAAAAAAAAACTATATATATATATTTTTGTTTATCTACATACGTATACGTTTCATTTTTACGGGAATCGTCAGTGTAGAGATAATTATTCATATCGGTCGAAGAGTTCGAAACTCCGGAACACGATATATATATATATATATGTGTGCGTGTGTTTGAACTCATTTTGTTCTAAATGTCTGAAAAAGTTGTCTATCGAAAGAGATCGCCCATGAAAAATGTATGCACATATGTAAGCAAACATGTTTGTATAAATAAAAATGTATGCTAAAAAACAGCTCTACTTTTTATTGAGCACTTTTTATAAACACTGGAGTTTCATTGGATTAATATATATAGAAACAAATATAATGCATGTACTATATATATATATATATATATATATATATATATATATATATATATATATATATATAGCACAGCTCTTCAGTATGGTTAGACATACAAGTGCCTCAAGCCGAGATCGAAACTCGACCGTTTTATTGAGTCTAACGAATCGGCCAGTAGGCACAAATCAAGAATAAGCGAAATCCTCATTTTTATACAAACACTATCAACTACCGAAGAGCGTTTCGTTCGTTTTACGAATAGCTTTACATTATTGCTAATTGTAGCTGGCGATTTTACTCATCGCAGTGCTCAACACACAAAGTAGGACACATGTAGTCATCTAGAGACAGACTGCTTCGCTCTATCACTGCTCGCCGGTGTGGCTAGACAGACAAAAGACCGTTTTATCGACAGTCGACGATTCTAACTATTCGGCCAGCAGGTACAAATCATAAATAAGCGCAATCCCAATGTTCATATAAACACTGTCAACTACTGAAGAGTGCTCCATTCGTTTTTATGTTTGTCATCTGTCTGAATATTTAATCTTTGTTTTCTCTTTTCAGTTCGGGGGTTCCGAAGCCATTCTCACTGCGCTTTCTGATGAATTCCAATGGTTGCGAAGACATCGAGAACTTTTTGTTGCCATGTTATTTACAGTTTATTTTGTGGTCGGTCTTGCAAGTTGCGCCCAGGTAAATCCTTGTCTTTTTTGGGGGGGATGTTGTTTTAACTCAGTTCAATATTCACGAAAACAAATAAAATAGGACAAAAAGATAAATATGCAGGTCAATTACCGTCAAAAGTGTATCTGATATCAAAAGTGTGTTGATTCTTTGACGGCGACATTCAATAATAAGATTTTAAAAAAGGTTTTATCAAAATAGTCTGTGACGACAAGCATTAGGCCACTTATGTGTAACGAGTATCCACCCTTCGTCAAAAGTGACGGAAAAAAATTATGCTTCGCCAGTGTTCGCACTAATATTTATATTTATATAAAATAACGTCTGAATCAGTGACGTTTAAATAAAGAAAGAAGAAAGAAAACGTCTCAAACAGGAAAGTTTTAAAAAGAAATAAAACAAAATAAATCGGTATAGAAGGCAGAAAGAGAAAAAGAAAGAAAACGTCTCATTATGGAAATAGATTGAAGGCGGGTGTTGTCTGACTTACTATTTGCTTTCTCATTTCCATAAAATATTTGAAATTGATTTGTCCAGCACTATTTTACACGCTAACTTTTCTGTGACAGGACGGATATATATATATATATATATATATATATATATATATATATATATATATATATATATATATTGTTCTTTATTATAGAGCGGACGGTACAAACACATGAGGATTTCTGCTTAAAAGATGTAAGTTGTTTGTAAAAACATTCAGAGTTGAATGATATTTTGAAGGAAAACATTGAAACAAACCCCAAAAACGCTTGCAGAGATGTTGGAAGTTATAAAAATAATTGCTGTGCAATAAAACTTAGTGAACATTTTTGGGTTACTATTAACTTTAGGTGAATCCTAAAAAATCCTGTTTGCCATCATTTGAAAATAACTTATTATTGAATAAAACCATTATATTGATGTGGGTTTTTTTTTGGGGGGGGGGGGGTAGTAAGTTATAGTAATTTGTAATGGAGACGCAAAATAGTAAAAAAAACATCTAAACTCAAGCAGAATTTCTATGAAAAGAGTTTTTATAAGAACTCTCCATCGAGGGTACCTGTTGCCACGAGATTTCTTCCCTGAGGGCTACAACATGGCAATCTTAAAATCTAATGTCAATAAACACTTGTCATAAACCGTTCTCATAAGTCAGCAAATTGTAATCATTCCATTCTCTATTTTAAATCCTCTGATAATATTCATTATCATTTGATTGTCAATGTATGTGTTTTCATTAACATTTACCCACGAGCGGCTTTTAGCCTTGATAAGTGGTGACTGATTAGTAAAAAGCATCTCGTCATATAGAATTTTTTAATATGACCGATGTAAATAAATTGTATAAGACGGAAGGGGGATAAGTCTGTTCGTATTATGCCACAGGGGAAATAACCCACCCCCTAATAAATATTTTCTAAAAAGTCCAGGAACATGGGTTATTTCTCTTGTGACATAATACGAACAGACTTATCTACCTTCCGTCTAACATCAGTTATTTACATCTGTCATATTAAAAGAAATCCAACGTGATGTGTCCGATTCAAATTGCTAAAAAGTTAATAACCTATTATTTTAATTAAAATGAATTTGCTTTATCTCAATCCTGCAAGAAAATGGTTATAACTTTCCGAACGACCTCAGTTTAATACATTGCTTTATTTACACATGTAATTGCTTCTTTACGTGTATATTTCTGAAGTAGTCGTGCCTATGCTGTAATATAATAGTGATGACGCGACTTAGAAAGCTACAAAAGTCGCCCCGAAAGCGACGTAAGAAAGCATATGCGTAGCAAATAGAAAGCTGGAGACGCTCTCTGGGGTTGTTTTCGTCTGCGAAGGAAGCAGATCTGTTTTCGGTTCTTCTTTTCTCTCCCCTCCTCCTACGGAAGACGAGTGTGTTAATCCGATGCACTGCTAATATTGTGTAATAAGACTACACTATAAAATGATTATTAAAAATCAAAGCGAAAATGTGTACTGTTGTTATTATATGCCCGCTCTAAATCCGTATATAAAAAACGATTACAACGGTTGCTATGAATAGAGAGAGATAGGCAACTCTACATTCACTACTATCATTACTATTACGAAGAAGCAAGTTTTTTTTTCAAAACGTGCACTTATATTATATGACCTCTTTTTGCTTTTCAATTTTGTTTTAAATCTCGTTTTATTATTATTTATTTTTTGATATGATGATGTTTGCTTTTGCAGGGAGGCGCCTATGTCGTACATCTAATGGATAGATATGCTGCTGGTTATTCCATTCTATTTGCAGTATTTTTTGAAAGTATTACCATATCATATTGCTACGGTAAGTCAGCAAATTACCCATCTTCTATAGATTCTATTCTAAGAATGTGTTATTGTACTAAAGCTGGGTTAACCAAACGTTGTTTTCCTATATATTCTAACCACACAAAATACATACTAAAATATTCCTCAATTTTGGGATAGAGTAATGTTTGGAAAAAAAACTTCCACGTTAATTGTTGTGTTACCCATCCCTGACTAAGATTCTATCTATCACTCTCACCCACTCTCACTGTATTATGTTTAACCCTAACCGGCTATTATTTTATACACTCTCTCTCTCTCTATCTCTCTCTCAGACACACACTCTCTTTGTCTCTCTCTCTCTGCCTGTCCCTCTCTCTCTATCTCTCTCTCTCTCTCTCTCTCTTTCTCTCTCTATGTTTATTAACAGTCGAAGGTAATCAAAAAGAAAAAGATTGGAATAGTTCATTATAAACAAAATGTAATATTACCACTAGTAGTTATACTATTTAACCCGTAACTGGAGAGTGAAAAAGAGAAAGAGAGAGAAAGCGAGAAGAACGAGAAAATTTTTATATATTTTTTCTTTTACTTGTTTATATTTAACTGGCTTTGCACACTCACTTTTTCCTGATTCAAACAATCTAATCAGATCTCTACTTGTATCAGAGACTTTTGTTCTCACGATACTGGATCCTAAGTCCTGCTAACCTTTCTGACTCTTTGTCTAGAACACTTCTTGTTTCTTAACCTAACCACAAATGCTACAGCAAATATATGTACCAGAAAACTCACCCACTTTTAATATCTAACATAGTCTGGTATAAGGTCATTAAATATTTTACAATTTCCTTGAGATTTTTTCGAGCGCTTTTGCCTAATTTATTAGACATTTTCAAAATGAAACTTATTAATTGGCAACTTTTTCAAATGGTGTTTTCTTTTCTAGGTGTTGACAAATTCTCCGATGATATTGAATCTATGATGGGCTTTCGACCAGGTATTTACTGGAGAGTTTGCTGGAAATTTGTAGCTCCGATATTTTTAATGGTAAGTAGTTTAATAAACATGTTATAACATTTTACTGGTAAGTAGTTTAATAAACATGTTAATTTTTTTAGCATTTTGCGATCATTTGTATAAGAGTTCCACCAAAAAATGCCTCGGCCTCAAAAACAGACAAAATGCGGATTGTAGTAAAAGAAACTTTCTTATTATTCAAAGGGGGTAGAATCTATTTATGGCATTAACTATTTGCATAAAAATATCGTTTCTCTTGTATTTCTGCTGCACATAAACTCACACAAACAGCTGTCTGTCATTCCGCTATACGTTCCACAGTTGCATTTATTCTGTATTTTGTACGGTGAGAAATGAGGGTTTCATTGATCTTAACGTGGAGACCTGGACTCTAACCCTAACCTTAACCCTAACCCTACCTTAAACTTCAACCTAACATTACTCATAACTGGACTGGACTTAGAAAAGCATGTCGTGGTGGGGGCGCACTGCGCATGACTGCTAGGGTTTTTTTACGAAACTTATTTCGTTCTGTATGGTTAAAAACGTTTGGGTAATTATAAAAAATAGTATCCACGATTGTTCAGTAATTTTCTTAAATTGTTTACGAAGATTTACGAAAACTAACGATCATAAAATGTAAGAAAAACAACAAAAAATCTAATTTTCGTATAAATCTTTCCCATCTTATTTCTGATATAGTTTTTTTCATCGACCCTCAATTCTACTCAATAACTCATATTACTAATAACCACATTATTTAAAATTAGAAAAATAGGTTAATACCTACTAATTACTAACCACTTCGTTTAAGACATTTAAAATAATAAAAAGGCAAATACAACAGTAAACAAATTATATATATATATATATATATATATATATATATATATATATATATATATATATATATATATATGAGGATAACATAATAAAATACACAATATCTCATAAAAGGAAATGTCATGGAGATGTAATTATGAAAAACATAATAGAAAACAAGTAAACACAGGAAAAATAAAAATTAAAAAACGAGAGATTACCCGGTTTCGTTCGGATCAACGAAAGTCTCCATGAAGTTTTTTTTAAGTCACCTTTCTTGAAGACGTTCGTTGATCCCAAAAAACCAGTCCATCTCTCGTTTGTTTGTTTTTGTATTTTACTGTATTTCATTGTTTTCCATGCACACAATACCTTTCATCTGTTTTTTTTTATTTCCAATTTCTTAATCTTCATATATCGTCGAACGATCACAACCATACTTTTTTCTATTCTTTCAATCATTCTTTCATATATCGGCAAATAAATGTAATTCCTCTTTGTTTCACAAACAAATTTATTTTAATATGCTTATATTGTATTTTTAAAATTAATTTATGTTAACAATTTCCAAATTCAATGCTTTTTCTACATCTTACGCGCGTTTCGCAGCTGAATAAAGAGAAATACATAGTCCTCATCTTTACTTAGTTACTAATCAAAAAAAATTGTTCATTCTGTACCAATAGGAAAAGACAGCCTCATCCAAAGATACTACTACTAATACTGTATCTACTACTAATACTAAGCTACTACTACTACTACTACTACTACTACTACTAATACTAATTTTACTACTGTCTGAATGAATGTTTCTTTTTAATTTCAGTTTAACATTGTGTTTGGTCTGGTCGCTTATCAACCGCTCACATATGATGACTACGAGTACCCTTGGGCGGCCAACCTCATCGGGTGGTGTGTCGCACTTTCTTCAATCTTATGCATACCTGGTTTTGCAATCTTCGGCTTGCTTACAACCCCGGGTACCTTCAAAGAGGTGAGCAAAAAATACGGGCGATTATTTTGCCGACACCCCGCCATAACCACTCCTCATCACCTAAAAAGCTTTCTTTTGCTATTTTTTAACGCCCAAACTCCTCTCTCTCCCTCCTCCCCTATCTCTCTCTCTTTCTTTCTATCTCTCCCTCTCTCTCTCTCTTTCTCTCTGTCGCTCCGCTCCTCACAAAAGCAAACAACAACGAAATGTATCCCCTTTTTTCTGTCATTGTTTCTTCATTTCTTTAAAGTTTTATTTGTGGTTGGTATTGTTGTTTTTCTTCTGTTCTCTCTTGTTCTTGCATTTGTTTCACTTGTGTCCGATAATTATGATGCTGTTGATGATGATGATTTGTTTCTGTCAATGGTGATGCTGCTGCTGATGATGACGTTATTGTTCATTCTTATTAAGTATATATGTCATTCATACTGATATTTTGGCCTGTTTTATCTTTCTCAAAGTCTTCGTATATATATATATATATATATATATATATATATATATATATATATATATATATATATTTCATGGAACGTTTTGAAACTAGATTGATTGAATTTAATAGGTAACCGCGTTACTATATATATATATATATATATATATATATATATATATATATATATGTATATATAAATGTTTCGTAAAAATATGTTAGTGCATATATTCTTATTATATGGTCAAAACTATTCAAAGTAAAAGCTCGATGATTGTTAATATTTAGTAACAGAGCATATATAAATAAAGATGGCTGCCTGAATGGGACGTAAATATCGTGGGAACTGGTTTCAATGTAAATTGCTTTGTTTGTGAATGTTTCTGTTTTCTACCTTAAAATATTTTTTTTCTGGAAGCGAACTTTGGTTTTCTGAAGTGCAGCATGGATGCAAGATCCTAAATTGGCATATACATTTTGACATATACATTTACGGTTATTCATTTCTGCACGAAACGGTTTGTCAAAATGCACAGACAGTTTTTTTATCCGGAGAAAAATTGAAAAAATGAATTATAACTTGATCACTGGAACTTAGCGTCATATATATGTGTGTGTGTGTTGTGTGTGTGTGGGGGGGGTGTGGGGGGGGTGTGTGAGAGAGAGAGAGAGACAGACAGAATAGAATCCGAGATTTTTTGTTGAAAACATTTTATTATCGTTCTTCCCAAGCAGCTGTTTCGTCCATTTTAAATCACACTTTTTTCCTTTTTTTGTCAGAAAAATGATGGAGATGTTTAATCGGTCGCATTAGTGGGTGCTATTTAATTAAACTAAATTTTATAATCAGAAAATGTAAGTGAATATTTGTAAAAACATATTATTCTTTATTTAAAACGGCTCTTTCCAGATCAAAAATCTTTAAAATGTTTTCTCTCAAAAAAATGTTCACGTCGAAAGCCGGGACTCTTTAATATTATTATAGTTGAGCTCTAATATTTATTGGCTATGATATAAATAGTTGGAAAATTACTAGTGATCTTGTAACCCGCTTTCTGTATGATATTAAAGAATATATATTCCAAAATTCATAATGATCGGTTCACAAAAATGAAAAAAACATTTTTTTTAACTTTATATATAGCATCCACTAAATGTTAACATTTTCGAAAGAATAATGTGTACATGTTTCTCAGCGTGTTGCCTAGAATATATATTCTAACATTCATAATGATCTGTTCATTAGTGTAGATACCCTTTACGTAGATAGATATAGATATGCTATATACACATACCTCACTTTATATATAAAGAGTATATATATATATATATATATATATATATATATATATATATATATATATGTATATATATATATATATATATATATATATATATGTGTGTGTGTGTGTGTGTGTGGAGGGGGTGTTTGCATTACAGAAGATCAGAATAACATCAGTACCGTCGGTTTTAGTCCCCTTTGATTGAATTTGAAACCGACGGTACCTATATCGTTCTGATCTTCTGTAATACATATATAAATAAATATTACGCTCTTATTTTTCATTTTTTCTTAATAATCGAGCACTCTGCTGGGGTTCTCTCTCACTAACCTCACACACACACATATATATATATATATATATATATATATATATATATATATATATATATATATATATATATATATACTTTGAAAAGTCACACAATTTGGTAAATCTACAATCTTCAGAAGAATATTTCTTCTTTTTCTTTTTTTTTCTTTTTTCCTCTTGGTTGAGACATTCTCGTGGCCAAGTTGAAATCCGTCTAGGTGTTTTGACGAAGAGAGAAAAGTGTTGATATGGCTGTATGTCACGTGGTCGGCGTGGAAAGGATACTTTGAAAAGTCACACAATTTGAAGCGCTGGGTGGGTGGCAATAATAACGAAGATATTTTTTTTATAAAATATTTAGAAAACCTTGCACAACACAGATTATTTGTTTTTAAAAGTAAATTATTTATTCATCTTAAAAACATTTTTTTTTTTAATGAACTTGAGTACTTTCGGTAAATCTACCATCTTCAGAAGAATATTTCTTCTTTTTCTTTTTTTTCTTTTTTCCTCTTGGTTGAGACATTCTCGTGGCCATGTTGAAATCCGTCTAGGTATTATGACGAAGAGAGAAAAGTGTTCATATGGCTGAAACGGGGCTGCCTGATAAAACAATGTATCTACCTTCAAAACGTTCCATTAGATATGAATATATATTAAACAAGCTTTGTTGAAAGAAATTGACAACTCATAACGGTTACATTTTCGTCAACTTTCAGGAAATCTAACTATATTTGCCAATTCTTGAGGTAAAGAAAAGGGAAATATTCAGAAATTTATAATAAACGTGTTGATTTATTTTAGTTGAAGTTTTCGATTAAGCCATAAAGGATATCTGATAGGAACACCTGTATAGTTTGGAAGCCTAAATAACATATTTACTAACTCTACCTTCCCGGCGATATCCGGTAGTGTATTGCAAAAAAAGGACGTAACTCCGTATGAAGTAATACAGAGTTACGTCCTACTTTTGTAGTTGACGGCCATTATTTTCTGGAAGGAGTTAAATCGAATTATATTTTATTTTCCTTAACAACATGATACAACGATCCACAAGAAAACCCGACGAACTAGAATTAAATATTGATGTTATATGAAGAAAGCTATCGATGACAAAGAAACGATAAAGATACTGTCTTTACTTTATATATCTAACATAAAGTTATCTTGTGTATTTTTTAATGTCAGACCCAAATAGCAAGCAATCTAATATCTCTATATTTGATTTGAACTAGCCTATTTTTCGTTTTTCCCTTCATCTATGTTACTGGCAAGAATATGTTAGTTCGCGCCAATTTCATTCAGAAAATACTTATTCCAGTTAAGAAAACATTTAGATTGGATACATTTTGTATTCAATCATTAAAATGAAAGGGGGTGGCAATCCATCAATCTAATTATCCCTTATCCTCGAGTGGCTTTTGAGCTTGATAAATGGCTACTCATTAGTTAAAAAATAATTGTTTTCATGACTTGAGATATATAGTCATCCCCTTGAAAAAGTTGATGGATAAACGACACTGTTATGAGGTCTCGGTTTCTTTCAATACTGTTTGTTTAAATGATATTTGCTATCCATATATGTATATATAATCGGCCTACATGAACATTTAAAACAATAAAATACATAAATCTGCGACTCACTGTGTTGTTGATTAGTCTCCGCCCGGCCCTTGGTTAGACACCCAGAGACATATATAAGTATGTTCTATTTTCTTTTATTAAGGATTAAAATTGTTCCAGCGATCGTATCGACTTCTTCGGTCAATAAAATGAAATGAGCGCAATTGTAAACTTTTTTCTCTTCAGTTTTTTCTTTTGTTTTGCTCGTGATTATTGATTTCTGTAACGATATTAAATTACCTGCGCAGAAAAAAACTTACATCGAGGTTCATTTCATTTTTAACTGAAAAAAGTGATTGGATTACGCAAAATGTTTAATACCCAACAAAATAAAATAGAATATGATTTAACTTGCTTTTGGGTGTCTAATCAAGGGTCGGGCCGTGACTATTCAACAAAACTGTGAGTCACAAGTTTCTGTATTTTATTGTTTTTGATTTTTACCGAGGCCGATTTTACATATATATATATATATATATATATATATATATATATATATATATATATATATATATATATACACGAAGCATACGTGGATGTCTTACATATATTAACGATAAAATAAATCCGACGGTATGATCTAAAATTTAAAAAGGGAAGACCTGATACTCAAGAATCCATCTCAACGTTTCTCCCAACTGTTGTCCGTGCTTTTCTAGGTGTCCTTTGCCCCTTTTCAGCTTCACTCTTGAAAAAGCCCACGCAACAGTTAGGCGAAACTTTGAAATGAATTCTTGAGTTTCCGGTCTTCTTTTTTACATTTCTCTCTCTCTCTCTCTCTCTCTCTCTCTATATATATATATATATATATATATATATATATATATATATATATATATATATATATATATATATATATAAATATATATATATGTGTGTGTGTGTGTGTGTGTGTGCCTACAGGGTGAACCAATGAGAGTGGCCTGATAGGTAATTATGTTACTTACTCGATTTCAATCTGCAATTTGTTCCTCATTCACAGTTACTAAAGGAAGTTCATAAAATTAAAAGTAAAATCTGTTCAAAATAATAATAATTATTCCGAGTATAGAATAAAAACCTCTTTTAGCCTTAGGCCACAGTCATTGATCAACCTATATATATATATATATATATATATATATATATATATATATATATATATAGGGTGACCCTAAAGCAATGCCACCCATGGAATCGTTAATAAAATGAACTATCCTTTCTATAATCCAATAATATTTGGTACAAATAAACTTCAGTCTCTGCCTCACTTGTCTATTAAATTTCAGTCATGAATGTCCAACAGTGTTTGTTTTATCGCCGTGCAATTATATGCGAGGGCATTTTGGTGATTTTGTAACCAATAGTAGGATTTATCTTGAGCCGGCTTAACACTCACTGAAACTTACCCACCCGATTTTTAGCTGTGGTGTTATCTAAAAAAAAAGAAAAGAATGTCTATCAAAACAATCGCCAGACTATTCCTGAACTCAAGACGATCATCACAGTAAAAACCCGGGCAGTGGCAAGAAAGGTGGGTTTCAGAGTATTGATTTACTCCTCTCTAGGAGTTAGGCACAAGGCCAGTTTTTATCTTACTCCCACAAGTAAGATGTGACCCAAGGTCGTGTCGGGAAAGTGGGGTTTAAAAATTGCCTGGGCAGCCCGGTAGAGGCCTCAGGCAGTAAGCAATAAACTTACTCCTCCCCAAAGAGGGGAGGCAAAGCCTGGGAAGGTGGACCTCCCAGAACTGCACAGGACAGACCCATTGACCGGCGTAAATCAAGACCCGAAGGCCAAGACAACACCAGTATGGGGTGCAGTATCCATCGGAACAGATACTACACTTTGATCTTAGCCAAAAGGCCAAGAACAAGGTGGGTTTTAGAGTATTGATTTACTCCTCTGCAGGAGTTAGGCATAAGGCCAGTTTTTATCTTACTCTCACAAGTAAGATGTGACCCAAGGTCGGGTCGGGAAAGTGGGGTTTGAAAAGCCAGCGCCTGAGAGGTGAGCACTCTGGCCATTAAAAATTGCCTGGGCAGCTCCGTCGGCATTCCCTGGTAGGGGCGCTTCAGGCAGTAAGAAATAAACTTACTCCTCCCCAAAGAGGGGGGGGGAAAGCCTGGGAGGGTGGACCTCCTAGAACTGCACAGGACCGACCCATAGACCGGCGTAAATCAAGCCCCGAAGGCCAAGACAATACCAGTTTATGGGGTGTAGTATCCATCGGAACAGATACTACACTTTGATCTTAGCCAAAAGGCCAAGAATAAGGTGGGTTTCAGAGTAATTGACATTATAAATTACAATTTGATTTAATGTGAAAATTCATAAACTGTAACATATCTTTTAAGACATTCTTCTTAACTAACTAAAAATAATAAGTCTCTTTGCTTCTATAGTGTCATCATTATTATTATTATTATTAGTAGTAGTAGTAGTAGTAGTAGTAGTAGTAGTAGTAGTAGTATTCTTGTATTACTATTATATAGGAGCAAAAAGACTGATTTTGTCATTTAATTTACAGACGTGTTTGTCGTGTGTACAGACATTTGTATGCAAATTAGATGGTAACACAGAAAAGAGAGTCACTCTTTAAATATTTAAAGATATTAAAAACTATTAGAGAGTGGTTGAATCAACACACAGTTCAAAATAGCGAGATAAATAACTTAGTGAGAGATGTGTGACTTCTTTACGTAATTACAATTTACAGCTAATTAGAAGAATTAAAATTGATTTTTTTTCAAACCTAACTCAATCCCAGAACTAAGGAATGGTTTATCATTGAAGGGCGATAAAAAAAAGTGTTAAACATTCATGACTGAAACTTGGTGGACAACTCAGACATAGAGTGAAGTTTATCTGTACCAAATATGGGTGTGTTGCAGAAAAGATTGGTAATTTTATTAACGATTACATGAGTTGAATTTTATGGGGTCACCCTATGTGTTTCTCTCTCTCTCTCTCTCTCTATATATATATATATATATATATATATATATATATATATATATATATATATATATATATATAATACACACACTCGCCTGTTTGTTCCTTCGTTTTTCTTCTTTGAAATGCACTTTGATGTCTATATACTTTTTTCTGTATTATTATCATTATTTATTAATTTCTTTTTTCCATTATTCATAAAGTGGCGTCACGTCTCCAAGAGCAAAAACCACGTGTGATGAAGTCACGAATTGGTATTCTTAAAATGCGTCCATTCAAACCGCGTGTTTAGCGATAAAAAAATTACATTCAAAACTTAAGCGTGACAGACAATCTGACCGGCCTACGTGAACGCAAGTAAAACTGTTATTTTAAACTCAAGCGTGACAGACAGACGATAACGCGGTTTAAATCACAGCAGACCAAACAACTGAACATGCTAGAACGTTTTATTTCTCTCCCTTCCACGACGGAATATTCGATACAAGGTCAGGAAAGTTGGATTTCGTTATGGGAATCGCTCTATACAAAGCATAAAGCCACTTAATGTAAGGAGCTAAAAAATATAGTACTTCAATGTAAAAGACTAGCCAACAAAAAGTGTTAGATGGATAGATTCCGACCCAGAAAACAGCAATTCTTTCCCCTTTGTGAGAAACACCGTTCATGGAATGTGAGGACTAAAGGACAAAATAAGGGAAGCAAGAGCTACGAGGCTGCCGAAAGTAAACCGAAAGTCCACTTTTTACTCTCCTAGCATTGAAAAGCCAGCGCTTGAGAGGGAGAGCACTCTGGCCAAACAAAAATTGCCTGGGCAGCCCCGTCGGTATTCCCTGGTGGGAGCGCCTCGGTCGATTAACAATATACTAATCCTTTCTCAAACAGCGAGACGGTAAAACCTAGGAAGGTGGAACTCCTAGTGCTGCACAGTACTATACCATACCTCAGATAAGCGGAGAACAAGCCCACGCCAGCCACAGCGTGCCCAAGACTCTGTCGGTCTGATTTGGGTATGAATATGCTAGACGTATCTAAGCAAACCCAGTACTTATAATACGCACAAAACCTTCGGTTTTTGGCTAGGAAGAAAGTGTAGTATCTGTTCATGTGCTACATTTATTCTACTCTGTCGTTGGTCAGTGGAGGAGATATCCTTCTAGACTGAGGCAATTTTTATTTTTGTTCCAATCCAGAGTTCCTTTTTGGGGGGAGCTGGATTTTACCCACATTAAAAACCAATCTTGTGTCTAACTTTGCCCTCATGGGGAGGCAAGTAAGTCGGAACTAAATACAAATTAAATTCTAACAAAGGCCGGGATGCATAATTTTCTCATTTCAATGATGCCAAACATCTAACTAAAAATAATTATTATTGTACATATTATTTTCTATAAATATTAGTTTGAGTTTGTTCTTTATTCGTAAAGTCACTATTTGCCCGTGCATGTAGTATTGTTGTCACATCTGGGCTGGTTAACCAACCACTAGCCTCCCCTTTTGGGCACGGTGCAAAAACGGATTTCTAACCTAATAGGCCCCGCACTATCTGCCAAGCTCCAGCCCCTGTCACATAGCTGGAGAGATGCATTCCTGTGCTTGTTTTATACGTACTTCCACGAAATGTGCTTCCATAAAATTACTGCACTTTTGTCCTCTCAACGACCTACACGAAAATTCCACCCCTTCACTGTAAGGGTCCCGAAATATCGGAAGATGCTTTACTCTGATAGCTTCTTTCTACGGACCACTTAACTTTGGAATTCATTTTTTGCTCCCTGTTTCTCCGACAGTACCAACATGCGGAAATTGTAATGTAATGTGAACAAATATCTTGCTGCATAACTCCCCACCCAGATTGCCCATTTCAGTTTGGCTCTTACCACCGGATCTTTTTTCGCTTCAGTGGCAAGATGCCTTGTTTGGGGTGAATAAAAGTAATAAGTATTGATATTATTATCTTATATATGAATTAGTTCCACTCTATTCACCATTTCTTTGACATTAATAACTGTATTTTAATATTTAGTCCTGACCGATATTTTATTTTTGATAAGTCATAAATAGGAGTAGGTGAGGAGCTAACCCTACCTAGCTGAAATCCTCCTCCTGCCACTCGTGAAAACTGTGAAAAGCTGAGACATTTTTCGAGATTCACTGGTAGGAAATCATATTTCAAATGTTTTCATTGACTAATACTCTTAATTCTCATTCCTTTATTAACGAAGTAGGTGAATTTGAATCTTGTTATTAATATTCTCGATATTGATAAAATTGTGTAATAACATCTTGTGTATGTAAAGTACTAAACAGATTTTTCAGGAAATCCTATTTAAAAATATAATTTAATTACGAAATTAAATCAATCAAAATGGAGTTCGGCTTCTTTGTAAACAAGTCAGTCATTTTAATCTATTCGTAAATAGTTGAACAAAAGAATGAATTACTTTGTGACACTTCAAAATTTGACAGGAAATTGGAAGCATTTAAGCTATCGAATAAAACCGTCATTTCTGGCATTGAAATTCCTAGCAAATCCTTGTGTATTAATAGATTAAATGTTCTGGAAACTATTTACATCCAATAATTTTTTATAAAAAAGGGAATATTAAAACAATATTAGCATAACAAATTTGCTTATAGTCCTATAAAAATTCAGTTCAATTAATAATTTAAATGACCAAATTATAATGTAGTAGTTATATTCAACTTTCAAAATTTTGTTAAAAATGATAATAATTTGGTAAAAATAGAATAGTAAAAAAGGGCGAAACTAAAATGAAAATAAAAAATCCAGGATAACGCCTGGTAGCCACAGCTAGTACATTTTGTATATTCACAAATTTCGTTCATTTTCAGCTGATGTTAAAACGTTTAATTCAACTTCACGAAGTAGAAGGACCATATCTTTCTAATATATTTCTCCTGCGTATGCGATCAAAGTCATAAGGTTATTTAATTTGTATATTGCTTTGAAAAATGACATTATATAAATTAAATATTCATTTCGTAATTTCTTCTAATTCAATGATATTTTTATTCTAATACAATATATTTTTATGTTAACAAATATTGTTTTATTTCGTTTATAAATGTTTAGCATTTTAGATTAAAAGAGCCTTTCCCGCCCTTTTCTGCTAAGGGACTGATTTGATATTTAACAAGTTTCGATCCAGTTCTAAATTGTAAATTAAAAACAAAGCCTCTCTCGCACACACATATGATCGCCCAAGCAAACTACTAGCCACGCACAAATAACTTCCTTTAAATCCTAGTTTTGTAATAATTTAACTACGAAATAAAATCCACCATAATGCGTCTTGGTCATTCGTAAAGAAGCAATCGTCCGTTCAGAATGGGGGTACTTATAAATATTAGGTAGGTTGTATTCCCGCCAAAAGAACATTAGCCAAAACAGCGAGAACTTCAAAATAAAGTTAAAGAATACATAAACTGCGAAACAATTCCTCTTAAAACAACCGAAATAAATATGCTTTACTCTGGAATTTCTGGTCCACCTTATTTTTAAGTAACGATCGTCAGCAATTAGTTTTATGTATTCCCGCCAAAAGAACATTAGCTAAAACAGCGGGAACTTAAAAATAAATGTCAAGAATATATAAATATCAATACAATTCCTTTTAAAACAACCAAAATAAATTCATTTGATTCTGGCATTTCCGGTTCACCTTATTTTAAAGTAACAATCATCAGCTATGATTTTAAAATTAAGTTCGATCAGAAAAATGTCACACAATTAAATACTTTCTTCCGCACCCTTCTATATCTCTTGTTTAAAAAACCTCTTTTATTTTATGGGCCTGTTTTTCACGAAACAAAAGCTGCTTTGAAATACAGGGTTTCCGTCAAGTCTGGACACGTAGGTAAAAAAGAAATCGGTTGTCATTTACTTGATTCCCACTATAGCAAGATGAGGCACAAGGCCCGAAGGTGGGGGAAAAACAGCTCCGCCGAGGGGGTACTATGGTTGAGTGTAAAAATAGCCGATAACGGACAAGTCGGCATTCCTCGGTAATGGCGCTTCATGCGATCGGCAATGTTCCGAAGAACTTGCTGCTCTGATGTCAACTCGACATAAATACCCTCGACCAACCCGACAATCACATGTCAGAAGGCTAATAGCTTATTTTCTCGAATCGCTTGCATGTGAAATTCCCTCTATGCTCCATGTTTTTCCGACTGTACCAACATTCAGAAATTCCAATGTAATGTAAACAAACATCTTGCTGCACAACTCCCCACTTAGGATGCCCTTATAAATTTGGCCCCTAATTCTTAGTAGTCCCTTACGTCTCAGTGGTAATGTGCCTTGTTTGGGGTGAATAAAAGTAATAACAAAATTATTTTTAAAAAAAAACCGCCAGAAAGGAGGGGGTAAACAAAAGGGAATATTATAGGATGCAATAATACGATTTAACCCGTAGCTGCAGAGAAAAAGAGAGAAAGGGAACGAAAGAGAAAGAGCAGAAAGAGGCTAATATGTAACTTGCTTTGCAAACTCATTTTTTCCTGATTCAAACAATTTAACGTGGGCTCAATCGTTGACCCAACGGGTTACATTTTTTCTGGTGTAAGCGCGGCAGACCGACGAAAATATTATTTATAGCTAAAGCGCGACAGGGCCACCGACGGATGGATCCTCTTCTCGAGATGCTAGGACGCATCATAAATAAGATGCATCCATTAAAACTGCAGCTTTAGAGATGAAAACTTTAGCATGACAGACAAATACTCTCAACCCATTACTAAAAAGTAATCCATGCCAAAAGAGAGTTACTTATAGGTCATAATAAATAAATCTTTTGACTTTTTTTGTGCGTTCTTGTGTTTTATATCTTTTTAATTCTTTTGCAGACTATGTTTATTATTTTGACGTTTGATAAATTACTTTATTTGTTTTTAATAACTTATGATTTAGCATTCTTTCTACATATTTTTTTATTTCACCGACATTCGTCACCTGCAATTAAAAAGGTTCTATCTGCACTTTTTGTAGTTTCGAGATATTTTACTTCAAAATTTGATGAGACATAACTCGTTCATAAATTGACAAATGCGCTTCTTTAAAAACGATTTCTTTTAACTCGCTTACTAGTGCGTCACCTCATGTCAAGGCCTAAAGGCCACGCGAGGATAAGGGTTAATGAAATTGTTAGTTGGTGATGAATAACACCTTTTAGAGGAGTGGAAACAATAGCTTAAATGGTCGGAATTTGATTATTTAAGTGGGCGGCTTGACAAAAATTCGTTAACATTGAATTTAAAACGACCATATTGTAGTTGGTTGGGAAGCAACCCCATGGCATCGTATTCTGCAGATGGGAAGTTCATAGGAAGAAGCATAGTTCATCGATAGAAGTTCCGTTTAGTTTTATGAACACAGAGGAGAAGAGAAAAATTCTTTATAGTAGTGGTAGCTAGATGAGTTTTTGTTTTGAATGTTTTACAGAGGGGACCATAGATTGAAGCTCAGTCGAACATCTACCATGAAAATAAGAATAGAAGTAGAGAAAGACTAGGAACGTCTCTTCTGTGACAAAGGGGCTGTAAGGAACAGAAGAGATCATCTCACACTAGGTTTAGAAGTCGATTTTGTACTCTGCCAAGGTAACAAAGAGTACTCTAAGCGGCACATCACCAGATGTGGCAACAGTACTCCATCTTACCCTTGATCTTTACCCTTATAATGGTGAGTGTTTAGAAAAGAGGTATCAAGTACTATTTTTTAAGTCTTTGGTATGACTCGACCAAAGACTGCCCCCTGGTCTCCCAGCCCATTAGCGACCACTCTTACCATTATACCAAATGGGCGGTAGAATGAGCCAACTATTTTTCTAGCGATATTAGTAATGGATTTGATGTAAGTCTTCCATTTCAGGTCTGGGGTGACGGTCAGTCCTAGGAGCTTATCAAAACAGAAGGCTGCCTCAAGTTTATTTACAAACAGCAGGGAGACCTGGTGTTTTAATTATGCCCAAAACTGTTTCATTTAGCTTTCTCACAGCATTAGTTTTGTACAGTCAAATTTTACTTTAAAATGAGATCATTTACATTCCTTGAGAAAAGGTTATCTTTTTTCAGTATCCGTTTCAATTTAAAATTTTGAACAATGCAGAAATAAACGAGTGAAAAAGTATTTTACTGTATTTTGAAAATAGTAACTAAAAGAAACTACAATGGCTTGAATTTAAAAATAAACATACGGAAATAACTTAGACTTATCACACTGCACAAAGAACTATATATATATATATATATATATATATATGTAATGTGTAATCTCAGTTCATTCTAGCAGGCTAAAAATGAAACAACTGCGGTGTGTTATGCACTGATGAAGCCTCTTTGTAAATGTTTGGTAAATTGTGTATATCATAAATGTGTATATTTACGAAATAGGCAGAAACAATTGTTTGTAAATAACATTTTTTAAGGAACTAGGATTATATCATGCTAAATTAAGAGCTCTAGCCATATTATAAACTATTGAACTACTATATAAACTTTTGTATGAACATATATATATATATATATATATATATATATATATATATATATATATATATATATATATATATATATATATATATATATATTATTTGGGGTGTATTCAAATTCAACTTTATTCCTGAGCATAAAGTGTCTATGCTTTATACACTCTAGCTTTCCAGGTGGTGCGTTTACGAGAACTAATTTTCTCTGGAGTTAATAAATATTTTTGTATTAAATTTTCTCTGGAGTTAATAAATATTTTTGTATTAAATCTAAATGGTCCTATCGAGCATTACAGCTAGATTTTGCTTATGGACCAAAACATTAACCGAAAATTGCATATAGAACCTTTTTAATCCCACGTAATGTATTATCTACGTATTTCAACACAATTCACTACGCATGCGTATTAGCAACAAGATCTCCAATGTCACTCTTTCACTAAAAAGTCACTGTTCAGTATGCCTATTCATTTCAACATTAACTTGTTTTTTTTATGCTAATTAATTTATGTTGCTTTTTGGAAAGGGTAACAAGAATTTCGGTCCACCTGTAGAATTCTAGATTTGAAATGTTCGTTTTTTGTTTTTTTTTACTCTTATTAGATGTATTGCATTTTACATTCGAATTCTCCAAATATACATTACTAGATAAATACTCGTCCCAGGATGTGTAAAATTAATTCCTGGACAGAACAGTTTTGCACCACTTTTATGTCCCTTTACGAAGATTAAAATCAAGATATAATGATACTAAACGTTATGTCAATAATCCTTATTATCATTTTGATCAAAATCTATTATATGATTTTCATTCTAGAAAATGTCTAAAATTTAAATCTTAAGCTTAAAGAGTCTTGAGAAGTAATCGAAATTCAGGGAATTATTCTTAATTAGTATCTAATAACTATGGATCAAATTAAATGCAAATCTGAAATATTTTAATTTTCAAATACATAGTAGTGACTATATTACGCCCCTTAAATCCGTTTAAAATACTTCCAAGAAATTAAAATTTGTGGAATATCTATTTATTTATGTGTAATACCTATTGTTAAAATTTCGCAAAAATCGGAATTATCTGAATTTTCACGAACGTCTTCCATCCCCTCTTTATCCCCTTTGCATGAAACTAAATTAAACTAAATATAACCAACATTACCCACCCTTAGGAATAGCAGCTGTGTTCCGAAATTCATAAAGATAGTTTATTAGTTTAGGAGTTAATCCTATACATACAAATATACAAAAATATACAAATACTTAACTTTATATGGATAGAGATTATTATGTTTAAAAGAAGAATTTTTGTTTTTCGAAAACGCCATTTTGTGTCAGAGGTGAGCCTTTTCTTTTAATGCGTTTATAAATTATAAATCAAAAAAAATATCTAAATCTCCTGGGAAAGAAAATTCACGTATTAATTTGATTTTGAATTGCTATATATTATTCGCAATAATATTGTTTCGGAGTTAAATGTAGTTTCCCAAATGTAAAAAGTATGATTGGCAGGGGTAAACTGTAGTTTCCCATTTACCCAAATACGATGGTAGATATCTCATTCGTGGAGCATGACGTCATGAAGAGCTAACAGTCCTACAGGCGAAATCCTCTTTCTGCAACTCATGAAAACTGAGAACAAATTTTATTCACCGGTACTAAATCATATTTTAAGTGTTTTCGTTGGTTAATGCTCTCTTTTCTTTTTCGACTAAGATAGTAGGAACTGAAGTGATATACACATTTGCGGTTTCGAACTTAGGAGAGAAGCATCGTCATGTAAAGTCTGGGTATATAGTGGCTCTTAAGGCCCCTTTCTATTCTCTTTGATGCTAGTCAGAAATAACTCATAGTTAAGGAAAATGGGTACGTAATTAAGTGTGACATTTTTGTAGAAGAGCCCCGCAAAAGAATATACACACGCAATCCTCATCCGGAAAAAAAAAACAGACAAAATGTGGGATTTAGTAAAACAACGTTTTATTACCTACTTTACTTAAGAGAATGGAATAACTATTTGCATAATAGGATCGTTTCTCTTATATTTCTGCATATTTGCAAAACTCATATTTCCGTTAGGGGCGTGGCTCTTCTGCAACAGTGTAATCAAATATATGTTAAGTGAAAACGTTTTTCTTCCATGAATCATTCAGCTACTTGCCCAATAAAGAAATATCCGGAGAGCATCCTCACCTTTAGTCCTGAAAGATGAACAAAATCCATAGGTAATTCGGTCGTGGGAGCCTTGGACGACCGGCGATAAACCAATCACCCCTTTTCCCGAAAAAGGTCATGCTTTGGAGGATAGCCTCCTCGGATGTAACAGAACCATCACTCTTATTCACGAGTAGGGCTTCTGAACATACGAGCCTCCTGTGCGAAGTTAATGCCTATCCTTGTGGTGATATCAAATAGTAGTCGTAAAAGTGGTATGAGCTTTGAAAATACGCGTTCGATCATTTTGACGCCAAACACCCAAGAAGCGGAACTGACCTTGCTTCACTGTCAAGTTGATTTCCTGCTGTGACATCACTTCCTGCATACGTTGTCCTAACCTCTAACCTGACTTCTAATGGAAAATTCCCTATAATCTTACGTGGAATTTCCCCCTTTTCTCTCATTTTTCCACATTCAAGTTCAATATCGCTACTCTCCCTGTTTGCGGGGGTATTTATCTTACCCCCCCCCCATTGCAAGCAAGGTTAGAAATGACGTTAGTTTAACGTGGGAGAAATACAGCTCCTTAAATTCTGGATGTGTGTCAAATTTGTCCTGATCAGACCCGTCCAGATAATTCGGGAGGAGCGGCTCAGACAACAGATGATAAACGAAGGTAATGCTTGGAAGGATGACCTTCTAAGATCGAATAGAAACACCATTTTTATCTAAAGGTAGGGCTTATGAGAAAGCCAGACTCCTGTGCAAGATTTACCCCTATGTTAGATGCCCCATTGTGGGGGGGGGGTATCCAGCAGTAGTCCTAGATTAGTAGCACTAGATGAAATATTTGATTCAAATGTTCTGTCTTTTTGTATTTTTATCATTTTCTACAAACGCCTGCCTTTTTTGTTTCCTTTCGATGCTTGCTCTTCTGTTTTTTTTTGGGGGGGGGGAATGAATGTTGCTTACTCAATTGCCTGTTTCATTTGAAAAATTTTCTTTCTTTGCGCTTGTTCGCTAGCTTGCCAGCATTTATTCTACAAAAAAAAACGACGTTTTTTAATTCTTTTATTTATTTCTTTACTTGTTTCCGTCCATTAATGTTGCTTCTGTCTGTATTACTTTATTTGCCCATACCCCCACCCACCCCGTGTCATCGCAGAATCCTATTTCGACCACATTGGACCCGGATGAATTGTCAGGAACTGATTTTCCTTCTTTTTTTTTTCTTTCTTTTCACTGATTCTACTTTACGTAAGTCTTTGAATCTTCTGAATGTATGTTTCTCCTTTACTTTGCAAAATGGCGCCTTAATTCTTTTACCATGACCTAATCTTTCCTTGAAATGAATTGAGAATAACTTTTAGAATGTATTACTTTATTTATTAATGCTTCCATGGCTATCTTTGTAAACCACTACCCCTAAAACATGCACAATTCAACATTAACAACAACAACAAAAGATTTCGTTATTCTTTTGTTTCTTTTTCTTTCTATTTAATCTATATCACACAGGTATAACTTCCGTTTATGTCCGTTTAAATTTTCGGATATTCCATTAGAATATTCATTTTTATATGGTTCTCTAATTATTAGATCACATTATAAAAAATAAAAATACTGGTACAAATACAGAATAGTCATCTAAGAATTTAACGAAGATTCCCGAGTTTTGCCGGCAAATTACAGAATTTACTGAAACAGTCAGGTGACAAATATTTGTAAAACTCGACCCTTTCGTCAGTTTACTTTCGCAGGTTTCTGATTTGTACCTGTTTTCCGATAAAGAACATCACTCACCTTCTTCTTCTTCTTCTTCTTCTTCTTCTTCTTCTTCTTCTTCTTCCTCTTCTCCAGAAAAAGCATGTTATGACTAAGAATGACGGCAAAACCTATTCTTTAATGTCCCTGACTCTCACAAAAACAAATATAATTGATCAAATCAGAATTCATTATAATTTATCACAAATTTTCTATTTGTTGTTGTGGAACAATAGTATGCATGAAAGGGTTAAAGATAAAATCGTCGTCCTCTTTATTTGAGCTTATAGTTGTCTACTGAGAAGATAATAGATTATATAGAAGCATCTCGGTGATCAATCCACAACACTGATTATTTATTCTCGTGTTAGTTTTAGGGTAATAATCACTGTAGGAAACGCATTTTCAGAAATCAATTCATTGGTAAAAAGAATGTTGGCAAAAAAACTGCGATTATATATAATATGACTGAATCATTTGAAAGAGTTCACCTATATATGAAGTTCCCTCTCTGCTCCTTGTTTCCCTGACTGTACCAACATGCAGAAATGTAAATGTAATGGAAAAAACATCTTGCTGTACAACTCCCCACTTAGGATACCATTATAAATCAGGCCCCTAATTCACAGTAGTCCCTTACGTCTCAGTGGCAATGTTCCTTGTTTGAGAGAATAAGTTGATTAACTTATTTCTGTTCGTATCAGTCAGAGATACGGCCTCGACAATAAGTATCCATGTCACTCAGCGTTTTTAGAATATATATTCCAAAAGTCATATTGATCCGTCATTGGTTTAGGAGATTACCCTGTACATATATACCTAACATATATAAGTTAGTTTATTGTTAATCGCCTGAGTGCCGACAGGGTTGCTTAGGCATTTTGTGTAAGTCAGATTGCGCTAATCCTAGTGCGCTGTTTTTTCACACCTGACCTCACCTGACCTTGTGTCTAACCTCCTGGAGAGGAGGTAAATAAAATACCTAACATATATATATATATATATATATATATATATATATATATATATATATATATATATATATAAATAAATAAATAAATAAATGAATATATATATATATATATATATATATATATATTTATTTATTTATTTATTTTTTGGTACAGAAAAATTAGTACAACGTTAATACCGTCGGTTTCAATACCATCCGGCTCTCTTCAGCTTATGTTGTCACCTGTTTCAGAAATGTGAATTCACGTGTCACTCTCGTTTGGATGCGTTATTTGCTTTAGAGTGTTATGTATATTTGTTTAAAGTTAGTGTTAGGGAGATTTAATAAGGTTTGAAAAAAGGGGGGGGGTGAAATGTAACAGTTTAGATTTAAAATTGGAAAATATTTAAAAATATAAAAAAATAAAAAATGTAATAATATCTCTATACAAACCATGTGAGTCAATGTTTATAAGGAGCGTATATTTGGCCGTTACTGTTTTGAGGGTTAATTGTGTGTCTTCTAGAGAATGTTAAGGAGAGAACATTGGTTTAAGAGTTATACTTACGAAAAAAAAAGGTTAAAAAAACATACATTAAATTCAAATTCAAGGCCTGGATTAAAGGACTTTAAATCAATCCAAAAGAAATTTAAACTAAGATTTAACCTGTGTCCGGTCTTGGCAGCTTGTCAATCGATCTAAGGGCAGTAACTCTGCAGGGTTCTTGAATGATTCCTCAACTTACTCTCTTTCTGAGCTATATGACGTAATACCTTCTTGATGCTATAGTCATAGAGCTTACCTAATTTCACCTCGGGTTCAGCGAAAGTTATTCTCAAAGCACTTGTTTACCGAGCCTTAACTAAAATATCTACTCGTTGATCCACTCGTCCAATATTTAACAGTTTTAGAGCAAGGTTCATGTCGCGTTTCACGCACTTATTTATGTCCGCCTATGAACGTGATTTTAGTAATTTTTAAATTAAAAAAATTAAAAAATAATAAGTTCATTAGATTTAAATACGTAAGAAACATAAATGTACAGGAATAATCAACATAATTTAAATACGTGGAAAACATAAATGTCCTATCCATCCATGTGTATAATTCGAATAGCTTCACCACATGATTGAGAACAAAACTCCTCCTCAGGGATCGAAAGTAATTTAAGTGACCTAAAAAATTATAAGTTTTTTTCATATAAAATAAATACTATATTAACGCTCATTCATTAATTAAAAAGATCGGATAGTTCTCCGATTTTCGATCAGTTAGAGTTAGGGTTAGGGCTATTCATTTCATAAAAACAATTCCTTTCACTTTCATTGACTGACCCTAATTTTTAACCTTTGTTTACTTAATAACCATTAAAATGTCTAGAAAATATCTTCCATCTTAAGAAAAAGAAAGCCCTGTTTACTTGCACCCCCTCGTGGGCAGAGTTAGACACAAGGTTGTTTTTTTAATGTGAGGAAAATCCAGCTCCCCAAAAAGGGGCACTCTGCATTGGGACAAGAATTTAGATTGTCTCGATCTAGAAGGGTTGCTCCTTTACTGACAGAGGAAGACGAAATAAAGAGTAGTATCAGAACAGATATCACACTTTGATCCTAGCATGCTTTCAAGAATAAGCTATCACTTCAAAATAGATTTCTAAAAATATTTCCTCTCGTTCATTTATCATTAAACGACTAAATTGTAAAACACAAAAAAAGATGTTTTCTTATTCCAAAGGACATATACGGCATAAACACGTTGACACCGGTTCTCATAGATCACCAAAGTTAAGCAGCGTTGAGCCTGGTCACCACCAGATGGGTGACCATTTGAGAATACCAGGTGCTGTATTTCGGAGGACCTCTACACACCCTTGCAGGAATTGCAAAACCTAACGTCATCATCTCCTCTGACCGGGATGTACATGCGACTGTGGACCGCTTGTGGATTTAATATTCCCTAGAAACTTTCTCCTTCGGAGTAAGCCGACTTAACCCGCCCAGGGTGAATGCTGCTTCTGTTTCGTTTTTGTTTTTTCGTTTATTCCAAAGAGCACAAGTTTTTAAATAAATGGCGAAAACAAACAGCTGATATTACCGATGAACTAATAACAACAAAAAGAAGAAGAAGAAGAAGAAGAAGATGATGATGATGACGACGACGACGACGACGACGACGACGACGACGACGACGACGACGGCGGCGACGACGACGGCGGCGGCGGCGACGGCAAGGCGAGCTGAGCAAGTGAATTCCGAAACTTATTAAAAATTCACTAAACAATGCAGTTTCATTCAAAATGGCGTCCATATTCTGTTGTGTAAGCTGTCTGTCCATCGATGAAATGGCGGCAAAATAATTCTGGTCAGGGAACGAAAAGAATGAAAATGTCTCTCTGACAGGTGAACAGAGCTATTCAAATCACATCATGTTGGCGCGAATTTCTTTTCTCTCTTTCTTAAAATGTCGAGCAGAAAAAGTGAACAATGACGGATTTCCGTACGATGCGCCTATTCGATCGACGCATTTAGCGATGAAAATTCTATTTCGAACTTAAACTTGACAAACCAATGAAAATCGTACTTAGAACTTAAGCTTGAGAGACCAATGAAAATGCTATTTCAAACATACGCGTGACAGACCGACGAAAATTCTATTTCAAACATAAGCTTGACAGACCGACGAAAATACTATTTCAAACTTAAGCTTGATAGACCGACGAAAATGCTATTTCAAACTTAAGCTTGATAGACCGACGAAAATGCTATTTCAAACTTAAGCTTGATAGACCGACGAAAATGCTATTTCAAACTTAAGCTTGATAGACCGACGAAAATGCTATTTCAAACTTAAGCTTGACAGACCGACGAAAATGCTATTTCAAACATAAGCGTGACAGACCGACGAAACTCCTATTTCAAACTTAAGCTTGAAAGACCGACGAAAATGCTATTTCAAACTTAAGCTTGACAGGCGGACGAAATTCGTATTTAAAACTTAAAATTAATAAATCGATGATAATTCTATTTCAAATATAAGCATTTCAAACCGACAAAATGTTATTATAAACTTAAGCGTTAAAGACCAACAAAAATCCTATTTAAAACTTAAACTTAACAGATCGATGAAAAGCCAAACATAAATGACCCACAAAATGGTATAATAAACGTAAGCGTGAAGACTGGAACAAAATGCTATATCAAACTTAAGCTTTACAGACCGACGATGATCCTCTTTCAAACTTGAGCTTGATAAATTGACGATAATTCAATTTCAAACATAAGCTTGTCAAACCGACAAAATGCTATTAGAAACTTGAATGTAAAAGACAGATGAAAACGCATTTAAAACTAAAGCTTGAAAGATCGAAAAAAAATCCAATTTCAAGCTTAAGCGTGATAGACCAACTGACAGAGGCTCTTATAGATGTTTGGTCGCATCGAAAGTAAGATACGTCTATTCAAACTGCGCGTTTAGCGCTGAAAATGTGACCGACCTACCGTGCCTCTTATAAAGACGTGAAGTCGTATCTCCAAATATTCAGGAATTCTATGGCTTTGATTTGTTAATGTGAAGTGGGCGTGAGTTATACGAGATTTCAGGCACTTCACGTTTCTCACGAGAAGACGAGATCGGTTTGCGGACAGCTGAAAATGTTGTTATTGTTATTCTTAACTCACTCTTGAATGTTTTAGCGGACATGAACGAAAAAAAATCACTTGAAAAGTGTTTTACCAACATTTGTTTCTTTTTTTTTCTTTTTCATATTATGAAATGATTGCATAAATATTCATAACTATTTTTAAAAAATCCGTTCTCACATAGTGAACGTGTAGTTTCGCCATAAAGTAAAACCGGAAATTAAAAAAAAAACATAAGATATCCTAGACACCGCCATGGACCTTGTTTCCAGCCGGAAAATGCCGTTTTTTTTGCTGACTGATGAAATCATTTTCACTTTAAAAACAATGATGCGAACAAAAAATACGGAAGTCTAGAAGAAGTAGAATTTTAAATGCATGTACATCGTTTGTGTGAAAAGAATTGGTTTTTTTATTTTTATTTTTATTTTTGGCTAATAGAATAATAAAGGGACGACTAACGAAAGTAAAAATAATTTTATTATTTAAGCCAAAAAATGATAATCAAAACATCCATAAAAAATCAGAGAACTATCCGATCCTGATTTTCAGTACGTATTACTTAATCAATAAATGTTGATATAAAGTATTTATTTTATATTAAAAAAAAACTTACACATATTTTAGGTCACTTAAATTATTTACCCATAACTCAGTGATCATAAAAACCTGAAGGTGTGAATGAAACAAAATTAATGGTAGCTAATGTTTAAATCTCTCAAGATTTTAAAGTTTTTTTTGTTTGTTTCTATCTAAATTTTCGATTTTCTTTTTTATCATTAGCGAGAGCTGTCTTTAATTTATTTATTTCTATTTTTCATTCGCACCTTCAGGTTGTTATCTCTGAAATTTCAGAAATCTTAAATTTAAAATCTGTTAGCGTCGGCTAGCGTCTGGTCGGCGAAGATCACATTCACATTACATATTAACTTCTGGGATATAGAACAGTAGGCTTGGTCTGACGTAGCTGTTAAATGTGAGTGAGATAAATAATTAACAAAAAGATTCCATGTGTTTTTTTTCATACACTATTATTGATATTGTTCTATAATTATATTGAGCGTTCTACTCAATTTGTCCTGCAAAGTATTCTGCGGCGATCATCCTATATTAATCCTAACATGGATCAATCAATCAATCAATCAATCAATCAATATATATATATATATATATATATATATATATATATATATATATTATATATAGGATGAACGAAGTCATAGCGAGTCGAGGACAATATCACAAGAAAAAAGGAAAGGAAATTTATAGTAATATATTTCATCGTCGGAAGACATTCGATTAAAAACTTTTTAAATGAATTAAAAAACATAGACTAAAATTAACAAACTAAATCCCAAGGTACCTTTCAACCAACACATTTTCAAGGGAAACGTCGGCGAATATCGCTTAAAAACAGGGAAAAGAGTAACGTGTAGAAAAAAAACAGGGAGATTGAATATCGCCATTATAAACTGAAAAGGAATATATGGACGTAATAGGCAAAGTATTTTTTCTTTCCTTTTTAGAAGTCTCTAAATAAGTCCAATTTGTGAGACAACTCTTTTTGCCTACAGAGCGATGGCTTTCGCATTGTTACACTCACTGCCTCTAAAACCTTGAGATGGTGTTTGGAACGGGCTTTGTGTACAATGCGAAAACAACCATCGGAATACGCCTCACCGCAGTTTTTATTATAATACAAGTGCTGTCCAATGGATGACTCGTGGACTTGTTCAAATATATATATATATATATATATATATATATATATATATATATATATATATTCAGGTAGCGTTCTTTCATTTAAGCAAACATTGTTAGATATAAAAGAATTCTTTGCTTTTTTTTATTCCTTTTTTTCTTCTAATGTTTTATGGGTTGGGGAGCAGATGTGTTTTACCACATAATTTTGGGTCTTAAATTTCTTGTAGTAAACCAAAAAAATCCAAAATATTGTAGTAAAAAACAATTCCTGCCCAACTCATAAAATATCAAAAGAAAAATTGAAAAGATAAAAAAGGTATAACCAAGTTACAGAATTCTGTTATGTTTGACAATGTTTGCTTATATATATATATATGCAAAATAAAAATGGATTTGAGGATAAGCGAAACAACAAAACTAACAAAGATATAAACTCAAACACATATAAAAGCTCTACCAAGATATTTCAGTTGCTAGAAAGAGGAAAATTAATGTTCTTATAAACTCAACGCTTGAGAGGTAAAAGAGAACTTTAATGGAACACTCGAATACTTATGCATCTCATATAGAAAATGGGCCCTAGATATCTGAGAACTTCAACTGAAGTAAAATGAAACAAAAACGGTATATATATATATATATATATATATATATATATATATATATATATATATATATATATATATATATATATATGACATATCAGTTATATCATACTGCGATTTAATGTTAATTTCGGAGCAAAACATTTTGCATATGTTTCTGGCAAAAATATCCAGTCGGAATATGCAGTTTTTAAAATAAATTTTTGAATCTTTAAATATGGAATATTTAACTTCATTTTTCGTGAGAATTGGCTTCTCATAAGAATCAATCTGAACTATCGATCTACATAAAAGAATTGTTTTTATATTATCATATATATATATATATATATATATATATATATATATATATATGTATACATATATATATATATATATATATATATATATATATATATAACATTATTACAATCTGCATATGTAGTGATTCATTCCAACGAAATATAAAATCTATTGAGACAGACTTGCGTTTCAGCAGAGAGTAAGCGAGGAAACACACTTAGTCTGTAGAAACCTTCCTTAAACTGTTTACGTTGACTCGGACGTAAACATTAAAACTAAACCCGGTTAGATGCATCATGCACAACTCTTTACATACGATAACAGTAAGATTTCTACAACCAGTTCCTTTTACCAAAAACTAACTTCATGTTACACTTTATTTGGCTAATTGGATATCAAAGTCTATCAAACAAATGATCTTATATGCATATTTGTAAAAACTAATTTCGCCCTTTTTTTCTTTACAATAGAAGTTATTGACCGTTCCAAACTCAACTTGTAACATGTAAAACGTCATTATATCCAGTGTGAGAGAAGAGAAGGGAGGATGAATTGCTGTAACATGTTATCAAACTAAGAAGACCCAAGACGTTGATATGATGAACCGCCGTCCGGATAATCTTCGTGGATCAAAGAATCGGTCTTCATAGGGATCGAAATAATACTATTACTACTACCTATAATAAACTATAGTAGTGGTTAGATTTTCACTAAATTATACTACTACCACTATTGTTCTACCAGAGATACGGAGTCAGAAGGTATAAGGTCCGACTCCGACTCCTAAGATTCTAAAAAGGTCGACTGACTCCTAGAATTTGTATTATTTGCATTATTGAGACAGCTGTTCTCATCTTGGTGTTATTCTCACAACTTTTCGGCCGATGTAACCTCCGATCTTCTTCAGTTGCGTCTGGTCGAACTCAAGAATCAAGACGCACCTGATGAAGGTCGAAGGTTACATCGGCTGAAACGTTTTGAGAATAACATCCAAGATGAGAACAGTAGTCTGAATAATCCAAATAATCCAAATTATCAATCCTCATCTATAAAATTCCGAAACATGACTTCTTATAAAATATCCGACTCCGACTCTTCATCATTTTAAAGTCTTCTAATATCCAGACTGTCTGTTGATTCATATTAGTCTATCTAAATTTAGGAAAGATAAAATATAATTGAGAGCTGACAAAAGTCTTTCATATTAATATTGATATAAATACGTTTTAACTCGGTTTACTTTGCTTAGCACAATCAAATGTTCCCATTATTGTCCACCAGAGGGCGCACAATACACACTTTTTCTTTTAATATCTTTTGCACGATAGCATGGACATTTACACCTTTCTTCTACAAACAACACATGAAAATCTTTAAATATTGAAGAAAGAAAAACAGAACTTTTTGAAGAATAGTGACGTTTACATTGACAGTTTACCAAAAATGTGTGTTACATATACAGTCATTCATCACTGTGTACGGAATAGAAGAATTATATTTACAGTTACTGCACATCAGGTGTTGACTTTTATCTTATGTTTGATTGATTTTTTTGGATTACTACTATTGAGTGGGCAGTAAGTGGTGGAAATATGATATTGGGAACTTTTCGATCTATCTTTTTTATTCAATTAATATATCGATTATTATGCAGCAAATATTGTTCATTATTGATTTTTTTAAATTCGGAATATTATCGATTAACGGCCCAGATTAGAACAGATGTAGATATTTCTTGATATGTTTTTCTTAAATGGGTGTTGTAGTTTGCTTTAAGCACTATTCGTAGTGTGTAGAAAGTTTGGAATATCGAATGCGATATAAGGTTGAAGACACTGTGTGTCGGTTGAAAAAAAATACTATACAAGATAAAGGTAAATAAAAGAAGACAATATCGTAAAGTTCAATAATTTTCGATTGATTATTTATCTGTTGTACCGTTTTCGATCAATGATAATACTTTATCCAATATTTAATATTTCGGGTGTATACCTCCTTCTCAAAATTTCCAAAGTTCCCTCTTTTGCTCATAAACCAGAAATGGAAATGTCTGCGTTGTATTCTTTGAGTTGTCCCCCAGAAAATACATTATTGTTATTATTATTATTATTATTATTATTATTATTATTATTATTATTATTATTATTATTATTATTATTATTATTATTATTATTATTATTTATTAATAATAGTAATAATAACAATAATAATAATTTTTCAAAAGTTATTTTTAAAATTCCATATTCTGACTTAATATTTTCTCCATAAATATATGTAAGATGTTATTATTATTATTATTTGTACTCACTAGGAGTTCTCACACAGATCATCGTCAGTGATTGCTCATTGACAACAACCAGTGGTATTTCCTGGAGTCTGAGTGACAACAAGTCTCCCCAGACTTCCAGTGTTCTTCACCTCTTTTCGATAACGATGCGGTATCGCAACAGTCTCTTACCATTGATTTCTCACCGGTAAGGAAAATTGGTCTTCTCTGGGATTTGGGTGGCAACAAGCCTCCCCAAGATCTCTCTCTGCACTTTTCCAGTAGAGGTCTGGTTTGTGCTGTTCCTCCTCGGTCTTCTCATCCTCCTCGACCCTCTACAAATATATTATTATTATTATTATTATTATTATTATTATTATTATTATTATTATTATTATTATTATTATTATTATTGTTGTTGTTGTTGTTGTTTAATAGCGCTGGGTACAAATTGATGAGTTACTACTAATGTAACATTTCCGCTCGTTACAGTGATGAGTGATTGTCGACGTAACGCTTTTGCTGGGTACACAGTCAGTGTAAACGGAACGCTAACCTATATTTTTTTTACACGATGGCATGCAACTTTTACAGCTTTTTAGCAAATTAAACGCGAAAATCTTTAAATATAACCTCCCAAAATAGAAATTAAACACGTTTTAATTTTTTTGTGTATTAAGGAGCGGATCCAGGCGTCAAAGAGTACAGGTTAATCGGGCTGCCTCCGCGTTTCCCGGGCGTAAAATACGGCGGACAATTTTGTTTAAATGTATTTGAGATTCGTGTTTATTAGCAACGACGCAATGAATAAAAATCTGCAAATAGCTAACACTAAACTAAAAGAAATTAAGTCAAATGCTTTGGATAACCAATTGAAGGTAAAAGAGAATGAATTCATGGTTCCAGAGCTGAAATCGCTAATGTTTCAACTCAAAGAGGTTTAAAAAGAGCTAAATACTATGAAAGATAAACTGACTTGTCTTGAAGTTGAATGTCGAAGCAAAGAAGATATTTTTTTCTAAATTTAAATACGTGCTCCAAAATCAGAAGTCTACAATTAAAAAGCTGGAGGATATCAAATCTGAATTTGATTGAGACCCTCAGTTCTGTCATAAGAGACACCGAAACCAAATTAGGGAACGAATATCGGAAGACACTGATAGCACGCCCCAGGCAGAAGTTATGGTTACCAGATACAACACTTTCGAGATACAGCTACCTCAAGCAGCCTCAGAATAGCGTCAATCCAAAAAGGAAACGATACTATGACTACTGAGGAGGTAAGGCTTGGAAGGAGGTGTTATGGTACTTTACCTATAACGTACTTTGGACTCTCAATGTTGAATCAACTCCAGTCTATACTGGCAGTCAAGACTGACGTACCACCACTCTTGTTTCTCTGTTGTATTATATAGGGTGGGCAAAAATAAGGGTCCTATTTTTAAAAATTCATAACTTTTTTATTTATATATATATATATTTTTTTTTTTAGAATAAGTAAAGGACCCCTTCCGAAGCAAGCATGAGCCGTATTAGCCCTAAGGAACGTACCCTCATTTAGAAAACATTATTTTTGCTTAAAAAACTCAAAACAGTGTTAAAACAATACTTTAGTTTTTGTAAGTTTTAAGAAGTGTTTTTCGGCTAAAATTTGTTTTGTTTATTTCAAAAAATCTCGGAAGGGTCAGTCTACACACACATAAAGTTTGGTGAGTTTAACTTTTATTTTGTGGAAGTTATTCAAATTCAAGTTATTCAAATTTAAAGATAGGACCCTTATTTTGGCCCACCCTGTACTTTTCTTCAATATACTTGTTTTCTCTAAACTTCCGAGTCCGTGCCTTTCGTCCGGCCCCTTCATAAGGTCACAACATTATCAGACAATCTTTTTGCTCATTACATGTTTTTGGATGAAATCTGGAATATTTTTAGAATAATTATTATATTACATCATGAGCTCTAGTCGTATTGTACGCTATTGAGCTACTACATCAAGTCTTGTGTGCACTTAAGAAATTAAAAATATTTATTTATTAAGTAATAATTATATATATATATATATATATATATATATATATATATATATATATATCTGAGAGAGAGAGAGCAAATTATAATATAGACATCAATATTATTTGTCGAATGAGCCCTAATTGTTATGGTAATAAAGGCCTACATCTCTCTCGGTAATTATGACTAATTCGCCAATATTATTGAAGTTTCTCTCTCTCTCTCTCTCTCTCTCTCTCTCATAACTATATATATATATATATATATATATATATATATATATATATATATATTTGTCAACTAAATTTTAATCGAAATTTTAATCGTAAATATTTTTAATGTCCTTTCAACATTCAAAATAGACTTCGAATTAAAAAGCGGGTTAATTTCTCATTTTTATCACCCCCTTCCTCCCTTTTTACGATTATCATCACAGGAAACCACGACTAGATATCGTGGCCTTTTAACTTAACATTTTCTCTTACTTCCCCCTTTCCCTCTTCTTCACAGCGATTAATTATTAACGAGAATTCCTTCTTCTTTTTCCTCTATTTTTCCTTTATTTTAAGGCGGTGTGTAACTTTTTTCTCATCATTCAATTCCGAAATGTGTCTGTTTATGCGTCTGATGAGTCCCACGTAGGTCGAAATAATTGATAATGAGGACAGCCCTAATGTGGGTTTAGTTTATTTACTTTAAATTTATTCCTGCTTTGTTAATAAGTACATTGAGCTCTTTTACTCGGATTCCCATCGAAACCATTCAACTCTGCACACACACTCTCTCTCTCTCTCTCTCTCTCTCTCTATATATATATATATATATATATATATATATATATATATATATATATATATATATATATATTATTGAATAAAATACGTCATGACCGTTGGTTTTAGTGATATCTGATGAATCACTCACAGCGTGAGTGGTGGTTATAACAGATTAAAAAACACGTGTTTTATTTAATTATTATAACGCTCTGCCTGAGGAGGCATCGAGCACTGTCTGTAATATAAATCCGAACATTTGAGTCGGTTTTAAAAGCCAATACTCATATGGTGATAATTCTTGCATCGGCTGTCACGGTATTTGTAGAAATCCTCTACAACTTCTTTTGCGTGCTGGGCATCTTGTAGGTTTATTCCGCTAACACTAGTCAATAACACTAGTTTCCGTGGCAGTGTGATTACAATAAACTAAAATGGTGGTCAGGTATCTCCATGGATTATGCAACTTCCGATGTCCATCAGCCCGCCATTTAATTACTAGAAGTTTTACACAAATTATCAGCGATGATTGCTCACTCGCACTAACCGGTGGAGTTCCCTGAAATATGGGTGACAGCAAGTCTTCCCAGATTTTCAGCACTTTCCGTCTCTTTTGGTAATTATTACAAATCATTGTTGCGTTATTGCAACAGCCGTGTATCATTGGTGTTTCCTTGGCTCCGACCAATTTGGTGGCAATCAGCCTCCCCAAGTACTTCCTGCACCTTTCTTGTGGAGGTGTGGTTTGAGTTCTCCTCCTTGTTCTCCATCCTCATTGACCATTCACGATTTTTTCTGTGGCACCAGCCAAAGCTGGTGCAACCACATAGTGCGGCTATGTGTGGGAGGATTCCATTTTATGGGTTTTATCGCAGTTTTTTATTATTATTATTATTATTATTATTATTATTATTATTATTATTATTATTATTATCGCCCTGTCTGCGGAGATACCATTCGCCGACTACAACCCCATGCAGAGGGATCAAAAAAACGAAAACGTGGTGACGACTCGTGATGCCGTAGGAAGGGATTCTGATGGCTGAGCCATTTTTCAATACCAGCACTTCCGCCGGCTAGATGGAAGGTCGAAGAGGCCCGATCCGATCAATCGGCTGGTCACGTCACGCCCTAGTATCTATTAGTTTATCCCCAAACGGTATTATTCGATCTGATTCTTCAAAAATTAAAGACCTTATTTACCATATTTATTTTTTATTTTTTTGTCTCCAAAAATAGATACTAGAAATATGTGGTTATGGCTCAATCAGGTTGAGAGAAAAGAGGATTTCCAATGCCAAAGAGTAATGTTTTCAAAGAGTAATGTCTTCAAAGAGTAATGTTTTAAAAATATTAATGCTTTTCAGGGTGTAATGTTTTTTCTTGGAATGGTATTTTCTGAAAGTAATGTTTCCCTCTCTCATTAGAATTCCCTTCTAGGAGTAATGTTCCCACTTCCACTGTGATATTTCCTTCTACAAGCAATGTATTCGGAGAGCAATGTATTCGGAGAGCAATGTATTCTGGTTATCTAAAAGCAATGTAGTCTGGTTATCTAAGACCAATGTATTCTCGTTTCCTATGAGCAATATATTCTGGTTATCTAAGAGCAATGTATTCTGATCATTTAAGAGCAATGTATTCTGAGAGCAAGGTATTCTGAGATTACACTATTCTGAGAGCAAGGTATTCCAGAAATATGAATAATTATTTTTATTTGTACAACTTTATTCGGCATTAAATAACCCATAGAATGTTGATCTACCTTAAAACAAACCAAACCACACCAAAAAAACAATGGAGGAACTGTTAAGAAAAGAGAGACTATAATGTACTTTTTAAAGGCAATTGATCAATATACAAAAATATAAAGATCTGAACATATATAAATGCAACTTGATTCTGGCATTAAATGACATGAAAAAGGTTGATATGCCGTAAAACAAAACAAACAAAAAAACAAATTATTTTTATTATTTTTAGGAGTTTTCATACAGGTCATCATCAGTGATTGCTCACTGATAATAACTGGTGGTGTTCCCTGAAGTTTGAGTGACAACAAGTATCCTACGATTTGCAGTATTCTCCATCTCTTTCGATAACAATTGCAAATGATTTTTGCGTTATCGTAACAGACGCTTACCATTGATTTGTCGCTGGTAACCACCATTGGGCTTCTCTGGGATTTGAATGGCAATAAGCCTCCCCAAAGTCTCAGTATTCTCTGCATCTTTCCAGTGAATGTCTAGTGCTTTCCATCTTCGGTCTTTCCATCCTCCCTGACCCTTCACTACTATGTTGTGTGGTATCAGCCAAGACTGGTGCCATCACATTGTTGTTTGCTTCGTTTGGGGGGGGGGGGATAGGTATGAAATTTTAGCAGTTTTATTATTATTATCATTATTATTTCAGTTACTTATGTAAAGAAACCCCATTAAAGGCTTCAATTAAGTCATTCTTCTCTTTTTATTAACATACGTCAGTCGCTTATCTATATTTGAAAAAGTCTAGGATCGCTAAGGTTTACTTGAGAAAGCATGGGGTCGCTAATCTTTACTTGAATAAGTCTGGGGTCGTTAATCTTTACTTGGATAAGTCTGTGGTCGTTAATCTTTACTTGGATAAGTCTGGAGTTGCTTATCTTTACTTGAATAAGTCTGGGGTCGTTAATTTTTACTTGAATATGTCTGGGGTCGTTAATCTTTACTTGGATAAGTCTGTGGTCGTTAATCTTTACTTGGATAAGTCTGGAGTTGCTTATCTTTACTTGAATAAGTCTGGGGTCGTTAATTTTTACTTGAATAAGTCTGGGATCGTTAATCTTTACTTGAATAAGTCTGGGTTCTGTAATCTTTACTTGGATAAGTTTGGGGTCGTTAATCTTTACTTGGATAAGTCTGGAGTCGTTAATCTTTACTTCGATAGGTTCTGGGGTTGCTTATCTTTACTTGGATAAGTCTGGGGTCATTAATCTTTACTTGAATAAGTCTGGGGTCGTTAATCTTTACTTGGATAAGTCTTGGGTCGTTAAACTTTACTTGGATAATCTGGGGCCGTTTATTTTTACTTGGATAAGTCTGGGGTCGTTAATCTTTACTTGGATAAGTCTGGGGTCGTTAATCTTTACTTGGATAAGTCTGGGGTCGTTAATCTTTACTTGTATAAGTCTGGAGTCGTTAATCTTTACTTGAATAAGTCTGGGGTCGTTAATCTTTACTTGGATAAGTCTGGGGTCGTTAATCTTTACTTGGATAAGTCTGGGGTCGTTAATCTTTACTTGGATAAGTCTGGAGTTGCTTATCTTTACTTGAATAAGTCTGGGGTCGTTAATCTTTACTTGGATAAGTCTGGGGTCGTTAAACTTTACTTGGATAATCTGGGGCCGTTAATTTTTTCTTGGATAAGTCTGGGGTCGTTAATCTTTACGTGGATAAGTCTGGAGTCGTTAATCTTTACTTGAATAAGTCTGGGGTCGTTAATCTTTACTTGGATAAGTCTGGGGTCGTTAATCTTTACTTGGATAAGTCTGGGGTCGTTAATCTTTACTTGGATCAGTCTGGGGTCGTTAATCTTTACTTGGATAAGTCTGGGTCGTTTATCTTTATTTGGATAAGTCTGGGGTCGTTAATCTTTACTTGGACAAGTCTGGAGTTGCATATCTTTACTTGAATAAGTCTGGGGTCGTTAATCTTTACTTGAATATGTCTGGGGTCGTTAATCCTTACTTGAATAAGTCTGGGGTCGTTAATCTTTACTTGAATATGTCTGGGGTCGTTAATCTTTACTTGAATATGTCTGGGGTCGTTAATCTTTACTTGGATAAGTCTGGGGTCGTTAATCTTTACTTGGATGAGTCTGGAGTTGCTTATCTTTACTTGAATAAGTCTGGGGTCGTTAATTTTTACTTGAATATGTTTGGGGTCGTTAATCTTTACTTGGACAAGTCTGGGGTCGTTAATCTTTACTTGGATAAGTCTGGGGTCGCTAATCTTTTCTTGGATATGTCTGGGGTCGTTAATCTTTACTTGTATAAGTCCGGGGTCCTTAATCTTTACTTGAATAAGTCTGGGGTCGTTAATCCTTACTTGAATAAATCTGGGGTCGCTAATCTTTTCTTGGATATGTCTGGGGTCGTTAATCTTTACTTGTATAAGTCCGGGGTCCTTAATCTTTACTTGAATAAGTCTGGGGTCGTTAATCTTTACTTGAATAAGTCTGGGGTCGGTAATCTTTACTTAGATTAGTCTGGGGTCGTTAATCTTTACTTCGATAAGTCTGGGGTCGTAAATCTTTACTTTGATAATTCTGGGGTTTCTTATCTTTACTTGAATAAGTCTGGGGTCGTTAATCTTTACTTGAATAAGTTTGGGGTCGTTAATCTTTACTTGGATAAGTCTGGGGTCGTTAATCTTTACTTGAATAAGTCTGGGGTCGTTAATCATTATTTGGATAAGTCTGGGGTCGTTAATCTTTACATCGATAAGTCTGGAGTTGCTTATCTTTACTTGAATAAGTCTGGGGTCGTTAATCTTTACTTGAATAAGTCTGGGGTCGTTAATCTTTACTTGGATAAGTTTGGGGTCGTTAATCTTTACTTGAATAAGTCTGGGGTTGTTAATCCTTACTTCGATAAGTCTGGGGTCGTTAATCTTTACTTGAATAAGTCTGGGGTCGTTAATCTTTACTTGAATAAGTCTGGGGTCGTTAATCTTTACTTCGATAATTCTGGGGTCGTTAATCTTTACTTGAATAAGTCTGGGGTCGTTAATCTTTACTTGGATAAGTCTGGGGTCGCTAATCTTTACTTGAATAAGTCTGGGGTCGTTAATCTTTACTTGAATAAGTCTGGGGTCGTTAATCTTTACTTGAATAAGTCTGAGGTCGTTAATCTTTACTTGGATAAGTCTGGGGTCGTTAATCTTTACTTGGATAAGTCTGGGGTCGTTAATCTTTACTTCGATAATTCTGGGGTTGCTTATCTTTACTTGAATAAGTCTGGGGTCGTTAATCTTTACTTGAATAAGTCTAGGGTCGTTAATCTTTACTTGAATAAGTCTGGGGTCGTTAATTATTACTTGAATAAGTCTGGGGTTGTTAATCTTTATTTGGATAAGTCTGGTGTTGTATATTTTTACCTTGTAGCAATATTTTTAAGTGTGGGTGTGTTAAAATAATGTTAGAAACGGAATTAACCAATTGAAGGTGTAATAAAGTAAAGAGGAATGTTTCATTAGAAGTTAAATCTAACGTGTCAGGAAATTGAGTCGTATACAGGTAGTCTCCAGTTACACGTAGCGGATAAGTTAATGAAAAAATTCTCTTGTTTCTGGGCCGCAACGGGGAACGGCCGTATTTGGGATTACGGTTCGTTGATCTTTACCTGATCCTATAAAGTTATAATTACTGTCTGTTTATTAAGTCTTTTGTTTTTTTTTGTTCACGAATTCTTTCTAGTGTTTTGGAAATAGACCACGCGTAGTTTATTGATAACCTGTAAAATTATAGAAATAAAAATAAATAAAAATAGGAACATTTAGAGGTTGGTTAAGGCTGCACATGCGTCTGCATTTATTTCCTGTAAACACCGGATGTGCCTTGAGATGGTTAAAGACTACATGAGTACATACTTCGGCTCCCACCCCAAATATTAAATATTATAAAATTTAAAACAAAAAATAGAATATAATGGTGATAGGGTGTTATAGGCTGGGCGCAACTATAGACCAATAATGTGTATACTAATGGTGGGTTTTCCTGCTAGTGTTTTATAGAACAAATGTAGGACATTTTGCCTGGGGTGTGTGGAAGGTTTCCCCTCACCAGTTCCATCCTGGATCCGCTGCTGATATTCACCCATCCATCTTAGTTCAAAATTGTAAATATATATTTTTTTAATCCAGTATTTCTTTCTGCGCCATTTTGTTTTCTCCCCACGGTCCATGTCTCGGTGAATGTACATTTTTCTCTTTCTGTCTTTTTTTTTCTTTCTCTCTTTCTTGTAGCGTTTCAGATATCTCATTACGCCTGTCCCGGAGAAGAGAAGAAAGAAAACCGGCAAATCGAAGAAAACCAACGCCCGTATATAATAATAAATGAATGAATAAATATATTTCCTCCCTTTTTTTAGCGAATCAAGTACTTGTTGACGCCCGTACCGGAGAAGAAGCGCAAAAAAACAGGTCAATCCAAGAAAACCAACGTCCGAATAAACGGAGGAGCAGGAGAGCAGGTGTAGATGGCTTCAAACCGGAGGGGACGCCCTCAGTCGCCCACCCTCAAAAAAAAAAAACTTCGTCTGTATCGCCAGAAACCCCGCCCCAAGTCGTCTTCTGGGGACGGGGTTGGGGGAATAGGGTTATTTTAATTTTATTTTTTTATATATTTTATTTTTTTTTAATTATTTTAAATTATTGCTTTGCATATTTTTTCGGATCTTTTATACGACAGGTGCGCCTTCGAAAATCCACGTTTTTCTTTGGCTTAGGAGCTCCCTATATTCACTGTAGTAGCCAATGAAAAGGGGGCTTCAGGTCGCCTTCGACTACGATCGATCTATTTTAGGAGCACAAAAATGGGGAAATAATACTTTATTTGTGCTTTATCATCGACAGTTAAAATCCTTCAAAATAACTTTGAAATTTCCAAGACTCGCAAAGTCAGCAAATTCAGACCATTTTGTCGTATGTATTAATGTTTGGAATAAAGCGACTACTTGTTGACTGTGTCGTAAAACTTAGAAATTTGAATTTAATTTTAGAACCTTCAAACTGTCGATTATAAAGTCTGGCTTCAATTAAAGTTTAAATAAAAAGAAGTCAAGTATTATGGTTAATTTGTGCTGCTAAACTAAAGAAAAATACCCCAAGTCGTATCAAAGTACCATTCTTTCTTTGTTTTCTTTTTTTTCAGACGGCTGGACATAATAAAAGAATTTTAAATATTCGACGTAGGCGATTAATTCTAATAGTTACCCTGACAATTAAAACGTTTTGTGTTTTTGTATCTTGCTTTTTTTATAAAGGAAAACAAAAAAACAATGTCCATAATTTTTCTATCAAATTACTGTCTATCTATCAGCGTGCCTGTCTGTATTTTTAATTAATCTATATAATCTGTCAATCAAATGGTCTACTTATATATATATATATATATATATATATATATATATATATATATATATATATATATATATATATATATATATATATATATATATATATATGTATGTATGTATATATATATAATTCTTAGTTTTGTTTAGTAGAAAGATATTCAACAGAGTGCTGGATTATTTAAATAAAAGAGCATGATATTTATTTATTAATAATGTTACAGGGGATAACATGAAATCAACATAGCACCATAGGTTTCAAGCCGTGAGCGGACTCGGATTGAAAAATATGGCTGAAGATAGCCGGGTAGCGATGTTAATAAATATAAA
>OY744517.1:135527834-135862834 GCA_963556195.1 Sepiola atlantica
ATATAGTTTACTTCAACATAATAAATGTAATATGGAAGAAATATACAATTGCAATATAGAAGCTAACAAATGGTACACTTCATTTTTTTGCAACAAAAAAAGACATGGCGTTTATTAAAACATTTTTGTTAAAGCTCAGCGTGTTCTCTGTGGAGATCAATTCATATCGCTAATCTTTCAGAAGCTGAGCGGCATAGTTTAGCGCACAGCTCCAACGGAAGTTGATCTATGGCAGATCGGATGTGTACCTTAAGTTTAACGATGCTATAAAACATATACGATTTCCGCTTTCCAATGGTACATGAAATAGAAGAAATGATTAAGTATGAACAAAGTTACAAACAAAAGAAAATATATAGTTACTTATAATGGACCAAGTATAATCTAATATTAATGTGCCTGTAATAAGTATATAATACACGTGACATATGACGTTGTGGTCTGCGTGGTAAGTACTAAAATTAAAACAAAATAATACAGAAAAATGATAAATGATTTCCCAGAATGCAAAGCGTGAACAAAATAGCAACGATGCATGAACTTTTGTGTGACCTTCAATAAAGCAAAAAAATGTGAATTGTTGTTAATATCACATATATAATAAAATAATTTTTGTACATGGTGTACAGGAAATGTGTAACAAATTATTTTAAAATACTACTAATATATACTATCCAGGTGTTTAAATATATATATATATATATATATATATATATATATATATATATATATATATATATATATATAGAGAGAGAGAGAGAGAGAGAGAGAGAGAGAGAGAGAGAGAGAGAGAGAGAGAGAGAGAATGAAAGGTCCACACTGGACAACGCACTTCTTTATGTTTTTTTAAATAAATTGTTATTTATTTTATATATAATGATATAAACAATTTTGTTTAAGATAAATTGATTAGAGTGCTCAATTACCAGGGTGAAAGCCTAATATATTTATTAAATAAGATATTTACACATAAAATTTATGTTATACCAATTGTTTTCTGTTGATGAATCAGCATTTATCAATGACGTACCAACTTTGCCTTCGAAATGTTTGGGTTTTTTTCAGTGAAAAGCCAATATTTCAAAGGTGAAGTTGCTACGTTATTGATAAGTGCTTATTCATCAGGACAAAACCATTTGTATCATCACATAATGCTTTACTTAAATATATTATTTAATAAATAAGTGTGTGTGTGTGTGTGTGTGTGTTGGCATAGATGGGGATGGATTAATAAGCAGAGAACAGACTTAATTAACACAGAGTCATGCTTCTGTCGATTCAATATTTCGTTTCAATTACGAAACTTTGTAATAGAATAATCATTTATTGAAACGAAGTCAGATTGAATACACAAAGGGTTAGATGCGGCAATGTGAGAGAAATTATGGTTGGTAGTGATACCCAGTAGTGTGTTGAAAAAAATGATTGGTGAAAGATAAGTACATCTTTGTATTTTTAATCTCACTTTCCTTCCCACTACCACTTAAAACTTTTTGTATATTTAATCTGACTTCTTTTCAATAAATGATGATTCTATGACAAAGTTTCGTAATTGACACGAAATATCAAATCAATAGAATCATGACTCTGTGTTGATTTTTATTGTGTTATTTTTTTCCGTTCTATTTAATTTGTTATTTGTTTATTATTGTATTCCTGTCTATACATACAGATTTTGTTGAATATTTATTTCTTTAAACGAACTTTCACACATACACACACACACATATATATATATATATATATATATATATATATATATATATATGTAAACAAGCCACGCGTGCATGATCCCCCTCTGTATGTGACTCGATGTGGCGAGTGTAAAATGCAATAAATTTGGGCAATTTGGGGCATTTTTGACCCCCTGAGAGCGCGAACCAGAATTTTTCTGAGGTCAAGGATGCTCATTTTATATACAGAACAATTGCCTCTACATTTTGGCCAAGTTTCAGAAAAATTGAATGGATGGATCAAACGTTATGGGAGAAAAGGGTCATTTTTTGCCATTTTGGGGGCTTTTGACCCCCTGATGGCGCGAACCAGATTTTTTCCAATGTCAGCGATACTTATTTTCTATTAGGATCAATTGCCTCCACATTTTGGCCAAGTTTCAGAAAAATTGAATGGATGGATGAAAAGTTATGGGGCAAAAAATGTCATTTTTGGCCATTTCGGGGCCTTTTAACCCCCTGGGGGGCTAATCAGATTTTTTTTTTAAATCGGAGAATGTCACTTTCTAACCTGACCAAAGTTACAACTTCATGCAAAATTTCAGAGAAATTCAATGGATGTTTGCGGAGAAAAATCCGGACGGACGGACGGACATGCCTTAAAACATAAGTCCCCCGACTTTATAAATCGGGAGACCAATAATATTGAAATGAGGCATTGCTAACATTAACTATATAGCACATATATTTTCTTTGTATATATACAACATCCTTCTATATAATATCGTCGTAATGTGGTTCTTAGCATTAAAATAACCCATAGCAAAAGAATAAGGACTACACTTCTGTACTCTACTTATCAATATACTTACTCATCAATTTTCTACAAACCAATCTTGATTTACCGTATAGATTTATCTGTGTAGTTTAAATGCAATGAGTGGTTCAAACGTTTTGAAAATCATCAACCGTTGTGTATTTCATGTAAATGACAATATCATTAAGTAAATAAATAAATAAAAAAAAATTTTTTTAAATATTCTCCCAAATTTAAATTCCATATTTCATTTTAAATAATAATAGAATTAATAGTTAATGTCCTAATGTATGGTCGGAAACTGTTTTCGAAATTATTTCTCAAACAACAGCTGTTCTGCTAAAATTGTGCTGATCTCATTTTCTTGAGTAAAAGCAATCCAAATATTAGGTGTTTACTGATTACCGTATTTCGCGTAAAAGTTAAAATGAAGCTAAACATGGCTGCGCGTTTTGTTTTTTTTTTTGTTTTTTTTTGTTTTTTTTTGGGGGGGGGGGGTCAGAAAATTACGTAAGGTGGATAACTTTACGTGTCTTCCCTAGAAAAATTGCGAAATGGCAGATAAACGCGTTGAATTATCTGCCCGTGCGCAATTATATTCGTCATGTTTATATTCATTAAAAAGAAAAAATGTAATTTTAAAAAAATAATAATAATAAATAAATACATAAATAGATAATAAATACTACTATTACTACTACTACTACTACTACTACTACTAATAATAATAATAATAATAATAATAATAATAATAATAATAATAATAATAATAATAATAATAATAATAAAAACAAGAACACCATTATTAACAACACGAGCAACAACAACATTGTCCACTGATAATACATACTATCTTATAAAACTTACAAATTTCTAGCTAGTTAAACCTAGTTACTTCCCCTTTTTTTCTTAACTCTCTGATTTATATTTTACTAACGCCAATACAGTCTCTACTAAAAATACTCAAGATGAACACGAATTAATTCCTTGTAATTGACGATGTATCACCCATTGTTTATATCTTTTATCAACTAAAATAATGATATTCAGCAAACGCTTTATATTTCTAATAAACACTTACGTTATTATTTCTGTAATTGTTCGGACTCTCTCTCTCTCTCTCTCTCTCTCTCTTCCCCCCTCTCTCTCTCTCTCTCTCTCTCTCTCTATATATATATATATATATATATATATATATATATATATATATATCCTAGTATTTTCAACACAACGTTTCAACTCCCCAAATTCTGCGTAATTTCCTAATGTATGGTCGCTTATTATTTATGGTGAAATGGGTTGCAGCATTACTCCCAAGCAACTTATATTGTAATAAAATCATGAGTCATGCCATTTTTCTTTAATAAAACAATATTTAACAAATATGAGATGTTTACCGTATTTTTTGCTAATATATACGAATTAGCCGATTATTTTTCATGGCCTATTTTTTTTTTAGAAATCTACACCAAAAACAAAACAAATTTAGTGAATATTAAAAATTATCTATACTTGTGCTTAATATATATATATATATATATATATATATATATTATACGAACATTCGTGGCTACATATGTGCATACATGTTTCATCTGCGACTTCATTTAAAGTCCATCTTCCTCGGGTCATAGTCGATATATATTTTTATATTCACTGTGGCCCGAAGAAGCTGGGCTTTGAATAAAGTCGCAACCGAAACATGTATATACGTATATATATATATTTTAAATTAGGCGATTTCAGTTCTGCTTCATCTCGGGTAAAAAAAAAAAAGTATGCGTCACCAGTGTTCACACTAATATTCTAAGTCATAGAAAACAACGTCTCATTGGAAAGTTTTAAAAAAAAAACAAATAAGAAAGAAAATTTCTCAAACTAGAAAGTTAAAAAAAGAAAAGAAAAAAAGTATCCATTTTTATAGAAATAAGAAAAAAAAGAAAGAAAAAGTTTCATTATGCAAATATAGTGAATGGATTTCTTTTCGAATTCATTTCAGACCGCCGGAAGTTGTCTGATTGCTATTGGCTTTTTCCTTGCCTCTAAACACTTGAAATGGTTTCGTCCGCCAGTTTTTTACTGAATGCTTTCTATCCCGTCACGTAATATATATATATATATATATATATATATATATATATATATATATATATATATATATATATATATATATATATATATATATTACGTGACGGGATAGATACTTTTATATATATATATATATATATATATATATATATATATATATATATATATATATATATAGTACACATTGGTCTTTATTATAGAGTGTAAGATCTTGTTTTTAAGTGACGGATTTCGGTTGACCCAGCATGGCAGTCGTCGAAGTCAAAAACACTGTCAATGTTTAGTCAAATCTAGTCGTGGTATCGTGGGACAAGTTTAATATCCCTGAGATGGTGTGATTTCTTTTCAGATGTGTCATTTTCAAGTAGAAAGTAACAAAGACAACAAAAGTAGCGATGCAGGAATCGGCATCTTACGCATTTTATAATTTTTAAATATTTTCTTGTTTGTCGCCGTCATATTGAATCGTGTTGCTCGAGTGAATTGTTGTCGAAGGGTTTGTTTTGTTTTCAAGTAATTAGAATGGGAAAATTCAACAGTTCATGCTTCAAACGTTTCCACGCACGTGCCTACATTCCTAACACTAACAGACATGCACGCACGCGCACACACACATATAGACAAATGAGTTTGCTGTATCAATACACACACACACACACAAAAACACACACAAACACACACACACACATACACACACACACACATATATATATATATATATATATATATATATATATATATATATATATATATATATATTTATATATATATGTGTGTGTGTGTGTGTGGGTGTGTGTGTGTGTGTGCATTTAGGCAGCATTTTTTCATTTAAGCAAACATTTTCAAACATAACAAAATTATTCCGCTTAATTATACCTTTTTTTACTTTTTCAATTTTTCTACTGATCTTTTTTTACACATATGAATACGGCAGGGATATTCGCCATTATAATTCGCAGACGGACGTTCATGGATAATCAATAGTTATATCCATAAATTCTACACACACACACACAACCACACACACACACACACACACACACACACATATATATATATATATATATATATATATATATATATATATATATATATATATATATATATATATATATATAATGGAAATATGGAAATAATATTCGAACGTGATGGAAAATGAAAAAGGATAAACCAAAATTATTTATGTATTTATCAACGGTTCGTCTTGGAAATCTTGAAATAAAGATAAAACGTTGATGAATACATAATTTTTTTTCACATATATATATATATATATATATATATATATATATATATATATATATATATATATATATATATATATATATATATATGAAAAAAAAATTATGTATTCATCAACGCTTTGTCTTTTTTTGTATATATATATATATATATATATGTGTGTGTGTGGGGGGGGTGTTTAATACATTGAATACATTAAATTTAAGGTTATTAATCCACCACTTATACGTTGTTCCCGATGGTAGCATATTTTTTTAAATCTCTCTCTCTCTCTCTCTCTCTCTCTCTCTCTCTCTCTCTCTCTCTCTCTCTCTCTCTCTCTCTCTGGCAACTCGTTCAATATAATAGAAATCAAGAAAAATAAAAAATAACAAAAAGCGTAATAACTTATCTAATTATTTCAATGTTATTTCTGAAGCAATTACCAGTAAAAATAAGAAGTCATTTTTACTCCCTACGCATTAATTTGGTCAAGGAAACTAATATTAGAGTCACACTGAATCCGATAATGTAAGGTTGGTAAGTGTGTCTTTAGTGGTTTCTAACTTTTAGCCGGACATACACACAATTACGATGTTCGTTCATATAATAGATGAATTTAATTTCAGGAATGTTCCCATTTTTCATCTGATTATCATACGTGGTCTCATTTTTTTGTTCTGCCCGCGCTCATTTTTTTTCAAAGATTTTGAGTAGGAAAAGATCGTCTTCTTTCTTGCAATTAAAATTGTTCTTATATTATTAGTAGTAGTAGTGGTATTATTATTATTATTATAATTATTATTATTATTATTATTATTATTATTATTATTATTATTATTATTATTATTATCATCATCATTATTATTTTCATCATCATTATTATTTATTTATTTATTTATTTATTTCCGTATTTATTTTAATCCATTTGATTGTACATATCGTTTTTGCTTTTTATAATCTTTCCTTTATTTATGATTTGCTTTTTAAAATATTTTATCAGTTGGTTGAGTTTTATAACCCGAAATAATATTAATTTTTTTATTGTTAATCACCGTTATAACCGATTTTCCTTGATTTTTCAAAGATTATTGACAATTATGCTAAATTTGTTGTTTGAATTATCAATCTCTAGTATCTTGTTATAATTAATATTTATTGTTATGGCATTATTACGCAAATTATATAACATTAAACTAATTTATTCGTTGTTTATCTGTGACTATATAGTGGCACCAAACGTGGTGGCCGTAGGTGCCGTGGAAGTCACTCAAAGTTGTATCCTGCTTGACTCGCCACTAAGTGTAGTCCGGTGCCACGAGGACCGCATGCGTTTCGACTGGTTGCTCTGTCAATCGTTTTACGCCCACGTTGTGTTTGAAAGATCTGCAAAACTTTGGTGTTGGCGCAGCTTTGTCATGAACTTGGGTAAGTAGTCAGTCGGCAAGTCCTCTTTAAGTCGGCTTTAGTCCGAAAAAGTATTTACTTAATCCATGGATAGGCTTTTTCGTTGTGCCGTATCTGACAGGTTGTGAGCAAGCAAGCGGGACAAATGTTTGCATACAAAAATGACAAAGACATGTTTCATCTTTAAAAGATATACTTTATTATACTTAATTAACACTGTGGGTCCATTTCCTAACTAAAATATAAAATAGGCATAGGCACTTAATTTTTTACATCCTTCGGTGTTTCTTTACAGCTCTCTACTAACTTTCCACCTCAGAAATAGCTCTCATATAAAACCAACCCTCCCATGACACATTCAACCAACTATAAGCGCCGTGTTTACTCATGCTTAACCTTTGAAAGTTCACATGTTAAAAACGACCTGTCAATATCGTTTTTTGATAACTCAAATTCAAAATGTGTAGCTAAATTCTTTCTCCAGTTGTGCCTACGAGATGACACTTCAACGTATTTTAAACAAAGCTTATATTGTCAATCGTCGTTTGATACAAATAATGGTGTCATACATTTTTCTACACTGTCAAATGTTTTAAAACACATATCACTATATATTATAGCAGTGTTTATGTGGAGAACAGGACTTTCTTTTTTATTTGAATCTGTTTAAAGTAGTGTAACGTCCCAACAATAATCTAAGATTTTTTATTTCTTAGTTCGTTTTTATTTATTTATTTCGTATCAACAGCGTCTCTTCGCACGTTACTTTTAAACTTTCTATGTTATTCTTTTCTATCATTCGCATCCATTCTAGTAAAGTAAATTCGTTTTAATGATATGACCTTTTTTATTCTGTTGTTGACTACGACAAACTATAAAGACGGCAAATGAGACATGTATATATAGATTAAACATACAATTAAATACATTATTCCTAATCACAGAAGAATGCACACGATTATTCTTACGAATGTAAACAATAGTTGTCTCGATCCTTTCTAGAAGTAGGTACTTTAAAGATGCATCACATGAAGGTTACCAACATTTTTATTTCTTTTTCGTTTTTTATTTCCTACAAACAGTTTTCTTTATACGTTACTTTTAATCTTTCTATTTTGTTCTTTACGTTAATGAAAAAAAATGTATTAATCAACATGGTACACCCTGTTTGACGAACACGATTATGTTGTTAGTATTGATTTCCTCGATTCTTTCTAGAATCAGATACTCACAGGATGGAACACATAAAGGTTACCAACATCCGTAAGTGAAAGTGCTACTATGGAACAGACTAGATTCCAGCCTGACATATCTAGTTCGTCAGACCGCTTCGTTATCTACTCCATCAAAGGCACCTCTCAGCCTTTATGCTAATAACAGTATTTTGAAGTTGTATGTTTCTTTTTCGGATGTTGAATTGCTGTTGTTAAATATCTCAGTTTTGTTGTACGACTGAAAATAAACATCCTCTTGAAACAGCTTGTAACGACTTTAATAACTTTAATATAAACATTTCAAACCCGTGTCTATTGATTATAAAACAGTATTTTGAATTTGTCTGTTTCTTTTCCGGATGTTGATTTAATGTTGTCAAATACCTCGGTTATGTTGTACGCTGCTAATAAACACTGTTTTGAAACAGCTGTAAACAACTTTAATACCTTTAAGATAAATATTTCAATGTGGTTTCCATTGATTATTAAACACATGTTTCTCTGATGAAGGTTCATGGAAGACATTTTTCAGGAGTTTATGTTTTATTGCCGTTATTTAATATCATCAATTATTTATGTTTATTGAATTATGTTTATTTTTTGTATATATATATATATATATATATATATATATATATATATATATATCATCTGAAGAATGATTCACTTTTTTATCTGTTATTTAATTAAAGTTTCAATCAAGAATTCACAGTGTTTACTGTCTGCTTGATATGTGTGAGTACTCATTAGCATATTTATTTACTAATGAGTACTCACTTATCAAGGCTGAAAGCCACTCGAGGATAAGGATTAATGAGATGAATAGATTCACAGTTCAATGATGATGAATATTATGATAGGATTGAAAATAATGAAAGGAATTAATCAAATTTGATGTCTTATGAGAACGGTTTATGACATATGTTTATTGAAATTAGATTTAAGATGATCATGTTATAGCCCTCAGAGAAGCAATCCCGTGGTAACGTGTTCTACACGGACGAAGAAAGGGGAGTTCTCTGCAGCTGCTGAAAGAAAGAAGAGTTTTTGTTGTAAATGTCGTAAACGGAAAATAGACTGAAGTTCACCATAGAAATGACTATAGAGAAGAGTGAGACTAGCAACGTCTCTTCTGTGATAAAGGGGGGCTGTCAAGGCGAGAAAGAGTGCTCTGAGCAGTACCTCCCCAGATATGGCAGCAGTACTCCATCTTAGAACGGCCATGACTCTTATAGTGCCGAATGACCATGAAATGTACATAATATTAATAAATATGTACAATTTTCAAAAACAGTATTGACGTTTGTATTCCTGGGTGTTTGTAGTTGCGTGGAGCAAGGTAGTGTTGATTATCAGATGGACACAAAACAGCGTTATACAACAATAAACGTCTTTCTTTATTCGATGCATTATCACTCGCAAGAATTACAGTTATTTCATTAAAGACATTGTCTTCCGACCGTCTTCAAGTTAACGCCGGAGAAAAAATAGCAAGAGAGAAGTTAGCATTCTGAGCTGGGTATGATGGTTTGTTGATCACGTTGAAGTTAATATTGCGCTCTGCCTTGCGAGCCTTCGTTCCTTGGTTTTATTGATGAGGCCCGCCTATGATTAGCATGATCTGGGACTCTCCTGGTATGGTACTCATCCAAAATATAAGCTGTTTTTCCTTAACTCACACGGGGTACCATTTTGACGTTCTCTAAATAATTCTACACTCGGAATACATAGACCCATTAATAAGAGTTATAGTTTAACTTTATAATACGCCATGCGCTGTTTACAAAATATCCGCAAACGTAGATATACACATGATCTCTATAACAGATCAAAAGATCTATTCCATATATATAACAATTGCTACAGGTATATATATATATATATATATATATATATATATATATATATATATATATATATATATATATATATATGGGGTTACAGATTAACAAACTAAACACATACCAAATAAGATATTATTTCGACCAAACTTGGTCTCATCAGATCTGAACTGCATGAGATTTTATTAGGTCAAGTTTGACCAAAATTAAGGTTTTATCTGGTATCTGTCAAGTTAGTTATACTGTACCCATAAAAATCTTCTCTGTACTTTAAGCATATTGAGCTTTTTATTCAAATATATATATATATATATATATATATATATATATATATATATATATATATATATAATTTGATATTAAACAAGGATTTCCATTATAATTGAACACAAAAGAAAACTTCAAATTGATATGTATGCATATATATATATATATATATATATATATATATATATATATATATATATATATCGGTTATTTACTTTATATCGACAAATAGAATTTCCGGTATTTGCAACCTCTTCAGGGCAACTACACTATTCAACTATGAATGTAAGCCAAACAACCCATGTATATCTATATGCAACAGCTCTAGTAATAACTAATTTAGTATCGAGCACTATTGGAACGGTTATATACCAAACATAAAATAATTATAAGTCTAAACTTATGCTATATATATATATATATATATATATATATATATATATATATATATATAATTATTTTTATTTATACAGGCATTTACATAATCTGAGACACTGGTATGTTGATGTTATCGATGAACAGTTGTTAGAAACTGAGATCTCATCGGGTAGAATCAAAATCTGATCCTTTCCTTAGGTCATATTTGGAAAGAATCTTTATACGCCCAGTTGAAATTCTTTGGATTTTTATTTAGTGGATGTTTACTTTACCTGGATTACTATATATATATATATATATATATATATATATATATATATATATATATATATATATTCATTTGCAACTTGTCAGCATTACTCATGAAAAAGCTCACGCAACAGTTGAGTGTAATGTTGAAATAGATTCTTTAGTTTCAGGTTTGCTCTTATATATATATAGAAAATAGTATATATATATATATATATATATATATATATATATATATATATATATATATATACACTATTTTCTGTTAAATATATATATATATATATATATATATATATATATATATATATATATATAGTCTCGGAAGTTTCTCAACCATTAAAACTATATAAAGAAAACATTTTAGTCCCAAGTCGTTCAGTAGAAAATCACTCATGTAATTCAATTTATTTTTTGTAGTTACTATATTAGTTTGCTTCCAAGAATTTACACTAGTCTTAACATTATTTAAGGGATCATCAATTGTTTACCATATATATATATTTAACAGAAAATAGTATTGTACCTTATAAAGAGAGCGATATAGAAATCACTAATTTAATGTATTTTATACAGCTTTTCATATATATAAATAAATCTGTCCATATATCTCAGACTGTTCATATCTATTTTACCCTCTATCTATCTACATAAATATTCTGTATATATATTTTTTATGTTTGTCTCAGCCCTTCCTTATCTACTTTCGTATGTCGAGTCTCTTCATAGCTATCGTTCGTATTCTAGTATCTATCTCAATGTATTCATATTTATCGATTTAGTTATTTAGTTATCTATTTCATTGTATTTTTATATCTACATATATATATATATATATATATATATATATATATATATATATATATCCTATCTTTCTCTATCTCGCTATATATAAAATTAGCCTTCTCTTTCCTTTGTCTATATCAATTCTTTTTACCTTCTTCCTCTTTTCGTCCTTCTCCTCCATCCTTTTCTTCCTCCTTTTTATTTTTCTTCTCCTCTTCTTCACCACCTCATTCTTCTCGTTCTTCTACCTCTTCTTCTTATTATTATTATTCATCTTCTTTTTGTTCATCTTATGCCTTCCTTTTTCTCTTTCTTCACTTTCTTCTTCCCTTTTCTTATACTTTCCCACTACCCTTCTTCTTATTCTTATTCTTATTCTTATTCTTATTCTTATTCTTATTCTTATTCTTATTCTTATTCTTATTCTTATTCTTATTCTTATTCTTATTCTTTTCATCCCTTTTTTATCTTCTTCTTATTATTATTTTTTATTCTTCCTTCCTCCCCCTTCCTCACTCCATTTTCTGTGCTTTGGGCTCAGATTTTAATCAACTGTACATCCGGGGCTGTGATTTGATGATAGAGAAAATTATATTGTGTTAAATTATCTTCATTTCCCTTGTACATATACTTATATACATATATACTTATTTATTCCTCAATTCATTCATTGTATACATCTACTTGCGCGAATTTATTGTGACTTCAAAACATGTTTTTCACGAAAGAGAAACCGAAAATTTTCAAACAATATGCTAAATATTATCAAAAGTTTCAAATTACTCTCTGACAGGAGACGTAATAGCTAACAGAAAAGTAATTTTGTATTGTTGTTGTAATATAGTTTTTAACCCACTTACAAGCATGTTTAAATAAATATATATATATATATATATATATATATATATATATATATCACTCTATCTAGTGTAATGTAATGTTGTGTTTTTGTATGGAAGAAATGACCAGAAAGCTCAATTACGTATGCCAGAGCATATATTTTTATTTCATTAGTTTGATCGTCAATTGATACCTGCGGTTTCACGAAAACACTGAAAATTCAGCCCGTGGAGCTAAACATAGCAAGTCTAATCATCCTATATATATATATATATATATATGTGTGTGTGTGTGTTTATTTAGTACATTTTTCTTATTTATGCATATGTTTATTTGAATATATATATATATATATATATATATATATATATATATATATATATATATATATATATTATTTTTATCTCAAATTCTTTTTAAAAAACTTTTTCATAAAAATGATTCCAAAAAGATTGTTCAACAAGATTTAAATCTTCAAAATAAAAGCTCGATGTTACATACAGAGCTTGAGATATATATATATATATATATATATATATATATATATATATATATATAGTTGTATAACCAATCAGAATAGAATGCCACACCAATGGTTTCAGAGTTTCTTTATTTTTAGCATTTACATTTTTACAAATGAGTTCAAATTTCATCATTTCTTTTATCTTTATGAATATTTTTTAATAATAATGATAAAATAATAATAAATAAAACAGTTAGTATCAAAACTTATAAAGTGTTTGTCATGTTGTCTAATATGAAATCTTAATTTATACTTTTCATTATTTTTAATTTTCTTATAGAGTAAAACAAATCATGAAATTTGAATTCATTTGTAAAAATGTAGATTCTAAAAATAAATTAACATCGAAACAATTGTAAAGAAATATTTGCTTGACATTCTATTCTGATTATCTAAACAGCTATATACATGTTTGTGTGTGTGTGTATATGTGTGTGTAGATATACCATCGGTGGATGAGTTACCTTGTTATGTTTACTTCAGGTGGGGTGGAATGAGAGAATTTCACAAAGAAATAATAAATATGTCTGATGCAGAGACCGGTGGGTATTTTCATCTTTCGTGAGTCCGTTGTACAACAGTATCACACAAACACACACACGGGGAAAATAGAAAGAGAGAAAGAGAGAGGGGGCGTGTCCAAGCTTCAGTTCGTAAAGTTGATAATAAAAAGACTCTCACTATGTGTTTGCTTATTGTGCTAGTACTTATAGTAAACTCTGTTTTTTTTATATATCTTTGTAAATATATTGCGTTTCACCGGAATATAGAAAAAGGGATCACACTAACAATTGTGTTTTATACTGACAACTTCAGAATTCATTGCTATCTTTCAAAGCAGTATTATTGCTATATTTACGTTAATTGAAAATGTTTATGTATATATAAATTTTGTTATAAATGAATAATCTATTATATGCAGAAATGTCGTGTTTCCGCCTGTCTGTCTATGTGTCTGGCTAAAATTTGGAAGTTAACAAATATATACTAATAAACTCTATATGTCATGCTTCAGTATCACCTCGGTCAGGTTGTAGTAATACACACATACATATATATGTGTGTGTGTGTGTGTGTGCGTGTGTGTGTGCGTGTGTGTGTGGGTGTGTGTGTGGGTGTGGGTGTGTGTGCGTGTGTGTGTGTGTGTGTGTGTGCATTTCAATTAATTAGAAAACTAATTTTGGGTTTACTACAAAGATCTATCATTAACGTGCAAAAACTGACATCTCGATATTCCACGAGATATAGTTGCGTATTTCCGCCTGCCTGTCTGCCTGCCTGTCTGTCTATGTGTCTGGCTAAAACTTGGAAGTTAGCAAATATATACTAAAAAACTCTATATATCATGATTCAGTATCACCACGGTCAAGTTTTGGTAATACACACACACACACACACACATACACACATATATATATATATATATATATATATATATATATATATATATATATATATATATATATATATATGGGGGTACATTTCAATTGATTAGAAAACTCGTGTTGGTTTACTACAAAGATCTATCATCAACGTGCAAAAACTGACAGCTCGATATTCAGTGAGATACAGCTGCGTATATATATATGTGTGTGTGTATTTTTTACGATTTAAATTGTTAAATCATTTTTTTTTAAAGAGTAATACACAAAGCTATTACAGTTGTTTACAGCTGTTTCAAGACAATGTTTGTTTTCACTTATAGGATGCAACATTAAATTTATCCAACCCGGGTTTCTTATCAGAACGGTATCTTTCGTATATATCCAGAAAAAAGACAATATCCGAAAAAAGTTTCACTCTTTACCAAAACAAACTAAAAATAAATAGAATCGGCCTAATGTGAAATAGCAAGGTTATGTTGTACGCTTTAAAATAAACATCGCCTTAAAACAGCTGTGAACGACTTTAATACCTTTGTGCATGCTCTTTATTTAGAATATGATTTGAATAAGAATTTAAATCGTTATATATATATATATATATATATATATAATTCTATTAAAAAATAATCATGATAAAAAAATAATAATTGTAATTTTAAAAATTAAAAGCGAACTTGATTAGCGATAACAGTCTGCTAGAATATGTATATTTAATAAATTCAACATAAAGTCAATACAATACAATATCAAGTTGGTATTTTACTGTATTTAATCCAATAGTGCTCAATGCAGTTTTTGTAGAGTTAATAATAAGATAGTTTTGATTAAAAGTAGAAATGAATTACTACACAAATGCAATCTCAGATATTGTCGAATAATTAAATATGTGCCGTACAAATGTTTACAAATATATATATATATATATATATATATATATAAAATTTTGACCATTTTTTATTTCAATTCAGTGAAAAGTTTTAAATATTCACCATTAAATCATTTACTGAAACCACAGATGTCAATGACTGATCAAAACATCACTGTATTGTATCATATATATATATATATATATATATATATATATATATATACATACATACACACATTGCTACTCAAATTTGGATTTTAAATTCATCCAGCCCAATTACACACAAAAAAATACAAATGTATATGGACCTTAAATCTTTTGCCTTCATTTTTCATTTTTAATATTTTTATAAAGTTCTAATATGAAATTTTTATCTGTCTTTTTATTTTAATTTATTTTAGTATGTTAATGTTTGAATGGGATCTTTGTCCATATCTATCTATCTACAAAATTGAAAACCACTTCATCGCTTTTTGTCCGGCTGTTAAATTTTTATTTATTTTTTTCAAAAAATATAGTTTAGAACCTCTTCATTCAAAATAGTTTATTTAACAAATTAATTTTTTATATATATATAGGCTTGTAAAACGTTTAACTTAACATTTAAATTGCTGTTTGTTTTTATATAAAGTTCCCTGCCCAGATGTAATTTTTTTAATCAGCAAAACTATTAATGATGTCACGGGATCGCCTAGACGTCATTACGCTTCATTGTAAGTATACACTCAATCCGTTGTAGTTGGAATATTGAACAATAAAGTTGTTATATAAATAGAAAAATAATATGCATTAAAAAATAAAACATGTGTTGATACATCGCTATTTCCTTTGTGTTCGTTATCTCATAACTGTTACTTTATCCGTCGTAGATTGACTCTTTGAAGTCTCATCATTATTGTTACCATTATTTGTTTCCAAAAATAGGAGTTGATTCAATTATTATGTGTTTATGTATTTTTGGTTGGAATTCGAAGGTTAGCATAAAGATTACTGAACGATAAGAATGGTGCCCGAACGTCTATAAGCTTATCTCACTTAAAAGATTATTATTTTTACATGTTGTTGTTTTCTCAATAGGTTAGTATTGTTGCAGAGGTCGGTAAACTGTCATATTTTGTATGCTGCCGCGTTACATTATATGTTCACTGCATGTTGATTTGATGTCGAAATGACATGGTTAAATAGAAATCAACCAAGAATAAACAGGTGAAATTTAAACTTCCGTTCAACGAAGTGAAAGTCATTCGTCCGTTCAACAACATCCGGTTGTGTTACTAAAAAGAAATGACGACCTTTTAAGCAGACCACGGCAATATTGTTAATATGAGAAATTTAACATCAAAGATTCTTGGTATGATTGTTTTATTTCAAATTTTCTCTTTATTCTTGCAGGCGCGCATCCCTATATATTAATAGTATTTTTTATACAAAATCCAATATAACCTATATTGGCGCAGTTGTACAATAGGATGGGAATCTGAGGGAGATAACTCCATTTTATTTTTTCACAAGACCTGACAAAAACGAAATTTTAATTAATAAAAAAAAAATTTAACAACTAATTTTTTTTAATTGAATTAGGAAATCTACAACTTCTTTATTCACTACGTAAAAAATCTGTTTAATTTTTAATTGTAATTCAAATTAAATGGGTAAACAACTTTTTCATTGGCGGTTGGAATTTAATATTTCGGCGAATTCATTAATCATTTTGGGGAATATCAAATTTGGAAAAAAAAACATTTTTTATTTAAATTAGAAAAACATTTTTTTTTTAGTTTTTTTTGTTAATTTTTATTAACATTGTATCATTGTTAAAGTAAAATTAAAACCCGTTTGATAAAATAAAATTATTATTAATTCTACAGTTTTAATGAAAACTAAAAATCGAAACTGTATTTTATCAATTCTTCAGTTTTAATGAAAACTAAAATTTGAAATTGTTATTTCCTTCAGATTCGCATCCCATTGTACGTACAACTGTTCCGTTATATATAATTATGTAAATAAGTAATTAAAAGAATGTACAGAAATACTAAGTTTTAATTAGGGCCATTACTTTTCTAAAGAGATGAATGTTTGATGTTATTCTTCAACCCAGAAATGAACAAAAATAAATAGATGCTACATTAAGAAAGAAGAGGGAGATAAAAATGCTTTTTCTTCTCTTTCTATTTCACGCTTTATATTATATTTTAATTGATTAAAAAATGTTACGCAAAGTGTTTCCATCTTCCCAATGTTACGGACCAAGAAAAATAAACGTTTTTAGAACGAGTCACACACTTATTATCATATATATTTTAACACTAACCTGACGTGATCGTCTCTTTCCTATCTTTACAAAGTAAATATCCAATGTTACAGACCAAGAAAAAGAAACAATTTTAGAACGAGGCACAAAATTAGTAGATATGTTTTAACACTAATCTGACGTCATCCATTCCTTTCCTATTGTTATAAAGTAAATATTCTAAATCATAATTTCCTTCCACACTGAACGCTGAGCCTGGTCGCCATTGTTATTATTTTTTATGTTTAGACAATCGTCTTTCAATTGTGTTGTGAATATTTATTAATACAAAAGCATAATAAGTATGCCTTATGCCCCCCCCCAAATGAATGCGGTCAGTATTTGTGAAATTGGCAATTCACAAATATTATAAAGCGCCTAAAATAGCACTAAGTAAAAACAGGGGAGTGAACTGTGTTCACACAACTAAGTCTACTATTTTTACTGTAATTATTATTATTATTATTATTATTATTATTATTATTATTATTATTATTATTATTATTAGTGTATAAGTATTACTGAATGCAATCACTGTTGATATTTATCTACCAGTTTCACCTTTTTACTTGAATAATTACTCCGTGGACCCAACGTAATTATATTTTTCGTAGTGAGGAAATAATCTGAGTTCCAAACAGCCACTGGACCCTGAAAATTAATTTTTTTTTAAATACGATATTTTAAAATACAAGTTATGCTATATAAGCAATTCCCAGAATTCCCTCTTACTAGACAAACTGTTTCTCTACCATCTTACTAAAAAAAAAACTATTTACATTCTTGTGTAATAAAAGTAATTGTATTTCTGTTGTTGTTCGGATATTCAAACAATAAATTTGGTGGAAGTAAAACCCTTGTCTGTTTTCGTTTTTATTTTTTATTTGTTCGTCTTTTATATTTTTCTGATATTTATTTCAGGAAAGCTGACCTGATGCACTTTTGACTTGAAGAAAATTTAGAAAAAATGTTTGACACTGTTTGGTAATATTCATGATTGCCCTCATTAACCCCGTTGGGTATAACACTTCAAAAGACAAATTAGGAAAAGGGTTTGATATGTGTTATGCCTAGTTGTTTACTAGTTTCCAAAATGTGAAAAGTGTTACTGCGAAAATAAAGAATCGAAACAAGAAAGGTTTACAATTTATTATAGTAGAATACCAACATTAATTTTAGCACCCTCATCTTTACATATATCATCAGCTCCGCAACCACGCTGAAGAGAGCAAAAGGTGGAACGTCCACTCATTTCGACCTCAAGTCTCGCTCTGTCTTTTTTTTTTTTTTTTTTTAATTGATGGAAACAGATATGACGTCACATGGCTCAAAGAGAGAGTGAGCAAGAAAAAAGAGTTAGTTCCTTGGAAGCATGCCACATGTAAACACATTAAATAGAAATATATCGTCAGCTCCCCAACCATGCTGGAGAGAGCAAAAGGTGGAACGTCCGTTCATTTCGACCTCAAGTCTTGCTCTGTTGTTTTTCGATCCTCTCTTGATCGGTGAAAAAATTCTGAAAAAAAAAATTCTTTAAATTGGCAAATGTTTGACAATGTTTGGTAATACTAATGATTGCCATTATTTATCCGATTAGGTATACTTCTTCAAAGGACAAATTAGGAAAACGTTTTGATATAGAATAGTTTGAAAGACTTCTCTAATTACTCCCTTTACTATATACAATTATAAGACAATTGGCTGTTGAAAGGTTTTAACAACGTCTGACATAAAAAACTGTCCTAATTATCATATTTTACTTTACCTCTTAATAAGACGAAATGTTTTATAATGTGTGATATTAAAAACTGCTCTAAGTAGCCTACTTTACTCGATATATTTATATTACAACTTTAGAAAAAGTGTTTGACAAAGTGTGATAATAAAGACAACATAGTTATCCCCCTTTACTCTATAAGAAAACAATAAAAAGAAAAATAATTTACAACGTTTGCTACTCCACCTCGTTCAGCTTTTGGCTAGGATCAAAGTGTAATATCTCTTCCGATGGATACTGCACCCCATAGACTGGTATTGTCTTGACCTTCGGAGCTTGATTTACGCCGGTCTATGGGTCTGTCCTGTGCAGTTATAGGAGGTCCACCCTCCCAGGCTTCGCCTCCCCTCTTTGGGGAGGAGTAAGTTTATTGCTTACTGCCTGAGGCACCCCTACCGGGAAATGCCGACTGGGCTGCCCAGGCAATTTTTAAACCCCACTTTCCCGATCCGACCTTGGGTCACATCTTACTTGTGGGAGTAAGATAAAACTGGCCTTGTGCCTAACTCCTGGAGAGGAGTAAATCAATACTCCACCTCGTTCACCTTGGCCTTTTGGCTAAGATCAAAGTGTAGTATCTGTTCCGATGGATACTACACCCCATAGGCTGGTATTGTCTTAGCCTTTGGGGCTTGATTTAGGCCGGTCTATGGGTCTGTCCTGTGCAGTTCTAGGAGGTCTACTCTCCCAGGCTTCGCCCCCCCTCTTTGGGGAGAAGAAAGTTTATTGCTTACTGCCTGAGGCGCCCCTACCAGGGAATGCCGATGGGGCTGTCCAGGCAATTTTTAATGGCCAGAGTGCTCACCTCTCGGGCGCTGGCTTTTCAAACCCCACTTTCCCGATCCGACCTTGGGTCACATCTTACTTGTGGGAGTAAGATAAAACTGGCCTTGTGCCTAACTCCTGAAGAGGAGTAAATAAATACTCCACCTCGTTCACACACATACACCTGGTTATCGGTTATCCCCCTTTACTATTACAACATAAGAAAAAGTGTTTGACAACGTGTGATATTAAAGATGGCTTAGTTATCTCCCCTTTACTATATATATCTTCATAAGACAAAAATATTTGACAACGTGTGGTATTAAAATCCTCCCTAGTTACCCCCCTTTACTGTATATCTTAATATTACTATATTAGAAAAATGTTTGAAAATTGTGGTAACAAAGGCATCCTAGTTACCCCCCTTTACTGTATCTAACTGAATAAATTCGATTTTTTTATTTTTCACTCCTATATTACCATTCAAAACGGCTTACTGTTATTTAAACCAATAATACAACATAGTATTTTGAAATACTTTACATATAGTACAGACGAATGATCCAGAGACAATTATTTGAATGTCTAATTTACATAACTATTTTTTTAACAGTTCATAATACATTAATATTTGGTGTTTTTTATTGTGATTTAAATTAGGCAAATAAATTTTTCATTGGCTGTTGAAATTTAAACATTTTTACGTAACCAATAAAAAAAGTTGTTGAAATTACTTTTTTTGTCAGGTTTTGTGGAAATATAAAATGGATTTGTTTTCTCGCACATTCGGAACACATTCTGCGAACGCACCTTTAAGACTACCTTAAATATCTCCTTCTAGTATATATCTTAATGAGACAAAATTAGGAAAAATATTTGACACCTTGTGATGTTAAAAACTTTTCTAATTATTTCCTTGTCTATTAGTCAGGCGCAGAGGTAACAGTGCTGGGACGCCTCTAAACACTCAGTGCCTAGCCTTGTTTCCTTACTAGGTCAATGAACGCCGTTCTCTTTCTCTCTATTTGGGCAACTTGGGAAAAAATTTTTTCGTCATTAAGTCTTACATGGCCAGTTTGGGTCTCTCTTGTTCCAACAGGTTGAGGGTACAGGTTAGACAGCTTGTCTGGCTGCTGTTTCCGACTGACAGGACAGGAGCCCAAACTCTTGGGTAGCGCCAAGAACGGCTACTCCATCATCAGTTGCATAATACCGTGGGTAGTTGTATGTGCCATGTCGCGCATGGAAAGGGACCCTGCAATTATCTCCGGTGGGCTTTCCCGAGGCCACAACCCCCATGGACCAGGTTCAGACTAATGGACTGGTTGTGTGAGCTTATTGGCACCAAACAAGTACCCACCTTGACCAACCCACTCTATAATCAAAATAAACATGTCATTACAAAAAAATAAAAGCCAACCTAAACCAGACACCCAACAAAAAACACTTTCGCCTCTGCCCTTGAGGCTCGCATTCACAAATATCCGGGGACTTAGAACCAATATCAACGACGTAGAATCCTTTCTCCTGACAAACTCCCCGGATATCCTAGCTCTAAGTGAAACTAACCTCCAATCCTCAATCTCCTCTCACCACTTGTACATGACTGACTACCTCCCACTCTACCGTAAAGACTCTGACAAACATATGCACGGGCTAGAAGTTTATGTTCGGAACACCCTCCCCCTGACTAGAGAACATAGGTTTGAATCAGATGACCACGACTACATGTGCTTTAGATTGACTTTACATCACAGCATCAGTTACTTATATTTCTTATACCACTTCCCGTCGACCCAGGACTGTACTCTGTTAAACTCTGTCTCTGTAAGCATAGATAGAGCACTCTTAATTGACTCGAATGCCCACATACATGTATTTGGGGATTTTAATGCCCCCCACCGTGACTGGTTGGGATTCTCCAGCCTTACTGACGCAGCCGGCAACTCTACGTATAATTTCTCCTTAGCTCACTCCCTCTCTCAGACTGTCGATTTTCCAACCCGCATCCCCGATCGAATAGACCAACAAGCCTCACTTCTAGACCTTTTCTTGACCTCAATGCCCGAGGCTTGTGTGACAAAAGCTCATAGCCCACTCGGGAATGCTGATCACATTGTGCTAATGATACATATCACCCTAAGAAGTCGTCCAAAAGCTGATGAACCGTTGCTCAAAACAACAAGATACTACGAGCGGGCTGATTTTGAGTCAATCAGAGATCACATCAGTGACGCCCCATGGAGGGAAACTTTCTCACTCCCTGCCAATCAGTGTGCAAACGAATTAACTGAATGGGTCAAAGCAGGCATTGAAGCCTATGTCCCCATGCGAAAATACTTTAGCAAGCCTCACTCTCCTCAATGGTTCACCTCGGAATGTGCAGCTGCCATTTCTGAAAGACAACAATCATTCCGTAAATTCGGCCGACATAAGTCAGCTACTAATAGAAATAAATTTATAGAGTCAAGAAATAATTGCAAGGCCGTGATAGGTGAAACGAAGAGAAGGTTTAATGAGTTAACAGAAAAACGCATCCAGACACAGAAATTAGGTACTCGTGATTTCTGGAAAATCTACAATAGTGTAGTGAATAATGGTCAATCAACGATTCCCCCACTATCAAACCACAATGATGTCGCTTGCACGGCCACTGATAAGGCTGAACTACTTGCCCAGCGCTTCGCTTCTAACTCTACTTTGGACTCAGATAACCATCCCCTCCCTGAATAACACCCTACCTGAGAGTTCATCATTCAAACTCCTCGGCCTAACCTTCACAGGTAACATGAATTGGAACAAATACATTGAAGACATTGCCAAGGCTGCCGCAAAGAAGGTTGGCTCCCTCTACCGTGCTAGTAAACTCCTCACACCTGACATTATCCTGTATCTCTACAAAGCCACCATCCGCCCATGCATGGAGTATTGTTGTCACATCTGGGCTGGTGCATCATCTACTAGTCTCTCCCTCCTTGACAAGGTCCAAAAAAGAATCGCCAACCTAATAGGTCCCTCACTGTCAGCCAAGCTCCAGCCTCTGTCCCATTGCTGCAATGTAGCATCCTTGTGCTTGTTTTACAAATACTTCAATGGATTATGCTCCGATGAATTGGCTACTCTGGTGCCTCCTCGACGTAAATTCACTAGACTAACTCGACAATCAACTAAATCTCATTCATTCACTGTGGAGGTCCCCAGATGTCGGAGAGCCTTCTACTCAAATAGCTTCTTTCCTCGTACTGCTGGCCTCTGGAACTCCCTCCCTGTTCCCTGTTTCCCCAACAGTACAGACATGCAGAAGTTTAAAACTAATGTAAACAGACATCTCGCTGCGCTGATCCCAATCTAGGTTGACCACCCCCTACCTTCTCCCCTTTTCTTTTTCTCAGTAGCCCCTTACGTCTGCAGTGGCGGCCTGCCTTGTTTGGGGTGAACTATGTTAAAAAAAAAAAATATATGCATATATATAAACACACACATATAAATATATATATATATACATACTAGAGAAATACCAGTCCCATTCCCCGAACAGAAAACTTTTGCACCACTTTTATGTCCCTTTATGAAGATTAAAATCAAGATATAATGATACTAAACCTTATGTCTAGAATCTTTATTATCTTAATTAAAATTCATTACATTATTTTTATTCTAGAAAATGTGTAAATATTAGGTTTACGTCTAAGGAGGCTTGAGAAGAAATTGAAATTCAGGGAATCTTTCTTAATTTGTGTCTAACGCCTATAGATAAAATGCAATGCAAATCTGACATATTTGATTTTTTAAATGGGAGTAGGTTGTACCCATATTATGCCCCCCCTTAAAACTTTTTTAAATACTCCAAAGGAACTGAAACTTAGGGAATATTTATTAATTGATGTTTAATACTTATTGTTAAAATTTCACAAAATAGGAGTTATCTGATTTTTCCCGATGGGCTTCTGCTCCCGTTTTTACTCCTTTTACATAAAACTAAATTAAACTAAATATAGCCCACATTTGGATCCCTTATGCCTAGCAGCTGTGTTCCAAAATTCATAATGATCGGTTAATTAGTTTAAGAGTGAATCCTGTACATACAAATTTATAAACATACATAACATACCTAACTTTATATAGATAGAGATTACTTCCCTTAATGTTCTGTACATATTTATACACACACACATATATATATATATCAAATTTAGAGATTTCAACTTAAAATTGAGAATAACTGACTTAAAATTGGCTTTAAAGGAAGAACAGTCAACTTTAAATTTTAATAATGCATTAAACATTTTTTTTTTGTAAAAGCGTGAGAACACTTCAGAAATACATAAAACCATTTGTGAAGTCTATGGTGCTGTAGATGACTCAGTGTCCCGGAGATAGTTTGTGTTGCGGGGGTCCTATCACCGGTCGTTGATCAGCCTTACAACTAAGAAAGTGGGCACAGGCAAATTACGACATTGGCAAAGAAGAAAGACAAACACAGATGTATAGTTTTAAAAAAGAGGCCTTTATTTACCATAAAGGTAATAATGGTTGAGAAGGAAAAGTAAAAATAACAGGAAGAGGAGCTGGAGAAGGTGATACTGAAATGATGAGCAGGCGTTGCTGGAAGGGGGTTGTGACAGGAGCCGCTGGGAGCTGATGCAGGAGTGAGCTGGAGCTGCAGGAAGCTGGTGCAGAGGTGAGCTGGACTGCAAGAAGTTGATGCAGGAGTCAGCTGGAACATGCACTGCAGGAAGTTGGTGCATGAGTGAGCTGGAGCTGGAGCTGGAGCTGGAGCTGGAGCTGGAGCTGCAAGAAGTTGGTGCAGGAGTTAGCTGGAGCTGGCACTGCAGGAAGGTGGATAGAGTAGGCAGCAAGAATGTTGAAAGTTTATCGTATTAGTAGTTTTTGTTATCCCTGAAAAGGGCTGTTTGATTTCTGCTGCTGCTGCTGCTGTTGCTCTCTGCTTCCTGCCTCGACGACTGGTCCACCCAGTCGGAGGTGGGGGTGGGGGGGGGGGTCTCCTTATATTTTTTTATCCTTTCATCCAAAAAGATAGAAGATACGGGTGAAACACTGTTTGTTGTGATATTTTTTCTAGAATCTTAGGTGAAGCCCAGTATTTTTCCATTGCCAGCCGAACGAGTTAAATAGAGCATCAGCGACGACAATCACAGGCAGCAGCCAGTAGTTTTCCGTCTTATGTAGCATGCTGCTGCTGTTGTCATCTTTTTTTAATAGGGCGTCTGATCCAAAAGTAAACAAACATAGCAGTACAGACCGCGACAATATATATATATATATATATATATATATATATATATATATATATATATGTGTGTGTGTGTGTGTGTATTGATTTCTTGGCTGCTTAACTATATTGCAATTTACTACACTCGTTTTTGAAAATAAAATCTGTTGACGCGTCATCAGCATTTTGGCTAGGAGCAAAGTGTTCTGATGCTACACATAATCTTTTCTGTCATCGGTCAGTGAAGGAGAAATCTTTCTCGACTGGGGCAATGCCCGCGGTTAAGAAACTGCTGCTGTCATCTTTTTCTAAGATTGTGTCTGATCCAAAAGTAAACAGACATAGCGGTACAAAATTTAAACGCGAATATTTCAGCTTAGAAGATGCAAGTTGGATAACAAGATAAATATTGAAGCTAAGCCAAGCATCTGACGAAGGAGCTTCTAGAGATGTTAGATTCTGTAACACCTACTGTCCATGATCATTTAATGAAACTTATTTTCATGCAAATATAGTTCTTTTATTTCCATCGTTCAGAAACGTCAAAAGCTGTCCAGACGATCCAATGTCACGTGACACATAAAACATTCTATCATAAAAGCAAATGTTTCTTTTTCAGTTCAGCTAGATTGTTGTATAATGGTGGCTGTCGTTGGAAGTGACGTCAAAGCTGAAAGAGCAGTGAAGCCATTTCCGCTTCCTGTCTTGCTCATTCTCTATTCTCTTTATGGTCTGGGTGTCTAGGCTATCAGATGGGCCCGCCCCCTTTTTAGGATACTTTGAACTACCACATTTAACTGTTTCCAACAATATAATAAACATGTGAACAATATTAAAAATGTTGTTGTTGTCTCTTGAAAGCTTTATTTCAGGTTGACAAACGTTTGGTCTTAATTTCAAGATAGCGAATTAGAAGAACCAGCACTACAAGACGATTGGAGATCATCACCATCATATTCGTCATCAGACAATAGCAGGGGCCAACTTTCTTTGGTTACCCTTAACCTATGCTACAAGATAATGAGTAATGTATTTCTATTAACTTTTCATCTAATTAAGTTTGGATAACAGCTTCTATTTATCTTCCTCCCACAAGGTAAGATGTGACACAAAGTCGGGAAAGTGGGAAAGAACCAGCGCTCGAGAATTTGAGCACTCTGGCTGTTTAAAAATTGCCTGGGCAGCCCCGTCGGCATTCCTGAGTAGGGGCGCCTCAGACAGTAAGCAATAAACTTACTCCTCCACAAAGAGGGGAGGCAAAGCCTGGGAGGGTGCACCTCCTAGAACTGCACAGGACCGACAACCCACAATAGATCGGCATAAATCCAGACCCAAAGGTCCGGACGATACCGATTTATTAGGCAGGGTAAATGAACGTGGGAATATTGATTGAATCGGTGGACCATTTACAAAATGATTCCACAATTTGGCAATGAAAGTAGGTCAATGCTTTATTTGTTCATTTTTTACTTCGTTTTCACAATTAGCTATTGAGATGAGGTCAAGGTTTTACTTTTTTTTCGTATTTTTGTCACATGCCAGTTGCTATGGTAACCCAACTAACATGGAGTGTTTTTTCAACATTGCAAATCAATTGTATATTTTAGGAGGGTGATATGCAAAGTTGCTGCAATGTTACTGTAACACTTGTTTTGTTTTTTTTTGTTATTTTTGTTATCTTGTCCCCGTGCACACTGGATGATATCATTACTTTGAAATGCCATCCATTAAAACAAAGATGAGGATGTGAACATTGGGTGGCGTCACTAAAGGATGGCGTCATCCATTGAAACAGATGAATAATTTTGCCCAGTGGATGACAGCACAAAATGATGACGTCATCCATTAAATTAGAGAGAGATGGGGAGAAGCGATCCTTTATGACGTTTTATCTAAACGGGTCACGGGTTGCCTACTAGACAAAAGGACTAAACCCTTGGAGGTCTAGTATACAGCTAAAACTTTCTGGATCTCGTTATTTTGTCAATTCGTTATCTTGTTACCTTGCTTGGTTGTCACCGTGCACACTTCACCTATTTATCTACGTCCCACAAAGTAGAATGTGACACAAGGTCGGAAGGTGGGAATTTTCACTCTAGAGGAAGAGTGAGGTGAATCTCAAAAAATTGCCTGGGCAGGGCGCCTCAGATAGTAAGCAATAAACTTACTCCTCCCCAAAGAGGGGAGGCAAAGCCTGGGAGGGGGTTAACCTCCCATAACTGCACAGGACAGTCAGAACAGATACTACACTTTGATCTTAGCTAAAAGACCAAGTAAGCATCCGAAATTCATGATTATTAGCTAGAAAGAAATATATATATTTACTTGAAAATGGATGACGTCATAAAGAATGAATGGTAGGTAGCAAAACTAGTGTGATGTTATAAAGGATGAGTGGTAACTGCCAAAAAATGTGGAAATATATGTATGTTTGGAAGCAGCAGAAAAAGCATTTCCATACGTTCAAACCTTTCTCACCGTGGTAGCAATATGGTGCTGTCAGAGATATGCTACCTGAAACTTCATTTTTTGACTGAGTCACCCATGATGAACAAGTCTGATACCCAGCGGCATTAGAGGCACAACTGGGCTAACAAGGCTTTGCTGAAAATCAACAAGGAGTCTGTTAGATGGAACAGATTCCATCCACAAAATAATAATGATTTTATTTATTTTATATTAAAAGGAAAGTAATTCTTTCCCCTTTGTTATCTCCCTTGATCAGAATAGAATTTTGGAGAGCAGAGTTATCTGCACATACATTCACCAGCTGAGAATGGGAAAAACATTTTCAATGAACGTTCGCTCAGCAACTACAAGTAAATACGTACTCATTTCATAGTAATTTCTTTTCAGTTGTATTTATATAATAAATAATCATTATTGTTGATCTACACAGAATCGTTTTCATCCAAATTATTTCTTCAAATTTGTGTCTTACCACTCACAAACTGTCACTTTATTTCAGAGTTAACATCAGGACAGGTATGCTATGGAAACATTGATAGCTCAAAAACTATTTATCTGATTAGGCTGAAAGTTCGGATAGTGGTTACTGTTATCAATGAGCATCAGATCCATACATCAAATTTGAAACAAATCGGAAATTGAAATTCTATCAAAATTTCGACTATCACCGAACTTTTCATTGTCGATAAAATGTCAATGTTATATAAGGTATGGGACTTATTTGGATTCTATGGACCAAGTAACATGTCTCTACGATCAACAAAACCAAAGTTATCGTTGAAAGTTAACCTTTTCGTGATCTTGCTTAGATCTCCCAAAAGTAAGTTCTAAGTTAGACCATGACCAATATTTTGACCAAGATCGGTGACAATTGGTCAAACGATGTGGACGATAGTGACATATTCGAGCGAATACATTACCTTATCTTGTCTGGGGTAATAATTACTCGCTGAGTGAAAAGTAAATAGAGCATCCCTTTGTAAAAACACAGTGGACAATATATTTCTAATCATCGTTTAGTCAGGGCGTGGCATTTAACAACATAATTGTTAGCTAATAGTTGGGAACATCCAACATATATCACAACAAGGACCTTTTTTCTGCAACGGCTCAGAGTTACACCATTAAGAGAAACAGATCATTCACTAGGAAGATGCATGAAGCAAGACAATGTGATTTGATCTCTGGAACCCTTGATAATTACATCTTCTCTTCGTTCTTTCCCAAGGCTACTTAATGTATAACACCTGTACCTGTATTCGAACACATTGAATACAGATCTGAACTTTGTAGAGTTTGTAGTAGTCATAAACATTAATATTTATTTCTTCGTGTGGAGGTGGTTGGGTTACACGATAGTCAATAAGCTTGCAGGGCACATTAATTTAATCCATTCCCTGAAGGACTACTTCAGCCCCTTCGGAAATCATAGACAATAGCACAGAGTGTCCCCGGGCACCAGCCAAGAAAGAAGTCGATATCTTCTCTCCTGTCTCTCTCCGCTGGAAGAAATACAGTTCGAAGAAAAGCGACAGCCGACTTTCTAACTTTATTACTTTCTTTACTCTGACACTGTCCAACTTTCTCCAACCTACACCCAACGGTGTAGGTAACTTAAATAAATACATTTCGTTGTTTGTTTATAAAGTTGTTGTTTTTTCTTTTCGTATTACAATTTGTTTCCTTGTTATAAATAATATTATAGGAGTTGGTCTTGTGGCTTACCCTTTTCCCCGTCATGTAAAAGTACACATGCAATCACACTAGATGAAAACCTTATATAAAATGTGTAGCTCATTATAATGACATAAAAGTACTCATCGAAAGAGAAGAAAACTTTGGAATGTGTCTTTATCATCAAATTGACAGAACGTTAATTTTAAAAGACATTAAAGATAATCCTTCTGTGATTTAGTGAATTTCCAACAAAATCTGCTGAACTAGAAAACATGTAAACACGAACTGGGAATAAATGAACTGAGTAGTTTTCAGTAAAACATGTGTATGCAAATCGCATTATTGTAAGGTGGGGATGTCTGTTGAGAGTGTCGAGACAGGAGATAGCCATTTTGCTAAGTCGGTTATGTCTGTACATATCTGACTTGAATAAGAAACGTTTTCTCTACAATAATATATTTATTAAACTGGAACAAGAATACAGGAACATAGACATGCGAGTTGAGTTGCTTAGTCGGCAGACATAAAGGTAATATAATTCCAGTTGATATTGTGTTCATACCTGCCTCTCGTCACCATAATGATGACGAGGAGAGAGAGAGAGAATGCCAGTCCGTCTATGTTAAAATCTCAACTCAAACTATTTTGTATTTGCCCGAGAAAATAGCTGAATGGAAATCAGTTGACTTCCAGTGCATATGTTAGTGATGTGCTAATAGTCCGTGTATCAATACGCCGACCGAACTACAACTCAACATAACGCAAGATATTGCACCTACATATAAACAAAATAGATATCTCCTGTAACTGCTACAGCATCCAAGATGGGTATATTTGATGATGACACCACACTCTATTCTCGACATGTGGGCAAATCGAACAAATCGGGGATCGTCTCTGAATTGACTCCTTACAAAGAAGATATTTAACATTAACTGTTCAAACAACTTAAAATCATACCTGATTTCCTACCCGGATCAGCGTTGTGCATGTGTGTTGCTATCCTCCAAGGACCGAATTATGTCATTAGCAGAATAAAAATTCGCAGCATACTTTTAACATTAATTATAATAACTCAATTAATTAATTCAACACGGATTTTCTAGAAAGATAAATAATTTATTTATATCGGCTGTAACTTGATCGACCAGTGGCTGAAAGATAAAAAGGGAGAGGAAGGAAGAGCATAGAGCGTAAAAGAGACACTTCAATGACATTTTATAATCGGATGTCTTACTTATTATCGTTTTCTCAGATCATCTTAGAAATACGTCTTGCCGATCCAAGCTTCCACACAAGACTTTCGGAGATTGGAAACCGGCACTCTCTCAATCATATGCCGCATATTATTTCTGACTAATTATTATCACTTCTTTCTCATGAATCCCTAGCTTATTTCCAATCAGGGTTAACCCCGTAATATCTTTGCGATTCCTGTCTTAAACATATCCTGTTTACAACATCAGGCCAGATCCATCTGAACAAATATATTTTAGCTAATGCTTATACTAGAAGACGTACCCACCAATATTTAACAAATTTATATATACAAGCTGGTGTATCAAACAAAGTCTTGGTTCATACTCTGCCGCCATGAAGGATATTGCGCTTTCTGGTATATGTACACGAAGTCAAATGTTGCAAAGCTTTGTGAGATGCCGAACAGCTTTAGTTGCAGTGCACAAATGTTGGGATGTGAATACGTCTCAAATCCAGTCTAGACTGAAGGTCCCTGGCAGATACAACTAGTAACATTCTCAAACCCCTAATCACTGCAGCAGTACATACACACTGACACTTGTAAACTCTCACAGTGTCAGCCGACACAAATATGTCTACTCAACTTATTGTAGACAAAACAACTCTTTCTTCACCTAGAACGTTCATGCAAAACACTGAATTCTCATTTGTAAAACAATGTCGTCCCTCTCGACAATCGCCAGCCCCAACGTTGTGTGTGCCATGGTTTTCTTCTGCTCGTCTTCATCTTTCGTTCGTCTTCATCTTTCGTTCGTCTTCATCTTTCGTTCTGGCACAGCACTGGTTTACAAGTTTAGGAAAACAAACAATGCATAAGAAAAACACAAACTCATATAGATTGTGTATAAGTTAGTTGAAACTATTAGTGTGTGTGACACCATCGCGAACTGTCAAGACCCACATTGTCGTTACTTAAATCATGAGCTCATCTCTTCATTCGCTAAGGCTCTGTCCGATCTGCCCTTGCTTGAAATTAAATACAAACTGAATGTCTTCCCTCTGAGTCGCCAACTCGGCAACTCCAGTCTTTTGTCAGTCACCGACAAGCCTTTGCCCTCTGAACAATACAACCTGACCACTCCCGCACTTTCTTTTGTATGCGTTGATGAGTCACTTCCTATCTTTGTCCATGGCCTCGGCTCTTGCGGCATCCATAGTATCACACATGTACAACTAACTCTTTACTTTTGGTTGTCCTAACAAGTTGTCAATAAAATGGATATATTTTGGTATTAATGGAGTTTGTTGGTTGAGATGCTTGTTATAGAAGCGGATGTATCTGTATTCATCTTACTGAGATTGCTTGAAATGAAGAAGGGGAGCAGATTCACCAGAGTTCCATATAAAAATACCAACATCTCTACAATTAAATTAACTTTATTTAACAATTTCGTTTAACAGAATAGGAAAAGAAACATAAGATAGGTTGGCTTCAGTCGAACAGGAACTTGTATCTCACCTTTTACCAAGTCATAACGAAATGAAGGATTTAACATCTTCTCAGGTCTGAATCTTTGCTGGAACTAATCATATTTGGTGTGAAAGAACTGCGCGTAAATGAGGAAAGGTGAGCATGCATGCTGTGTTTCAAATGCCTGATGTATTCCTATGTGAGTTTGGATATGCCCGTGTGAGCCAACCGAATCACATACCAATCATGATGCAAGCGATTTTATGTAAATACAAAATAAAATAGATCTCAATAATGTAACTGCTACAAATCCTTTGATATTATCCATCTTCAACAACAGGATAACAAAGCACCAAAAGAATCTACCTAAATCTGCTTCGGAAAGTATTATTTTAAGATCTATCATAATACCTGTGTATGAAGTTACGAGTCAAGTAAATTTGGAGGAAAAACTATAGGAGTATAACATTTTTCAGTCAAAAACACATACACAGAAAAACACACCTCCAAAATATTTATTAACCAATTAAAAACACAAGCCACACCCAAAAATGATATCCAAAAATTGTTATTATATTCAGTTACCATCAGCTCCTGGAGAAGTGCTATGGTACCTTAATTATAACGGACTACTTGAACTTTTCCACTCACCATAAATACTGGCAGCACCTGCTCCTCAGTGTTGGAACCACCACCAGTCTATACTTGCAGTCAAGACTGATGTACAACCACTCTGGTTCTCTGTTGTATTATACTTTTTCAATATACTTGTTTTCTCTAAACTTCGAGTTTGTGTATTCCTTTACAGGGTCACAGCAAGAAGATTTTATGTTTTTGGCAGGATAATCATTCTTTACCTGCAGACATAAATTGTAGACATACCCACGTGATGTGTAATTTTACAATTTTTAGAGCGTTTGGGGCCGATGATTGGAAAAGAATATAATAGCTATATATAGTGTGTGTGTTTTTGACTGAAAATGTTGAAATCATATAGAACTTATGATATAAGACGTCTGGTTCATTTTTTTTAACAGAGCTTCAATACAAGAAATCTTTGAATAAGTTGAATAACACAAAGGTTTAGGATTATCAGTTTAAGATTTATTCAGTTTTTATATTATATTATTTTGTATCATCACAACATACTAATCACTATGCAAGCGATTATGACGATGAGGATAGATAAGTTTTTAAAGAGTTCTGTAAAGATGTTGTTAGTTTAGAGACATGTTGTCTTAGTTGCTGGTATGGACGGCTTGCTGGCACACGTTCCACCAATTTCTATGTGTGTTGTTGTAGATGCTGTATTTTAGCTTACCGATAAACAATTATACACCCATGTCGTCATCGTCATCATGAATCCAGACTCCAATGCTTTTTTATAGAAGGTTTATGTAAAAAGACAGTCACAGAAAAACATCAGCGAGACAATTTGTATACACATGAGAGAAAGACAGACAGACAGACAGACAGACAGCCACACTGTACATGCTGGCCCACATTGGGGACCATGCCCTGGACACGTCTTTCCTTCTTGAAATCTTGCCAACTAAGAGTAACAGAAAAGTCCCGTCTGGAAATCATGTGGTTTTATCGACTTCTGCTGGGGCGACTTCTGACCTTAAACTTTTCCACTTAAAAACGGCCCTCGTTATGCTTAAAAAAGTGAAATATATTCTATCTTATTTTACATGTAATCTCTCGCTGTTATGTTCAAAATTGCTAGTGGCGTGGGCGTTTTGGAACACTTCTACACATGCATGCTTTTTCCTAATTTCTGAGAAATTGCAAGCCAGTTTCATCCCGAGACCCTCTGTGTACCTAAAACTACACAGAACTTCCATGAGCAAAATTTTTTCTAAGAATTATCCATCTGTGGAACACAATATCACGGGATTTCTTCCTATCTGACTATAACATGGTCATTTTCAAGTTCAATGTTTACAAATTCTTGTTGAGCAGTCCTTTTAAATAATCGCATTTCTGGCCAGTCTAAACCATTGTTACCAATCCTCACGTTCTTGTTTCACTATTCTCTTGACAAACTCATTAACCCTTATCCTTGAGTGGCGTACGGGCCTTGATAAGTAGTGACTCGTTAGTACATGAAAAATTTTAAAAACATAAAAGGGCGTCGAAATCTTGGCTCGTCTTTCATCGTCACTTTGATGGGTGACGGGCCTCAAAGGCGAGTTACAAAACTTTGACTCAATTACATTTCTACGACTGCCAAACCAACTTGCCTTGTTGCCTTACATGCTTACATTCCTGTATTTCTGTTGAATAAAGTTGATTTTAGTGTAGAGAAGACGTTGGTATTCTATTTGGGACTGGGGTTACCTTATCTTCTTCATTTCAAGCCAACATTCATGGCTGACTAAACAAAATGACAAACTTCCATCTCGACATTCAACATACACCAACCACTATACAGATTTGTTTATCATGTGATAAGATCAAAATCGTCCGATTGGTGGATAAATCAAAATTCAATTCTTAGCATTCCAATTCTAGTCAAACTGCACCTAACAGCTGTAGTCCATTGTCCCACTTTAGGTGTTGCTTTTTTCGCAAGGAAAAGCAAGTAAAGAAAAGAAAGAAGGAAAGGCAAAGACAGATTAAGGACAAAATGAGAAGAGAAAATAAGGTAGTGTTGCAGTTGCATTACAGATCTATTTTGTTTTTGTATGTGTACGCAATATCTTGTGTTGTGTTGAGTTGTGGTTAGGCTTGGCGCACATGCGATGATGATTAAACTTATATAACTGTGTAAGCATAAGGACACCTCTGTGCAGATGCAACTCTAATTTCCGCCCAGAGGTTTAGTGCCAAAAGATGATTCAGTTCCTGATTAGATTCCGTGCCGACAAGACATACTATCTTGTTCTCGTTCTGTGTCATTTATACTTTAGTGGAGATGTTGGTATTTTCATGGAAGATGGTGACCCTTTTATTATTCAATATTCAATTCCAGATACTTCCAGACATGACTAATGCTACTCAGTGGCTTTCTTCATCCGGACGTTCTTCCAGACCAATCATCTATGTTACTAAGTTAGTAATCTTAACAAGCCAGTTGATATCCAATTTCAACACGTGTATTACACATCCTTCAAACATCTCACCGCTCCTTAAAATACAGATTAGCATCGTTTCATCTGAAAGTTATTACTTGGGTCAAAGAAAATTTTGAAAACGGTTAGAGAGATACTCAAAGGCTATAGGTAAGTGTTTTTTTAATACACTAATGGGTCATCACTTATCAAGGCTCAACGGCAACTCAAGGATAAGAGTCAATGAGATTGTCAGTTGAATGATGAACAATACTATGAGAAGATTAGAACCGATGAGTGAAAAGTGAAAGATTTGATTACTTAGGAGGAAGGCTCGTCGAGTGTTCATTAACATTGAACCTGAAAACGTCTATGCTGTAATCAGCAAGGAAGCAGTCCTGTGGAATTATATTCCACAGATGGAAAGTTCTTGGAAAGAAGCTCTATTCATGGAAGTTTAGTTTAGTTTTAGGTACACAGAGGAGGAATGGAAAGTTCTTGACAGTGGCGGTAGCCAGACAGGTAATTGGTGTGAAGGTTTTACAGGAGGAGGTGGAGACATTGTAGCTGCGTCGAGCACCTATCATGAAAAGAACGACTAACAATATCTCTTTTGTGAGAAATGAACTGTAGGGAAGAGTAGAGATCACCCTCATTAGGTTGTGAAGTCAGTTTTGTATTCTGTAAAGACCAGAAAGAATGCTTTGAGCGACACCTCCCCAGATGTGGCATCAGTACTTCATCTTAGAATGTATCTGGCTCTTATACAGGTAAAGGATTGCATCAGGAGTCAGATACTTTCTAGAGTGGTAGTAGTCTTTATTTATTTACATTGTTTTTGCTACATATTCTCTGTATTGCTAACGTTATGAAGGTATGTATGGATATTTACCTCCTGTTCGGGAGGTTAGACAAAAGGTCAGGTGGGGATTTGAAAAGCTAGTGCACTAGAATTAGCACGCTCTGGCCTACAAAAGATGCCTGAGCAGTCACATCGGCATTCCCAGGAATGGACGCCTCAGGCGATTAGCAATAAACTAACCCCATTCTCAAAGAGATCGTAAAGCCTGGGAGGGTGGACCTCATGAGACTGAACAGAACCATACCTCAACCCCTGTCAGAGCAGGGCCAGAAGAAACTGTTGGACTGATTGTCGAGGACGTATCTATGACTGGTACGAACACGCCTACTCAATCTGTGGCAGGAAAAAGGTTTTAAAGTTAAACTCTGTTTATGAGATTATAGGATTAACATGCCTTTCAGTCTTATAATTATGATGCAATACTGTTAGTACAAACACACATGACATGCCTCAAAATTATGCCATAGTTTTCAAAAAAAATCAGCTGAAAACAAAATAAAACATAATTAATAAAAATAACAGTCACGTAACCTGTTTTCAACTACGTCCGTAAAATGAAACACTTTTCTGTGACAAAAACAAATTCGTCCTGATAAAACAAATTTAATCCACAGTCAGCCAAGAGAAGCTGGTCAAAAGAAAGGACGCAACTATACTCTCTCTCGGACCCTTGTTGGGGAAAGAATCATGAACTACTATGAACTTATACACAATGTCATCCACATACTCTCACACTGATAAAACCCCATATATACGCACTCTTCTTATACAGACTAATCCATTTTTCTCCATTCTATGCACAAAGAAGAAGAATTTAACTGTCTGAAATATTGTCACACAAACAGAACTCTTTGTTTATTTTATTTACTTCTCCAGGAGGTTTGATACAAGGTCAGGTGTTAAGTTTAAAAGCAAGTGCACTAGGATTAGCGCACTCTGGCCTACAAAAAATGCCTGAGCAACCCCGTTGACATTCCTCTTGTAGGGGTACCTCAGATGATTAGCAATAAACTAACCCCTTTTCAAAGCAACAAAGTCACTGTTCATATCTTGTAGATTTGTATATATATATATATATATACATATATATATATATATATATATATATATGTTGTGTTCCTTAATCCTGTTTTTACTTTCCTCCTTTCACAAACATGCACAGTATTTTTTATTGTTAGCGTGAGTTATGGTACAAAAAGGCCATAGTCTATATCTCATTCACACAAGAGTTGAGGCTATAAATACACAACAATATAGAAGTGAAATGGCTTTTTAAGGGTGATTTGTTAACAACTTTTTTTAAATTGTGTGATAATCTATTTTTTTTTCTATGGCAAAAGGAAAATAGATGGAAATACTAAAATTCCTATGGATAAATCTATGAAAATATGCACAGCACTAAATGATGGAAGAATAAAAATAAACACATTTTATCTTGCTTATATCTTGTAGATTTGTGTATATATATATATATATATATATATATATATATATATATATATATATATATATATATATATATATATAAAACAGGATATAGGCCAATCTATAGAAAACAGAACAATAGAACAGGATATAGGAAGTAACACTAACCACACCTTTGTTCGTGAGAAGCCCAACGATTGGCTGAGAGAGCAACAAAGAATCTGATTGGTTAACTAGCTAGCTGTGTATATAAAAACACCTGGCAAAAATAACTCCATGCTTTTTAGCCTGAAGATTCTCCTCGGGGATGAAACGAGGAAGCCTCTGTGTAGCTTAATTGCCATAAATATAGTTTCATAGCTTACTACTAAATATATATATATATATATATATATATAATGTTCATGAAGCTGTAGCAGTTACATGACTGAGATCTATTTTCTTTTGTACTTGCACATAATCACTCATGTAGTGATTGATTAGGGTTAGGGTTATGGTTGGGGTTGGGGTTTCAGGCTCTCTACAACTTGTCAAGTCCGACTGTTTCTGTCAACAACACCAGCTTATTGCAATGGCAAAAAGGGGTCCTTGAATGTAATGTTACAATCCCTGACACTTCTAGTTTAATTTACCCTTTCTTCCTATGACTGAAAACATTCAATCTGCAACTAGACAAACAGGCAAGATTATGGATGTAATGCACCTTTAGTGTATTAATACATCGGGCGATTATTCAATTCTATTAAATAAATGTGGCAAAAAATAAAACAAGCATGCTTCGGTTGCCATGTAGTAAAAGGGTGGTAGAAATTATCAGAGAAGAGGATACAGTAGGCCAGCACCTGTCCAAATTCACCTTGAATTTCTGTGTTGTGTGCGCATTTATTACCTCCCTTGGAAGTCTATTCCAAGGTCTAGGGATCCTGATTGAGAAAACGGCCCTTTTCCAGTTCAATCAAAATCGGCAGTGAAATAGTTTCTTGTGATGTCCGGGTAGACCTCTTTCTGGTGCAGGAGTGAATAATATGATGTAATTGTCAACACTCAAGGGAGAAAAAGTTAACTTCTTGACTCAACTTTCATAGGGCAGATCCTATAGACCCTGGACCATTCGAGTAGCCAGTCTTTCAACTCTCTCCAGATGCTGGATATTACCTATTAGATATGAAGCAGATGCTTGGACATCATACTCTAACTGATTAGAACACTTTGCACATGCACACCATTATTCATTTCAACCCAAACCGTTTGGCACCCAAATATGAACAGTTCCAGTCGAGATGCCAACGTGACAAGACGTAATATCCCTTGCTCGCCTCTCTTCATGGCTTTGGCTAGAGGTGAAACCCAAAGGTCTTTTTATTTTTTACTAAAGCGTCACCAGTTATCAAGGCACAAAGACCATTCGATGATAAGGATTAATAAGTGTCAGGTAGACGGTGAGGCAACACCGTGGTGATTGGTAATCCTAGACTGAATTCCTTTTCTCTGATACATGCTGGCCGAACAAACCTGTCTTATATTCTTGTGTTCCTGTGTTAATAAAGTTAATATAAATTGTAGAGAAGTTTGTCTTGTTAACTGGAACTCTAGTGACCCCTTTTCTTCTTCATCTCAAACAAGCTCAGTCAGATGAATATAGATGTAGCAAATGGCTATTTCTAACAAGCAACTCAGCACCACACCAACCTCTACAAAGCTATAAAAATATGCACATCACTAAACGATGGAAGAATAACAATGTAAACATTTTATCTTGCTTATATCTTCACTCATATTAACTTCAATTGCAAGGTAAGAAAACAGATTTGATTCCAATCACAGAGGAAAGTATTTTTGTAAGAAACTTAAACTTTAGGAAAATCAGTTAAAAAAGAGGCCATTCTACATTTTTTTCTTAATTTAAAAAAGTTCTGTGATCATTTCAATGCCTGTTTCACCCTCAGCATTTTTTAAACAACTCCTGAGGGTCCTACAGTCTTACTCTTCTTTATCTTACAGCTTCTCGTACCATTATTATTCTCAATTCTTCTAGCTGGACCAAAAACTGCTTTTGCAACTTCTGGATTTTCCGATCTTATAAAAACTGAATATTTAACAATCTCTTATAATAGTATTTCCAAGCAACCCTCTTGTCCTGTTAATTTGTTGCTCGCAACCCATTGTCACTTCAAATGAATTTCTCTTTAACAATATCCATATTTATTGTTGCCATTTGTTTAGCTATCCTGAATACGTTATCATTCTGGTCATCCTTTTATAGGATATCTGAAAATCTAGCTTGTTCAGCTTCCATCTTGGCTTAATATATTATTTTCATGTTGTCCTCTTTGCCACCAGATACATGACTTTATTCACTGAATCTATTCTCCACTCACTCCATCATTTCTGCTTTTGTTTTATACACTTCTCAACTACCTCATTCCACTACCATGACACACTATGTCTTGAAGGACTTTTTATCTACCCACAAGAGAAGAAGAATTTAATACTCTGAACATTTGCACACAAAATGAACAATTCATTCATAAAACCACCTTTATATCTTGTAAGTATATATATATATATATATATATATATATATATATATATATATATATATATATATATATATATATATATAAGCTTTGGGGGGGCATCGTTTGAGAAATCTGATTGGTGTGTTTTCTCGAGTGTGAAAATCTTATTGGGGTGAGGGGATTTTTTCTTCTTTCTGAAATGATCACCTTTTTCCCACATAGGTGTTTTACCTTTAGATACTTCAGTTTGCCGAATTTTTATCAGAAATCAACTTGGATTTTCACCGTATTTCCCCTCCTGTGTTTTTGTTATCACATATTTTTTCGCTACTCAACAACATATACTGCAACCATTTGTGACGCTAGTACAGTGAAGATTGACAAAATTGGACTAATTGGAAAAAATACACTTATTCGAATTTTGCCATGAACTGCTTAAAGGATAGGAATGAATATCAAATTTGAATAAATTACTTTTGTGTGTAAAAAAAAAATTATTGAAGTACAAAAATAAAGAAGTTTTTAAAACCAATAAAAATTATGGTTTTGGATTAATTCACCATGGTCTATGGAATGCATATATATATATATATATATATATATATATATATATATATAGATTTGGATTTTTCACTTAGAGAAAACGATTGTTCAGTGAAGACCGGGATTATTCCAATAAAAAAGCTCGATGATACTCGATTACAGGGTACAGAGCATTTATATGTGATTTTTTGAAAGCTTACCAAAGCATTTCGTTCAAGAGCCCAAACAACACCACAGAAGATATTTTCATTCAGAAATCATTTATTTATCATTTTTCAAATTAAAGTGTTTATTACCTACACGTGTTTCACTACCAAGCAGGTACTTGCTTGGCAGATCATCAGGGAAAAATTTAGCACTTTGAATAAGATTAACAACACAATGTGGTGTTGATTTTCTTGGAATCACTTAAGAAGGGAAGAAAAATAAAGTAAGATAGAGAATAAAAAATATAAAATATAAAGAAAGAGAATAAAAAATATATATACAAAAATATATATTAAAAAATATATATAAAGATATATATAAAAATAATAATAAAAATTTATATGAAAAATAATAATAAAAACAAAAATATATAATTTGCCTTAAATGCACTCCAGTGATGACAAATATCACCCCCCAACACCCACAAAGAAATATAAAGACCAAACAACAGTTAAAAACTCCGTTCCTAAATTACTATTTCAAGCCACTGATCTTATTGGCATTTCAGATCTATTCCATCTGAAGGAAAAAACGATACAGCTGCCCTTCTCAATGCATGCAGTCGTGTTGTCCCTATTTCCAGGTCCAATTCATTCCTTTTCAAGATGGACTCGCAACGTGGCAAATTAATGACAATTTCGCAGAGACTCCCCTCCTAAGAACACACTACCAAAATAGTAGACATAAAATATTTATCCGTAATACATTTCCTAAAATTCTAGTTTTTATTTTAAAAATCATTCTCTATAAAAACTAATTATCCAACGTCAGTTACATCTTTTATCATTCCGGGAAAATATCCTTTATTTGATTTACTGCCGATCATTATTTAGGTAATGACGTCTTGTTAACTTAATGCTTAAACACTAACTGTTTCAAAAGAGTGGGAAAAATGGAAATTCGGTGGAAATACCTCGCACACTAAAGTGTTCTTACTAGACAACGTATCAATCACTCTGCAAGTGAGAATAAGCTAGTGCAAAAGAAAATAGATTGTAATTATATAACTGTTACAAAGTGATACAAATACATACTCGCACACCTTTTCAACTAGTGCCAGAACTGCTACTACCTAATTGTTGCAGTTTAAAAGAAACCCGACTCTCTTTCCTTTCAGAGACATTAAAAAGAATTTAACTCGTATTTGTTGAAAATTTTTGATCAATAAAACTTGGTACATTTCAAAGACATGATCATCGTCTGTGCCCTATCCAAGTCTGAATCTACACTACAGGGATTTTAAACCACTGTCTATGAGATATCTATAATTATCTGCACAATATTAGCTATTTATATGCATATTAAAAAGCTATTGAGTAAAAATGAAAAAACACGGAACTACAAGTATTATATTCTTCAATTTAAAATGAATTATATCCCTTACTTATTTTTTTTAAGGGATTATTTAAAAATGCTTCATATTAACAGTGGTCTGGGCAGGACTAAGTATTCAAAAAAAAATTATAACTAAGTACGTTATTATATTGCCAATAACATGGTACAACAATAACAAATGAAAATTGGCTAGTCAGCAGCAAAGTTTCATTTGTCAGCTCAAATTCTAATTACTACTTTGAAAATCTGACAAGATAATCTTATATATTAGATGAGTGTACAACTCCCGTCAAAAATGACGAAAAAATATCCTTCGCCAGTGTTTGCACTAATATTCATATTCATTGTCTGAATCGGTGAAGTTAAAAAAAAAAAGAACGACCACGTCTCAAACTGTAAAGTTAAACAAAGAAAAATCCGGATTTGGATATGGTACAGACGATGGCCATGTCTTTGAAATGTACCACGACCCACACTGACATTTAAAATGTTATAAATACTGAAAATAGATAAAAACGTGAATGTCGAATAAAAGAGGTCAAACATGTTTCAGATATATATATATATATATATATATATATATATATATATATATACGTATACATATACATATACGTATATATATATACGTATACATATACGTATATATATATATATATATATATATATATATATATATATATATATATATATATATGTGTGTATACATATACGTATATATATGTATATATATATATATATATATATACGAATCTACAATATATATACAATGCTTTAAATATTTTTTGTGTGAGTAAATTGTTGATTAGAAATTGTTGGTTAGAAATTGTTGGTTAGATAAGTTAAATGTAGAATATATATATATATATATATATATATATATATATATATATATATATATATATATATATATATATATACGAATCTACAATATATATACAATGCTTGAAATATTTTTTGTGTGAGTAAATTGTTGGTTAGAAATTGTTGGTTAGAAATTGTTGGTTAGATGAGTTAAATGTAGAATATTCGAAGTGTGCACGTCTATATCTATTTTTCGCTTTTTGTTTTATTTTACTTCAGTGAAAGTTCTCAGAAATCAAGGGGCTAACACTTGATTTCTATATTAGATACATTTGTTATATAATGGGACGCATGTGTGGATGGACGTACAGAGAGATCGCTTAACTTGCGCGATTTGTAACGGAGTCATCTCGTGCAATTTTAGTGCAATGTTGTTTCTCATGGTCGCAGTGACGGGTGATGAGACCTTAGTTCAAAGGTTAGGTCACACCTGCGTTGTGATCACGAGATTTCGTGACGTCACAGTCTTCCCGGTGGGAAAACTGAGTGAGATTTTCAGTTCTTGACTGGAAACCGACGAGTCAAGCCGCATTAGCTATGTAGCGATTAATTAAGATAGGGGAATTCGGATCCCCAAAAATGAGAGGCAGACGATGTCCCCCTCCTCCTTCCCTTGCAAGTGATTAAGTAATTAGTTAAGTAGCTAGCATAAGCTTCTCTCTCTCTGTTTCAGCGAACTTGCTTCGGTGTCGACAAGTTAAAAAGAAAATAAATGGCTCGGAACTAAAAGTTATATTCTGTTGTGTGTAGATTGATTTTGGTTACAGAGAGAAACCGCCGGTACGAGATTGCGGCAACAACAAGCGCCTGGAAAGAGTGATGGCGGCGACGCCTCAGCAGGCTAACAATAGCAGCTAGGTTGCAGACAACAAAGAGACAGAAAGAAGAAAGAGAAATATAACTCTCGCATTGGGTTTACTGCTGTGTCAGCTGAAAGGGGGAGATTGAAAGCCGGGACCGATTAGCAAGACCACTCGAGAAACGACATATCGTCCCATTAGCAAGCGATGCCGTTTGCTGGATCAACAAAGGAGCTGTGCTACAACGCCAGAGATTCCGACATTACAACGTATTATAAACCAGCAATGCAACACATTGATATTCGAATATTCCATTAAAGTTTTTCTTTACTTGTCAAACGTTGAGTTAGTAAAGAAGTTAAGAACATTCATTTTCCTCTCCCCAATTGACCAGTTAACTATGTTATTGTATATTTTTCTTGTGGTCTCTTGGTCTTACCGGATTCCAGGACAAGAATTCATCTAGTTTGGTGGAGTATCAAGCTAAGTGCTGTTACTTGAGGTAACATTACTTGAAGAAGGTGCACCATTTCTCACATGAGCCAGTGCATAGCTGTGTCCAGGGGATCTTATTTGGGCTTCGAATACTATGTTATTTTGAATATTTGGTAATGGTTTACTTGTAGAGTTAAGTATCCTTATGTCAGGTTGTCCTGACAAACCCTTGTACAGACAGACTGAAGACACTCGAGGATGATGTCTGGTAGGTAATTTAAACTCTCGCCAGTGTGAATATGCATGTGTGAGTTCAGGAGGCAGTGTACATATTGTGCACAAATTGTTCATTAGAAAACTTAAATGTTCGAAATGTGTATATGCTGCCCATTGTTAGTGTGTATGTATATGTTGCAAGAAAGTCGTGGGTGTTTGCAATTTCATGTTCTCTATGCCTCCCCCCCTCAAAAAAAAATAATAAAATATGGAAGTCATGAGTGCAGATGTGTCTTCTGCTTTTTCTTCCTCTGTGTATAGCAATGTTGAATTTTTTTTCTTTTTATGCTTGGCGACTGGATTAACTAATGAATTTACTTTTGGCCGTCAAAATAGTTTTGAGCATGAAGAATGATTTAGGCATGTGGAAGTAATCGTAAGTACATCACATGACCGTTATTTTTGCTGTTTCGTTAATATCTTACTGGGAACCTAGTTTATACGAAACTGTAATTGCTTTCGTAGTGTTTGTTTTTAGGCTTGGAATACATGTTAATTCTATACCCCCCATTCTCATTAGTTTTTTGGTGTGTGTGGGTGGAAAGGTGCCTGAGGATATGAAATAAATATTTATATTTTTAACATTTAAAATGGTTGACTGTGCATTATTTTTTTAATATGGGCAGATATACTAACCTATTTTCTGAAATTATTATTTTGAAAAATATTCTCTGAAGTTGTCATCCACACGAACGAACTAAAGTTTAACAAAAACAATTTTGGTTTAAACTACTTGATGTTAATACTGTCTGGTAATTGTCGTATAGTAAGTAACATTTTCTTATCCATTGCTCACGCATCTTCTCTATCTCCGAACTTGGTAACATGTGTCCTTTATCAATTCTATTGGGACGATAATGTATTCTTTCTTTGATAATAATGCATGCCTTTGTATATCACATCATATAAAGTACCATTTTCATGTTTCGTACAATAAAATCAAATTATTGGTTGAGTTATCGTCCTTAGCAGTTTCTGTGATATTTCTAAGAAACAATATTTGTTTTCACTGAAACTTTCATATTGCTTGTTAATATTAACTTCTTATAAGAATCAGGTTTTTAAGTCAAGAATAATTGTTGTTTATGTAATATTATTATTTAATTTAATATAATTTATCTGCCTCCCCATGAGGGAAAAATTAGACACAAGGTTGGTTTAATGAGGGGAATCCAGCCCCTTAATAAGAAACACTCTGAACTGGATACATAAATTAACCTAGCTAACCCTGTATGCATTCCCGCGCGAATTTGCATATTTTTTTGATAGAATATTAAATTAGAAGTATGGAGATTCATAAGTGAAATAATTTTAAGTATAGTATGTACATTATGACTAATTTTTGGTAAAATTCTATTTTTAATAAAAAAAAAGTTCATATTTGTTTTAAATATCATTTTTTTGTATTATTGTGCATTAGGACCCGATGTGAGTTCACCCAAAAAGAAAAATGAGATTCTACTTTTTGGGCGATTATGTGTAAACACCGCGCAAAAATTGGCGGTAAAATCAAAGAAGAAAAATATTTTAGGGTGCGGGATCAGTTTAGCGTATAAAATGATCACCCATTTTCTAACCAGATAGCATTGGAACGACATTTAACAATTTTCTGATTTTAGTTAAGTCTTAAGGGTTTTTTTTTAATTTTTTGGGGGAAGGGGTGGGGGTCAAGTTTTTCAAGGTGTTTATATTTAATCGCTTAAAAAAAGTAGAATCTATTTTGGGGATGCTTATGTGCGAATGTACCCATTTTTTAAGTTAGTTTATATAATAGAATAATTTTCTTATCAATAAAACCATCCTCTCTTCAGAAAGGAGAAGGTAATGCTTGGAGGAAGTAGTGCGTAGTTAGAACTAGTTTTTGGTTACATTCTATTTTTTTTATTTAAAAGAAAACTTTAATATTTAAAAGAATATCATTTTTTTTTTTCATTTAGTTTATATAATAAAACAATCTTCTTATTAATAAAACCACCCTTTCCTCAGAAAGGAGGATGTAATGCTTGGGAGTGTACCTTCTTGAGATCGCGTCAGAGTTGTTTATGTATATGGTGCATTCGAAATATAAACTGATTTAAATAATGATGATATCTGGAATTTCTTAGATGTGTCTAAACCTGTTTATATTAAATAAATAAATAAATAAATAAATAAAACGACCTAAAGTGTCTTTCATTATTCATGAAGATTAATATTAGCTTCCTTGGCAACTAGAGTTATCCCCCTTTGCACAAGTGACGCTAGGGGACACCGTGTCTCCGTAACGATAACAATAACAATATGGCGCAGTCTTCCACTTTTTATACAGAGCCGAGAGATAAAAAGATCGATATAGCGACATTTGTTTTTTGATTTAATTTTCTGTAAGTATTATACATAACTGAAATTGTTGGCAATAACAATATGTTTTATTTTTTTTCTTCTATACATCGTAAATGTTTTATTTATGCCATGACAAATTTATTTACTTTATCGTCAACGTCAAGTAAATAAAATCATGTTTAGACGTGTTGAGATTTGATTTATATTTCCCATCAACAATTCCGTTTAATGATCCCAATTCCAATAACATTTTATGAAGAAATAAGAAAATATTCGACTTCATTTAACGAAAACAAACACAAATAAACATAATAGGTAAACTCCTATTTCAATCACGTAAATTATTTAGAGGGAAATAGATTTCGATATGATTAGGATATTTCTCCCCAAAACCATATTTTTTTACTTAAACCATGTCTTAGAAAACAGAACTACTAAAAACACTAAGTTATAGAAAGTTCCACCGTACACATGAAACGCCGAAATGAAAACTCTCCAAGGTAATCGCGTCATTTTATCGGAAAGACGATATGCAGTAGCTCAAAAATGTTCTGTTTCGGAAACGTCAACCATAGATTTTACTGGTGTGACGTATGTACAACGAATGCTGCGAAATCGAGAAAGACGAAGCAAGTGCGCCGTTCCGAATGTTACCGAAGCCATGTTAAAAATGGATTCTAAAACTCCGCTAGTAAAATCTATGGTTGACGATTACGAAACAGTACCCTAAAAAATTGTATTGTTTTTATTTTTGTAGATTATGACATGCTGAACGTATTGGCGTTAAAATCAATTTAGTATTATGTATGAAATAGGAAAATGAAAACACTTTTTAAATAAGTAAATTTGCTGACAGATATTGACCCTAACTTTAACTCAACCGAAAAAAATGGAAAAGTTGTTACATTTAATGTCGATACTAATTGACTGTTCGTCGACGGCTCGACCATTTTTCATCTGTTCCATAAATCGCAATCATATTGAACCTTCAACCTCAAGAAGGCTGTAACTTAGAACTGATTGTTAATCAACGCCATTAAACGTTACGCCACGAGCCCAACGCATTTGGAGGTTGATGGTTGAATCCTTACTACAAGCGATGATAACTAAGAATAACATGACAAAAATTAATTAACACTTCTACCCTGGACATGGCTGATGGGATGAGAACAATCTACCCCTGTGGAGATTACATTGATCAAAACATTGTGGAAATAACAATCTAGTCCGAATAATACAAAAAATACAAATCAAGAATGTTATTATGTAAAGTTATTGCCATAATTAAATGCAATAAATTTAAGTTAATATTTTCGATATCTTAAATGTAAACATTTTGGAGTCGGTGTCCTGTTCTATTCATTATGTGGCCTTTAGTGGTTAACCACAAACACATCGTTAACGGCCACACTAAAGGCATGTGGAGTTAAACACAGTTATGCAAGGATATGCATAGATATACAGACACACAATCTCCTACAGTTGAACATCCTAACAAGTCTGATTACGGATTAACAAAAGATTTCAAAAGTATGAGCCCCGGAATCACTTTCATAAACTAGTAATGTGTGCTTAATCAATGTATGTATGTATGTGTGGGTTATTTTTGTGTGTTCCCGATAGAAAGAAAGGTTAGAGAATCTACATAAAATCTAAACGTGTATTCTTATGTAAAATTTAAAAGGGAAGATAACGGAAGTGTCCCTGAATCTCTCAGTGCACCCTTAAGCTGGCTATGAGGGTATAACCCCATTAAAACTTACAATATATCCTATTTTTATGAAATTTAAATCATATGTATAAGATTTTCTGGGGAAGACAATGGAAGTGGTTCTGAATCTCTAAGTGCCTAAAGTACCTAAAGAAGTTATGGGGACCGAACCTCCTTTAAAACTTTAAATATCCCCCCCCCCCACTTTGATGAAATATATATCATGTATAAAATTATCTGGGGAAAACAATGGAGGTGGTCCTGAATCTCTACGTTACCCGCTATGTGGCGAATACCCCACCGTTAAGTGATGCATGGGGACAGAACCACATTAAAACTATGTATATCTAATTTTAATGAAATTTAAACCATAAATATAAGGCACTGATTCAGAGAGTTGTCCACCATTTAGTTTCTTCTGACTGTATTAGGTGGTGAAACGGGAGTGGGGGGGGGGCAGTAAAAACAAAGAAAGTAGTATGGTGTTATGAGCATGGTGAAAAAGTATATAGTAATAATCCTCATTCAATCCTGAGCAACGTCGGGTCTTCCTGCTATGCAAAAAACATAACAAACCAAATCTTTGGTAATCACATCTTGTGTAACAAATTTATCTTTTCGGAAATTAAGTTTATAAATTGTTAGATTGATAGATCTACAGTCAAATCAAATAAAGTGGTGCTTCTGTATTATTGGGGCAGATAAAATTTTCATCTCAAATTAAGAAGAGTTTGTTGAAAGGGGAGATAATTCAAACTGTTTTTTTGTTTTTTTGTTTTATTTTTGTAACCATAAAACCATAACTCATAAAGAAAAATCTTGAGAATTAGTATGAAAATAAATTTTTAAAAAGGCTACTTATGCAGTTTACGGACTGGACTAAAATAATAACATTATAATTTAGAAAGCCATTCTTAACATGGGGGGAGGGATTAATTATTATGTTTATCAAATTGTTAGGTGAAAATACAGAATAGTTAATCAACTCCCTACCTCTCGATGTTAAGAATGGCTTTCTAAATTATAACGTTATTATTTCAGCCCGGTTCGTAAACTGCATAAGTAGCCTTTTTTAATTAATTTTCTTACTAATTCTCTGGGTTTTCCAGAGTAAGTATTAAACATTACCACAGCCTGTTTAGTATTCTTTAACAAATAAGGGTAAATAACTTTCTGCTTTCCCCTTTGCACTGCTTCATAGAGAGGCCTCTTGTGACTTCATCTAATTTTTTTTAATACGCCTCAATATTAATGCATATTTTAAACATACAGTATATATATATATGTATATATATATATATATATATATATATATATATATATATACTAGCTGGCTTGCTATCGCTTTGCAATGTTCTCTACTTGAAATACTTTAAACATTAATTTAAAATAATAAACATTTCATTCATAACGATTGTAAATATGAAACAAAATCGTTCATAGATAAATATTAACATTTTGGTAATTCCTACACAAAGATAAATCTTTTAAATGTGACCATAAAGGAAGGAAAAGAAAGAAAACAATTTTCCTTTTCGCATGCAATTTAGAAATAGATTGCAACTTGTTGAAAATCAAGTCGGTTCATTTAAAGAAAGGAACATTTAAACGCAAACACTAAATATTTGTCCAGGAAATAAAACAATATTGCGAAACAGAACTATCTGGTATATTAAAATCAAAACAATAATTGAATTAAAAAACAATTACAAACAATAGTTAATTAATAAAATGTTCTTTTCTAAAACCAATATGCAAATTAGTTAATCTTGCGACTGATATCGGCTATACATAAGCAATATATAAAAAAGATGGTGCCTCTATTGTATACAGTATATATGTATATGCTTTACTTGGTCTTTTGGCTAAGATCAAAGTGTAGTATCTGTTCCCCATAGACTGGTATTGTCTTGGCCTCCGGGGCTTGATTTACGCCGGTCTATGGGATTGTCCTGTGCAGTTCTAGGAGGTCCACCCTCCCAGGCTTCGCCTCCCCTCTTTGGGGAGGAGTAAGTTTATTGCTTACTGTCTGAGGCGCCCCTACCGGGGAATGCCGACGGGGCTGCCCAGGCAATTTTTAAATGGCCAGAGTGCTCACCTCTCGAGCGCTGGCTTTTAACCCCACTTTCTCGACCCAAGCTGTGGTCACATCTTACCTGTGGGAGTAAGATAAAACTGGCCTTGTGCCTAACTCCTGGGGAGGAGTAAATACCTGTATACAGTCGAATTAAAAGCTTTGCTTTGCACCCCATAGACTGGTATTGTCTTGGCCTTCGGGCTTGATTTACGCCGGTCTATGGGTTTGTCCTGTGCAGTCCACCCTCCCAGGCTTTGTCTCCCCTCTTTGGGGAGGAGTAAGTTTATTGCTTACTGCCTGAGGCGCCCCTACCAGGGAATGTTGACGGGGCTGCCCAGGCAATTTTTAATGGCCAGAGTGCTCACTTCTCGAGCGCTGGCTTTTTAAGCCCCACTTTCCCGACCCAAGCTTGGGTCACATCTTACCTTGTGGGAGTAAGATAAAACTGGCCTTGTGCCTAACTCCTGGAGAGGAATAAATACTCAGTCGAATTAAATTGAAATGGTACATTTTGACTTAGTGTGAGAAATGGGCCCAACTTTCACATTTATTCATTTAGATGTATACTGCAAGTCACAACTTATCAAGACTAAAGGCCACTCAAGGATAAGGGTTAATGAGATGGATAGATTTTCAGTTGAATGATGAAGAATATTATGAGAGGATTATAAACATTCCGCAATTTCTAAATTCCCTCTCATCCATATACTTCGTTTACATTACTTAGCTGCTGACTTGTAAGACTTATAAATCCGTAATGCTGAGTGACAGTAAATCTGTTTACAAACTTTATTACGATTTAATGAGCCACTTACTTACCAATCCAAACCAGATTCAGAGTCTTAAACCAGTATCAATTACCGCTTTTTATTGATGGTGAGTGGTTTGAAAATATTGAATCAAGCTGATCACACCGGGGAGGGGGGGGTGAATGGTAATAAAGATCATACAACAACTTATCAAGTGGTTTTTGTTTATAATTTTGATATATATCAACAGTACATTTAAAAAATCGGCAATTTACAAATTAAAGGTGAAATTGACTTTTGATGGTCCCATTATGCCTATTGTACGCGCACTGTTTCCATCTATTTTTTTTTGTATTGCTACCCAGACTTAGGGTTAGTGTTAATGATGGGCATGTGTTTTTTTCCATTCAACAATCTATTATACCTGACAGATAAGGAGGGTTTACAGAAAGGTTTGCGATGCCATTATAAGCAAGCCACATGTCGCTATGAATTGTAGTACCAGCGATAATATATTATTGTAAAAAAAAATAAATAAACACATGCCTTTCATTGAACCTAACACTGGCCCTAAGTCCGGGTGGCAAGAGGAAAGAAGAATATCAGAAATGTTGTGTCCGCAATGGGCATAAAGTGACCGTTATAAAGTTTTCAGGACCGTTAAAAATCAATGTCACCCAAATTAACATCACATTTTAAATCTCTAAGAGTTTTTTATGTAAATTCATATAAAATGAAGAATTTTATTTACTCATTCCTGCAACAGAAGAAACTCAAAATTAGGAAGCAAAAATATTAATAATGACAACTCTTTTCTTTTTGTCTTCACTCTAGGCCAGGCCTGTCAAAGTCACGATTCCCTCGGGGGGGGGGGGGGGGGCATGTAGGTCAATTTGTGTTGTCATCAAAGCTGCATGCAGCTAATTGAAAGTGTTTAATAAAATTATTGCAAGATATTTTAGTTACTTAAAAACATACAATATTGATTTTGTTTTTCAATCATTCCTGTTGATAGTACTTCAAATTACACTAAGTTTCATATCACAGAAATGTGAGCTTTCCGCTTTTTTAACAGAATTCCTCTGTTATTTAATCCAGAAAAAGCGGATTTCCGCTTAAATTGCTAGAGTCTCTCATGGATGTGAGCTCTCCGCTTTTTGATTGAAATCCGCTTTTTTCTTTAAAATAAGAAAAAGCTGATTTTCCCTCTTATGACAGTTCTCTCTGAAAACTGAAAATGTTAATTTGCTGTGAAGGCTAAAGACTTCGAGCAATTCATGAAGAGAGTAGGGGAGTTAGATGACTTTTGTTTCATCAAAGAATGACTTTCTGTTATTTCCCCTACATACACACTCTGTGTCTTTCTCTTAATTTTGACTTTCTTTAGTTGAAACTGATTGGAGTTGTTCAGGAAAAAAAATGTGTTTTTTTTTGTGCTGACCTCTCTCCACACACATACAGGGAGCCGTGCCTCCCCATGTTGGGAAATTCATCTCGATTTCAGCTTTCTTTGCCATTAGCTACCATTAGCTACTCATATCCTTGAATAATTTGATTACGAAATTAAGGTGACTAAAATTAATTTCCGTTTCTTCGTAAACAAGTCAGTCATTTTTTTCTTTTACTCCTGGGTAACACCGGGTAGATAGAGCTAGTCATCTATTATCTATTATATAAAGGCCAGTTGTCTGTATGTCTGTCTGTCTGTCTGTCTGTTTGTTTGTATGTCCAGCTACTCCTCAAAAACTACTCGGCAAACTGTCAACAAGTTGACATCTTTAGGACCGGACAACACCGCTTTTTTCTTTAAAATAAGAAAAAGCTGATTTTCCCTCTTATGACAGTTCTCTCTGAAAACTGAAAATGTTAATTTTCCGCTAAGGCTTCAAGCAATTCATGAAGAGAGTAGGGGAGTTAGATGACTTTTGTTTCATCAAATAATGACTTTCTGTTCTTCCCCCTACATACACACTATGTGTCTTTCTCTTAATTTTGACTTTCTTAGTTGAAACTGATTGGAGTTGTTTAGAGAAAAAATATTTTTTGTGCTGTCCTCTCCCACCAATTCATTTTGATTTCAGCTTTTTTTGCCATTAGCTACTCACATCCCTATATATGGAGTTTTCTGAAATTTTAATTCCTGGGGGTTAGAAAAACGTGAAATCTTTTGTCTTTTCTGCTTTTGAAATCAATAAAATGTGATATATCTTGTTTAAGTGTAAATAAACGTTCTGAATAAAGAAAAGCGCACCGTTTTTCAGTAAACAATGCATGTTTATTCAGTTTAAATATTTTTAAACTGCAATTTTGGTCGTTAAATTATGAAATCACAGTATCTTTTACAGGGAGCCGCAAATGTGCTTGAAAAGGATTGCATGTTTCACTTGCCTGCACTAAACCATTAAGAAAAGATGTTTTCAAATTAAGTTTCAGTCATAGATTTTTTTCCCCTATTTATTCTCCTATAGACTTTTTTCTCATTGTTACATCAGGAGTGGATAACATAAAGCTTCAAGACTTTAGTGGAACATGTGTGACGTCAGTCAAATGAAAAAAGAGGAAACATCTTTTTTCATGTTTGACATGCCTTCTCCAGCGATCATTTCACATTTATTTCACTTCTTCTTTTCTATTTCTTTCCCCTCTGAAAGTCACAAGGCTTCTGTCTTAGCAACACTGACCATATGCACAAAAAAGAGCTGCATATACCTAACATCAATTCCTTGTTTGTCTCCTTATTCATACATTTCTATCAGTCTGACAATGGCTTTGTTGCTGCCAGGCTGAGGTATGGTTCTGTATGGTTCTAGGAGATCCACCCTTTCAGGCTTTACTTAATCGCTTGAGACATCCCTACCAGAGAATGCCGACGGGGCTGCTCAGGCATTTTTGTAGGCCAGAGTGCACTTCACCTAGTGGGCTGGCTTTTCAAATCCACACCTGACCTTTGAGATGAAAATTAATCATACTGGAAACAATAATTATTAGATCAAGTCAGCCTAAACATTAGGAAACATCCTATTACCTCTAAAATAAAAAGGGACAAAATTCACAGAAACGCAACTTTGACTGTTCATATATGATTCATTTCAACAGCTAACACATTGAACCTTCTTAATATGAGTCATAGCACAGTAGAGATAAAGCTAGATTTTTCTTTTCATAGTAAGTCAATAAAAAAAACTCTAATATTTGGATCATGTAAAAACATATGGAAACACAATTTGATAATAGGGTCAAAATTTTATTTACTAAAGTTTTCAACTTGGATTTCTTTTGTGAAAGACAATGTAAAACCCTATATTAAGCCCACCATATTGGTGAGTGTCTCTTTTTCTTTAAGATGGAACTGTTTTTATATGCACAGAGACACACACTATCGTGCGTATTAACTTTAAAAACACCAATATTAAAATAAATCGCCCGTCACCGAAAATAGTAACCTAACTTGAAGTAACTCGGGAAAAAAACTATTAATGACACAAAAGAAAGAATTGTACACTTATAAAGAGAAAAGGTTAAATTTTGTTTACATCCAAATTTTATTCAAATAACCCCCAAAAATAAATGGCTTATCACTAGTTAAAATTGAAGCGAATTTCACTCTATTTACCCATTTTCACTCACTAAACTCTAGGCTGGTTTGTGATACCTACTATTATAAACAAGTTTATTAACCATAAACCTGATGGTTGTGTTGCGTTATGCTGCATTCTCAACTGGTCTCAAAATTTGAAAGGGGTTGAAATAAAAATTAAGAATCAAAACAAGACAGTTTTTTTTATAGCTTACAATTTTATTGTAGTAGAATGCCGACATTATTTTAGCACCCACAGCTTCACATACAGTCAGCTCTCCAGACCCCACCGGAGAGAGCAAAAGGTAGAACGTCTGCTCACTTCAAGCTCAAGTTTTGCTCTGTCGTTGTTTGAGATTTTCTCGAGATCGATAACATAATTCTAACAATTGTTTTTTAAACATTCCTCAGATCGGCATACCTCAAAAAACAAACAATAAAATATTTATACTTTGCATTCGCATCTCAATCTTGCAATTATCAAAACAATCGTAGTCACATTCCAAACGCGATGTCTATCCACACCCCTACACCTCGTTACCATCTAGATTATAATTCTTATTTACTATCCTGTTTTTTCGATTATCACGGGGTAATCTTGTTATAGTTAAACGTTGCAAAAAAAAAAAAATGTAGAATCTTATACTTTTTTGTTTTTACATACAGCGTGTAGATGATATTTGTTCCCAAGATGACTGTCTGGAAAAGAATAACACAGTGGTTTCTTTTTTTAAATTTATTCATCAAACTTCGATGACGTGTTCTCTCGATTTCATCCGATGAACCCAACTTTGATGACATCATCAAGACGGCCTCGGAACTGGTTACAGGCCTTTGTCACTATCTCCAGATTTAGGCTCCCAAAGTCTCTGCTGATCCATCACTGTTCAACCTGAGACCCTCAAAGAAGCATTGTGGTGGCATGACTTCTTTCATGTTGTAGCTGTCTTGCTCCACCAAGAAGTTGATGGGTTTCAGTCAATCAGATTGTGAGGCTAGATGTCAGGTGAAGTGTGGTTGAGAAAGTTCTCTGAAAGCCAAGCCTGCGTCCTCTGGCTGGTATGGTAGAGCGCTGACCCTTGCTGCCACACATATGGTCTACCTGCAGCTACCTGGTCTATCCAAGGGTTTTTTTAAATGGAAATCACTCCAGACAAGGCATGAAACCACTTGATGTAAGTCGTTAAAAAGAACGAAACATGATTGATGCAAAAACAAGAAATGTCTATTGACCTTAGTCTTGAAACAGTCAGCAGAAAGGAAGTTCCACAAGCCTGCAATTCTTGGAAAGAAGATAGTGGAATAGGAAGATGTATTATAATGAGGTACCTGATCAGCGAATTGATGAAGACCACTAGACCAACAGTCAGACGAACTGGAACAAAGGAAGCAGGGGATGAATTAGAAAATTTTGAAGAACACATGTCATAATTAGTACTACCTTACTCAAAATGCAGATCTAGCCATCAATATTCAGTCTGAGGCCTTCAGGGAAAAAGTGGAGTGACACTACTGAACTGAATTTCAGCGACAAACTCCGGCATTCTGACAGCGTAAGATCATCAATCATGTGTTTTATTTTTTGCAATGTCACCTTGTAGTCGAATCCTGAATCTTTCAATTCCTTTCTTACCTTTTCTACTATACTCCTGCTGATGATGAGGAAACCTGAAATCTTATTTGGTCGATCGGGTTTCGATTCCAAGGAGAACTCTGTGTCTCTTCCACAAAAATTGAACATAATCAATTATTCTGAAAAAGATAAATGAAAATATAGTCATTGTTTTCATGAAGACAACACTGACAATGAACAAAAAAATAATATCCATAAAATTATCAGTTGAAAATTGTGAACAAATATTGTCGGCACCTTGTAAAACGCTTAACATTGGGAAAGGATATAATCAACACAGCTGAATAGAATGCATGTCTTGCTCACTAGACCGACAGCATCTGTCATAACTCTTGTTCAACGTTCATGTTTTTCTGAAACGTGACATCACAATCATGAATCTCACCAAGAAGAGTTCCCAACCAAAGAGAAGACAACTTTAAGTAAAGGGTAACATAGTTCTCAAAATTCTTGTTTTATTTGTCTTTATTTAGTAAAATCTCTTATAAATAAGATGTAAAAAAACAAAATAAAACCTTTTTATGTGAGCAGAGAACAAACTTAATTCTTTTTCGTGCCTATTCCTCGCCTTTGATCTCATCAACTTGTCTACACAGAGACTTAAAAAGGGAATGAGTGCATATTTGTTCACCCCAGATTTAGCCAGTCAAATGGAGGTCAACCAGTTGGTTGCACTCTGAATGTGTGCAGATGAGAAGCCGACTTCCAGGATAAGAGAGTATTTTTTGTCAGTTTTCCATCTGCCTGACGCTGTGAGCACATGCGACATATATGCTGTGAAAGGAAAAGACACTTTCTCAGAGATTCGATTTCACATGTCTTTAGAGATCTACAAGCTTACAATTCTAGTGATGATTGCAATTTCACTAAACACTGAAATCATCGGAAATCTTTTTTAACTTTGTCTAATTTTCAACCTGTCGATGAAAAGAAAAACATTTTCTAATTATCTACAAGAAAAAAAAAGGAATATTCTTTCATTCATGGAAATATTGGTTTCTACTAAAGTGGTATTATTTTTTTTGTTTTTATAGGTGTTTTTTTTTTTTTTCAAGGAAGCAGGAGAGGGCATTCGTTTTTAATATTCCTTAATATTTCTTCCGTGATATTTTTTTTTTTTACAGACAATGTGTTTCCAGTGATGACCGGGATGAAAAATGAAAATCCGTGTTTATCCAACATGGGGGTTCCAATCTCTGACGCTAAAATACTACACAGAGTGTCATCGAATCCACAGCCGATTGTTGTTGAAAAACTTACAGGGAAATATGTGCCCCACACCAAGTGGCTTCAAGGGGGCAACACTTGTGTAGTACAGCAGGAGCAGTTAGGGGCTTGTGGTGGGGGCAGCATCGGGAATGCATTGTCCCCCATGGACATGATGAACCAAGCTCTGATTCTTGCACAATTGGATATAAAGAAAAAGAAACGTGATCCAGAAATTCCTTTACCCATCTTTAATCGGGAAGAGGACAAAAAAATTGAAAAAGTTGCCAAACTACCGAAGACAAAACCAAAAGTCAAGGTAAGTAAAGTATGATAAGACATTGCCAAGGCTTCTGCAAGGCAGGTGGGCTCCCTCTACCGAGCTAAAAAACTTCTCACACCTGCCAGTATCCTATATCTCTACAAAGCCACCATTCGCCCATGCATGGAGTATTGTTGTCACATCTGGGCTGGTGCACCAACCACTAGACTCTCCCTCTCAGACAAGGTCCAAAAAAGAGCCTCTCATCTAATAGGTCCCCCACTATCTAACAAACTCTAGCCCCTGCCCATCGCCACAATGTTGCATCCCTGTGCTTGTTTTACAAGTATTTTAATGGAATATGCTCTGATGAGTTTGCTGCAATGGTGTCCCCTCGACGTAAATACCTCTCACCCCTTCACTGTAAAGGTCCCTAGATGTCGGTGGGCTTTCTACTCTAACAGCTTCTTTCCTCAAATTGTTAGCCCTTGGAATTCCCTTCCTGTTTTCCTGATTGTACCAATATGCAGAAGTTTAAATGTAATGTGAACAAACAGCTCGCTGCACAACTCCCCACTTAGGATGCATCTAATTAACAGTAGCCCCTTACGTCTGTGCCAATGTGACTTGTTTGGGGTGAATGAAAGTAAGTAATGATAATTTGTTTGATTAATGAATTATCTGCTAGTTCTCACTACCTGAACTACCTAGTACTTTGAGGAAAACGTTTTTATGCCGTGTTAAAATAATTTGCAAAGAAGATAATGATTTTTGTTTGGAATTTCGAAAGAATCTTGCATTTTAAACTTGATCGTGTCATCAGTGTAGAACTTTATTGCAAGCCACTTGATCAAGTCTATAATAAGCTGATTGAAAAGTACCCAAATCTTGTTTATTGAAAACACGCTTTGTTTCAGCAAGACAATGCAAAGCTGCATACTGCCGACAAGATTGAAGAATTGGACGGTGTGGAAGTTCTGCCGCATTTCTCATCAAATCTTTCTTGGAATTCATACGTTAGATCCATTGCTCTTTTTACTTCTCGTGAGGTCGGTTCTCTCTATCACTCTAATCTCTTTCTTACACCTGAGGCTATTCTCTAAATCATATATGAACTGGTAAATCTCTGTCCCATTTGAGGGTTCTTGAAAAAGTTCAGAAGCATATCAGTAATTTGGTTGGCACCCACCCCTTTTTCTTCTTTGCACCCTCTCTCTCACAGACATGATGTTGCTAGTCTCAGTCTTTTCTATAAATACTATTATGACATGTGTTCTTCAGAATTGTCTGATCTATTCCCTGCTTCTTTTATTCCAGCTTGTTTGACTCGTTGGTCTAGTAGTCTACACCAATTCGCTGTTTCGATACCTCATTATAATACAGTTTCCTATTCCAGTAGCTTCTTTGCAAGAACTGCAGGCTTGTGGAACTATTTTCTTGATGACTGTTTTCCTCCTATCTATAGCTTTGATCTTTTCAAGACTAAGGTCAATAAGCATCTCCTGTATTTGTGATAATCATCTTTTGTTTTTCTTAGCTCCTTACATCAAGTGGCTTCATGCCTTGTCTGGAGTGATTTCCACAAAAACTTTTAAAATCCAGCTTATAGTCTGGACATTGTTCCATCTGAATACGGTCTATACAGACCTTTATGAAGAGTAACTGATTTGATTCTTTTGATAAAGTTGAAGAAGTCTGTCAAGAATGTTTCGATTCAAATCCAAAGGATTGGTACTTCGCTCAAATCTGAAAGCTTGCAGGTTGTTGGCAGAAGGTCGTGGACAATTATGGTCTTTATTTTGAAGAATAGCTGTTCCTATTTACTGACCTCCCCACGAGAGTAGTTAGACACAAGGTCGGTTTTTAATGTGAAGAAAATCCAGCTCCCCAAAAGGGGCATTCTAGTTTGGAACAAAAATAAAAATTGCCGTTGTCGTTGGTCAGTGAAGGAGAACTCGTTTTAGACTAAAAAGAGTTATCCTTCGCTGACCAACGACGTGTAGTACTAGAATAGATATTCCACTTTGCTCCTAATAAATCATTTATTTTTACATGATGGCACACAGACTTTTTCTTCAACTTAATATTAATGGCAAGGAAAAGGTTGTAATTATTACTGTAATGACAGATGTGGTTTATATTGAAGAATCAGAATTTGTTTATATAGGTTTTATTTACAAAAATACACATGCATTATATTACATTTCAAATCATCATCATCATCATCATCATCATCATCATCATCATCATCATCATATTCAATTTAATATCCATTTTACATGCTGGTATGTGTTGAACAGCTTTAAGAAATTGACTTCAAAACTAACCTATCTCTGGTCAAATCTTTATTTATATCCCTCTTTCCCTCAGGTCCATTTTTATCACTTCCTCCCATGTTTTTCTTTGCCTTCCTCTGTGAACTGAACCGGCTACCTCAACTGTTTTACATCTACTAACCCAAGTACTTTCATCCATTCTTTCAACGTGACCATACCATCAAAATCTATTCTACTGCACAACTCTCTCTATACTGTCAAGATTTAATTTTCCTCTCATCAGAACTAAGCCTGTCTTTAAGACTCATATTACACATCTATCATATTATTTCTCTTCATACAACGCATGTCCTCAATCTTCACTGACCCGGTTTCACTTCGATACATGATCATGCTGCATACACATGCCTGATAGACTCTTCTCTTTGTCAACAGTGGTAATACTCTGCTGGTTAGTAAAGGCAGAATTTCCCTGAACTTACTCCATCCACTCCTAACTCTTGCAATCACACTAGCACCTGCTCCACCCTGTGCTCCAGTGGTATCACCAAGGTAACAAAACTTCTCAACAACCTCAATAGCTTTTCAATCCAAATATACTTTCTCCACATTTGAGTTCTCATCCATCTCCATTGTCTTACACTTCTTGCATTCAAATTTGTTATCATCTCTCAACCTACCAGTAATTCCACTGTACTTCTTGATGGCGTTAATGGAAGAGGAACTTCTATGTAACTTTTGAACTATAATATAGTGCAATTTTTCTTTTTAATATGTCTAAATATACATAAAAAATATTTTTAAGGATTCAACTCGACTTTATTTAATGAAAATAAACATAATAATTGTTTTTTTATACTGCTTAAGCCAAATTTAAGATCTTGACCCTGATATCAGCATTCTCAACCGTCACACCAGATTTAGGGTTAGTGTTGAGTTTAATGAAGGGCATTATTTTTAATTGAGTTAGAGTTAGGGTTTTCATTCTGGTTAAAATCAGTGTTTCCATCTGTGTTATACTCTTAGGGCTTGGAGCAGGTTTGTTCTTTCTTTTTCTTTTTTCCTGTTCTTCTCTCCACTTCTTGTTTTGCCTTCTCGCTTTTTCCCTTGTTCCTCACACAGACCCCCGTGTGGATGTTTGATACCAAATCCTTGGTTCATCTTTCAAGGGTTGAAACACTTCACCCATAGCCACTAACTTTGTTACCATATATCACGAGCTATCCCTCTCCACATCCGAAGTAAGTTGTATAGCAGCTGTGTCAGAAGCATCGTGTTATGTGGCAGTGAATGCTGGGTCCTCACCTAGTCCTCTCTTGCCCAACTGCAGCGCAATGACAAATCTATGATTGGATGGATCTGTAATGTGAAACCTAACCAAACCCAACAGATCATGGCAGAGGATTTGCTAAAAGCACTACATTTGTTCAACATAGAGGTAATCTTTAGGACATATCGGTTACGCTGATATGGTCATATAGAGCAATTCTCCTCCTGATAAACCACTGTAGAAGCATGGATTCCTTAAATCGCAGGAAGGTTGGTTGACCAAGGAGAACTTGGAAGAAAGTAATCACACAAGACCACACCGTATGGAATCTGGAGACAGTTGACCTGCTGAACCGTGTGAACTGGAGAGGGAGCTTGCGTAGTATCAGAAAACGTTTGACCCCTGAACAAGGGAAAAGTGATATTAAATGAATAGAAGAAGAAGAATATATATTTTGTATCCGTTCATACATTCTATTTGTTAATTATTTCAGATTTTACTTCAATCAACTACCTACAACTTGTGTTTTTTCGATTTGCAGGTCCATGAAGTTAGCAACCGACCTCTGAAGAATGCGAGTGTTCAGTTTTCTTCTGTCTCTAACCAAAGAAATTCACCTGAACCCACTCCACTATCCCAACTCCCACGTAAGTAGCTATATTTCCTCCCTCTATTTGCATACCAAACACATTTCATATCATCATTTTAGTTTATAAAGCATCTAAGATGTTTACAAAACACCCAAACATCAAATTAGTGAATTTTCTGTGCTGCCATAGTGTTGTGACCCTGTTAGGGTCCGAAATAAAGACACGGAAACACAGGGTTACGGGGACAAAGATATATTATTGAAGAAAAAGAATATATATACAAGAAGTGGTATTCTGGACTGCCAGTATAGAACTGGGTGGAAGAAGTCAGTGAGTTGGAATGCTTCTTGCATTTTATTATGGATGGACGAGTCCATTTGTTCTTCGTACGGGTACGGCACCATAACACATAGTCTCATACAGAGTCAGGCAAGATTGCAACATCTGTAATAATATTCTGTGATAAATCACATTTTCACAACGTTTCGGCTGATTTAACCTCTAACATTTTTCAGGTGCATCTTTTCAAACTCGAGAACCTATACAGAATTTTTAACTGAACTCTTTATCTAATTCACTGGGGTAGATTGTTCTTGTACCATCAGCCATGACCAGGTAGAAGTGTTAATTATTTTGTTAGTTTTAGTTATTATCACCTGTAGTGAGAAATGAACCTTCAACCTCCAGAAGACTGTCACTTAGAAATGATTTCTGATAAAGGGTTCAGTTTAAAATTCCATGTAGGTTCTTGAGTTCAACATAAGGATTTCCACGTGTGAAAGGTACACCGGAAAAAGGTCAAAGGTTACTTGCAGCTAAAAAGTTGTGAATATAACAACCAATATAAAAATAGTATTCTAAATAATACAAATTGTTATTCCTCTTAATATATTCATTTTCAATCAGATTGCCATGTGTCTTAAATTTACCCTGCCGAAATGTGAAAAAGAGCAACCAAGATGACAATAGTTGTCCAAATAATACAAATTGTCTATCTTCATCTTAAAAATTCCAAAACTTCCTTGGTATGGAAATGCAGACAGATTCTAAGATTTCCATTGTAGTAGCCACCTGAAAATTAGCCCATAAAGCACTTTTATGCATGGCGGTGTGATTGTAAGATATTTTTCTACGAAAAATTTATTTTAATAAGATTTTCCCATTTTTTAATTTTTTTAGAATGAGCTTATTTTGTTCAATAACCTTATTCTTTTGATATTATTTAACTTCAAAAAGTCTTGATATGCTGTAAAACAAAACAAAAAATTGTCTTTTTATTTCATAATTTTTGAGATATAGATTAATAATTTGGATTACTATTCTCATCTTAGTTATTATATTCGCAACGTTTCGGCCAGTGTAACCTCCGACTTTCTGCTGGTGTATCTTCTAAAACTTTGGAACGTTCTAGTCGAACTTGAGAATTTTTATGTTCATCTCGTAAACCTGGATGGAATTTTGAACTGAACCCTCTATTTAATCCATGGGAGTAGATTGTTCTTGTTCCCTCAGCCATAACCAGGTAGAAGTGTTCATTTATGGTATTCTTAGTTATTATCACCTGCAGTAAGGATTGGACCATCTAGTTCCAGAAGACTGTCACTTAGAACTGATGATCGACCAATGCTGTTAACGGTTACATAATGTGTCGATGATAATAATATAAATTAGCCCTTAAATGCTTTTTATTTCAAACAAAATGCCTATTTAATATAATATTCAACGAAAATGTGTCAAACTGCAACTTGTATCACATCTGCAACGAGTCTGTTGGAAAGTGTGAGTAGGTATTAGTATGATGTTGCATCAGCACACCTACTAAATAGGTAATCAGTATCTTCGATGATAATTTTTTTTTTTTTCAAACCAAAATAAAAAATAAAGCATTTAAGGGTTAACCCTTTTATTCGGTTATGGCTGATGGATTAGTAGAGGTAGAACAGTTGAAGTAGCAGGTTCAGTTCACTCTACCCTCATAGATTAAATAAAATATTCAGTGTGAAATTCCATTAAGGTTCCTGAGTTGAACATAAAGATTCCTAAGTTCAAACCTGAAGATGGTCAGAGATTACATCAGCGGAAACGTGAATGTAACAGTCAAGATTAGAATAGTAATCTGAATGATACAAATTTGTTTCCCTTTCAATCAGCTTGTTTTCAATATAATCTCAGTATGTCTTAAATTTACACATTAATTTCTGTTCATTTTTTTGTTTTCAATATAATTCTTTTTTTCTTTTGAAATAATGTAAATGATATTACTTAGAGGAATTGGAATAAAAGTAATCCAAAGTCTTTTTACTTGTCAGGTACAACCAATTCACCTCCAACGCATGACAAAGAACCCAACAGCCAACAGATTCAACATCTTCAGAAGGAGATCTGTAAGCAACTAACAGACATGAAAGATTTTCTCGACAATCGCATTAGAGGTAAACCACAATTCAGTACTATAACGTCAATAATAATCATTTCATTAATATAATATACAATGCATAAACAGCAAACCAGAAGAATAGCCGACTCAAAGTCAGCAGCAAACGATGTTTGGTCAGATTACATAACATAACTTCCGGCAAGAGTTTTAATTTCCCTATATTCGATAGTTTAATCTTCCCTATATTTAACTGGTAGCAAGTGATAAATTGTGCATAGTATAGTACAAGATGTACTAACTAATTGATTTATTTAAAATAAAAAACAAAAACATTTTATTATATTTTCCGAAAGAAAATCAAACCACCTGTTTGGATTCTTCCTCCCCAAAACTCAAATCATATATTTGATTACTTTTTTTTTTTAAATAATTTTTTTTAAATAAAAAGCAAAGACATTTTATTATATTTTCCGAAAGAAAATCAAACCACCTGTTTGGATTCTTCCTCCCCAAAACTCAAATCATATATTTGATTACTTTTTTTTAAAAAATAATTTTTAAAAAATAAAAAACAAAGACATTTTATTATATTTTCCGAAAGAAAATCAAAGCACCTGTTTGGATTCTTCCTCCCCAAAAATCAAATCATATATTTGATTACTTTTTTTTAAAAAATAATTTTTAAAAAATAAAAAACAAAGACATTTTATTATATTTTCAAAAAAAAAAAATCAAACCACCTATTTGATTACTTATTTTTCCACTAAAAATTAAACGTTGTAACTCATCTTCTCCCCTTTCATTCTGCATTTATATTCTCCCTCATACACTGGACAGCGGTCTTCTGAACCTCAGTACAAACCAATCAGTCATGATTGAGTTGTTTGAATCTGTGATTAATCAAGAAATTTTCAATCATTGCGGCAAAAGTTATATACTTAGTGACACGCAATATGGATTTTTTCCTGCAAGATCAGCAGCTGATGTGCTGACTATAATATCACATAGGATTAGTGAATCAATTGAGGGGAGCTTCGTTTCAAGAGTGATAGCTCTTGACATATCAAAGGCCTTTGATAGGGTTTCGCACAAACTTGCTAGCTATGGGATATCTAACTATATTTTCTCAACCATCCACTTTTTCTCTGATAAGTCTACGAAGGTAGTTGTTGATGGATTGAAGTCTGAAGCACATAAGATAATGCTGGCATACCTTAAAGATCCATTCTGAGCCCAACCCTCTTCCTGATCTTAATCAATGATCTTCCAAATCATATTCTGAGATCATTTATTGACATCTATGTAGACGACACAACTGTCTATGGCAGCACTTCAAAGAGCACTGGTGATCAAAATCTTGCTGATTTTCTTCTGACTTGGAGCATGTGGGGAAAAGGGGCTTGTTAACTTTGATACCTGTAAAACCAAGCTTCCCTCCTTCCACCACCAACACTCGGATTCTCGTTTTGCCTTAGTTAAAATGAATAGCTCTCTCATTAAGGAACACCCTTGCTTTGATAAGATCTTAGTACTGACTTTCAGTCAAGACATGAAATGGAAAACTTACATCCAATCTGTTGCTGAAGTTGTTGAAAAAATGGTTGGATCATTCTACTGCTCCAGAAAGTATCTGACTCCTGATGCAATCTTTTACCTATATAAGAGTCAGATAGAACCTAAGATGGAGTACTGGGGAGCTGCCACTTGGAGGATTCTTCCTTGCCTTGACAAAGTTCAAAATCGATTTAGCAATCTAATGGGGATAATCTATTTTGTTTTCTGTAGCCCATTTCTTACAAGAGACGTTGCTAGTCTATTGTTATGTTATTTCCATGGAATGTGCTCAACTGAGCTTTAATCTCTGGTTCCTCCTTGTTAAACTTTTGCAGCAAGAACTTGTCTCCCTATCACAACTGCAAAGAACTTTCCTTTCTTTCCTTCAAGTGCCGGACCTACAAACAGAATTTCCACAAACAGTGTTCTTTTCCCAAAATTTCCCATCTGTCGAACATGTTGCTACAGGATTGCTTCTCTGAGTGATGCAACATGGAAACACTTGTCATAAACTGTCCTCATAAGTCATATTTTATTGTTTTCCATTCATTATTTTCAATCCTCTCGTAATATGCATCATCATTCAACTGACAATTTATCCATCTCCTTGACCGGTATCCTAGAATAGCCTTGATAATTGATGACTTATTAATGAATAAAAAAATAGATGGTTCTTCTGAAGAAATTGTTTTGTTTCATTATTTTTTTATTTTGTTATTCCAATTTTCTGCTCATCATAATAGAATGTTACGATCCAAACCCCGTCCTTCCAGAAGAAGAAGAGGAGGAGGAGCACATAAACACTGGTCAGGAACAAGGTGCTTTGAGAGCTCTCACGAGACAAGTGTACATTGTGCAACAGCAAATTGCAGATGTTGAGCGCAAGTTGAACACGCTGCACAATTATAAGAGTGCTACACAGCTACATGCAAATAAGGTACATTTTTTTACATGCAAATAAGGTACTTTTTTTGTACATGCAAATAAGGTACATTTTTTCCCATTTGCCATTTTCTATTCATTATCAGGTTTCTGTAATTTTCTAATCGGTCAATATAAAATTTACTTTTTTATTTGAAAGATTTGTTAGATGCCAAGAGATGTTGTCTGGTGGGCTTTACTTAAATTAATAGCAAGCAAGTGGTTGGTGAAGGTTGTTCAAGCAGTGTACAGAAATGCTCAGTTGTGTTAGAATTAACAGCACATTTAGTGACAGCTTTAATGTTAAAGTGCGAACACATCATGGCTCTTTGCTGAGTCTGTTGCTTTTCATTTGTGTCTTAGAAGCATTGTCCAGGAAATTTTGTGATGCTATGGAAAGTAAAGGAATATGAGTAAATGTTATCAAGACCAAAGTGATGATCAGTGATTGTAGTGTTGGAAAACCCTCAGAAAGAGGAAAGTTCCCCTGCTCCGTTTGTCGAATGGGTTTTTTGTAGTTCGTGTCAGCATTGGGTACACAAGAAGTGCAGTGGAATTACTGATAGGTGTAGAGATGATATCCAGTTTGTGTGCAAGAAGTGTAAGACTATTACAGATGAGAACTCAGATGTGGACAAATTATATTTGAATATCGAGGCTATTTAGGTTGTTGAGAAATTTTGTTGCCTTACTAATATCATAGGCGCGCAAGGAGGAACTGATGCTCATATGATTGCAAGAGTTAGGAGTGGATGGAGTAAGTTCAAGAAACTTCTGCCATTACTAACCAGAATAGCATTACTATTGTGGCCCAAGAGAAGAATTTATCAGTTATGTGTATGCAGTGTGCTGGTATATAAAAGTGAAACTGAGCCAGTGAAGTTTGAGGATATGCATTGCATGAAGAGAAATGATATGAGAATGATACTATTAAGTCTGTACCGTTCACTGAGTGTCAAGACACAAGCTAGTCCCGCACCTGTTAAATTCCCTTCTTTATATATTCACAACAATAACAAGAATCACAACAAAGGCGCCCTCTGGGCCAGATGAAAAACTTCACCCAAGGGGCGTAACTTGCTACATTACAGATACGATGGATGTGTAATGTGAGTTTTAAAGACAGGCTTAGTTCTGATGACCTCAGAGGAAGATTAAATCTGGACAGTATAGGGAGATGTGTGTTGAACAAGAGACTTTGTTAGTTTGATCACATTGAAAGAATGAATTAGAGTGTTTGGGTTAATGGATGTAGAACAGTTGAAGTAGTGGGGTTAGACCAAGGAAAACATGAGAGGAAGTGATAAGAATGGATTTGAGAGAAAGAGTGATAAAGACCTGGACATAGATAGGTTAGTTTGGAAGTCAATTTCGAAAAGCGGTCCAACACATGCCAGCATGTAAAGCAGAATATGATGATGTCTGACACATCAAACGCATATTTGTTTCTTTATTAATTTTTATTGAATTTTAATATTTTTAATTTATCTATTTTCTTCCAGCTGGATTTGACAAAATCGCGACTGGTCTCTGCCTATCGTGGCGCATACAAATCCTTGCAAGGGATCACAACTCATCTCCGACGATGTGCGGATCCTGTCATCCAGCTCCGAATTGTTGATCTTCTTTCTCAACTACTTCAGTCTGTGCGCAAACTCCTTGACCTCTATCTGCAACTGAGCAGCCTCTTCTCTAAAAACTTTAACTCAACTTACCCGGAACTACTTGATCTGGTTGACCTCACTGATGTAAGTATGTAGGTGTGTGTGTGTGTATGTATTAGAAAAGTATGTACAAGGTCAAGCCCTTAAAATGCCACCCATGGAATCTATTATATAAATGACAGTTGTATGTGTGTATATTCAGCCAAAACTCTAAATCTGCCAAACAAAGACCCACAAAGTTGGTATTTTCTTGATTGGCATTGCCCTGGTGAATAATATCAAAAATTTAGAAAAACTATTCATTCTTTGACCCTAAATTAACACAGATTTTTTTAGGGTGGGGGCTGTTTTCCAGCCACGAACTAAAGGGAAGAAACTCGAATTTTTTTTTCACAGAGTTATTTCTCTCATGTTGACTCGAGTTGTCTGTGTGCATGTGCATGTGTATATGTTCTGAGAGAGGAATGGGCTGTGCAGAGAAGAAAGAGGGGGCTGGGGAAAGGGAGGGAAAAAGAGAGAAAGATAGAAGTTATGTTACACTTTTGCCCCAGGCAACGCTGAGTAGCTCTGCTTGCGATAAATAAAATTCACAATCTTCTCTGCAATCCAACCATATTTAGTAGGAATAAATTTTTAAAAATTGAAGTATTCATTCATTCATATCAAATGATTCTATTGTTGGCATTGGTTTCCCTGATATCTTTCTAGTTAGAATTCTTTCTAGAAAAACATTGGGAACTTACGGGAGGGACCATGTGAAGGTTGTCAACATCCTAAGGGAAAGTGTTTGTTTCTGTGGAACGAACTGGATTCAAACTTGGCACACCCAGGTTGTCATTCTGTGTCGTTAATCACTTAGCCACCGTCACATCCCAATTGAAATATTATGGGTAAGTTTGTGTTATTTCATCATAACTATCTATCTCTTTCTTACTTCTTTAAGAGTTATCAGCAAGCCGCAGTTTTCTCTCTCTTAGCGAGATGGAGATAGGAGCCAGGTGTCCATATAAGCGTTTCTTCGTTAGGTGTTTCCTGATGTCCAATATAGCTTGTAATATCCTGTATGTTCCATCAAATGATACTTTTTGCTGTTTCGTTAGTGTCTGAAGCCTAAAGCAAGACAGATTCGACCATGACCGTAAAAAAATATCCCTCTTAAGATTGTCAAAAGGGGAAGACTTCCAGATGGTGTGCAGTCAATCAAGGACCCCCAAAGCCTAGTCTTTGAGATACCACCATTATTTTAAAATAATCTCCCTCCCTTCCCCTGTATGTTTCTGTCTCCTATCTGTTTTTGTCATAGTCAATATATTTATAAACAAAATAACCACATGTGTAAATATTACATGATTTTACATGTTGGCATGCGTTTGCCGGTTTTTAGAAATTGACTTCCAAACTAACCTATCTCTGGTTTATCCCTCTTTCTCTCAAGTCCATCCATATCACTCTTCCCCTGTTTTCCTTGGCTTTTCCCCTGTGACTGAACCTGCAACTTTAACTGTACTACCTCTACTAATCCAAAAACTCTCATCCATTCTTTCAATGTGACAAAACCATCGAAGTTTACTGTTCTGCCAGACATTTCCCTATATTGTCCAGATTTAATCTTCCTCTAAGTCATCAGAACTAAGCCTGTCTTCAGTACCCACATTACACATCCACTGTATTATTCTGGAGAATGATACGATGGATGTGTAATGTGAGTTTCAAAGACATGTTTAGTTCTGATGACCTCAGAGGAATATTAAATCTGGAGAGTATAGGGCGATGTGTGCAGAGCAGGAGACTTTGATGATTTGGTCACATTGAAAGAATGGATGAGAGTTCTTGGGAGATGAGATGTACAACAGCAGGTCCAGTTTACACGGGAAGGCCAAAAGAATACAAGTGACATAAAGAGGGATAAATGAAGACCTGGCCACAGATAGGTTAGTTTTGAAGTAAATTTCTAAAAGCCGTCTAACACATGTCAGCATTTAAAATGGGTGTTAAACCAAATATTATGATGATGATGATGATGCTGATGATTGTTATATATATCACAGTGAATAAAAATACAGGTCCAACATCAATGATTTTCCCGCATCCTTAATTCCTGAACCTTGCTGGATGAACCGTTTTGTCAGACAATCTAATTTCATTTTAATAATAATTCATCATCACCCCCCCCCCCTTAACCCACTAATTATACACCTACCATGTCTCTAAACCATCAGGAATTTCTAGAATCTTAAACAGCAGTTAAACTTTTTCTTTGATGAAAATAGTTCAGTGTTTATGTTTAACACCACGACTTCCACTTGAATTTGCCTCTGAAGTTATAACTAGATTTTGATTTAAGTGGAATAGGATATAATCTAAAAATAAAGGGAAACTACCACCAGCAGGTGCAGTGTAAAGAAATAAATTGATGGTGCGCTACACACAGAGCCATCTGTTGGCTACCCAGTAACAAGCCCGACCATCAGTTGTCGTAAAATCGGTTTTGCATCCGTATTAAACATTTAAAAAAAATAAACCTGCCTGATGAAATACAAATAATAATGATGATTGTTCTTCTATTGCTAGAAGAGAAACTACCACCAGCAGGTGCAGTGTCGACAATGAAATTGATTATTTTTCTATTGATAGGCACTTCAATCTGAATGGCAGGAACTATTGGAATGCAAGTTGAAGCGAATAATGTCAAATAGTTCGCAGAGTTCAATATCGCCAGATTCATCAAGAAAAAAGCCCAGCAGTAAACGCAGCCAGAACTTTCGGCCACCATTTTCATTAAAAGGCAAGTAATCCATGAAAATTTTTCATTTATATTATTCTTTTACTAGTGTACAACCTTTGTCAGAAATGGCGGGGAAAAAAACTATGCTCTGCCAGTGTTTGCACTAATATCCATAAATAAAATCCTAGAATTACATAGATTCTTATATAAATAGGGTTTTGTCTGTCTGTCAGTCACAATTTTTTTTTAAACGTAGTAAATACATTGCAGAATTTGTCTCATTTCAAAATGTCAGATATCTTAACTATTTTTAGAAATGGAAAATATTACATCAATAGTAAATAATAAATTCCCAACAAATATAGCGGATCCCATGGCCGGAAATCAAAACCGAAATCATAAGATCTTCAGCCAGACGTTCCACCAACTGAGCTATTTGCACTTTCTTATAAATAGATCTTAAAACATTCCCATAACAAAATAATTATAACTTTGGCATAACATCATAGATTTATGATTTATGTCATGTTTCAAAACATGAATTAAAACATAAGGGTACACTTCAAATTATTTTAATAGTCCAAAACAATTTATTTAGCTGTAAATATGTATTGTATGTAGTTTTTTCACAATTATATAATTGAGAAAGAATGGGAAAGAGTGAGTGAGTTTATCAGCAGACAAAGGGAGCCTTGGTTCATGACCGATGTATAACAGTTTATACACCCATGGGTAATCTAAAATATAACAATAGTACAACTGTCACAAACAAACAAATCCAGTGCAGACACTACGCAAAACAAAATGAGGATGATATATTTCTTAAGATTCACAATGAGAATAGAAAAAATATTTTTTTTAAACCAATGAAATGCTATTTATTTAAACGTTATTTTATAGAGTGCTCAATGTTAGAAATTTAAAAAAGATATATATATATATATATATATATATATATAACAGATCTGATACAGTTTTGAAAGTTATAACTCAATTCACAGATTACACCGGTTTAATGTCTTCTCTTTTGGTTTAGTTCAAATTTCTAATTTCACCTAAACCGGAGAAAAAAACCAAATACATCTCACTAACTGACCATTTCATTTTACAGCCTATCTCAGTCAAAACATCATGGGGTCCTCAGTTTCAATACTTCACGATTCATACAAGACATTGAACGGATGATAGTCACTTGTAGAAACAAGCCCCGAGAGACCGCTTGGATGTTCTAGCAAATCTCCCTAGCTATCATCCGAGGCAATGCCATTATGATGTTATCCCGCAACATCTAAGTGACGATAAAGAAAACAAAATAATTTTGCCCTCGTGTGGAGGAAACTTTCATTTTTCAGAGTGCGTTTCTCCTAGTGTGCTGGCTTTTCAAAATCTCACCTGACCTTGTGTCTAACCTCCTGGAGAGAAAATAAATAAATACTTTACTAGATCACTGCTAATATCTACAAAACTATTGCATATATATATATATATATATATATATATATATATATATAAATAGGAGAATAAAATTACAAATGAATAAGACCAAACATTAATTTATTATAAAGTGTTTTAAAAATAGTTCTTCAAATTAGACATATAAATAGTTGTGTTTGAGTCTTTGCTCGCTACTATTACAAAGGAAGTAAATCAATATATACCAGCTATACTCAGCCGGTGTTGCTCAGGGGTGTTTTTACTTTCATTTTGTTTTGCTTTTTTTTGCTTTCTTTTAAAACTATGATGTTTTTTTATGTTTTTTTTTTTCAAAAATATATTTTTTGGTTTTTAAATATAATTTGGAAAGTTATATTTAATTACAGTACCGTTTGGTTATCAAATTATTAATTAAGTCACATTTTTATAAAACTATAATTCTTTATTAGTGGGACTCGTGTAAATTACACAAAATGATGTTTTCAATACTAATTATCTTGTTCCTAACCTATACATGTTTGAATAAAATATGATAAGATTTGACTTGTATATTTATTTAAAAAAATGAACATCATATTAATATGTGTCTTCCCGGTCGTCCCCTCCCTACCTACTCCCCTCCCCCCCTTCAATGTAGAAAAAAAAAATCTTAGAGGTTGGTTGGAATCAAACTATAAACCAGTCAGGCCATCGTCAAAAACCGACGTCAAAATCCTACGTCGCTAATTGTTGCGCCAAAGGGAAATACTTGAAATATTACGAAAATTAGGTGACTTGAATGCTTTTCCAAATCTAGGTTCGGCACACATGAGCAGAGCTTTTCATGTAAGCGATGTTTTCAATACTAATTACCTTGTTCCTAACCTATACATGTTTGAATAAAATATAAGATTTGACTTGTATATTTATTTTAAAAAATGAACATCATATTAATATGTGTCTTCCCGGTCGTCCCCTCCCTACCTACCTTCCCCCCCCCCTTCGATGTAGAGGTTGGTTGGAATCAAACTATAAACCAGTCAGGCCGTCGTCAAAAACCGACGTCAAAATCCTACGTCGCTAATTGTTGCGCCAAAGGGAAATACTTGAAAATATTACGAAAATTAGGTTACTTGAATGCTTTTCCAAATCTAGGTGCTGCACACATGCGCAGAGCTTTTCATGTAAGCGTGACACACGAACACACACGCTATCATATTAATATATAGATTATTAAAGTAATGTTGTTTAATCTGTGTTTGTAAAATTTCTGGATTTAAATAGTTGCTAAAACTTTCAATCTTAAAAGATTTTACGGATTTTCTGACGATCGACTAAAAATTTTAAAGCGAGGTAAAAATTAATTTCTATTCAACATTTAATTGTAAATTTTCAAAGAGTCGCAAACAAATTCTTTTTTTTTTCTTATAGGAATTCCTGAAGTAATTTCTTTTCTATTGTAATTTTGTTTTGATTCTGTTTTTATTTGTTTTTTTATGCACTTAGTTGCACCTGAAAGGAAATCCATTTTGCGGAAATCCTCGGAACCATCCAATCCTAGCAGGAATGTCCATAAAACAACCAAAAAGTTTCCTACAACCAAAAAACAAGCAAAAAGTGTCATCTTCCCCTATCATATACAGGTATACTCTCTCTCTCTCTGCCTTTCCTCTCTCTCTTTCCCATTCTCTCTTTATCTCTTTTCTTTCTCTCTCTCTTCCTCTTTCATTCTCTCTTTCTCTTTCATTCTCTCTCTTTCATTCTCTCTTTCTCTTTCATTCTCTCTCTCTCTCTTTCTCTTTCATTCTCTCTCTCTCTTTCATTCTCTCTCTCTCTTTCTCTTTCATTCTTTCTCTCTCTTTCTCTTTTATTCTCTTTTATTCTCTCTTTCTCTTTTATTCTCTCTTTCTCTTTCATTCTCTCTTTTCTCTTTTATTCTCTCTTTCTCTTTCATTCTCTCTTTTCTCCTCTCTTTCTCTTTCATTCTCTCTTCTCTTTCTCTCTTTCTCTTTCTTTCTCTATCTGTCTTCACCCAGCCAATTTCCATACTTTTCTGGGATTTTTGAGACAAACGATGGTCAAATAGTCCACATTAAAGTCTTAAGCCAATATTCTCATTGTTAGTGTTTCATCCTCTGCCACGGCTGCCAAAAATGTCTGGTTGTCAAAAATTTGATAATCAACCCTTTTTTTCTTCATCTGCAAGATTTGTATCGATTTGTATCGATTTGTATCGATTTGAACTTTCTGAACATTTGCTGATTGTTCCTTAACCAAAAGGTTTGATGTGGTAGAGCATATGACGAATGTGGATATGATTTTTGATTTCTGAAAAGAAACAATAATTTTTATGAAACGAATTAAACAAAAGCTAATTTGATATTGTTTTTGTTAAAAAAATCAGCAATAAAAAAAATGCATTAAACTAATACCATTGTAAGGTATGAACAATACACCTTAGATATGGCTAGAACAGCAATTACTTGTACTTGTAGCAGCATTCAACCGCCGTGGGTTGAACCGGCTCCGTCTATCCTCACCACTGCATCCTGCATGAAGGTCGACCAAGCCTGACGATTTGAAGTCAACAATCGGGTGATATCTAACCACTCGCTATTTCAACTTCAAACTTCGTCGATATAGGAGCCCAGGGTCTGTTATAGGCCAGGTTTTCCTTTGTCTACCACATCGCTTTTTCCCACCCTGTAAGGGAGCTGGGGCAATTGCTTCATAGATGAACTCGGATGTCTTGTGAGGATGGAGTTCATTTTGCAGCGGGAACATACTGTGTTGTTTGAGACAAAGTGCTGCTTTCGGACACAGAAGATGCAACGCAGGCAGTGGTGATCGAAAGTTTCCAGTCACTTAACATCTTCCACTCTCATTGTCCAGGGCTCGTTGCCATAAAGGAGGATCGTTCACACCAGCACTTGGTCTATCCTTACTTTGGTCTGCGCCTTATCTCAGATCTTGATCAGAATGGGGAATTGAGTCGGCAGAAGGCATGACATGCAAGGTCAATTCGCACTTTGATCTCAGTTCCATCTTGAGGCAATTGCGTTCAATTGTTTTCTATAGGTTTGTTTTTTCAGCATTAAATAACACAAAATGGTTTGATATGACGTTCAAGCAAAACAGACCTATCTATATTTCTTTTATCCTTATAATAAAACAAAAAAGAATAATTAATGAAAAAATTTAGCATCATGATTAATGCAGTTTCTGTGTACATCTGATGTCTAGTCAGTGACAGAATCGGCAACAAACCCTGGACATGCAGCAACATCAACAGAGAACTGCAACCAATCAAAATATGCCGGTCTTCTCATAAAATTTGTGTTCCAGCTGATCTCTATGGAGAGAAGTGGAGTGATAAGGCTCGCCATGCATGACTTCCTGTTAGGAGAACTAACGAAAACGGAATTACCTCCCTTGAACCATTTCGGGAGTTAAGAGTTATCGCCCTTGAAATTGTCAGCTGCCCAGAGAGAAAGTAAACACAGACCACGACATCAGACACTTAATATGTCAACCGCGTCCAGCGGCAAATTAATTAATTAATTCATTCTGTATTCAGTTTTAATAAATCTGTTAAACGTTTCTCTTGATAGTTCATCCATTTCTTTACAAGTTATTATTTATAATTAACCTAAATTACGAGGTTATAAAACTTCCTCAGCCTTGGTCTGTTAATGATGTGCCACACCGGGGACCATCGTGAATTGACTTGGCTTTACGAGTGTCTCTCCATTGCTACTATTCGTGGAAATGCCTTTTACCTGCAGTCAGTCTGCCAAGCCAGCAGGAAATCCGATGAAACTTTCTGATACTTTTATATTGGTTTCGAAAAACGACCTTTTATTAATTAACTATTATTAGTTGTTACATTCCTGAAATGTTATTGACATTGGATATTTTCCCCTTTTATATGAGTTTTTTTTATTTGTAATATATTTCAGTTTCTGTTTAATAAATTTTGTTAACATCATAAAGAAAAACAATTTAAACTATAACTCTTCTTTATAATGTAGAAGAGCCTGTTTATTTCAGATATATAATTAAAATTTATTCAACAACAACAAATAATAGTTAATCAATAAAATGTGCCTTTTTCAAAACCAATATGCAAATATCAGGACGTTTCATTGGATTTCCTGGCTTGGCAGGCTGAGAACCGGCTCAAGCATTTCCTCCAATAGTGGAGATGGAGAGGCTCTTGTAAAGCCATGTCAATTCACAATGGTCCCTTGTGTAGCATGTCATTAATAGACCAAGACTGTTGAGGAAGTCTCGCGTGGTGGGACCTATTGCTCCACTTATCTCCATGACGATCAGTTTGAACACAAATCTGTCGAGAAGACGGGCATATTTCAATTGCTTGCGGCCCTTTGCTGATTCTGCTACATGTCCAGTGTTTGTCGTCGATTCTGTTGCTGATGAGGGCGCAAAAGTGTCAACACAAGTCGCATCCCATATTAGCGACTTGCCATTTGCAAAGAGAAACACCATTTTATATATATATTATATTCCTATCTAGTGAAGTGAAAGCCAGACGGTTTACCCATTCAGGTAAAGGAAATAATCCAATCCTCACTCCATACACAAATAGATTCACTAGTAATCTGTCTATTTCCTCCTTGGAAATGAAAGATGCTACTTGTTTTTTTATAAGTTGACAAACTTACTTATTTTTTATAAGAATAGAGCACATAATAATAACATACCGTTTTGCATTTTTTTATCCAGTTATCATAGTTCATTGTGTAACTCAGACACCATTTTGAGGTTATTTTTAAGAGCTCATTCCCTGACATCTCGTTGCTGGTGAATTTTTTTATCATAGCGTGACAAGAACATTCGAGGTGACTCTGTTACGATCGACACTCGTAAAGAAGATGAGGAGCACAATGTTGCATCCGTTCTTTAATCCGTCATTTGCTATCCCTTCTCTCAAAGTCAACTGGTTCAAGGATCGACGGGAAACCAGCAATACCTAGGACCCATTGGACGATTATCACTGATAGCATACGACCTACAAATTCAATATTTAATTCTAATTCTTCAGTTTCCTTTGTGGAAACTTGACCCATGTTCTTAACAACGAAAAGTGTATTTCTATTCACTTTCTGTCAGGTAGAATTGTATCCCACTCGGAATTATTTTACAATGGTGACATATTTCAATAATGACCAACAAACCAATAGAAGCAGCAACAGCAGCATATTGCATTTATTAAAGCTTAACTTTATCACGTAACCAATCTGCTGTATATAGCTCATAGGATAGAGGATAAGACTGATCATCTTAAAGTCCCATTTTCAGTCTCAGCCCTCGTCATCTGCTTTTTCTTTATTTATTTCTTTCCTGTTTAGTTTACTTTTCCCTTTCTTTAAAACAGAATGCAAAATATTTTTTTACATTTCAGTCCTATTTATTAATGAAAGAAAAATAATCCTGGGCAACGCCGGGTAGGGACAGCTAGTAGTTATAATAAGTATAAAAGTGCAATTCTGTTGCAGTTATGAGCCAAATAAAAAATATATGCCAACATAAAATGGTCCGTTTTTGAATTTCAACAAGGGTAAATTGATCCAACTAAGTAGTAACAAATAGTAATAAATCCATAAAAAGTTTAGAGAGATTTGTGCAGAACAGGAGACTCTGATATTATGGCCACATTGAAAGAATTGATGACAGTTCTTGTGTTAGTAGATGTAGAACAGTTGAGGTAGTAGGTTCAATTTACATGGGAAGGCCAAGGAAAAAATGGGAGAAAGTGATAAAAATGAACTTTAGGGATAAATAAAGACCTGGCGAGATATAGGTTAGTTTAGAAGTCTATTTCTTAAAGCCATTCAACGCATGCCAGCATCTGGAACGGACGTTAAACAAAATATGATGATGAGTTTTGGTAGGTCTATCTGAAAACTGTACTCTCACGCAACAGTTGCAGAATCAAAAATTAATTTTAATTATGTTGGGATTCTCTTCTATAACAAAAATTAACTCCACAATGTAATTTGGCACAAGTTTATAAAGTTAGTATTTACTTCCCTCCAACAGCAGGAAGATGTGACACAAGGTCGGAATGGTTGGGATTGAAAAGCCAGAGCTCAAGAGGCAGAGCACTCTGGCCTACAAAAAATTCTGGTATTCCCCGGTAGGGGTGCCTAAGGTGATTAACAATAAACTAACCCCTTCTCAAAGAGAGATGGTAAAACCTAGAATTGCACAGAACCATACCTCAGCCCGACAGAAAAAAGGCCGCTTAAATCAAATGGTCCAGTCTGTCAGACTGATTGTTGAGGACGTATCCTTAAGGTCAGGGTGAGTTTGCGGTCATTTAAAATTAGGAAAGTTTACAAATGTTATACAGTGAGGAATCAAATCTAATGCATTTCTCATTAAAAAGTTTGATATAATTAAAATATTTTCACTATTTGCTCCCTTAATTTCAGATTCATCGTAAACCTAATGAAGCTTTACCCAATCAACACGCTTATACCCAATCAACTTTGTCATCTTCTTTAAAATCTGAAGCAAAAGGAAAATGCGAGTCTCTAGAACTACGGTAAGTTTTTGTTTATTGTCGAATTCATTCATTTCAGATAAATCAGATGATTCTATTGTTGGCATTGGTTTACCCAATATCTTTCCAGTTAGAATCTTTTCTAGAAAGACATCAGGTACTTATGGGAGTGACTATGTGAATGTTGCCAACATCCTAAGTAAAAGTGTTTCTGTGGAACGAACTGAATTCGAATTTGGCACACCCAGGTTGCTAGTCCATGTCGTTAACCACTTAGCCACTGTTACCTCCTGTTTGATTGATAAATTCTTTGTCTCATCCTCATCGCAGATTACAGTAAATCTGTCTTGAGGGATTCCCCTTGAACTATCGTGCTATTCTTTTCTTTATCTACTATATAAAGTGGGCTGGTTGTTTCTTCTGTACCTTTGTCGAGAGTAAAAAAATAACCACATGCATCATCGGCTACTAAACTCACCACTCTATTCACCTTATCCACTCGAGTGTGTTTCAAGAAATTTGTGACTATTTTTAATATCTACCAAAAAATGTTACTTTTAGACCGCCATCACAGACTCTTACAAAAACATACTCCATACAGATGGTAGCAAAAACTTTTTCCTCTAATCTTTATCTACTCCAACTCTTCCACTTAACACCAGTAAATAAATTACATCGGATAATTTATACAATCATTACCATAAATATTTCATTTCATTCTTCTAATAATTTCATACATAATATACAAGATTGCTAAATCAATTAATAACTGCTCCCTGATATTCCTTCAAAATTACAAAATATCAAATTACATATACTTATTTATTGTCTGTCGTTACTTATTACTATTCCAGAATTTTCGGTTTACATAAATGAACTGAATAAATTCTTTTGTACATTGATTCAAAATGGTGTCATGTACTTATCAATATCCTCTTGAAAATTCGTTTCAGTTGCAAATCTTCGATTGAACATGTATAATTTCTTTTTATCATTTATGTTTTTACGCCATAAACACTTAAGCAATTTTATTCATAACACTTTTAAGGCTTATAACTCAATTTAAAACAACTCACAGCATAAAACGAACAGATGTCCACGATTAAAAAAATACATCCAATTGCTCATAGAAATCTTATGGAGACCCATAATAGCTTTTTTCCACGATGCTGGTCAGTAATAAAAAAAACACACAAAACAGGTAAATTGTTTCAATTTTAACCATCCCTACTTATCGAACATTATTCAAACAATCGCAAAACCTCAGAATATATTATAATTATTTTTTCTTTCATATGCTTTCTTTCCTTTATAATTCTTGAAAAAATCGATACTTTGGGTGATTTTTATTTAAGTAATTTCTTAGCTTCTTTTTCTTTTCATTTTAACTTTTACCTATTATAACCATTCGCTCTCTACGTCTCATTCTATTTATTTATTTACATTACAATTAAAAAAAATCTCTTCTCATAGTGAAAAAAAATCCTTTTAGACTGCTGCAATTTTTACTTTCATCTCAAATTTCAAAATATACTTTACAGTGTAGTATATGTTACTTAATCTCTTCTCTTCTCAGTCAGTGAAGTACTAAACTTATCCTTTTCTCTCCTCTGTCAGTGAAGAAGAAATCCTTCTAGACTGCAGCAATTTTAATTTTTTTCCCAGGAGATGAATTTTCAACACATTAAAAACCACCATTGTTTTTTTATTGTTGGTAAATTTAATCTACAATGAAAAAGGATACCCTCGATTGAGATAAAAATTGTATCAGTCAAGAAGGATTTTTCCTTCACTGAACTTGGAAACATTCACGCATATTTTTTGATTACATGTACTTATTTTTTGGGAGATGGGGAGACAGTGGTTTTAATTTTACAAATACCCCTCTACTTACAATCGTAGAGTGGGGAGGCAGTCACACAAAACGTAGAATAATGTATTTTGTTTGATTCAAAATATTGATAAATCTTAATTTTAATCACCTAAATTACTTACAGGATTCTTTTCAACTTCGTTTTTACGAATTAATACTCTAATACTTATATATCTCTCCTGTGCAACGCCGAGACACGGGTGCTTCTATATTATATAATACGGTATTTGCCTCTTTATGGTGCTTATAAAGTTTATGGACTGGGCTTACTTGCTTCCACACGAGGGTACAATTAGACAAAAGGTGTGTTTTTAATGTGGGGAAAAATCCATCTCCCCAAATAGTGACACTCCGGATTCGGACTAAGATTAAAATTGCTGCAGTCTAGAAAGATTACTCCTTCACTGACTGAGGAGAGAAAAGGTTATGTATAGTATAACAGACACTACACTTCAAGGTTATTTTGATTTTGAAAAGTAACAAATAACATCAGACATAATGTATAATAGGTTATTTGCTTCTTTATGGTGCGTATGCAGTTTATAGATCGGGCTATATTTTAGATAGGATTTTCAAGTTAAATTCAATTTTTACGCTATTTTTTGTTTATTAAATTGTTAAGTTGAAGTACAGAATAGTTAATCAACCCCCCACCTCTCCATGTTCAGAATGGCTTTCTAAATTATAACGTTATTATTTCAGCCCAGTCTGTAAACTGCATAAGTATCCTTGGCAAGAGTGTTATTATGGAACACGGGTCAGCTTGTATACTACTAAAACTCTATGGAGTGTGTTTATTTGCTTGTCTGGATGTGGATGATGTCACAAAGGGATGACATCATTCACTAAAACAGGTTGAAGACATCAGGAAGAGATCCTTTATGACATCATAAATGCTGTAGTGACAAAACAATGTCATCTATTAAAACAGAACATAGACGACCTGTGACTATATATATATATATATATATATATATACAAGACGAACTGTTTAAACCTGAAGGGTCTGATATACTACTAAATTTAATAGGTCCCACACTGTCTACCAAGCTCCAGCCTCTGTCCCATTACCACAGTGTTGCATCCTTGTGCTTGTTTTACAAGTACTTCAATGGAATTTGCTCCAACGAACTTGCTGAAATTGTGCCTCCTCAACGTAATTACCCTCGACCAACCCGACAATCAGCAAAAGCCCACCCCATCACTGTAGAGGTATCCAGATGCCGGAAAGCTTTCTGCTCTGATAGCTTCTTTCCTCAAACTGCTTGCCTTAGGAATTCTCTCCCTGCTCCCTGTTTCCCCAACTGTACTAACATGCAGAAATTTAAATGTAATGTGAACAAGCATCTTGCTACACAACTCCCCACTTAGGATGCCCCTATAAATCTGGCCCCTAATGCTCAGTAGCCCCTTATGTCGCAGTGGCAATGAGCCTTGTTTGGAGTGAATATAAGTAAAAAAAAAAATTTTTTAACTGTATAGATCTTGTTTGTCTCCGTGCACATTGGATGACATAACAAAGGGATAACATTATTCACTAAAACAGCTGAAAGACCCTTTATGACTTCACACAGGAATTATCTCATCCACTTAAACATGTTGAATACACTGGGGAAAAGATCCTTTATGGTGTAATAAATGATTAAGTAACAAAAGGATGCCATTAAAACAGAACAAAGTTTTAATAATTCCCCAAAGGTGACAGATTGCTTGATTTGCCAGAGATGTAGGTCACTCTTCAAAATTTTCGAAGGAGGTGGAACTTAATAAAGTGTTGGGGCCTGCATCACCTTTTTCGAATGGCAAATCTGCGTATCCGCCACATTTTAGAGATGGGAGGCCTTTTTACTAGGATGAATTTTTTTCATTTTATACATTTTAATACTTTCTGTATATAAAATTGTTATTCTCCAAACCCCTATTGCATATTATATATATATATGTATATATATATATATATATATATATATATATATATATATATGTGTGTGTGTGTGTGTTTTAAGTAAGATATTTATGGTATGGATTCTTTTGGTGAATGAAGTATGAATGCTAAGTATAAATGAGATATTTTGATGACTGATAGTCATGAATGAGACTAGCTAAGTTAAATTACTCAGCAAAAGCTAGCGATGACAAACCTTTTCTCCCACCCACTTTTTGGCCTGGTGCCACATTTTCTATGCATATATTTTTTAAATATTTAGAAATAAATATGTAGTTACTATATATATATATATATATATATATATATATTCTAGAGATGAAAGATGAGAATAAAAAATTGTAAAGATACAATATTTATTAGAACATCAATATATATATTAAATAAACTGTCTAGATTCAGAGGGTCTATCATCATCATCATCATTATTATCATCATCATCAGGTTTCGATATGGGATGGGCAACACCAGGCATCGTCTCGCACCTGCTCTCCATGCGGTCCGATCCAAAGGGTTGATATCAGTCATGTTGCAAGCAGTTAAGTCACTTCATACGCACTCAATCCGGGTCTTCCTTGGTCTACCACACACCCTCATGCCTGTGGTATCCATGCGCATTTTGAGTTGATGCAGGAGGTGGCACGTTGTACATTGCCAAACCACCTGAGATGCTGAGCGCTTTAGGCATCCTAAATCCCATCAATACCAAGCTTCTGATAGAGTATGGTCAAAGGGATTTTTTTCTTCTAGTTTGCTGTGTCAGGTGGATGTGTGGCAGCAAACAAGAAGAAAAGGATCCCTTTGACTATGCCAGAAGCTAGTTCCTATTAAATTTCTTTAAATAAACTTATTTATGAACAAGACTGTAATCATTCAAATGGAGATGAGTGAAGCAAGGTATGAAACATTGTTTGAAAATCCAGTTATATCAGAGAGGTAACAAAAATGTATTGAAAAGTTATTTTATTGCAAATTTGTATAATCATGGACAATTGTTTATTAGGCAGTAAAAGTAAATATTTATATTATTTGTATTATTCAAACTACTATACTTATCTTGGTTGTTATGTTCACAACTTTTCGGTCGATTTAACCTCGAATCTTCTTCATGCACACCATTTCCAACTAAAGAGCTAAGGGCGACGAGATTTGAGAAAGGGGAAACAGGAAGTCAAAAAAGTTATGGCTGGGCCCCCAGATCGAGAAGACAGAGTTGGCTAAAAGCCATCCAAATACAGTGAACATTAAATAGTTTAGAAGTCAGCCAAACTGGATAGAAGAGACAGCTATCAAAAGAAATCACCAGATTTTCTATGACGGCATCACACATATCTACTCTAAAATCCAATAAGTTTCATTTTATATGATTACATGTGTTTGCGTTTCATTTCACAATTCTGTGGGTATTCAAGTAATACAAAAAATAGTTTAATTCCAATAATCTAGTCTTATATTTTTATTGTTGCATATTGATAATTCACCATTACATTTTCGTTTTTGGTACAAAAAGAAACTTTGTGATGCAAATCTTCAGTTTCAATATGATTATTGGTGTTCTCTTACAGGCAATCGGTTCCAACCACAGCTGAGAATAAGAGAAAAGATGAACAGAGAGCAGATTTGGTGGGTTAAGCTTTACTTGAATCTTTGGATTCTCTTGATATTTGTCTGTTTTTGTTTTTTTATAGTCTGTGGTGTTGCTGTATATTACCATAGGTGGAATATAAGGCTTCAGTACCACATTTACAATTACTATTGCAAAGTATTGTTTGACTTTCTACAACCACGTCACCTCTATACCCGTCGGTTTGCATGTACATAAATACCGCAAAGGTTCATTGGCCGTAAATGAGACTGAGATGCAAAACTGTTCACTGGCCACATCTGAATGGTTGATCAAAAAATATCTATGATGTTATCTTCAGTGGTTCAGTGTCCAGTACTTCTTCACCCATGTTGTGTTCATTTTGATCCAAAGGAGGATAGACATATTCTGAGGCAATTTGTAAACAGCTGGAGGCAATAAGTCATAAGATTTACTAGAGACAACTCGACTCCGATATGGTATAATAAAGTTTGCTTGGTTTTATAGAAATGAAGAATTTGTCAATTATAATTCTATACAACAATTCTGTTGTACAACTTTTTTTTTCTTCCCAAATAAGTGATACAAAGGTTGGCACAATGTCTGGATTCAGAGATCTAATTTCAGGATATGTGGAGTCGAGCAGTCTCTGCTGAACGCTCGTGTTTATAATGATTCAGCTTGAGTGGGGTGTATGGTTGCGATAAGCTAATCACTTCCACAAATTTTAATAAAATGTTATTCTTCTCACAATCTACTTTCTTAACTCCTCCCCTCAAAAAAAATATTTCACATTATCTGTTTTTAAATAACAGATTTCAACTCCGGGCATTTTTTCCACCTGTTCTTTTTCCGGATATTACAGATGTCCCACTGCAAGTTTTTACCACTGTCTATCTTAAAATGAGAACAATTACTCATTGCGTAAAATGACTTACCAAAAATGTGTCATACTCTGGTCTCCTCCGAAAGAGGTAGTTTCTAGGGAATATCAAATTCAGAAGCAGTTCCCAGTGCCATGCATATCCCGGTCAGAGGAGATGATGATGTTAGGTTTTTTCAGTTCTTGCAGGGAGGTGTCGACGTCATAATACATGCAGCACCCAGTATTCCTAAATGGTCACCCATCTGGTACTGACCAGGCTCAATGTTGCTTAACTTCAGTGATTTAACGAGAACCGGTGTGTGTCAACATGATTATTCTGTATATATGGGGTCACTCATAATCCATATAACTTTTACAGATCATTATATCTCAGTTCACCCCTCATAATCAGTCCTCAGTTCCTTGTTGTCTATAAGGCCGTCTCTAATGAGTTCCAAACAGGGTGCCCATGGGAACTACTGTATGCCGATGACTTAGTCATAATAGCGGAAACAATGAATGAGCTTGAAGAAAAAATGAAACTATGGAAGAAAGGCATGAGAGTCAACACTGGAAAGATAAAGGGGATGTTAGTGGCCCAGAACTCCAGTCTTAAAAGGACTCCTGTCAGTACCCATGCACGGTATATAGAAAGGGTGTTAGGAGCAATGCAATACAGTGCAGCCACTGCACTCTATAAGTGCACAAAATATGCATGGGAGTGCATGGTAGGTTCACACCAGATCCAGACTTTAGGTGTAAGAGATGTCTTGGACTAGCACATCCAATTGAGGGGCGCCCTCACACCGAAGTTGAAATAGGTGAGAACACAGTGGAGTTGATTGACTCCTTTTGCTACCTAGGAGATATGCTGAGTGCTAGAGATGGCTGCAAACTAAGTTCGACCATCAGAGTCAAGACAGCTTGGGGAAAGTTCAGAGAACTTCTCCCAATCCTAACATCCCGAGCCATCATAATTATTACCAAGGGTAAGGTCTATGACAGCTGCATAAGAAGCATGATGTTGTATGGCAGTGAGTTTTGGGCCCTCACTTGTCTGACTCCAGAGAAATGACAGGGCAATTATTAGGTGGATATGCAACGTAGAGCCAAACCAGATCCAGAACATTAAATCAGACACTCTACTTGAGAAATTGACCATCCCAAAACTTGATGTCCTAATAAGGGTAAACCATCTTCACTGGTTCGGGCATATTGAAAGAAGCAAAGGGTATACCAGCACTTGCAGAGACCTAAGACTGGACAGCAAAAAGATAGCCGGGCGCTCTGAGAAGACATGGAAAGATACTATTGGGCAAGACTATAAACAGTGGCAAATAGACACAATTAATCCCCACAATCGTGATCACTGGAGACTTAGCATAAGGACAGCCAGATAGTGTTGAACCTCTTGACAAAGGGAACAGAGACGATAAACCTGGATAGTGAATGAATGAGTGTATTCAGCTAATTTTTACCCCCCCCCCCCTTATGTTGATATCTGCAATTGCTGTCTGCTTTTTTAATTTATTACCAGTCTTATATTGATATGTCTTCGCTCTGATAGCTTTTATATCTTTCTCTCATTTAGCCAGGTTTTGGTGGTCAACCTCTTGCTTCCCATTCGGTCAACAACATGGAACAAATTGGTGAATCCATAATTGAGGAACTGCTGGCTCTTGATTCTGAACGACAACGAGAAAAACAGGAGGCAAAGCAAATCTCATGTTCAGCAACAAATGATGCACAGAGGAAGAGTGACGGTCAGAAGGTAGAGTCGATAGCAGATCTGCATCTCACGGATGAGGAATTGCGGCTGGTTGATTTGAATCTGCCTCCCTTGGAGGTTTTACTTCACAGAATACAAGAAATGGAGGTCAGTTCTTAGGGTTTTGTATCTTCAGAAAACTTTCACTTTTGAATTACAATCAGATGTTCGTTATGAATAGTTTTAATTAATATCTAACATATAAAATTATCTTGATGGATTTTAGAATTAAAACACAAATTGCATTGCATCTGACATATCAATGTTTGACTCTGCCTCAGCATTTTGTCTTTTTCTTTTCATTCTAGCATGATTTTTACAATACTGAAATATCTTTGGCTTCAATTTGTTTGAAAGAAAAAAAAATTATTCCGGTTAGGAAGACTGTTAACTCGGCGATAATTATAAATAACGAATTAAATAATGTAAGTGTGATAAACCTTTGCAGCTTAAAATATGACTTATCTCCCTTACATTATTTAATTCATTATTGAGCATTTTTCCGTTTCTTCTTTTCTCTATGTAAATAATATCTTGTAAATCACTTTACATGTTTCTGCTTATGTGTGTTTCTTGCTTATATTTGATTTACACTTCTTCTCTTCATTTAATGTCACTTTTCCCTTATTCAGGGGTCAGACGTTTTCCGATATTATGCAAACCCACTTTCTAGTTCTCACAGTTCAGTGGGTTAGCTGTCTCTAAATTCCGTTCTGTGATGTCTTATCCAATCACTTGCTTTATAGTTTTTCTTGGCCACCAACTTTCTTGCGATTCAAGACATCCATGGTTCTGCAACGGTTTATCCAGGAGGATGAATATTCCACATGACCATACCAGCGTAATCGATTCATCCTTAGGATAATGTCTATGCTGGGCAAATGTAGTGCTTTCAGAAATCCTCTGAACTGATGTGTTGGGTTTGGTCAGATTTCAGATTGCAGATCCATCCAATCATGGATCTGTCATTGCGCTGCAGTCGGCCGAGAAAGGGTTGGGTAAAAGCTTATGGATGGTTTGCATGTCAGGGCCATCAATATGGCAGAGCCGAATGTCAGGGTCAACCAATATGGTGGAGGAGGTGATCCCTAGCTTTGGTATTATCATTTTGGGACAACAGTAGCTTCATTTTGGGTTTAGCCAGGAACCACTCGATCCATTTGATATTTAAAAGGAGGAAGGAAATACGTTCTATTATAGCGATGGAAGAAACATTGGTATAAACAGCATGCATGCATATTAAAGGAGGAAATACATGGGAGAAGTACATTTAATAACAGACAACAGGGTTTTGTGAATGAAAGCGAGAAGAAGACTTTAATATAATAACAAACATTTATATAACTAATTTTACATGAATTTAAAGATCGGTTCGTGTGAAGAAAGTGTTCATTGAATTCTACATTTTTGGTTTATGTAAGTTGTGGTTTTGGCAGAGAAAGTTCGTTGGATGTACACGAGTTTTGAGAAATGTCTCTTTATATATATCCTGGTGTGTATATTCATGTGAGAGTACAGAGACAATATGGCACTGTGTAAGTATGTGTAAGAAAGTTCTATAACTAAGAGTAACTGTGGCATCGTAAATGCGTGGCCTACCTTGTTCTGTTAGTGCGTGAGCATTGGAGGCTTGTACGTGTGTTTTTTTTGAAGGAGTCCTTTACCGCTCCATGCCCGACTGGCCGAAAGGCACGGGCGGAGGTGGGAAGGGGGTGTTATGTTTCGGGTCTAGCTCTGATGTGTGTGTCTCGGCGTCTGACCGTTGCGATTTGCACTTATATTGGGGGGGGGGGTCAAGCACTTGACGCAAGCTCGTTATATGTTTTGAAGTTTAAATCGACCCGGGCTCAATCTTATTGGCCGAAATTCTTATTTAGCCAAAATGTGTTAAAAGGTTCTTTGTTTTTGGAAAGTGAGGAGGAGAGCGTATTGCGACAAACCTGGGGAAAGAAAGAGAGTCGCTCTTGAAGCCATTCGCTTTTTGGTGTTCATTTGGAACCTTTGTAGATCTCACTACAAGCCCAGCATTCACTGCCATATATCATGATGCTCCCGACACAGCTGCTATAGAACTTCAAATAAATAATGTGCTAATAGTAAATAATAAAGAAACAATAAAGAAAAAAGAAGCGGATGCTGAGACACATGATTAAAACCGGGAGTTTTAGATCTTCAGTCTGATGCTCTGCAAGATGGCTATATCTCTTGTAATGCTAAGCATGTCTATTTGTACTGGCTTAAGTACAGAGAGCTGCTGCTATATAGGTCATTATTAAAAAATGTCTAAGATGGCATGCATTTGAAAAACGTTCCAAAGCAGATAAATTCTTTTTTTAAAGAAATTGATTTAAAATCCTTTTTTTTGTTGTTAAGAACATGGACCAGCGTTCTACAAAATAAGGTGATGAACCAGAATCAAGCAAAATTGTCGATTTGAAAGTGGTCATTTTTTCTTTCAAACCTGACTAAAATGATTGTTGAGTCAAGTTAAGTTAAAAATGTTGAATATATATAAAAAAAAGGAGAAATGACCTATAACTGCAGTGTTGCATCCCTGTGCTTGTTTTACAAGTACTTCCACAGAAGGTGCTCTAATGAACTGTACTTATATCCCCTCAACAAAAATACTCCAGACCCGCCTGACTAGCAGCAAAATCCCATTCCTTCACTATAGAGGTATTTAGATGCGGGAAGATTATCTACTCTGATAGCTTCTTTCTTCTGCCTATGGAATTCCCTTCCTGTATCCTTGACTGTACTAACATGCAGAAATTTAAATGTGATGTGAAAAAACACCTTGCTGCCCAACTCCCCACCCAGGTGCCCCCCCCCCCCCCCCTATGAATCTAGCCCCTATCACAGTAGCACTTTACGCTTAAGTTTCAATATGTCTTTTGGGGTAAACAAAAGTAAAAAAAGAAAATGTTGATTTTGTAGGCAAAAAGTTATCAATCACAAATATTTGAGAAAGAGACGCGCTTTACTTTATATCTTAAATGACTATTTGTTGAAATAATAGATTGAGAATCTTTTTCCTTTCTTTTTCTTTTCCAGAAGGAACAAATTCAAATTCGGTCTCGTTTGCCTTCAATTAAATATCATGACACAGAAACAGCAGCTAAGGAATGTGACAGAGCCAAAGGTCAGTCTTTCTGAATTGAAATAAAGTAGTCTTTGTGAGTGGTAAGACACAAATATGAAGAAATAATTTGGATGAAAACGCTTCTATATAAATCAACAAATATCATTATTTATTATATAATTACAACTGAAAAAGAATTACTTCCATTGAATCTTTTTTCCCAATATCGGCTGGCCAATAGGAATATTAATATTAATTTATTAATTCTACAAGCCATCATCGCCGGCTGGGTTGTGGGTTGCATCATAATTTCCCGTCTGCTTTGTATCTTTTGTTGTCTCTCTTAACTGCTTTAAACTTGTAGCATAGTGAGGAGTTCTTTGATCTCCATGGATTGTCAGTTGTCTTCTTCAGTGACAGAAACAGATGTTCGTCTCTCTCTCTCAGACACAAGAGTAGTTGGCTCATTGGATAGTGACGTCTAGTTGTAAAGGTGGTCGTAGTGGTGATGTAGTAGCCATAGTTTCTGTGTCTTCCTCTCTTCTTGTAGATACAATAATGTAACAAAAGAACGAAAAAGACACCAACAACATTGTTGCCCAATGGCTCATGTTCTTTGTTGCTTTATTCCTTTAAAACATTACATGAGCTCTCATTTGCTTTCTATCCAGGAAGGGGAATGGCAAACAAAGAAACATAGTCAGAATGACCCTACCATTTTTCCAATACTATTACTTCAAGTTAGCTGCTGCTAATGCTTCTTATGGTGCCGCTTGGTGAACAAGTAGATTCACATAGCAACATACACAAAAAAATACTTTAACACTGTAGAGTAGCTTAGGGCATTTCTTCAATTAATACGGATTGTCTGTCATTTTATTTTGTCGACAGAAACAGCTGTGTAGACTTTGATGGTATGGCCACATTGAAAGAATGGATGAGAGTTCTTGGGTTAGTAGATGTAAAACAGTTGCGGTAGCAGGTTCATTTCACAGGGGAAGGCCAAGGAAAACATAGGAGGAATGAGAAAAATGGACCAGAGAAAAAGAGAGATAAATAAAGTCCTGGCGAGAGATAGGTTAGTTTGAAAGTCGATTTCTTCAAGTCATCTAACGCATGCCCCCATGTCAAACGGACGTTAAACCAATGATGATGATGACATCGTCAGTACCTACCTGTGTCAAATTAGTGCCTGTGTGTCCATTTCCACCTAGTCGATGACCAACTCTCATCCAACCAAAAATAGGTTAAAAATATAAGTATGCTAGTGTGCATGTTCAGTCAAAAATGTAGGCATATATTTTTCCAACTTATAACTTTTATTTGGAAAAAAGTACTAATACTTCAAGTTAGCTGCTACTGATGCTTTTTATTTTGTCGCTTGGTGACCAACTAGACTCCACATAACAGCATACACAAAAAATACTTCACTACTGTAGAGTAGCTTGTTTGTCGTTTTCTTTTGTCGCCAGAAACAGCTGTTCGTCTCTCCTGTTGACATGTAGTAGATGACTCAGTGGATAGTGACGTCTAGATGTAAAGATGACCGTAGTGGTGATGTAGCAGCTAGAATTTCTGTGTCTTCCTCTCTCCTTGTAACTGCAATAATGTTACAAAAGAAAAGCAAAACGCCAGCAACATATTTGCCCAATGGCGTCATGCTTTTTTATGTTTTATTCGTTTACAGCATTACGTGAGCTTCCCTTCGCCCACTCCGCAGAGGGGACAAACGAAGACAGAGCTTTGCATAACAGCATCTCACAAGTCAAAGAGGCAGATTTTCTCTCTTCTTTACCATGTCTCATTTTGTACTTCCTGACACATACTCTTAGCCTCTGACTCGATTTTCTAATGGAATTTCCACTCTTTGCTTTTTTTAACCTCGTGTTGAAAATACCGTTTTTAACGTGGTATTCACCCACCCACATATGATCCTACTACACGTTCACCCCTCCCTTACCATCAAACATTGTACCATTCAGTCTTATAGGGAGGATTTTTATTTTGTGTCAATAAATTCTTGTCATAAATCGCCTTATAAGTAATCAAACGCAGCTCATACCATTGATCAGTATTAGTACTCCCATAGTGTTCCTCATCTTTCGGCTGACAATCATTTCATTTCATCAACCCTTATCCACGAGTGGCTCTTGGCCTTTATAAGTGGTGAACCAAATAGTAAAAAAAAAGAAAACTTCTTCTAAAACTGAATTTTTGCAAAGTTTTTGTTTTGAATTAGAATATATTTATTTTACGAGATAAAGTAAGCTTTTCTTTTTGTTTGTGGTAAAAAAGTGTCAAACATATAAATGTTTATATTTTGATTCTATGTTTATTGGTCTTGTGTCTTTTCGTACCTTCAAATTGGTAGGAATACTGAGAAGATTGATGAAACTGTAAATCACCTTTACTATTGAAAGTCATTTTTGCCCTTCATTAAAAATGGCCTTGTGTTACATCTTACCTGTCCCTATTTACTTGCCTTCCCACAAAGGGCAAAATTAGATACAAGGTCATTTTTTCTTTCATGTGAGGAATATCCAGCTCCCCCAAAACGGACACTTTGGATGAGACCAAAATTAAAATTGCTTCAGTCTAGAAAGATTTCTTCTCCTCTGACCGAGGACAGAACAGATACTACACTTTGATCCCAGCCAGAAGGACAAGAAATAGTTACATCCTACCTCTCTATTTTGTATGTTTACTGTTTATTGCTTATAGAAACTAAAATTGATGTTATGACTTCTCCAACTCTCTCTCTCTCTCTCTCATCTTTGCAAAAACAGGGTCTGTTACCTCAGGCAACCACCAGCCCAGCTCTCCCAGTGCGATATTCTTCTCTAAAACAGCCAGTTCAGGAGAATCCTTTGAGATTGTCCAGGAGGAGCAACCACAGTAAGTTTTTTTGGTTCATTTTGCCATAGTAGCCAAAAAGCCATCCAATGGGTGCATTTTAGTCTTGCTTCTGCAGAAGGCTAATGAGGTTCTATTTAAGTACCATGATTGGCATTCTTAAGTGTAACACATCCGACATCAAAGTGACTTACTTTTATATATATATATATATATATATAAAAGAGATGTATCTCTTTAATATATTATGCTTTTTTAAAAGTCTATATCTGTTGAAATTTCTCTTCCTCTCCTTTAAAAATCAGGAAATCTTTGTCTGGGGAATTTCCAGGTGCCATCCGGTTCACAAAAACCAAAAGCAAAAACGACCAGAAGCAAATGCAAAATGAAGAATATGATGAAATGGAACACGGAAGAATCAAAATTGACGTTCAACAAGAGCAGGGGGCAGCAAACCTCACCCTGGACTCTCTGGGTAGAAAACCCAGGCGACTTTTTCTATCCAATAAAATCTTGAAAAACGTCACTGAGAATCGACAAAGGTTTACAGACTATCTCCTCAATTCTGCCTACCATCAAGTGGAAACCTTTGATCCTTGGCGCCTGACCGAAGAGTAAGTTAATTTGAGAAACGTTGAATTGTTCGGATTCATTCTTTGTATTTTTTCTTCCTTTATTTTTTATATAACATCTCTTATGGAGAACATATTTATAAGATGAGCTTGCATTTATATTCGAAAATTAGAACCTCTAAAATAGAGCAATGTAATTTTCTATGTTTAGATGTTCAAATAACTAATCATCAGTTGTCAAGTAACATTCATCATCATCATAATATTCAGTTTAACATCCATTTTACATGCTGGCATGTGTTGGACGGCTTTAAGAAATTTACTTCGAACCTAACCTATTTCTAGCTAAGTTTTTATTTATCTCTTTTTCTTCCATGTTTTCTTTGGCCTTCCCCTGAGAACTAAACCTGCTACCTTAACTTTTCTACATCTACTGACCCAAGAACTCTCATCTATATTTTCAACGTGGCCATATCATCGAAGTCTCCACATCTCTCTACTGTCCAGATTTAATCTTCTTCTGAGGTCATCAGAACTAAGCCTGTCTTTAAGACTCACATTACACATCCATCGTATCATTTCTCTCCATGCAACGCATGTCCTCAATCCTCACTGTCTAGGTTTCACTTCCATACATTATCACATCGCATACACATGCCTGATAGACTCTTCCCTTGGTCGACAGTCGTCACGCTCTGCTGGTTAATAAAGGCCGAACTTCCCTGAACTTAGTCCATCCACTCCTAACTCTTGCAATAACACTAGCATCTGCTCCACCCTGTGCTCCAATGGTATCACCTTCTCGACAACCTTAATAGCTTCACCATCCAAATATATTTTGTCCACATCTGTGTTCTCATCCATCTCCATTTTCTAACACTTTTTACATATAAACTGGTTCTCCTCTCTCAAAGAGTCATTCAAAGGTGAATAACTCAATTTTCCTTAACACTGAATTATCTTCCTAGTAAGCTTGGGGATGGGGCATGATTGAAGAAATATTACGTTTAATAGTACAATCGAAATTAGCTTTATTTCATTTATTTTTTTGCTAGGGCATGTTGTGACTTAACTGCTTGGTCGTATTGGGCCTCTCCAACCTCATGTTTAGCCCAAGTAAGGGCCAAAGTGGAGTATTGCAAATCATGAGACTATTTAAGCAACTGGGACACAGATTGCTCAGACACCAGGACCCTGTCCTAAGACAACGGAAGCTTATGATTTCATAATTCTTATGACTCATTGACCAAATTAATAACTGTCTATTGATCTATAGAGTGGCCCCAGCCCACAAAAAAAAATGGCACCCAAAGAATTGTTACTAAAATTCACAATTCGACACTCAATATTGACAGCATATTTAATATATATATATATAGAGAGAGGGGGAGATTGCACGATTTATAACAGAAGGCAATACAGTGAGGGGGAAAGAGAGCAATATATATAGAGAGAGGGAGAAATTGTATGATTTATAATGGAAGGTTATAAATCATACAATTTCCCCCTCTCTCTCTCTCTATATATATATATATATATTGCTCTCTCTCTCCCCCTCACTGTATTGCCTTCCGTTATAAATCGTGCAATCTCCCCCTTTCTCTCTATATATATTAAATATGCTGTCACTCTCCTCCACCTCAATTTATACCTTAAATAGTTAATTTCCCCCTCTCTCAAGATATGTATTAAATAAGTTGTTGCTCTCTCTATATGTATATTGAAATGGTGAGTGTGAATTTCTCTTTTTTCATTTTCAAAAATATAATCACCTCGCTTGGATGCTTGATAAGACCATAGGGTCGAAATAAATTATTGTATTGGTGATTATGTGATTCCGTGTTATTTTATTTATATATATATATATATATATATATATATATATATATACACACATAAAATGAATGATGAGAATAAAAATTGGATAAAATACAATATTTATTAAATCAATTCATTCAAACAAGGATTATATAAAACATTTTTTTTATATAGTGCTTGTTTGAATTAATTTATGATGTAATAAATATTGTATTTTATCCTATTTTTATTCTCATCATTCATTTTGTCTCTCTGTACAAGGGTTTGTCAGGAAAACCTGACATGAGGATACTTCCCCCTACAAGTAAACTCTGACCAAATATTCAAAATAACATAGTATTCGCAGCACATATAAGATCTTTTCAGTATGGCTATGCACTGGCTTATATGAGAAATAGTGCACCTTCTCCTAGTGATGTTACCTGAAGTAATAACACCTAGCTGTATACTCCACCAGACTAGATGAATTCTTGTCCTGGAATTCAGTAAGACGAAGAGACCACAAGCAAGATATACTATAACATAGTTAACTGGTCAATTGGGGAGAGAAAAATTAATGTTCTTAACTTAATTACTCACTCAACGTTTGACGAGTAAAGGAGAACTTTAATGGAATATTTGAATATCTATGTATCTCATATAGAGATCAAGTGTTAGCCCATGAAGGTGCCCCTTGATTTCTGAGAACTTCGAGTGAAGTAAATATGGAAAATGAAAAAGGAAAGCCGAAAACTATATTATTTATGTATTCATTAATGTTTCGGCTTTATTGAAAGACTTCATCAGGATGACGAAACAATGTAGAAAAATCATACAGATATTAATTTTGATTTGCCAGAAAATTGTCCAAATTTCAGCATTGCTGTGCATGTGAACATTCGAAAAATGAAAATCACGATTTTGGTTAGTCCGTTTTCATCAGAAGTCTGTATCTTTCAAGGGACGCAATAAATGAATGGGATGACGGTGTGGCCTTATTAGCTTCCCATATCTATTTTTAGCTAGAGAGTTTGTCTCGTTCAAAATATGTCACAGCCGAGAGTGGATGGGGGGGGGGGGGGGGGCAGAAGTCTGAATCTACCGTCATGTTCTGAATTAGAAAGAGAAAGAAGAAAGAAAAAAACAATTATGGTTTTTATGAATATAAAAGCATGCAGATTTTTTTTAATATTTTGAAACGCAAATTATGATTAAAGACAAAAAGTTTTGGCATAAAGGAGAGAGAGGGGGACATCATACCTATTAGTTTAATTATTCAAGTGAGTGTATTAATTTATTCCTATTTATTTGATTGGTTTATTTGTCTCATTAATTAATTAATAAATTTCTTGCAATATGTGGAAATATGTATGAAAGTTGGTTGGGAAAAACGTAACTCATTAATTTATTTATGTATGAATGTGATATATATATATATATATATATATATATATATATATATATATATTACTGGAAAAATGTGACCCATTTGGTCACCTTTTGAGCTTGGGTTAGATATTTTGAATCAGGAAAATGTGAGTTTGCAAAGTCAATTAAATTTTTTTTTTTTTAATTCAAAATCCGAAATTAGTCTCTTTCCGCTTGCTATATCTCCTTCCCATTTCTCTCTCCAGGTATAGGTTAATAGTATTACTACCTGTGGTGATATTCGCTTTGTTTTATAATGAACTATTTCAATATTGTTATTCTTTCCTTTTTTATTACCTTCAACTCTTAATAAACAGAGAGTGACAGATACCATATAAAATAAAAGCGGGTGGTCAAACAACATACGGTGAGAGAGGCTGAGAATGATAGAATCTTGATAAGAGATGTATCAATTAATGAGTTACTTGCAAATGGCAACTAATTAGAACAATTTTTCAAACATAACTCAATCCCCAAACTAAGGAATATTTTAGCATGTATTTTGTGTGATTAAAATAGAAAAATGCCTAGAAAAGCAAACGTTGATTTACTCAGCTTTACTAACCATTCTCCTTTCCCCTTCCTCCTCACTTTTCTCTCTCTATCCCTAACCTAACCTAATCCTAACCTAAACCCTAACCCTAACCTAATCCTAACCTAAGCCCTAACCCTAACCATCCTCCTTACTTTTCTCTCTCTATCCCTCCTCATCGCATTTGAAATGCTTTTTTACATACATTATTTGGTAACCATATCTAATTTTCCCCCACTCCATTTACATGTAGATCACGTAACATTTCATAAGTCTTACATCACTATCAAATGTGTGAACAAAATTCTCTATTTTATTTTCAGGTTGGCCGATTCAATACTGGAAGACTGTATCCAAGAAATTAGTGAAGAAATGCAGGATTTAAGTCACGACTCGGTGCATCGCCTTTTTAACAATGAATTTACCCAGATAACTCCATCCCACACAACACAAGATACTGCGGACTGCTCTCCTTTTTTCTCTTCCGTCCGTTTTTGAACAGCTACTCCTCTGCGTCTCCATACAGACATGGTTTTAACTTCAACCTTTTTACAAAGGAAAAAAACGAAACAAATTGTTATATCTCATGTTTGATTTTTTTCAAAACTTTATCACATTACTTATATACTGACATATGATTGGTTTAAAGTCACCCCTTCATGTTTTCAGAGATTTAATTATTTTGGTAATAAAAAACTCATACAATTTGTATCATATAAAAATAATTTTTTTAGTTATTTTCATTTTGCAATTTTAAATTTTCTAACTTGAAGATTGTAATCTAATGTTTTTTTATTTCTCTTTATTTACACTTGGTAATATAAAAATGTCAAAATATTTATTTTATTCAGACAAAAAAAATATAAATTTTGTATAGTTCTAATTAATTATGTTTTAAAAATAAGTTAAGATTTTTTGTTAAGGTTTACATGAGTTGTGGGTGGTTTATAACTCACAACTCCTTAGTAACAAAACTATAAGTTCAATCAGGGGTAGACCTTACCTGTAATGTTATTTTTCATACTAAGTCAGGTATACGTCCTCAACAATCAATCTGACAGAGTCTGGGTCATCTGAACTAGGTAGCCTTTTTTCTGTTGAGATTAGGTATAGTCCTGTACAGTTCTAGGGGGTCCACAAATAAACATATTTATTTCCCCAAAATAAAAATGATCTTTTTTATCTTACACAGAAGTTTGTTTCCTTTTTGTTGTTGTTAGGTTCAATCTCTTTTTCTAAAGTAATTCATGGTAGACTAAACAACAGGGTCTCGTCTATCTCATCCATACCATGGCTCCTATTACACATGAAATAAGCTAGTCTAATCTTGTATTTCTAATTTAATTAAACTTTTATTTTTACTTATTTCATAGATTTGGACAATAAAGTGTCCAGTGAACCCCTAGGCACAACACTTGTACTTGTTACTTGGTGTGGCATTCACACTAGGCGAGTTGAACAGGCTTCTTCAGAAAGAGGAAATTTCTAAGGGATATTGAATTTGCAGGCAGTCCCCAGTCGCATTTATATCATGATCAGGAGAGATGATGACATTAGTTATTCCAATTTTTTTTTGTTTCGCAGGAAGGTGTCGCTATCCTCTCACATACAGCGCCTGATATTCCCAAATGGTCACCCATCTGATACTAACTAGGCTCATCATTGCTTAACTTCGATGATCCATTGAGAATCGGTGTGTCAACGTGATTATGCACACTACCCCGAAATCCATTTTTTCTGCCAACCCTATTTCCCAACCCTATTAACTACTCAAGCTTCTCCCCCTCCAAAACTGCATCTAGTGTGAGTTATCCCTGAGTTAACACTACTCCCAGGACCACTCTAACTTGGAGTGGTAGTACCTGTCAGGGCCCCATCTTTGGGTTAAATAAAGACTATAGTTTACGAATTTGTTTACAAAATCTACGCCTACAAAACAAATTGATCTACAAAACATATGTACGGTTTCAGCCTAAAATTACCCTACGATGGTTGACATGGCGACACTTCAACGACACTCCAAAATATGGGCAAAAACTTCTCCCTTGAATAAATATTTGGTCAAATCGTCCGGGCAAAATCGTCCGTCTATTGTTTTTAGTGTGTGGTAAGTCCAAGCATATTTTGACCAGGCATCGCAAACATACAGCCTACAGGACGTATGTGGCCCTTTGCAAGCATATTTGCGGCACGCATAAAAGATACTATATTTTGTCATTGAACAGGCAAAATTACAAATTATATAATTTAAGCTGAATAAACGTGTGTCGTTTACTGATAAAAAAACGGTGTGCTTTTCTTTATGCAGGACATTTCTTTACACTTAAAAAAGATATATCTTTTATTGTTTTCAAAATTTATTTTGTTGTATATAACACATCACTAAATAAGTTTCAGTGCTGACATATAGATGGCGCCACTAATAAAAAAAATCCCTATGATTTTAATAAATTATTAACCTTCAAATGGCACATGTCAAAATTTGAGCCCAATCAGAATATTAGCTTACAAATTACAGCTACTGTTGCAAATGGAAAAATCTGAATTTTGTGTGTTGATAAAGCATTGCTTTCTGATGCGAAAAAATGTTGTTAAAGCAAAGCAATGGCTTAATAAGTGTTATTCGGACTCTGCTCTGTTGGAAACAATGGTTAAGAGGTGGTATGTTAACTTTAAACGTGATTGTACAGACACGAATGATGCTGAACGCTTAAGTCGGCCAAATTCAGCAGTTCCGAAAGAAAGAGTTGTTTTTGCATGTAAGGAGAAATTAAGTACACATTTTTGTTTCGGCTGTCACATTGTGCGTTAAGAAGGAATTGGGCAGACATATTTATTTTGACTGGCACCGTGTACATTTATGTGGTAAACTGCATTGCAACAGAAGCCCAAGAAGGCAGTTTGCAGGCAAAAGCCATCCCTTCACTCATGAAAAGAGCCAAAACTGACAGACGCAGTTGTTCATACTGTTACCTGCACAATCTTTCTGTCCCACCGCTATCCAACCACAATGATTTTGCTTAGTGTTAAATAGAAATCCAGGTGTGTGTGTGTATTAACACGCCTTTGTTTTGTTAGTGAGAGAGTATTCGTTGAGCAGTGTTGGCATCGTGTTTAGTAGTCTGTGAAAGTCTTTTGTTTGTCTGTCGAGTCCCCTTTCAGGGGATAGGCTAGACTATGATGTACACACTTGTGTTGTCTCCAAAAATTAAGGAGGGAATTAAGGAGGGAATCAATGCTGTGTTTGGCTTTCATAGTATGTGTTGGAATTCTCTTATTGGCTGAATGTATCTGCTGATTGGAGATTTTGTTCCATCAAGCGTTGATACATAATAACCCACATTCACTGCTGCTTTAAAAAAAATCAATGAATGCAAAAATATTTATATGTTAAACCTATAATGAAATAAGTATATAGGTATTGTGTCTTTGAGTTTATGTAAGCTGACTCACAGGAAACTTAAGTGACTAGTGATAGGATTACCTGTCGTCCAATCCACAGGACTCTTACAGGGACAAGAGTGACCACCACTAACCATTCAATGCTCAGATAAGTTTTTGCAAAAGCGCGTCTTAGCAAAACCTACCCCTTTCTGTACATTTACCATTTCCTGTTGCATATCATATTTTATTACTTGCCCAAGTAAAATTGTTAAATTAATAAAAACTGTGTAACATTACCTCCCTTTCTCAAACACAATTACACAGACTCACACTAGGGGGCATTTTCAGACCCAAGTTATCTGCCGTTGTAAATGCCAGATGGCACTCTTATCAGTACTATAAAAAGATCTGCACAGGCAAAATTCATTCACTTTTTCTCTTCCGGCCTTGACAGTGACAAACACTTGAACAGAGTGCGCTTTATACAAACACACTAATCTGGTACATAAGACTTTGCTCTACTTACACACAGACATCTTTCTACTCAGACTCGGTTAAACACATTCTCGTAAACTCAATTTCATAGCAAGCACCATGTGCACGACTGTGAACGCACAGTTTGATATGTACATTTGTCCTCTTTATGTATACACACACACATGCACATCATTTACAGACTCTTTGTATATGCTCTCATGGACACTATTTCATAGCGAAGTCGGGTTCGCAAACAATAAATGTATTTTTTGTATATTTCCTTGTTTTCAGGTTGTTACTTTATTCTCATTGGCATGCTAATAAATTGAACACATAAATATATATAGGGAGTATCGGCGCTGCCAAGTGTCACACCGCTGCTGCCCAAACGTCCGCCCAAACTCCTAAAACTGCTGTGTATTCCTTCTTTCCAAAAACTGTCGCTACCAATTCAAATTTCTACGCTTATTTACAATGAATATTTCTACTTTCTTACATGCGAGAATTGAACTTTTTTAGGTGATAAAAATCCCCATAAAACAAAAATAATAAGGCTGTAAGCAATGCGGAAAACTCAGAATGGTGAAAAAGAAGATGAATAAAAATAAATAATTGGCAGAAAGCATGACAAAAGAAAAGAAGCATGTCCTGTTTGGGGCCAAACATTAAACCTTTGCAGTTACAAAAACTAATTTGCGCTGAAATGCCCGGAGAAATGTCATGGTGAGAGACCAAAACCGTCTAAACCAAGACCTAATGTAAATCAAATAGTGTCCGACTCTGACTGTTCTAGTGATACTAAGCGTCAACTCTGAGAGAGAAGGAGAAAAAAACGACAGAACCATTTATGCTAGAATGACGCTAGACCATAAACATATAACATTTCAAGTCGACTGTGGTGCTACTGTTAATGTAATTCCACTAAAATGTACGCGATGTAAGTCTACAACCAGCATCTAAGAAATTACAGATGTGGAATACAACCGAACTCGTACCGTTCGGCAGATGCAGGATTACATTGCACAACCCAAAAAACACAAAAAAGTACTTTGTTGAGTTCACAGTGCTTAATGAGAACCTAACCCCATTGCTAGGAAAACGGGCAAGTGAACAGATGAACTTAATAACAGTACATTATGACAACATGGCTAATGTTCACTCAGACCTAGTCTGTGAACGACTGATGACAGAGAACCTGGACGTTTTTAACGGCGAACTGGGATCACTGCCCAGTCAAGTGCACCTACAAGTGGACCTTACTATAACACCCCATACTGCCCCAGCCGGACGTATACCAGTATCGATGATTCCTCGAGTCAACAAGGAATTAAAAAGGTTAGAAAACCTCAGAGTTATCACCCCTGTCGACGAACCAACCGGCTGGAACAGTAGAATGATTATCGCTACAAAGAAGTCAGGGGATATCCGAATCTGTATCGATCCAAAACCGTTAAACAAAGTGCTGAAGTGCGAGCAATACTATCTACCATAGAGTAAGTACTATATAAATTAACAAATGCAAAATACTTCACTAAAGTAGATGTTGCATCAGTGTACTCTCATGTAGTGCTAGACGACGAATCAATTCTTCTCACAACTTTCCAAACGGAGTTCGGTCGATACCGGTGCCTGAGGCTCCCCTTCGAAACTTGTGTGAGCTCTGAAATATTTTAAAAGCATCTCCATCAAGCCATAGATGGTCTAGATGGAATTGTATGCATGGCCGATGATATAATTGCATTTGGTTACGGAGATGACCTAGAACAAGCCTCAGTAAACCATGATGCAAACCTGAAGGCACTCCTACAACAGTGTTGGGAAAGAGGAATGAAGCTGAACCGAGAAAAGGTAGAAGTAAAGAAGACTACCATAAGCTTCATGGGTCACCTCATTACTAGTAATGGGCTACTCCCAGACCCTTCTAAAATTGACGACATCACCAAACTAAAGCAGCCCACGTTAATCGAAGAGATACAGACTCTTTGAAACAGTCAACTACCTAGCAAGGTTCCTACCAAGATTGTCGACCATCACGGAGCCCATACGGCAACTGATGTGCAAGGATGTTCCATGGATATGGTCTCAACCGCGAGATACTGCATTTGCGGAAATAAAACGAACAGTCACCAAATCACCCGTACATGTATACTACGATCTGAATATGGCCCTCACAATACAGTGTGACGCCAGTTCAGAAGGGCATGGCACAGCATTACTTCAACAAGGCAAACTAGTAGCATATGCAAGCAGAGCACTGACTGATACTGAGCAGAGATACGCCCAAATTGAAAAGGAAATGTTGGCGATTGTGTTCTCACTGGAAAAATTCCACCAATACACTTATGGCAGACGGACAGAGATATACACAGACCACAAACCACTGGAAGCCATAATGAAAAAAACCTTGCAAAAGCTCCAAAACGATTACAGGGAATGTTATTGTGGGCTCAGAAGTATGACATCGATGTTGTGTACCTCAAAGGGAAGCACATGTATATCGCTGACATGCTATCGTGGTCTTACATGACAATCGAAAAGATCCATCTAGCCGAATTTGAGCTTGTCAACATGGTTAGCTTCCTCCCCATCTGGTATGAAAGACTTACTCAGATCCGGAAAGCAACAAATCAAGACGAGATATGCGACCAACTCAGGAAGACAATAGTACAGGGTTGGCCAACCGAGAAAATGGATCTTTCTGCTGTACTACACTCATACTTCCACACACATGATGAGATGTCAGTTGAAGATAGACTTATCTTTAAGGGCGACCGAGTACTCATTCCACTCAGTCTGTGGAGTGACATCAAATGCTCAATTGACTCGTCACACATAGGCATAAATGGATGCCTACGCTGCGCTAGAGAATGTGTTTTCTGGCCAGGAATGTCATCGGAGATACGTGAATACATCTCCACTTGCGAAGCCTACTGCAAGTTCGTGGCAGAACAATCGAAAGAAACCTTAATGCCACATGATATACTTGATCGGCCATGGCAGAAAGTTGGCATCAATTTGTTTGAAAGTGAGACCATGGAATGCCTCATAACTGTCGATTATTTCTCAAACTTTTGGGAGATATATCGATTAGAAAACACAACAACCTCCACCATCATCCGCAAGTTGAAGGCACACTTTGCGAGATATGAGATTCCCTGCCAAGTGATCTCCGACGCTGTACCCCAATTCACTTCATCAGCTTTTAAACACTTTTCGAAGAAATGGAACGCTGAACATCTCATGGTAAGCCTGGGAAATCAGCAAGCTAACGGAAAGGCAGAATCTGCAGTGAAAAGTGCAAAACGCCTCATGCAACAGAACTAGCACAAACCAGTTCCTGGCACTACTCGACTTCAGGAATACCTCTACACAACATATGGGAAGCAGCCCCTCTCAGCGCCTGCTGAATCGCCACACATGCTCACTTCTGAGTAACATGAGTAACAACCTGCTGAAACCCAGGTCCACAAACCATGAGGAAAAAGATATACTCCTTGAGCGTAAGCAATACATTCAGGCAGAGTACTACAATCGTCATACACACAACCTACTGGCATTGACCCAAGGCGAGGTCGTCAGGATGCGCCCATACAAGAAAGGTGACAAAGTGTGGGAAAAGGGCGTTGTGAACCAACGCCTAGATGAACGTTCCTATATGGTCGAGACACCTAGCGGAAGCTACTGATGCAACATGTGTCACCTGCGAAGATCCTCGGAGCAACAACAAATGACAGGATGCACACCCACTCGTCAGCTAGAACAACCACAGACAGCGATGGAGTAGACACCAAATATTCAGTCCCCCCTTATCTTCACCGACAGGACACAAGAAACTTTCTCACCACACCAAGCAACCGACGCTAGGGAATCTATCCAAGGTGAATCCCCTGTCAGGACCCACACAAGCACTGGCAGAGGACTACGAAGACCAGCATACCTCAAAGACTATACAAACTGATCATGGACGGCGGCACCGGGGGGGGGGGGCCCAAGCCCCCCCCACTTTTTGACTTGCCCCCCCCCCCCTCACTTTACGGTCATCAATAATGAAGTTATATATGCATGTGTTTAACCGCCCCCCCCCTTTTTAGAAGAGCCCCCCCCACACACACACACACACACTTTTATAACTGTGTCGCCGGTCCTGCTGATAGCAGTCCTGGCTAAACAATGTAACTCCATAGAGTAAGGACACTCCTCATCTATAAAAAGAAAGATGTTACATTATGCTCCCCACCCATGTATGTTGCACTATACAGCCCCCTGGCTTTCCTTGTCTACTCCCGGCATGCACTATCAGCCTCGTTTTCAATCTGAATAAAACCTGACTCTCATCAGTATGCTCACTCCTACACTTGTGTTCTCTTAACTTCTTTAAATACATCATAATGTAACATTTAGTTCGGTTTGAATTCCAGGCTTAGTATTAAAGTGTTTTGTATTTGCTTATTAAATGCAGGGTTTTAAACTTTTGAAACTGTTAGTAAGTTTTCTTATTTCAAAATTTGTTTTGTTACTTTCAGTTAGTCGAATTCGTCAGTGGCCGTCGATTATTTTTGAGAGGTGGTCGCTTATTTCGGACTTAAAAGATAGATTTAAAAAAAAATAAAATAAGCTTACTTTACCACTAAGTCCGCGGGTGGTTTACAGTCGGACTATGGTAAACTTTGTTTTGTTTTTTTATTTTTTAAGCCTGAAATTAGCGACCCCCTAAGAAAAAATCGATCGTCAGTTTTGATTGACGAATTCGACTACTTGAAATTTTGTAAATAACAAAACTTACATCTTTAAAAGTTTAAAACTATGAAAATAGCTTTTACCAAACGATAGAAAATTTAATTTTCTACCGTTTGATAAAAGTTATTTGTTGTATATTTTGCTTATTTTCGATTTCTCGGCTGTTAACTATATTACATCATTGCCACAATCGGGTTTTCCTAAAACAAAAACAAAAACAATCAAGATTTATTATTCGTTTTGTTTATTTAATCTTTCGTGTGAGGTTTGCAAAATCAAATACGGCAGCACATCAATATGGAGTCATTTACCTGCCTTTATTTTATTTATTTTTTAATTTTTTTATATACTTCCTTCCTACAGAAGAATGATGTGACACAAGGTCGGAGGGTGGGATTGGAAAGCCAGCGTCAGAGAAGTTGAGCACTCTGGCCTACAAAAATAGTCTGGACAGCCCCGTCGGCATTCCCCGGTAGGGGCGCCTCAGGCGACTAACCCCTTTTCAAAGGGTGAGAAGGTAAAGCCTGGGAGGGTGGACCTCCTAGAACTGTACAGGACAATACCTCAGAATGGCGGAATCAAGGCCCGAAGGCCAATACAGTACCGATCTATAGGGTGTAGTATCTATCGGAACAGATTCTACACTTTGATCCCAGTCAAAAGACCGAGAACAAAGATTTATTTTATTCAACACGAAATAATTCTTTTGCTTAAATATAAACAGAGATCAATGTCAAGTTGTGAAAACGTAGCCGTTATGACGTCACGAGGTATGACTCAATAATGAAGTGACGTCTTAGAGAAAGAAAATTAATTTTGGGAAATTTTCAACGGTGAAACAACGTCTTCAAACTAAATCTTAAATAGACACATTCCCCAACTCCATGAACACTGACAATGCCGTGAACACTGACAATGCCGTGAACACTGACAATGCCATTCACTAAAAGTCAGTTGTCCTTATCACTCACGTCATAATACCACATTCACTCTATGGAGTTGAGAACGTGAAGAGGTATGGGAAAAGATAAAAATCAAATCAATGGGATTCAACCTGAGTGCTTAGCGATGAAAATTCAATTTCAATTCGAACGTAAGTCTGGCTGACCGACTGTCTAAACACAGAACTTTTTAGCCGGAAAGATGAATGAAAAAAAGAAAAAAAAGAAAAAACGGCACTTGTGCATTTTAACATCCCCGGCAAATTAAGTATTTTCATTTTAGGAGAGTTCCGTCCGCGACAAGGGAAGAATTAACAACCCCCCCTCCCAATGTTAAGAATGGCTGTCTAAATTTATCGGGGATGTTAAAGTGCACAAGTGCTAAAAAAACGATTGGGGTCTTACCCCTATCTAAACATTTTGGTAATCATGTGATCATTACTATTACCGACATAAATTATTTGAAAGAAAATACTGTTGGGAAATTAGTTTAAAACAATTTATTTTGCTTTACATACTCATTTGTAACCTATTTGTGTTTTTAAAAAAAATTAATATTTAATTTAATTAGTTTAAATGTTAATATTTAATATTTAAAAGAAGCTTAAAGCAATTTTATTTAACATAAACACAATATTTACAATGGTTTATACAATAAAATATAACATTACAAATTTTTTTATTTTGTTAGGTATTAAGCCCTAATCATTTTGGGGGAGAAAGGAGGGGTTCACATATTTTGCCAATTATCTTTTGGACTCACCAAAATACCGCATTCACTCTGTGGCTTGATCCTACTTAAAAAAATCCGCAAGTGGTTTCAATGAAATTTTAAAGCAACTTAATTTGCCCTAACTAGTGATCGAGTAAAATAATCTGAGTTCAGCTATTACAGGCTGTAACCGGGTTATTTTACTCACAGCTTACAAATTAGTAGGTAAACCAAAATAAATTGTGTTTGAATAATTTACCAACGGTATTTCCTTTAAAATAATTTATGTCGGTAATAGTAATGATTACCAAAAATGTTTTATTTTCCTTTAAAGTTCACAATTTATTTAAGGTAAGCATCACTTTTTCAGATTTTGGGAACAATTTTTTTAAGTAACTTATTTAATATTTACACGTGTGATGGGGTACATTTCTTGTATCATGTTCGTTATACGGTAAACTTACATGATGAAATAAGCGGCACCTTGCCTCATATAAATAAGATATTAAATGATTTTTTTGAATTTGAAAATTTGGAAATTATGCGGTATAGTTAACAGCCAAGAAATCGAAAGCAAACAAAATATACAACAAATAATTTTTACTAAACTAAATAAAAAAATATTTTCTACAGACCTGCATAGTTTTAAAGTTCTGAAACTGTTTTAAAGTTTTTTTTTATTTCGACATAAGAAATCTTATCTGTATTGCGGATACAGTAAGAATCCAATATGGGTCGTCTGTGTTGTTGCTGTTGGTGGTGGTGGTGGTGGTGGTGTTTTATTCCTTAAAAATAGTTTTTAAAAATTAACTTACCTTACCACTTACCCTAAGTCCGACTGGCACTATAGACATAGGGTTAATGGTAAGGTACCCCTTTCTTTTACTATCTTTAAGTCTTAATTTAGAGATCATCTCCAAACTAAATCGACTGCTATCTTTGATTAACTCGTGTCAAAGTAACGATAACATATTCAGAGATTCTTACAATCAGTTTCCACACTTTAAAACTGTACAGGTCAATAGAAACCTAAATTTTATTGCGTTTGGTAAAAGTTATTTTTCATATATTTTGTTTGTTTTTGATTTCTCAATTGTTAACTCTATTGCATGAAAATTGGATGTTTAATCGCTTGGACTTTTGTAAAAAAGATTTTTGGGTACTGGTACAGCTTTTGAACGAGGTAAAACCGACTTTTACCAATGCAGAAATACGTAAACAGCCGGAAAAGGCCGAATTAAAACGAACTGGTGTCAAAATCAAAATAGGGCGGGTTTTTTACTGAAAAAAAGAAATAATGAAAGAAAAACACCCACCATGTATTTATTTTTATGACAATTTACTTATTTTTTGATGAAGAAAATTAATGAAATAATTTTTTTTCACGCGAAAGTTAAGTTAAAAACAATTTTGTGTTTTTTTTTAATTAATAAACTAAAATAGTTGTTTCGTTGATTATATTCTTTAGAATATAATCAACGAAACAACCATTTTTACAGATTTTTTTTTTTTTTTCTTCTTGGCACTGGTACAGCTTTTAAACCGGACAAAAACCGACTAGGTTAGGATTAGTTTAAGGTTAGAATAAGGTTAGTGTTAGGTTACGTTTAGTTTAGGGTTAAGTTAAGGTTTGTTTTAGGGTTAGGTTAGGGTTAGGTTAGAATGAGGGTTAAAAAAAAAAGCATTCCTTTTTTTGTCCTGTTCAAAAGCTGTACAATTTATTTTTTTGCAATCATTTTTTTAGTAATTTTCGAAAATTTTGCACATTTTCTTTTGGAGTAAGTGCAGACGTGGGAAGGAGGGTTTCGCCATTCTAGTTGAGTACTGTCACCAGGAAAGCCTCTTTCTCTGCAGGGTTATATCCTCACAAGACTCAGAGTTGTCGTCTACTTCTTGAGCTTTCTGATTGGCTAAGTGCTTCGGCATCTTCCAGCTGTTTATGTAAACGGCCGGAAGAAGCTGAACAAAAAGTCGGATTTGTCTGGTTCAAAAGCTGTACTAGTACTTTTTTCCTTTTTAAATCAGTAAGAAAGGTTTTAGAGATGTCGGTTCTCATTAGATCACATTGAGCGTGGTCAGTACCAGATGAATAACCATTTGTGAATACCAGGCACTGTATGTGGGAGGATGGTGATACCTCCCTGCAAAAAAAAAACTGTAAAAACTAACGTCGTTAAAAATCTAGCCTGACAGAAACCCGTCCAGAGTGTGTATGGAACCAGGAAAGGAGAAGACTGGTTCAACCGTCCAAAATTCGATTAAATAAACATACTTCTATAGGAGAGAACCCATGATGAACCAAATGTTTTCGATTGCAATTCACAGAAGAGACTGGAAATGGCCAAACAGTCGCCGAACAGTCAATTAGTACCGACATTAAATAAAAACAGCAGTAATATGGAAAGTTCTTGGAAAGAATCTCATAAAAATTACGTTTGATACTATGAAAACGGAGAAAGGATAGAAAGTTTTTGTATCTGTGTGAGACAATGGCTGATGGTCTAGTGTACACCCACTGACAAGGAAAAAGAATACAATGAAAAACATGTGAGGAACCTTAGAAAAGGAAAAGCAGACAATAGAGGTATAAAAATAACAGAATTTTTTATTTCATTAAAAATAAATATGTCTCAAAGAAATAGCATTCTACGTATAATGCCAAACACTTAATGTAAACATTTCAATAAATTGTGTTATTTAACTGCTGTATAACAGATGATATTGTGTGGGATTATGTAAAGACGAAAAGAAAGAAATTATAGAATGCGGAACCGCAGTATCTTTAGTAAACATTTCGATGAATTTTATGTTTTGTCTATTTTATGACAGATGAAAATGTGTGGGATTATATAAAGCCAAACACAAAACAGATTGTTAACATTTCAATGAACTGTATGTTTTGTCTGTTGTATGGCTGATCAACATATGAACGATTTTATAAAGCCGAAAAAATAACTACTGCTAACATTTCAATGAATTGTATGTTTTGTCTTTTGTATGACAGATTTACATGTGTGTGATTATATGTAGTCGAAAAGAAATAACTATTGTAAAGATTTCATTGAATTGAATTTTTTTTGTCCCTTGTATAATAGATTCACATGTGTGGGAATCTATAAAGTCTATAAGAAATAACTATTGTAAACACTTCAATGAATTGTATGTTTTGTCTTTTGTATGACAAATTCACATGTGTGGGATTATATAAATACGAAAAAAAAAATACTACTGTAAACACTTCATTGAATTGTATGTTTTGTTATTTGTATGACTGATTTACGTGTATTGAATTATATGAAGCCAAAAATAAATAACTATTGTAAACATTTCAATGGATGGAAAGTTTATCCATTGTAAAACACATTCAACTGAGTGTATTATATAATGTTGAAAAGAAATAACTATTGTAAACATTTCAATAAATTGTATGTTTTGTCAGTATTATGACAGATTCACGTGTGTTAGATTACATGAAGCCAAAACTAATAACTATTTTAAACATTTCAGCGAACTGTGTGTGTTTTCTGTTGTATAACAGATTAAAGGGTGTTTGATGATATGAAGCCCAAAAGAAATAACTATTGTAAACATTTCAATAAATTATATGTTTTGTCTGTCGTATGACAGATTCCCCTGTGTAAGAATATATAATGTCAAAAAGAAATAACTATTGTAAACATTAAAATGAATGATATTTTTGTCTGTTGTACGATAGATTCTCATTATATTAAGCCAAAAAAAAATAACTCTGTAAACATTTCATTGAATTGTATGTTTTGGCTGTTGTGTGACAGAATCAAATGTGTACGAATATTAAATGCTGACAAGAAAAAACTATTGTTAACATTTCATTGAATTTTATGTTTTGTCTCTTGTAAAACATATTCACACATGTGGGATTATATTAAGCCGATAAAAATACCTGTTGTAAACATTTCAATGAATTGTATTTTTGTCTCTTGTATAACCGATTAACGTGTTATATAAAGCAAATCTAAAAAGAACTTTTGAAAATATTTCAATTGAATTGTATTTTTTGTCCTTTTTATGACGAAATCAAATGTGTACGCATATTTTATGTTGAAAAGAAATAACTATTGTAAACACTTCAATGTATTGTATGTTTTGTCTTCAAATGTATGGGATTTTATCAGCCAAAAAGAAATAACTATTGTAAACACTTCAATGAATTGTATGTTTTGTCTTCAAATGTATGGGATTTTATCAGCCAAAAAGAAATAACTATTGTAAACACTTCAATGAATTGTATGTTTTGTCTTCAAATGTATGGGATTTTATCAGCCAAAAAGAAATAACTATTGTAAACACTTCAATGAATTGTATGTTTTGTCTTCAAATGTATGGGATTTTATCAGCCAAAAAGAAATAACTATTGTAAACACTTCAATGAATTGTATGTTTTGTCTTCAAATGTATGGGATTTTATCAGCCAAAAAGAAATAACTATTGTAAACACTTCAATGAATTGTATGTTTTGTCTTCAAATGTATGGGATTTTATCAGCCAAAAAGAAATAACTATTGTAAACACTTCAATGAATTGTATGTTTTGTCTTCAAATGTATGGGATTTTATCAGTCAAAAAGAAATAACTATTGTAAACACTTCAATGAATTATATGTTTTGTCTTCAAATGTATGGGATTTTATCAGCCAAAAAGAAATAACTATTGTAAACACTTCAATGAATTGTATGTTTTGTCTTCAAATGTATGGGATTTTATCAGCCAAAAAGAAATAACTATTGTAAACACTTCAATGAATTGTATGTTTTGTCTTCAAATGTATGGGATTTTATCAGCCAAAAAGAAATAACTATTGTAAACACTTCAATGAATTGTATGTTTTGTCTTCAAATGTATGGGATTTTATCAGCCAAAAAGAAATAACTTTTGTAAACACTTCAATGAATTGTATGTTTTGTCTTCAAATGTATGGGATTTTATCAGCCAAAAAGAAATAACTATTGTAAACACTTCAATGAATTGTATGTTTTGTCTTCAAATGTATGGGATTTTATCAGCCAAAAAGAAATAACTATTGTAAACACTTCAATGAATTGTATGTTTTGTCTTCAAATGTATGGGATTTTATCAGCCAAAAAGAAATAACTATTGTAAACACTTCAATGAATTGTATGTTTTGTCTTCAAAAGTATGGGATTTTATCAGTCAAAAAGAAATAACTATTGTAAACACTTCAATGAATTGTATGTTTTGTCTTCAAATGTATGGGATTTTATCAGCCAAACAGAAATAACTATTGTAAACACTTCAATTAATTGTATGTTTTGTCTTTTGCATGATAGATTCAAATGTATGGGATTTTATCAGCCAAAAAGAAATAACTATTGTAAACACTTCAATGGATTGTATGTTTTGTCTTTTGCATGATAGATTCACATGTGTGGATTTATATAAATCTGAAAAGAAATAACTATTTTAAAAGTTTCATTGAATGGTATTTTTTGTCTGTTGTATATCAGATTCACATGTTGTAGATTATATTAAGTCGAAAAGAAATAACTATTGTTAACAATTCATTGAATTGTATGTTTTGTCTGTTGCATGACAGATTTACATGTATGGTATTAATGATATAAAGCCATAAAGAAATGATTTTTGTAAACACTGCAATGAATTGTATGCTTTGTCAGTTCGGTGACAGATTCACATGTGTGAGAATCTATAAAACCGAAAACAAATAACTATTGTAAATATTTCAATGAATTGTACGTTATGTTTGTTGTACGACAAAATAACATGTGTGAGATTATATAAACCTAAAAAAATAACTTCAGTAAATATTTCAATGTATTGTATGTATGTTCTGTTTAATGACATATAAACATCTGTTTGATAATATAAAGCCAAAATAAATAACTATTGTAAATATTTCAATTAATTGTATGTTTTGTTCTTTGTATGACTGATTTATGTGTATTGAATTATATAAAGCCAAAAATAAATAACTATTGTAAACATTTAAATGAATAGAAAGTTTATCCCTTATTTAACATATTTAAATGTTTTGATTATATAATGTTGAAAACAAATAACTATTGTAAACATTTCAATAAATTGTATGTTTTGTCTGTTTTATGACAGATTCACGTGTGTTAGATTATATGAAGCCAAAACTAATAACTATTGTAAACATTTCAACGAACTGTATGTGTTTTCTGTTGTATGACAGATTCAGAGGTGTTTTATTATATCAAGCCAAAAAGAAATAACTATTGTAAACATTTCATTAAATTTTATGTTTTGTCCGTCCTATGATAGATTCACGTGTGTAGGAATATATAATGTCAAAAAGAAATAACTATTGTAAACATTTAAATGAATGATATTTTTTGTGTGTTGTATGACAGATTCACATGTGAGGGATCATATTAAGCCAAAAGAAATAATTGATGTAAACATTTCTATGAATTCTATTTTTTATCTGTTTAATGACAGATTCACATGTGTTGGATGATATTAAGCCAAAAAGAAATAACTTTTGTTAACACTTCAATGAATTGTATGTTTTGGCTGTTGTGTGACAGAATCAAATGTGTACGAATATTTAATTCTGAAAAAAAAAACTGTTGTAAACATTTCAATTAATTGTATGTATTATCCTTTGTATAACATATTCACACATGTGGGATTATATTAAGCCGATAAAAATACCTATTGTAAACATTTCAATGAATTGCATATTTTGTCTTTTGTATGACAAATTAACATGTGTGGGATTATATAATGCAAAAATAAAATAACTTTTGTTATTATTTCAATGAATTGCATATTTTATCTTTTGTATGACAAATTAACATGTGTGGGATTATATAATGCAAAAATAAAATAACTTTTGTTATTATTTCAATGAATTGCATATTTTATCTTTTGTATGACAAATTAACATGTGTGGGATTATATAATGCAAAAATAAAATAACTTTTGTTATTATTTCAATGAATTGCATATTTTATCTTTTGTATGACAAATTAACATGTGTGGGATTATATAATGCAAAAATAAAATAACTTTTGTTATTATTTCAATGAATTGCATATTTTATCTTTTGTATGACAAATTAACATGTGTGGGATTATATAATGCAAAAATAAAATAACTTTTGTTATTATTTCAATGAATTGCATATTTTATCTTTTGTATGACAAATTAACATGTGTGGGATTATATAATGCAAAAATAAAATAACTTTTGTTATTATTTCAATGAATTGCATATTTTATCTTTTGTATGACAAATTAACATGTGTGGGATTATATAATGCAAAAATAAAATAACTTTTGTTATTATTTCAATGAATTGCATATTTTATCTTTTGTATGACAAATTAACATGTGTGGGATTATATAATGCAAAAATAAAATAACTTTTGTTATTATTTCAATGAATTGCATATTTTATCTTTTGTATGACAAATTAACATGTGTGGGATTATATAATGCAAAAATAAAATAACTTTTGTTATTATTTCAATGAATTGCATATTTTATCTTTTGTATGACAAATTAACATGTGTGGGATTATATAATGCAAAAATAAAATAACTTTTGTTATTATTTCAATGAATTGCATATTTTATCTTTTGTATGACAAATTAACATGTGTGGGATTATATAATGCAAAAATAAAATAACTTTTGTTATTATTTCAATGAATTGCATATTTTATCTTTTGTATGACAAATTAACATGTGTGGGATTATATAATGCAAAAATAAAATAACTTTTGTTATTATTTCAATGAATTGCATATTTTATCTTTTGTATGACAAATTAACATGTGTGGGATTATATAATGCAAAAATAAAATAACTTTTGTTATTATTTCAATGAATTGCATATTTTATCTTTTGTATGACAAATTAACATGTGTGGGATTATATAATGCAAAAATAAAATAACTTTTGTTATTATTTCAATGAACTGTATTTTTGTCTCTTGTATGACAGAATCAAATGTATACGAATATTTAATGCTGAAAATAACTATTTTAAACATTTTAATGAATTGTATGTTTTGTCTTTTACATGATAGATTCAAATGTATGGGATTTTATCAACCCCTAAAAAATAACTATTGTAAACATTTCAATAAATGGAAAGTTAATCCCTTGTATAACATATTCACATGTGTGGATTATATAATGTTAAAAACAAAAAAAACCTTTGTAAACATTTAAATGAATTGTATTTTTTTCTGTTATATGACAGATTCACATGTGTTGGATTAGATCATGTAAAAAAAAAACTATTGTCAACATTTCAATGAATCTTATTTTTTATTTATTGCATGACAGATTCAGATGTGTGGGATTATATCAAGCAAAAAAAAGTAAAATTTGTAAACATTTCAATAAAGTGTATGTTTTGTCTTATGTATGTCAGATTCACATGTGTAAGATTATATGAAGCTGAAAAGAAATGACAACTGTAAACATTTCAATGAATTGTATTTTTGTCTGTTGGATGACATAGTCACATGTGTATTATAAAAAGCAAAATCAAATTACTAGTAAAATTTTTAATAAATTGAATGTTTTTTCTGTTGTATGACATTCAAGTTTGTAAGAATATATGATGCTTAAAAGAAATAACTATTGCAAAAATTTTAATAAATTGTATGTATTGTCTGTTTTATGGCCGATTAACATCTGTTTGATAATATGAAGCTAAAACAAAGAACAATTGTAAACATTTAAATTAATTGCATGTTTTGTCCTTTGTATTAAATATTCACATATGTGGGATTATATGATGATGAAAGAAATAACTATAGTAAACATTTCAATGAACTGTTTGTTTTGTTTGTTTTATTACAGATTAACATGTGTTCGATTATATGTAGCAAAAAACAAACTGTTATAAACATTTCAATGATGAAAGTTCATGCCTTGTATAACATATTCACATGTGTAGAATTATATAATGCTAAAATCAAATAACTACTGTAAACATTTCAATGAATTGTATGTTTGTCTCTAGTATGACAGATTCACGTGTGTTGCACTATATAATGCCAAATAACTATTTTGAACATTACAATGAATTATGTTTAGTCTGTTGTATGACATATTTACATGTGCAGCATTATATAATGCCGAAAAAAAACAACTATTGTAAACATTTCAATGAATACTATTTTTTGTATGTTCTATGGCAGATTAACATGTGTGGTATTATATGAAGCCAAAAAGAAATTAATTTTTGAAACACTTCAATGAATTGTATGTTTAGTCTGTTGTACGACAGAATCACATGTTTTTAATTATATAACTATTGTAAACACTTCAGTAATTGGTATGTTTTGTCTTTTGTATGACAGATTTTCATGTGTGGGATTATATATATATGAATTGTATGGCAGATTCACATTTGTAAGAATATATAGAGTCGAAAAAATAACTATTGTAAACATTTCATTTAATTGTATGTTTTGTCTGTTGTATGACAGATTAACATGTGCTGTATTATATGAAGCCAAAAAGAAATGACTTTTTCAAACACTTCAATGAATTGCATGTTTTGTCTGTTGTATCACAGATTAACGTGTGTAGCATTATATAAAGCAAAAAAGCAATAACTTTTGTTAATATTTCAATGAATTGTATTTTTTCTCTTGTATGACAGAATAACATGTGTACAGATATTTAATGCTGAAAAGAAATACCTATTGTAATACTTTTGTTTAATTGTATGCTTTTTCTGTTGTATTACAGATTAAGTCAAAAAGAAATAACTGTTGTAAACACTTCAATAAATTGTATGTTTTGTCTATTGTATTACAGAGTCACATGTGTAGGAATATATAGAATCGAAAAGAAATAACTATTGTAAAAGTTTCATTGAATTTTATGTCATGTATTTTGTACGACAGATGTACATGTGTGATTTTACATAAAGCCGAAAAGAAATAACTATTGTAAACATTTCAATTAATTGTATGTTTTGTCTGTTGTATGACAGAATCACATATTTGTGATTATATGAAACCGAAATAAATAATTATTGTAAACATTTCAATGAATTGTATGTTTAGTCTGTTGTATGAGATATTTACATGTGTGGGATTATATAATGCTTAAAATAAACAACTATTTAAAACATTTCAATGAATGGTATTTTTTGTATGTTGTATGACAGATATATGTGTGTGGGATTGTATAATGCCGAAACGAAATAACAATTGTAAACATTTCATTGAATTGTATGTTATGTCTGTTGTATGACAGATTCGCATGTGTGGCATTGTATAATCACAAAATATAATACTTATTGTAAACCTTTCAATGATTTGTATGTGCTTCTGCTGTATGACACACTAACGGGAGGAGTTGTATAATCTCGAAGCGTTGGGATGGCACGGTGGTTAAGTTGTTAATGACGCGGCTGAGGACCTGGGTGTACCGTGCTCGAATCCAGTTTATTCTGCAGAAACGCTCGATCAAAACCCACACCTGACCTTGTGTCTAACCTCCTGGAGAGGAAGTAAATAAAATAACTATGATATGTTTTATATTATCTGAATTATCAGTTTAAAATGTGGAGCATTTCTAATACAAAAACATAATACTTATTGTAAATATTTCCAATATTTGTATTTTCTATCTTTTGTATAACAGATTTAGATGTGTGGGATTAATAATCTAAAAATATAATACGTATTGAAACATTTCAATGATTTGTATTTTTTTTATCTAATAATATATTTAGATGTAAGGGATTTATAAGACAGAAATATTATACCTACTGGAAACATTTCAATGATTTGTATGTTGTGTCTTCCATAAAACAGATTTAGATTTGTAGGATTATAAAATCCCCCCTCTAAAATAACCTATGGTAAAAATTTCAATGATTTGTATGTTTTTTACTACTATATGACCGACAAACATTTGTAGGAATTTATAATGATATTTTTATCTACCATTTCCACATTTCAACAATTTTCTTCTGTGTGCTACATAACATTCATGGGATTTTATAATATCTTATTCAGAATAGCTATTATAAACATTTCAAGTATTTGTATAGATTCTCTCCTGAATGACACATAAACATGTGTGGGAATTTTAAATGCTAAAAACACAGTAACTATTGTGAACTTTTCAATGATCTAAGTTGTTTGTGTTCTGAATAAAACATAAACATGTGTGGTTTTTATAAAGAAAAAATTGTATATTTATTGTACACATTTCAATGACTTGTATGTTTTTTTCTTCTGTATGACAGATAAACATGTTTGCGATTTTATGATAAAATAAAATACATATTTTAAACTAGGCAATAATTTGTGTCATTAGTATGATGTATGACAGACAAAACTATTGTAAACTTTTCAATGATTTGTAAGTTATTTTTCTTAATGACAAATAAACATGTGTGTGATTTAAAAATTCAAAACAATATGCGTATTGGAAGTATTTCAATAAGTTTTTTGGTTTTTCTTCTGTATGTCAAATAAACATGTGTGGGATTATGTAATGCCAAAACACAGTACACATTTTAAACTTTTCAATCGATTTTGTTTGTCTTCAGTATTATAAAAATGTGCATTACAATATAAAAACAAAATTCTACTGTACAAAAATGTAATTTCGATACATAGTGTAAATATTTCAATGACTTGTACTGTTTGTCTTCTGTATGTCTAAAAGACATGTGCAGGATTCTAAAATGCAAAACTAAATACCTATTGTAAACTGTTCAAAGATTTGTATGGTTTGTCTTCTGTATATCAAATAAACATGTTTGTGAGCATATAATTCCAGAACACAATTACTATTGTAAACATTTCTAAAATTTGTATGGTTTGTCTTCAGATTTCTGATGGTATTTTCCACGTCTAATTGGAGGTTTTCTGCATGGATCTTCTTCCCAGCCTTCAGTGTGCACTTGGCACATTTGTCTATGCCAAATTTCATCCCGATGTCCCTGGAGAAAATGTGTGCAACCTTCAGTGGCTCATTTAACTCATTGTCTGAGCTCGCATAGAGTTTTACATCATCCATAAAGAGTAGATGGTTGATTCTCTTGGATTTATCTTTCTGACGACCCTGACTAAGGTTGTAAGCACCTCGGTTATTTTTAACAACTTACTGAGCGGGTCTATTGCCATGCAGAATAGAAGTGGAGATAAGCTGTCTCCTTGGAAGATTCCTCTTCTAATATGTATGTCAGGGATTGAAATGTTCCCTTAAGTGTGGTTTAGGGAGATAGTAGTTTGCCACATCTGTATATGGGAAGCAATTGTTTGTATTATTATTGGGTTTATTTTGTATAGCTCAAGACATCTTAGTAGCCATGAATGAGGTACACTGTCATAAGCTTTTTGATAGTTAATCCATGCCATACTTAAGTTTCTCTGCCGTTTCCTACAATCTTCTAAGATTGTTTTATTGATTAGTAGCTGGTCTTTGGTACCAAAGCATCTTCTCATGCATCCAGTCTGCTCCTTTTCCAGGTAATTTTCATAAGAGAGGTGCTCGTAGATACTGTCGGCTATAAGACCAGTGAAAAGCTTATAGGTAGTGCTGAGACAACATATCAGTCGATATTTGTTCGGCAGTTTGGTTTCTTTTGTCTTAGGGAATGAGGGTTGTTATTCTTTTGGTGAGCCATGTTGGTGTGACCTCCTCACCTTTTATTAGTCTGGTGAAGCAGTCACTGTAGTGGCTATGTAGTGCAGTAAGTTGTTTCAACCAGAAATTAGGGACATAATCTATGCCAGGTTTCTTATAGTTTGTATATCTGGCCAGTTTTTTAGATACAATTTCTGGTGTTATAACTTGCTCTGGCATTTCCGGTTTTGTTTCATTTATCCTTTGGATATCCTCAATCCACTCGTGTAAACAATCTACTAGTGTATACATTTCAATAGTTTGTATGATTTGTCTTCTGTATGTCAAATAAACATGTTTTTGAGCTTATAAATCCAGAACACAATTACTATTGTAAACATTTCAATGATGTGTATGATTTTTCTTCTGTGTGTAAAATAAACATGTTTGTGAGCATATAATGCTAGAACACAATTAAAAGTGTAAACATTTCAACGATTTGTATGGTTTGTCTTCTGTATGTCAAATAGACATGTTTGTGAGCATATAAATCCAGAACACAATTACTAGTGTAAACATTTTAAAGATTTGTATGGTTTGTCTTCTGTATGTCAAATAAACATGTTTGTGAGCATATAATTTTAGAACACAATTACTATTGTAAACATTTCAATGATTTGTATGATTTGTCTTCTGTATGTCAAATAAACATGTTGGTGAGCATATAATTCCAGAACACAATTACTTGTGTAAACATTTTAATGATTTGTATAGTTTGTCTTCTGTATTTCAAATAAACATGTTTGTAAGCATATAATTCCAGAACACAATTACTATTGTAAACATTTCAATGATTTGTATGGTTTGTCTTCTGTATGTAAAATAAACATGTTTGTGAGCATATAATTTTAGAACACAATTACTAGTATAAACATTTCAATGATTTGTATCGTTTGTCTTCTGTATGTCAAATAAACATGTTTGTGAGCATATAATGTTAGAACACAATTACTAGTATAAACATTTCAATGATTTGTATCGTTTGTCTTCTGTATGTCAAATAAACATGTTTGTGAGCATATAATGCTAGAACACAATTACTAGTATAAACATTTCAATGATTTGTATCGTTTGTCTTCTGTATGTCAAATAAACATGTTTGTGAGCATATAATGTTAGAACACAATTACTAGTATAAACATTTCAATGATTTGTATCGTTTGTCTTCTGTATGTCAAATAAACATGTTTGTGAGCAGAACACAATTACTAGTGTAAACATTTCAAAGATTTGTATGGTTTGTGTTCTGTATGTCAAATAAATATGTTTGTGAGCATATAATTTTAGAACAAAATTACTATTGTAAACATTTCAATTACTTGTCTTCTGGATTTTTACAGATGTTGCATACACCATCATGGCGCGTTGTGAAGCTTCCATCTGCTAACATAATTTTGCAGCTGGATATCAAGTGATTCACACTTTTCAGTTCTGTGTAGCAAAATCTGCACTTGCTATCATTACTAAGTCCTGCCATCTTTTTAAATGCATTAGTCATAAGACCTTGGTCTTGGGCCGCCATTATAAGCCGTTCCTGATCATAATGGAGAGCGCCTCTTTTAAACCAGTCCAAAGAACCTTCTTTGTCAATATAATCTTTAGATATCTCATCAAGAAAGTGGGGTGCACGTTTTTGTTCTGCCCACTCTTTAAGGCCCCTTTTTTTAATGTTTTCGTTTGTCTTCTGTATGTCAAATAAACATGTCTGTGAGCATATGATTCCAGAACACAATTACTAATGTAAACATTTCAAAAATTTATATGATTTGTCTACTGCATGTCAAATAAACATGTTTGTGAGCATATAATTCCAGAACACAATTACTATTATAAACATTTCAAAGATTTGTATAGTTTGTCTTCTGTATCTCTAATAAACATGTTTGTGAGCATATAATTCCAGTACACAATTACTAGTGTAAACATTTTTAAGATTTTTATAGTTTGTCTTTCATATCTCAAATAAACATGTTTTTGAGCATATAATTCCAGAACACAATTACTAGTGTAAACATTTCAATGATTTGTATGATTTGTCTTCTGTATGTCAAATAAACATGTTTTTGAGCTTATAAATCCAGAACACAATTACTATTGCAAACATTTCAATGATGTGTATGATTTTTCTTCTGTATGTCTAATAAACATGTTTGTGAGCATATGAATCCAGAAAACAATTACTAGTGTAAACATTTTGAAGATTTGTATGGTTTGTCTTCTGTATGTCAAATAGAAATGTTTGTGAGCATATAATTTTAGAACACAATTACTATTGTAAACATTTCAATGATTTGTATTATTTGTCTTATATATGTCAAATAAACATGTTTGTGAGCATATAAATCCAGAACACAATTACTATTGTAAACATTTCAATAACTTGTATGATTTGTCTTCCGTATGTCAAATAAACATGTTTGTGAGCATATAATTTTAGAACACAATTACTATTCTAAACATTTCAATGATTTGTATGATTTGTCTTCTGTTTGTCAAATAAACATGTTTGTGAGCATATGAATCCAGAACACAATTATTAGTGTAAACATTTTAAAGATTTGTATGGTTTGTCTTCTGTATGTCAAATAAACATGTTTGTGAGCATATTATGACAGAACATAATTACTATTATAAACATTTCAAAAATTTGTATGGTTTGTCTTCTGTATGTCAGATAAACATGTTTGTGAGCATATAATTCCAGAACACAATTACTAGTGTAAACATTTCAAAGATTTGTATAGTTTGTCTTTCATATCTCAAATAAACATGTTTGTGAGGATATTATGACAGAACACAATTACTATTGTAAACATTTCAATGATTTGTATGATTTGTCTTCTGTTTGTCAAATAAACATGTTTGTGAGCATATCATTTTAGAACACAATTACTATTGTAAACATTTCAATGATTTGTATGATTTGTCTTCTGTATGTCAATTAAACATTTTTGTGAGCTTATAATTCCAGAACACAATTACTAGTGTAAACATTTCAATGATTTGTAGGGTTTGTCTCCTGTATGTCAAATTAACATGTTTGTGAGCATATAATGCTAGAACAAAATTACTATAGTAAACATTTCAAATATTTGTATGATTTGTCTTCTGTATGTAAAATAAACATGTTTGTGAGCATATAATTCCAGAACACAATTACTATTGTAAACATTGCAATGATTTGTATGATTTGTCTTCTGTATGTCAAATATACATGTTTGTGAGCTTATAAATCCAGAACACAATTACTAGTGTAAACATTTCAATGATTTGTATGGTTTGTTTTCTGTATGTCAAATAAACATGTCTGTGAGCATATGATTCCAGAACACAATTACTAGTGTAAACATTTCAAAGATTTGTATGATTTGTCTTCTGTATGTCAAATCAACATGTTTGTGAGCATATAATTCCAGAACACAATTACTATTGTAAACATTTCAATGATTTGTATCGTTTGTCTTCTGTATGTCAAATAAACATGTTGGTGAGCATATAATTCCAGAACACAATTACTTGTGTAAACATTTTAATGATTTGTATTGTTTGTCTTCTGCATTTCAAATAAACATGTTTGTAAGCATATAATTCCAGAACACAATTACTATTGTAAACATTTCAATGATTTCTATGGTTTGTTTTCTGTATGTCAAATAAACATGTCTGTGAGCATATGATTCCAGAACACAATTACTAATGTAAACATTTCAAAGATTTATATGATTTGTCTACTGTATGTCAAATAAACATGTTTGTGAGCATATAATGCTAGAACACAATTAAAAGTGTAAACATTTCAACGATTTGTATGGTTTGTCTTCTGTATGTCAAATAGACATGTTTGTGAGCATATAAATCCAGAACACAATTACTAGTGTAAACATTTTAAAGATTTGTATGGTTTGTCTTCTATAAGTCAAATAAACATGTTTGTGAGCATATAATTTTAGAACACAATTACTATTGTAAACATTTCAATGATTTGTATGATTTGTCTTCTGTATGTCAAATAAACATGTTGGTGAGCATATAATTACAGAACACAATTACTTGTGTAAACATTTTAATGATTTGTATAGTTTGTCTTCTGTATTTCAAATAAACATGTTTGTAAGCATATAATTCCAGAACACAATTACTATTGTAAACATTTCAATGATTTGTATGATTTGTCTTCTGTATGTCAAATATACATGTTTGTGAGCTTATAAATCCAGAACACAATTACTATTGTAAACATTTCAATGATTTGTATGGTTTGTTTTCTGTATGTCAAATAAACATGTCTGTGAGCATATGATTCCAGAACACAATTACTAGTGTAAACATTTCAAAGATTTGTATGATTTGTCTTCTGTATGTCAAATCAACATGTTTGTGAGCATATAATTCCAGAACACAATTACTATTGTAAACATTTCAATGATTTGTATGGTTTGTTTTCTGTATGTCAAATAAACATGTCTGTGAGCATATGATTCCAGAACACAATTACTAATGTAAACATTTCAAAGATTTATATGATTTGTCTACTGTATGTCAAATAAACATGTTTGTGAGCATATAATTCCAGAACACAATTACTATTGTAAACATTTCAATGATTTGTATTATTTGTCTTATATATGTCAAATAAACATGTTTGTGAGCATATAAATCCAGAACACAATTACTATTGTAAACATTTCAATAACTTGTATGATTTGTCTTCCGTATGTCAAATAAACATGTTTGTGAGCATATAATTTCAGAACACAATTACTATTCTAAACATTTCAATGATTTGTATGATTTGTCTTCTGTTTGTCAAATAAACATGTTTGTGAGCATATGACTCCAGAACACAATTACTAGTGAACACATTTTAAAGATTTGTATGGTTTGTCTTCTGTATGTCAAATAAACATGTTTGTGAGCATATTATGACAGAACATAATTACTATTATAAACCTTTCAAAGATTTGTATGGTTTGTCTTCTGTATGTCAGATAAACATGTTTGTGAGCATATAATTCCAGAACACAATTACTAGTGTAAACATTTCAAAGATTTGTATAGTTTGTCTTTCATATCTCAAATAAAAATGTTTGTGAGGATATTATGACAGAACACAATTACTATTGTAAACATTTCAATGATTTGTATGATTTGTCTTCTGTTTGTCAAATAAACATGTTTGTGAGCATATCCTTTTAGAACACAATTACTATTGTAAACATTTCAATGATTGGTATGATTTGTCTTCTGTATGTCAATTAAACATGTTTGTCAGCTTATAATTCCAGAACACAATTACTAGTGTAAACATTTAAATGATTTGTAGGGTTTGTCTTCTGTATGTAAAATAAACATGTTTGTGAGCATATAATGCTAGAACAAAATTACTATTGTAAACATTTCAAATATTTGTATGATTTGTCTTCTGTATGTCAAATAAACATGTTTGTGAGCATATAATTCCAGAACACAATTACTATTGTAAACATTGCAATGATTTGTATGATTTGTCTTCTGTATGTCAAATATACATGTTTGTGAGCTTATAAATCCAGAACACAATTACTAGTGTAAACATTTCAAAGATTTGTATTGTTTGTTTTCTGTATGTCAAATAAACATGTCTGTGAGCATATGATTCCAGAACACAATTACTAGTGTAAACATTTCAAAGATTTGTATGATTTGTCTTCTGTATGTCAAATAAACATGTTTGTGAGCATATAATTCCAGAACACAATTACTATTGTAAACATTTCAATGATTTGTATGGTTTGTTTTCTGTGTGTCAAATAAACATGTCTCTGAGCATATGATTCCAGAACACAATTACTAGTGTAAACATTTCAAAGATTTGTATGATTTGTCTTCTGTATGTCAAATAAACATGTTTGTAGGCATATAATTCCAGAACACAATTACTATTGTAAACATTTCAATGATTTGTATGATTTGTCTTCTGTATGTCAAATAAACATGTTTTTAAGCTTATAAATCCAGAACACAATTACTATTGCAAACATTTTTATGATGTGTATGATTTTTCTTCTGTATGTGAAATAAACATGTTTGTGAGCATATAATGCTAGAACACAATTACTAGTGTAAACATTTCAACGATTTGTATGGTTTGTCTTCTGTATGTTAAATAGACATGTTTGTGAGCATATAAATCCAGAACACAATTACTATTGTAAACATTTCAATGATTTGTATGGTTTGTTTTCTGTATGTCAAATAAACATGTCTGTGAGCATATGATTCTAGAACACAATTACTAGTGTAAACATTTCAAAGATTTGTATGATTTGTCTTCTGTATGTCAAATCAACATGTTTGTGAGCATATAATTCCAGAACACAATTACTATTGTAAACATTTCAATGATTTGTATAGTTTGTTTTCTGTATGTCAAATAAACATGTCTGTGAGCATATGATTTCAGAACACAATTACTAATGTAAACATTTCAAAGAGTTATATGATTTGTCTAAGGTATGTAAAATAAACATGTTTGTGAGCATATAATTCCAGAACACAATTACTATTGTAAACATTTCAATGATTTGTATGATTTGTCTTCTGTATGTCAAATAAACATGTTTGTGAGCATATAATTCCAGAACGCAATTACTATTGTAAACATTTCAATGATTTGTATGGTTTGTTTTCTGTGTGTCAAATAAACATGTCTGTGAGCATATGATTCCAGAACACAATTACTAGTGTAAACATTTCAAAGATTTGTATGATTTGTCTTCTGTATGTCAAATCAACATGTTTGTGAGCATATAATTCCAGAACACAATTACTATTGTAAACATTTCAATGATTTGTATGGTTTGTTTTCTGTGTGTCAAATAAACATGTCTCTGAGCATATGATTCCAGAACACAATTACTAGTGTAAACATTTCAAAGATTTGTATGATTTGTCTTCTGTATGTCAAATAAACATGTTTGTAGGCATATAATTCCAGAACACAATTACTATTGTAAACATTTCAATGATTTGTATGATTTGTCTTCTGTATGTCAAATAAACATGTTTTTAAGCTTATAAATCCAGAACACAATTACTATTGCAAACATTTTTATGATGTGTATGATTTTTCTTCTGTATGTGAAATAAACATGTTTGTGAGCATATAATGCTAGAACACAATTACTAGTGTAAACATTTCAACGATTTGTATGGTTTGTCTTCTGTATGTTAAATAGACATGTTTGTGAGCATATAAATCCAGAACACAATTACTATTGTAAACATTTCAATGATTTGTATGGTTTGTTTTCTGTATGTCAAATAAACATGTCTGTGAGCATATGATTCCAGAACACAATTACTAGTGTAAACATTTCAAAGATTTGTATGATTTGTCTTCTGTATGTCAAATAAACATGTTTGTGAGCATATAATTACAGAACACAATTACTTGTGTAAACATTTTAATGATTTGTATAGTTTGTCTTCTGTATTTCAAATAAACATGTTTGTAAGCATATAATTCCAGAACACAATTACTATTGTAAACATTTCAATGATTTGTATGGTTTGTCTTCTGTATGTAAAATAAACATGTTTGTGAGCATATAATGTTAGAACACAATTACTAGTATAAACATTTCAATGATTTGTATCGTTTGTCTTCTGTATGTCAAATAAACATGTTTGTGAGCATATAATGCTAGAACACAATTACTAGTATAAACATTTCAATGATTTGTATCGTTTGTCTTCTGTATGTCAAATAAACATGTTTGTGAGCATATAATGTTAGAACACAATTACTAGTATAAACATTTCAATGATTTGTATCGTTTGTCTTCTGTATGTCAAATAAACATGTTTGTGAGCAGAACACAATTACTAGTGTAAACATTTCAAAGATTTGTATGGTTTGTGTTCTGTATGTCAAATAAATATGTTTGTGAGCATATAATTTTAGAACAAAATTACTATTGTAAACATTTCAATTACTTTTCTTCTGGATTTTTACAGATGTTGCATACACCATCATGGCGCGTTGTGAAGCTTCCATCTGCTAACATAATTTTGCAGCTGGATATCAAGTGATTCACACTTTTCAGTTCTGTGTAGCAAAATCTGCACTTGCTATCATTACTAAGTCCTGCCATCTTTTTAAATGCATTAGTCATAAGACCTTGGTCTTGGGCCGCCATTATAAGCCGTTCCTGATCATAATGGAGAGCGCCTCTTTTAAACCAGTCCAAAGAACCTTCTTTGTCAATATAATCTTTAGATATCTCATCAAGAAAGTGGGGTGCACGTTTTTGTTCTGCCCACTCTTTAAGGCCCCTTTTTTTAATGTTTTCGTTTGTCTTCTGTATGTCAAATAAACATGTCTGTGAGCATATGATTCCAGAACACAATTACTAATGTAAACATTTCAAAAATTTATATGATTTGTCTACTGTATGTCAAATAAACATGTTTGTGAGCATATAATTCCAGAACACAATTACTATTATAAACATTTCAAAGATTTGTATAGTTTGTCTTCTGTATCTCTAATAAACATGTTTGTGAGCATATAATTCCAGTACACAATTACTAGTGTAAACATTTTTAAGATTTTTATAGTTTGTCTTTCATATCTCAAATAAACATGTTTTTGAGCATATAATTCCAGAACACAATTACTAGTGTAAACATTTCAATGATTTGTATGATTTGTCTTCTGTATGTCAAATAAACATGTTTTTGAGCTTATAAATCCAGAACACAATTACTATTGCAAACATTTCAATGATGTGTATGATTTTTCTTCTGTATGTCTAATAAACATGTTTGTGAGCATATGAATCCAGAAAACAATTACTAGTGTAAACATTTTGAAGATTTGTATGGTTTGTCTTCTGTATGTCAAATAGAAATGTTTGTGAGCATATAATTTTAGAACACAATTACTATTGTAAACATTTCAATGATTTGTATTATTTGTCTTATATATGTCAAATAAACATGTTTGTGAGCATATAAATCCAGAACACAATTACTATTGTAAACATTTCAATAACTTGTATGATTTGTCTTCCGTATGTCAAATAAACATGTTTGTGAGCATATAATTTTAGAACACAATTACTATTCTAAACATTTCAATGATTTGTATGATTTGTCTTCTGTTTGTCAAATAAACATGTTTGTGAGCATATGAATCCAGAACACAATTATTAGTGTAAACATTTTAAAGATTTGTATGGTTTGTCTTCTGTATGTCAAATAAACATTTTTGTGAGCATATTATGACAGAACATAATTACTATTATAAACATTTCAAAAATTTGTATGGTTTGTCTTCTGTATGTCAGATAAACATGTTTGTGAGCATATAATTCCAGAACACAATTACTAGTGTAAACATTTCAAAGATTTGTATAGTTTGTCTTTCATATCTCAAATAAACATGTTTGTGAGGATATTATGACAGAACACAATTACTATTGTAAACATTTCAATGATTTGTATGATTTGTCTTCTGTTTGTCAAATAAACATGTTTGTGAGCATATCATTTTAGAACACAATTACTATTGTAAACATTTCAATGATTTGTATGATTTGTCTTCTGTATGTCAATTAAACATTTTTGTGAGCTTATAATTCCAGAACACAATTACTAGTGTAAACATTTCAATGATTTGTAGGGTTTGTCTCCTGTATGTCAAATTAACATGTTTGTGAGCATATAATGCTAGAACAAAATTACTATAGTAAACATTTCAAATATTTGTATGATTTGTCTTCTGTATGTAAAATAAACATGTTTGTGAGCATATAATTCCAGAACACAATTACTATTGTAAACATTGCAATGATTTGTATGATTTGTCTTCTGTATGTCAAATATACATGTTTGTGAGCTTATAAATCCAGAACACAATTACTAGTGTAAACATTTCAATGATTTGTATGGTTTGTTTTCTGTATGTCAAATAAACATGTCTGTGAGCATATGATTCCAGAACACAATTACTAGTGTAAACATTTCAAAGATTTGTATGATTTGTCTTCTGTATGTCAAATCAACATGTTTGTGAGCATATAATTCCAGAACACAATTACTATTGTAAACATTTCAATGATTTGTATCGTTTGTCTTCTGTATGTCAAATAAACATGTTGGTGAGCATATAATTCCAGAACACAATTACTTGTGTAAACATTTTAATGATTTGTATTGTTTGTCTTCTGCATTTCAAATAAACATGTTTGTAAGCATATAATTCCAGAACACAATTACTATTGTAAACATTTCAATGATTTCTATGGTTTGTTTTCTGTATGTCAAATAAACATGTCTGTGAGCATATGATTCCAGAACACAATTACTAATGTAAACATTTCAAAGATTTATATGATTTGTCTACTGTATGTCAAATAAACATGTTTGTGAGCATATAATGCTAGAACACAATTAAAAGTGTAAACATTTCAACGATTTGTATGGTTTGTCTTCTGTATGTCAAATAGACATGTTTGTGAGCATATAAATCCAGAACACAATTACTAGTGTAAACATTTTAAAGATTTGTATGGTTTGTCTTCTATATGTCAAATAAACATGTTTGTGAGCATATAATTTTAGAACACAATTACTATTGTAAACATTTCAATGATTTGTATGATTTGTCTTCTGTATGTCAAATAAACATGTTGGTGAGCATATAATTACAGAACACAATTACTTGTGTAAACATTTTAATGATTTGTATAGTTTGTCTTCTGTATTTCAAATAAACATGTTTGTAAGCATATAATTCCAGAACACAATTACTATTGTAAACATTTCAATGATTTGTATGATTTGTCTTCTGTATGTCAAATATACATGTTTGTGAGCTTATAAATCCAGAACACAATTACTATTGTAAACATTTCAATGATTTGTATGGTTTGTTTTCTGTATGTCAAATAAACATGTCTGTGAGCATATGATTCCAGAACACAATTACTAGTGTAAACATTTCAAAGATTTGTATGATTTGTCTTCTGTATGTCAAATCAACATGTTTGTGAGCATATAATTCCAGAACACAATTACTATTGTAAACATTTCAATGATTTTTATGGTTTGTTTTCTGTATGTCAAATAAACATGTCTGTGAGCATATGATTCCAGAACACAATTACTAATGTAAACATTTCAAAGATTTATATGATTTGTCTACTGTATGTCAAATAAACATGTTTGTGAGCATATAATTCCAGAACACAATTACTATTGTAAACATTTCAATGATTTGTATTATTTGTCTTATATATGTCAAATAAACATGTTTGTGAGCATATAAATCCAGAACACAATTACTAGTGTAAACATTTCAAAGATTTGTATGATTTGTCTTTTGTATGTCAAATAAACATGTTTGTAGGCATATAATTCCAGAACACAATTACTATTGTAAACATTTCAATGATTTGTATGATTTGTCTTCTGTTTGTCAAATAAACATGTTTGTGAGCATATGACTCCAGAACACAATTACTAGTGAACACATTTTAAAGATTTGTATGGTTTGTCTTCTGTATGTCAAATAAACATGTTTGTGAGCATATTATGACAGAACATAATTACTATTATAAACCTTTCAAAGATTTGTATGGTTTGTCTTCTGTATGTCAGATAAACATGTTTGTGAGCATATAATTCCAGAACACAATTACTAGTGTAAACATTTCAAAGATTTGTATAGTTTGTCTTTCATATCTCAAATAAAAATGTTTGTGAGGATATTATGACAGAACACAATTACTATTGTAAACATTTCAATGATTTGTATGATTTGTCTTCTGTTTGTCAAATAAACATGTTTGTGAGCATATCCTTTTAGAACACAATTACTATTGTAAACATTTCAATGATTGGTATGATTTGTCTTCTGTATGTCAATTAAACATGTTTGTCAGCTTATAATTCCAGAACACAATTACTAGTGTAAACATTTAAATGATTTGTAGGGTTTGTCTTCTGTATGTAAAATAAACATGTTTGTGAGCATATAATGCTAGAACAAAATTACTATTGTAAACATTTCAAATATTTGTATGATTTGTCTTCTGTATGTCAAATAAACATGTTTGTGAGCATATAATTCCAGAACACAATTCCTATTGTAAACATTGCAATGATTTGTATGATTTGTCTTCTGTATGTCAAATATACATGTTTGTGAGCTTATAAATCCAGAACACAATTACTAGTGTAAACATTTCAAAGATTTGTATTGTTTGTTTTCTGTATGTCAAATAAACATGTCTGTGAGCATATGATTCCAGAACACAATTACTAGTGTAAACATTTCAAAGATTTGTATGATTTGTCTTCTGTATGTCAAATAAACATGTTTGTGAGCATATAATTCCAGAACACAATTACTATTGTAAACATTTCAATGATTTGTATGGTTTGTTTTCTGTGTGTCAAATAAACATGTCTCTGAGCATATGATTCCAGAACACAATTAGTAGTGTAAACATTTCAAAGATTTGTATGATTTGTCTTCTGTATGTCAAATAAACATGTTTGTAGGCATATAATTCCAGAACACAATTACTATTGTAAACATTTCAATGATTTGTATGATTTGTCTTCTGTATGTCAAATAAACATGTTTTTAAGCTTATAAATCCAGAACACAATTACTATTGCAAACATTTTTATGATGTGTATGATTTTTCTTCTGTATGTGAAATAAACATGTTTGTGAGCATATAATGCTAGAACACAATTACTAGTGTAAACATTTCAACGATTTGTATGGTTTGTCTTCTGTATGTTAAATAGACATGTTTGTGAGCATATAAATCCAGAACACAATTACTATTGTAAACATTTCAATGATTTGTATGGTTTGTTTTCTGTATGTCAAATAAACATGTCTGTGAGCATATGATTTCAGAACACAATTACTAATGTAAACATTTCAAAGAGTTATATGATTTGTCTAAGGTATGTAAAATAAACATGTTTGTGAGCATATAATTCCAGAACACAATTACTATTGTAAACATTTCAATGATTTGTATGATTTGTCTTCTGTATGTCAAATAAACATGTTTGTGAGCATATAATTCCAGAACACAATTACTATTGTAAACATTTCAATGATTTGTATGGTTTGTTTTCTGTGTGTCAAATAAACATGTCTGTGAGCATATGATTCCAGAACACAATTACTAGTGTAAACATTTCAAAGATTTGTATGATTTGTCTTCTGTATGTCAAATAAACATGTTTGTGAGCATATAATTCCAGAACACAATTACTATTGTAAACATTTCAATGATTTGTATGGTTTGTTTTCTGTGTGTCAAATAAACATGTCTCTGAGCATATGATTCCAGAACACAATTACTAGTGTAAACATTTCAAAGATTTGTATGATTTGTCTTCTGTATGTCAAATAAACATGTTTGTAGGCATATAATTCCAGAACACAATTACTATTGTAAACATTTCAATGATTTGTATGATTTGTCTTCTGTATGTCAAATAAACATGTTTTTAAGCTTATAAATCCAGAACACAATTACTATTGCAAACATTTTTATGATGTGTATGATTTTTCTTCTGTATGTGAAATAAACATGTTTGTGAGCATATAATGCTAGAACACAATTACTAGTGTAAACATTTCAACGATTTGTATGGTTTGTCTTCTGTATGTTAAATAGACATGTTTGTGAGCATATAAATCCAGAACACAATTACTATTGTAAACATTTCAATGATTTGTATGGTTTGTTTTCTGTATGTCAAATAAACATGTCTGTGAGCATATGATTCCAGAACACAATTACTAGTGTAAACATTTCAAAGATTTGTATGATTTGTCTTCTGTATGTCAAATCAACATGTTTGTGAGCATATAATTCCAGAACACAATTACTATTGTAAACATTTCAATGATTTGTATAGTTTGTTTTCTGTATGTCAAATAAACATGTCTGTGAGCATATGATTTCAGAACACAATTACTAATGTAAACATTTCAAAGAGTTATATGATTTGTCTAAGGTATGTAAAATAAACATGTTTGTGAGCATATAATTCCAGAACACAATTACTATTGTAAACATTTCAATGATTTGTATGATTTGTCTTCTGTATGTCAAATAAACATGTTTTTGAGCTTATAAATCCAGAACACAATTACTATTGCAAACATTTTAATGATGTGTATGATTTTTCTTCTGTATGTGAAATAAACATGTTTGTGAGCATATAATGCTAGAACACAATTACTAGTGTAAACATTTCAACGATTTGTATGGTTTGTCTTCTGTATGTCAAATAAACATGTCTGTGAGCATATGATTCCAGAACACAATTACTAGTGTAAACATTTCAAAGATTTGTATGATTTGTCTTCTGTATGTCAAATCAACATGTTTGTGAGCATATAATTCCAGAACACAATTACTATTGTAAACATTTCCATGATTTGTATAGTTTGTTTTCTGTATGTCAAATAAACATGTCTGTGAGCATATGATTTCAGAACACAATTACTAATGTAAACATTTCAAAGAGTTATATGATTTGTCTAAGGTATGTCAAATAAACATGTTTGTGAGCATATGATTCCAGAACACAATTACTATTGTAAACATTTCAATGATTTGTATGATTTGTCTTCTGTATGTCAAATAAACATGTTTTTGAGCTTATAAATCCAGAACACAATTACTATTGCAAACATTTCAATGATGTGTATGATTTTTCTTCTGTATGTGAAATAAACATGTTTGTGAGCATATAATGCTAGAACACAATTACTAGTGTAAACATTTCAACGATTTGTATGGTTTGTCTTCTGTATGTCAAATAGACATGTTTGTGAGCATATAAATCCAGAACACAATTACTATTGTAAACATTTCAATGATTTGTATGGTTTGTTTTCTGTATGTCAAATAAACATGTCTGTGAGCATATGATTCCAGAACACAATTACTAGTGTAAACATTTCAAAGATTTGTATGATTTGTCTTCTGTATGTCAAATCAACATGTTTGTGAGCATATAATTCCAGAACACAATTACTATTGTAAACATTTCAATTATTTGTATGGTTTGTCTTCTGTATGTCAAATAAACATGTCTGTGAGCATATGATTCCAGAACACAATTACTAATGTAAACATTTCAAAGATTTATATGATTTGTCTACTGTATGTCAAATAAACATGTTTGTGAGCATATAATGCTAGAACACCATTAAAAGTGTAAACATTTCAACGATTTGTATGGTTTGTCTTCTGTATGTCAAATAGACATGTTTGTGAGCATATAAATCCAGAACACAATTACTAGTGTAAACATTTCAAAGATTTGTATGATTTGTCTTCTGTATGTCAAATAAACATGTTTGGGAGCATATAATTTTAGAACACAATTACTATTGTAAACATTTCAATGATTTGGATGATTTGTCTTCTGTATGTCAAATCAACATGTTTGTGAGCATATAATTACAGAACACAATTACTTGTGTAAACATTTTAATGATTTGTATAGTTTGTCTTCTGTATTTCAAATAAACATGTTTGTAAGCATATGATTCCAGAACACAATTACTAGTGTAAACATTTCAAAGATTTGTATGATTTGTCTTCTGTATGTCAAATCAACATGTTTGTGAGCATATGATTCCAGAACACAATTACTAATGTAAACATTTCAAAGATTTATATGATTTGTCTACTGTATGTCAAATAAACATGTTTGTGAGCATATAATTCCAGAACACAATTACTATTGTAAACATTTCAATGATTTGTATGATTTGTCTTCTGTATGTCAAATGAACATGTTTTTGAGCTTATAAATCCAGAACACAATTACTATTGTAAACATTTCAATGATGTGTATGATTTTTCTTCTGTATGTCTAATAAACATGTTTGTGAGCATATGAATCCAGAACACAATTACTAGTGTAAACCTTTCAAAGATTTGTATGGTTTGTCTTCTGTATGTCAGATAAACATGTTTGTGAGCATATAATTCCAGAACACAATTACTAGTGTAAACATTTCAAAGATTTGTATAGTTTGTCTTTCATATCTCAAATAAACATGTTTGTGAGGATATTATGACAGAACACAATTACTATTGTAAACATTTCAATGATTTGTATGATTTGTCTTCTGTTTGTCAAATAAACATGTTTGTGAGCATATCATTTTAGAACACAATTACTATTGTAAACATTTCAATGATTGGTATGATTTGTCTTCTGTATGTCAATTAAACATGTTTGTGAGCTTATAATTCCAGAACACAATTACTAGTGTAAACATTTAAATGATTTGTAGGGTTTGTCTTCTGTATGTAAAATAAACATGTTTGTGAGCATATAATGCTAGAACAAAATTACTATTGTAAACATTTCAAATATTTGTATGATTTGTCTTCTGTATGTCAAATAAACATGTTTGTGAGCATATAATTCCAGAACACAATTACTATTGTAAACATTGCAATGATTTGTATGATTTGTCTTCTGTATGTCAAATATACATGTTTGTGAGCTTATAAATCCAGAACACAATTACTAGTGTAAACATTTCAATGATTTGTATGGTTTGTTTTCTGTGTGTCAAATAAACATGTCTGTGAGCATATGATTCCAGAACACAATTACTAGTGTAAACATTTCAAAGATGTGTATGATTTGTCTTCTGTATGTCAAATAAACATGTTTGTGAGCATATAATTCCAGAACACAATTAATATTGTAAACATTTCAATGATTTGTATGGTTTGTTTTCTGTGTGTCAAATAAACATGTCTCTGAGCATATGATTCCAGAACACAATTACTAGTGTAAACATTTCAAAGATTTGTATGATTTGTCTTTTGTATGTCAAATAAACATGTTTGTAGGCATATAATTCCAGAACACAATTACTATTGTAAACATTTCAATGATTTGTATGATTTGTCTTCTGTATGTCAAATAAACATGTTTTTAAGCTTATAAATCCAGAACACAATTATTATTGCAAACATTGTTATGATGTGTACGATTTTTCTTCTGTATGTGAAATAAACATGTTTGTGAGCATATAATGCTAGAACACAATTACTAGTGTAAACATTTCAACGATTTGTATGGTTTGTCTTCTGTATGTCAAATAGACATGTTTGTGAGCATATAAATCCAGAACACAATTACTATTGTAAACATTTCAATGATTTGTATGGTTTGTTTTCTGTATGTCAAATAAACATGTCTGTGAGCATATGATTCCAGAACACAATTACTAGTGTAAACATTTCAAAGATTTGTATGATTTGTCTTCTGTATGTCAAATCAACATGTTTGTGAGCATATAATTCCAGAACACAATTACTATTGTAAACATTTCAATGATTTGTATAGTTTGTTTTCTGTATGTCAAATAAACATGTCTGTGAGCATATGATTTCAGAACACAATTACTAATGTAAACATTTCAAAGAGTTATATGATTTGTCTAAGGTATGTAAAATAAACATGTTTGTGAGCATATAATTCCAGAACACAATTACTATTGTAAACATTTCAATGATTTGTATGATTTGTCTTCTGTATGTCAAATAAACATGTTTTTGAGCTTATAAATCCAGAACACAATTACTATTGCAAACATTTTAATGATGTGTATGATTTTTCTTCTGTATGTGAAATAAACATGTTTGTGAGCATATAATGCTAGAACACAATTACTAGTGTAAACATTTCAACGATTTGTATGGTTTGTCTTCTGTATGTCAAATAGACATGTTTGTGAGCATATAAATCCAGAACACAATTACTATTGTAAACATTTCAATGATTTGTATGGTTTGTTTTCTGTATGTCAAATAAACATGTCTGTGAGCATATGATTCCAGAACACAATTACTAGTGTAAACATTTCAAAGATTTGTATGATTTGTCTTCTGTATGTCAAATCAACATGTTTGTGAGCATATAATTCCAGAACACAATTACTATTGTAAACATTTCAATGATTTGTATAGTTTGTTTTCTGTATGTCAAATAAACATGTCTGTGAGCATATGATTTCAGAACACAATTACTAATGTAAACATTTCAAAGAGTTATATGATTTGTCTAAGGTATGTCAAATAAACATGTTTGTGAGCATATAATTCCAGAACACAATTACTATTGTAAACATTTCAATGATTTGTATGATTTGTCTTCTGTATGTCAAATAAACATGTTTTTGAGCTTATAAATCCAGAACACAATTACTATTGCAAACATTTCAATGATGTGTATGATTTTTCTTCTGTATGTGAAATAAACATGTTTGTGAGCATATAATGTTAGAACACAATTACTAGTGTAAACATTTCAACGATTTGTATGGTTTGTCTTCTGTATGTCAAATAGACATGTTTGTGAGCATATAAATCCAGAACACAATTACTATTGTAAACATTTCAATGATTTGTATGGTTTGTTTTCTGTATGTCAAATAAACATGTCTGTGAGCATATGATTCCAGAACACAATTACTAGTGTAAACATTTCAAAGATTTGTATGATTTGTCTTCTGTATGTCAAATCAACATGTTTGTGAGCATATAATTCCAGAACACAATTACTATTGTAAACATTTCAATGATTTGTATAGTTTGTTTTCTGTATGTCAAATAAACATGTCTGTGAGCATATGATTTCAGAACACAATTACTAATGTGAACATTTCAAAGAGTTATATGATTTGTCTAAGGTATGTCAAATAAACATGTTTGTGAGCATATAATTCCAGAACACAATTACTATTGTAAACATTTCAATGATTTGTATGATTTGTCTTCTGTATGTCAAATAAACATGTTTTTGAGCTTATAAATCCAGAACACAATTACTATTGCAAACATTTCAATGATGTGTATGATTTTTCTTCTGTATGTGAAATAAACATGTTTGTGAGCATATAATGTTAGAACACAATTACTAGTGTAAACATTTCAACGATTTGTATGGTTTGTCTTCTGTATGTCAAATAGACATGTTTGTGAGCATATAAATCCAGAACACAATTACTATTGTAAACATTTCAATGATTTGTATGGTTTGTTTTCTGTATGTCAAATAAACATGTCTGTGAGCATATGATTCCAGAACACAATTACTAGTGTAAACATTTCAAAGATTTGTATGATTTGTCTTCTGTATGTCAAATCAACATGTTTGTGAGCATATAATTCCAGAACACAATTACTATTGTAAACATTTCAATTATTTGTATGGTTTGTCTTCTGTATGTCAAATAAACATGTCTGTGAGCATATGATTCCAGAACACAATTACTAATGTAAACATTTCAAAGATTTATATGATTTGTGTACTGTATGTCAAATAAACATGTTTTTAAGCTTATAAATCCAGAACACAATTATTATTGCAAACATTTTTATGATGTGTATGATTTTTCTTCTGTATGTGAAATAAACATGTTTGTGAGCATATGAATCCAGAACACAATTACTAGTGTAAACCTTTCAAAGATTTGTATGGTTTGTCTTCTGTATGTCAGATAAACATGTTTGTGAGCATATAATTCCAGAACACAATTACTAGTGTAAACATTTCAAAGATTTGTATAGTTTGTCTTTCATATCTCAAATAAACATGTTTGTGAGCATATAATGCTAGAACACAATTACTAGTGTAAACATTTCAACGATTTGTATGGTTTGTCTTCTGTATGTCAAATAGACATGTTTGTGAGCATATAAATCCAGAACACAATTACTATTGTAAACATTTCAATGATTTGTATGGTTTGTTTTCTGTATGTCAAATAAACATGTCTGTGAGCATATGATTCCAGAACACAATTACTAGTGTAAACATTTCAAAGATTTGTATGATTTGTCTTCTGTATGTCAAATCAACATGTTTGTGAGCATATAATTCCAGAACACAATTACTATTGTAAACATTTCAATGATTTGTATAGTTTGTTTTCTGTATGTCAAATAAACATGTCTGTGAGCATATGATTTCAGAACACAATTACTAATGTAAACATTTCAAAGAGTTATATGATTCGTCTAAGGTATGTCAAATAAACATGTTTGTGAGCATATAATTCCAGAACACAATTACTATTGTAAACATTTCAATGATTTGTATGATTTGTCTTCTGTATGTCAAATAAACAGTTTTTTGAGCTTATAAATCCAGAACACAATTACTATTGCAAACATTTCAATGATGTGTATGATTTTTCTTCTGTATGTGAAATAAACATGTTTGTGAGCATATAATGTTAGAACACAATTACTAGTGTAAACATTTCAACGATTTGTATGGTTTGTCTTCTGTATGTCAAATAGACATGTTTGTGAGCATATAAATCCAGAACACAATTACTATTGTAAACATTTCAATGATTTGTATGGTTTGTTTTCTGTATGTCAAATAAACATGTCTGTGAGCATATGATTCCAGAACACAATTACTAGTGTAAACATTTCAAAGATTTGTATGATTTGTCTTCTGTATGTCAAATCAACATGTTTGTGAGCATATAATTCCAGAACACAATTACTATTGTAAACATTTCAATTATTTGTATGGTTTGTCTTCTGTATGTCAAATAAACATGTCTGTGAGCATATGATTCCAGAACACAATTACTAATGTAAACATTTCAAAGATTTATATGATTTGTCTACTGTATGTCAAATAAACATGTTTGTGAGCATATAATGCTAGAACACCATTAAAAGTGTAAACATTTCAACGATTTGTATGGTTTGTCTTCTGTATGTCAAATAGACATGTTTGTGAGCATATAAATCCAGAACACAATTACTAGTGTAAACATTTTAAAGATTTGTATGATTTGTCTTCTGTATGTCAAATAAACATGTTTGGGAGCATATAATTTTAGAACACAATTACTATTGTAAACATTTCAATGATTTGTATGATTTGTCTTCTGTATGTCAAATAAACATGTTTGTGAGCTTATAAATCCAGAACACAATTACTATTGTAAACATTTCAATGATTTGTATGGTTTGTTTTCTGTATGTCAAATAAACATGTCTGTGAGCATATGATTCCAGAACACAATTACTAGTGTAAACATTTCAAAGATTTGTATGATTTGTCTTCTGTATGTCAAATCAACATGTTTGTGAGCATATAATTCCAGAACACAATTACTATTGTAAACATTTCAATGATTTGTATAGTTTGTTTTCTGTATGTCAAATAAACATGTCTGTGAGCATATGATTTCAGAACACAATTACTAATGTGAACATTTCAAAGAGTTATATGATTTGTCTAAGGTATGTCAAATAAACATGTTTGTGAGCATATAATTCCAGAACACAATTACTATTGTAAACATTTCAATGATTTGTATGATTTGTCTTCTGTATGTCAAATAAACATGTTTTTGAGCTTATAAATCCAGAACACAATTACTATTGCAAACATTTCAATGATGTGTATGATTTTTCTTCTGTATGTGAAATAAACATGTTTGTGAGCATATAATGTTAGAACACAATTACTAGTGTAAACATTTCAACGATTTGTATGGTTTGTCTTGTGTATGTCAAATAGACATGTTTGTGAGCATATAAATCCAGAACACAATTACTATTGTAAACATTTCAATGATTTGTATGGTTTGTTTTCTGTATGTCAAATAAACATGTCTGTGAGCATATGATTCCAGAACACAATTACTAGTGTAAACATTTCAAAGATTTGTATGATTTGTCTTCTGTATGTCAAATCAACATGTTTGTGAGCATATAATTCCAGAACACAATTACTATTGTAAACATTTACATTATTTGTATGGTTTGTCTTCTGTATGTCAAATAAACATGTCTGTGAGCATATGATTCCAGAACACAATTACTAATGTAAACATTTCAAAGATTTATATGATTTGTCTACTGTATGTCAAATAAACATGTTTGTGAGCATATAATGCTAGAACACCATTAAAAGTGTAAACATTTCAACGATTTGTATGGTTTGTCTTCTGTATGTCAAATAGACATGTTTGTGAGCATATAAATCCAGAACACAATTACTAGTGTAAACATTTTAAAGATTTGTATGATTTGTCTTCTGTATGTCAAATAAACATGTTTGGGAGCATATAATTTTAGAACACAATTACTATTGTAAACATTTCAATGATTTGTATGATTTGTCTTCTGTATGTCAAATAAACATGTTTGTGAGCATATAATTACAGAACACAATTACTTGTGTAAACATTTTAATGATTTGTATAGTTTGTCTTCTGTATTTCAAATAAACATGTTTGTAAGCATATAATTCCAGAACACAATTACTATTGTAAACATTTCAATGATTTGTATGATTTGTCTTCTGTATATCAAATATACATGTTTGTGAGCTTATAAATCCAGAACACAATTACTATTGTAAACATTTCAATGATTTGTATGGTTTGTTTTCTGTATGTCAAATAAACATGTCTGTGAGCATATGATTCCAGAACACAATTACTAGTGTAAACATTTCAAAGATTTGTATGATTTGTCTTCTGTATGTCAAATCAACATGTTTGTGAGCATATAATTCCAGAACACAATTACTATTGTAAACATTTCAATGATTTGTATGGTTTGTTTTCTGTATGTCAAATAAACATGTCTGTGAGCATATGATTCCAGAACACAATTACTAATGTAAACATTTCAAAGATTTATATGATTTGTCTACTGTATGTCAAATAAACATGTTTGTGAGCATATAATTCCAGAACACAATTACTATTGTAAACATTTCAATGATTTGTATGATTTGTCTTCTGTATGTCAAATGAACATGTTTTTGAGCTTATAAATCCAGAACACAATTACTATTGTAAACATTTCAATGATGTGTATGATTTTTCTTCTGTATGTCTAATAAACATGTTTGTGAGCATATGAATCCAGAACACAATTACTAGTGTAAACATTTTGAAGATTTGTATGGTTTGTCTTCTGTATGTCAAATAAAAATGTTTGTGAGCATATAATTTTAGAACACAATTACTATTGTAAACATTTAAATGATTTGTATTATTTGTCTTCTATATGTCAAATAAACATGTTTGTGAGCATATAAATCCAGAACACAATTACTATTGTAAACATTTCAATAACTTGTATGATTTGTCTTCCGTATGTCAAATAAACATGTTTGTGAGCATATAATTTCAGAACACAATAACTATTCTAAACATTTCAATGATTTGTATGGTTTGTCTTCTTTATGTCAAATAAACATGTCTGTGAGCATATTATGACAGAACATAATTACTATTATAAACATTTCAAAGATTTGTATGGTTTGTCTTCTGTATGTCAGATAAACATGTTTGTGAGCATATAATTCCAGAACACAATTACTAGTGTAAACATTTCAAAGATTTGTATAGTTTGTCTTTCATATCTCAAATAAACATGTTTGTGAGGATATTATGACAGAACACAATTACTATTGTAAACATTTCAATGATTTGTATGATTTGTCTTCTGGTTGTCAAATAAACATGTTTGTGAGCATATCATTTTAGAACACAATTACTATTGTAAACATTTCAATGATTGGTATGATTTGTCTTCTGTATGTCAATTAAACATGTTTGTGAGCTTATAATTCCAGAACACAATTACTAGTGTAAACATTTAAATGATTTGTAGGGTTTGTCGTCAGTATGTCAAATAAACATGTTTGTGAGCATATAATGCTAGAACAAAATTACTATTGTAAACATTTCAAATATTTGTATGATTTGTCTTCTGTATGTCAAATAAACATGTTTGTGAGCATATAATTCCAGAACACAATTACGATTGTAAACATTGCAATGATTAGTATGATTTGTCTTCTGTATGTCAAATATACATGTTTGTGAGCTTATAAATCCAGAACACAATTACTAGTGTAAACATTTCAATTATTTGTATGGTTTGTTTTCTGTATGTCAAATAAACATGTCTGTGAGCATATGATTCCAGAACACAATTACTAGTGTAAACATTTCAAACATTTGTATGATTTGTCTTCTGTATGTGAAATAAACATGTTTGTGAGCATATAATTCCAGAACACAATTACTATTGTAAACATTTCAATGATTTGTATGGTTTGTTTTCTGTATGTCAAATAAACATGTCTGTGAGCATATGATTCCAGAACACAATTACTAGTGTAAACATTTCAAAGATTTGTATGATTTGTCTTCTGTATGTCAATTAAACATGTTTGTGAACATATAATTCCAGAACACAATTACTATTGTAAACATTTCAATGATTTGTATGATTTGTCTTCTGTATGTCAAATAAACATGTTTTTGAGCTTATAAATCTAGAACACAATTACTATTGCAAACATTTCAATGATGTGTATGATTTTTCTTCTGTATGTCTGATATACATGTTTGTGAGCATATGAATCCAGAACACAATTGCTAGTGTAAACATTTTAAAGATTTGTATGGTTTGTCTTCTATATGTCAAATAAACATGTTTGTGAGCATATAATTTTAGAACACAATTACTATTGTAAACATTTCAATGATTTGTATTATTTGTCTTATATATGTTAAATAAACATGTTTGTGAGCATATAAATCCAGAACACAATTACTATTGTAAACATTTCAATAACTTGTATGATTTGTCTTCCGTATGTCAAATAAACATGTTTGTGAGCATATAATTTCAGAACACAATTACTATCGTAAACATTTCAATGATTTGTATGATTTGTCTTCTGTTTGTCAAATAAACATGTTTGTGAGCATATGAATCCAGAACACAATTACTAGTGTAAACATTTTAAAGATTTGTATGGTTTGTCTTCTGTATGTCAAATAAACATGTTTGTTAGCATATTATGACAGAACATAATTACTATTATAAACATTTCAAAGATTTGTATGTTTTGTCTTCTGTATGTCAAATAAACATGTTTGTGTGCATATAATTCCAGAACACAATTACTATTGTAAACATTTCAATGATTTGTATGGTTTGTTTTCTGTATGTCAAATAAACATGTCTGTGAGCATATGATTCCAGAACACAATTACTAGTGTAAACATTTCAAAAATTTGTATGATTTGTCTTCTGTATGTCAAATAAACATGTTTGTGAGCATATAATTTTAGAACACATTTACTAGTGTAAACATTTCAATGATTTGTATGATTTGTCTTCTGTATGTCAAATAAACATGTTTGTGAGCATATAATTACAGAACACAATTACTTGTGTAAACATTTTAATGATTTGTATAGTTTGTCTTCTGTATTTCAAATAAACATGTTTGTAAGCATATAATTCCAGAACACAATTACTATTGTAAACATTTCAATGATTTGTATGATTTGTCTTCTGTATATCAAATATACATGTTTGTGAGCTTATAAATCCAGAACACAATTACTATTGTAAACATTTCAATGATTTGTATGGTTTGTTTTCTGTATGTCAAATAAACATGTCTGTGAGCATATGATTCCAGAACACAATTACTAGTGTAAACATTTCAAAGATTTGTATGATTTGTCTTCTGTATGTCAAATCAACATGTTTGTGAGCATATAATTCCAGAACACAATTACTATTGTAAACATTTCAATGATTTGTATGGTTTGTTTTCTGTATGTCAAATAAACATGTCTGTGAGCATATGATTCCAGAACACAATTACTAATGTAAACATTTCAAAGATTTATATGATTTGTCTACTGTATGTCAAATAAACATGTTTGTGAGCATATAATTCCAGAACACAATTACTATTGTAAACATTTCAATGATTTGTATGATTTGTCTTCTGTATGTCAAATGAACATGTTTTTGAGCTTATAAATCCAGAACACAATTACTATTGTAAACATTTCAATGATGTGTATGATTTTTCTTCTGTATGTCTAATAAACATGTTTGTGAGCATATGAATCCAGAACACAATTACTAGTGTAAACATTTTGAAGATTTGTATGGTTTGTCTTCTGTATGTCAAATAAAAATGTTTGTGAGCATATAATTTTAGAACACAATTACTATTGTAAACATTTAAATGATTTGTATTATTTGTCTTCTATATGTCAAATAAACATGTTTGTGAGCATATAAATCCAGAACACAATTACTATTGTAAACATTTCAATAACTTGTATGATTTGTCTTCCGTATGTCAAATAAACATGTTTGTGAGCATATAATTTCAGAACACAATAACTATTCTAAACATTTCAATGATTTGTATGGTTTGTCTTCTTTATGTCAAATAAACATGTCTGTGAGCATATTATGACAGAACATAATTACTATTATAAACATTTCAAAGATTTGTATGGTTTGTCTTCTGTATGTCAGATAAACATGTTTGTGAGCATATAATTCCAGAACACAATTACTAGTGTAAACATTTCAAAGATTTGTATAGTTTGTCTTTCATATCTCAAATAAACATGTTTGTGAGGATATTATGACAGAACACAATTACTATTGTAAACATTTCAATGATTTGTATGATTTGTCTTCTGTTTGTCAAATAAACATGTTTGTGAGCATATCATTTTAGAACACAATTACTATTGTAAACATTTCAATGATTGGTATGATTTGTCTTCTGTATGTCAATTAAACATGTTTGTGAGCTTATAATTCCAGAACACAATTACTAGTGTAAACATTTAAATGATTTGTAGGGTTTGTCGTCAGTATGTCAAATAAACATGTTTGTGAGCATATAATGCTAGAACAAAATTACTATTGTAAACATTTCAAATATTTGTATGATTTGTCTTCTGTATGTCAAATAAACATGTTTGTGAGCATATAATTCCAGAACACAATTACGATTGTAAACATTGCAATGATTAGTATGATTTGTCTTCTGTATGTCAAATATACATGTTTGTGAGCTTATAAATCCAGAACACAATTACTAGTGTAAACATTTCAATTATTTGTATGGTTTGTTTTCTGTATGTCAAATAAACATGTCTGTGAGCATATGATTCCAGAACACAATTACTAGTGTAAACATTTCAAACATTTGTATGATTTGTCTTCTGTATGTGAAATAAACATGTTTGTGAGCATATAATTCCAGAACACAATTACTATTGTAAACATTTCAATGATTTGTATGGTTTGTTTTCTGTATGTCAAATAAACATGTCTGTGAGCATATGATTCCAGAACACAATTACTAGTGTAAACATTTCAAAGATTTGTATGATTTGTCTTCTGTATGCCAATTAAACATGTTTGTGAACATATAATTCCAGAACACAATTACTATTGTAAACATTTCAATGATTTGTATGATTTGTCTTCTGTATGTCAAATAAACATGTTTTTGAGCTTATAAATCTAGAACACAATTACTATTGCAAACATTTCAATGATGTGTATGATTTTTCTTCTGTATGTCTGATATACATGTTTGTGAGCATATGAATCCAGAACACAATTGCTAGTGTAAACATTTTAAAGATTTGTATGGTTTGTCTTCTATATGTCAAATAAACATGTTTGTGAGCATATAATTTTAGAACACAATTACTATTGTAAACATTTCAATGATTTGTATTATTTGTCTTATATATGTTAAATAAACATGTTTGTGAGCATATAAATCCAGAACACAATTACTATTGTAAACATTTCAATAACTTGTATGATTTGTCTTCCGTATGTCAAATAAACATGTTTGTGAGCATATAATTTCAGAACACAATTACTATCGTAAACATTTCAATGATTTGTATGATTTGTCTTCTGTTTGTCAAATAAACATGTTTGTGAGCATATGAATCCAGAACACAATTACTAGTGTAAACATTTTAAAGATTTGTATGGTTTGTCTTCTGTATGTCAAATAAACATGTTTGTTAGCATATTATGACAGAACATAATTACTATTATAAACATTTCAAAGATTTGTATGTTTTGTCTTCTGTATGTCAAATAAACATGTTTGTGTGCATATAATTCCAGAACACAATTACTATTGTAAACATTTCAATGATTTGTATGGTTTGTTTTCTGTATGTCAAATAAACATGTCTGTGAGCATATGATTCCAGAACACAATTACTAGTGTAAACATTTCAAAAATTTGTATGATTTGTCTTCTGTATGTCAAATAAACATGTTTGTGAGCATATAATTCCAGAACACATTTACTAGTGTAAACATTTCAATGATTTGTATGATTTGTCTTCTGTATGTCAAATAAACATGTTTTTGAGCTTATAAATCTAGAACACAATTACTATTGCAAACATTTCAATGATGTGTATGATTTTTCTTCTGTATGTGAAATAAACATGTTTGTGAGCATATAATGCTAGAACACAATTACTAGTGTAAACATTTCAACGATTTGTATGGTTTGTCTTCTGTATGTCAAATAGACATGTTTGTGAGCATATAAATCCAGAACACAATTACTAGTGTAAACATTTTAAAGATTTGTATGGTTTGTCTTCTGTATGTCAAATAAACATGTTTGTGAGCATATAATTTTAGAACACAATTACTATTGTAAACATTTCAATGATTTGTATTATTTGTCTTGTATATGTCAAATAAACATGTTTGTGAGCATATAAATCCAGAACACAATTACTATTGTAAACATTTAAAAGATTTGTATGGTTTGTCTTCTGTATGTCAAATAAACATGTTTGTGAACATATTTTGACAGAACATAATTACTATTATAAACATTTCAAAGATTTGTATGGTTTGTCTTCTGTATGTCAGATAAACATGTATGTGAGCATATAATTCCAGAACACAATTACTAGTCTAAACATTTCAATGATTTGTATGATTTGTCTTCTGTATGTCAAATAAACATGTTGGTGAGCATATAATTCCAGAACACAATTACTTGTGTAAACATTTTAATGATTTGTATAGTTTGTCTTCTGTATGTCAAATAAACATGTTTGTGAGGATATTATGACAGAACACAATTACTATTGTAAACATTTCAATGATTTGTATGATTTGTGTTCTGTATGTCAAATAAACATGTTTGTGAGCATATTATGACAGAACACAATTATTATTGTAAACATTTCAATGATGTGTATGATTTGTCTTCTGTTTGTCAAATAAACATGTTTGTGAGCATATCATTTTAGAACACAATTACTATTGTAAACATTTCAATGATTGGTATGATTTGTCTTCTGTATGTCAATTAAACATGTTTGTGAGCTAATAATTCCAGAACACAATTACTAGTGTAAACATTTCAATGATTTGTAAGGTTTGTCTTTTGTATGTCAAATAAACATGTTTGTGAGCATATAATGCTAGAAAAAAATTACTATTGTAAACATTTCAAATATTTATATGATTTGTCTTCTGTATGTCAAATAAACATGTTTGTGAGCATATAATTCCAGAACACAATTACTATTGTAAACATTTCAATGATTTGTATGATTTGTCTTCTGTATGTCAAATAAACATGTTTGTAAGCATATAATTCCAGAACACAATTACTGTTGTAAACATTTCAATGATTTGTATGATTTGTCTTCTGTATGTCAATTAAACATGTTGGTGAGCATATAATTCCAGAACACATAATCACTATTGTAAATATTTCAATGATTTGTATTATTTGTCTTCTATATGTCAATTTAACATGTTTGTGAGCATATTATGCTAGAACACAATTACTGTACTCTATTAAACTCTGTCTCTGAAAGCATAGATAGAGCACTCTTAATTGACTCGAATGGCCAGATACATGTATTTGGGGATTTTAATGCTTACCACCGTGACTGGTTGGGATTTCCCAGCCTTACTGACGCAGCCGGTAACTCTACATATAATTTCTCGTTAGCTCACTCCATCTCTCAGATTTTCGATTTTCCGACCCGCATCCCCGATTGAGTAGACCAACAAGCCTCACTTCTAGACTTTTTCTTGACCTCAATACCCGAGGCATGTGTTACGAAAGCTCATAGACCACTCGGGAATGCTGATCATATTGTGCTAATGATACATATTACCCTAAAAAGTCGTCCAAAAGTTGATTAACCGTTGCTCAAAACAACGAGATACTACAAGCAGGCTGATTTGAGATCACATCAGTGACTCTCTATGGAGGGAAACTTTCTCACTACCTGCAGACCAGTGTGCAAAGGAATGAACTGAATGAGTTAAAGCAGGCATTGAAGCGAAAATTCATTAGCAAGCCCCACTCTCCCCAATGGTTCACCTTGGAATGTGCAGCTGCCATTGCTGAGAGTCAACAAGCATTCTGTTAATTCGGCCGCCATAAGTCAGCTACTAATAGACATAAGTTTATAGAGTCAAGAAATAATTGCAAGGCCGTGATAGGCGAAGCAAAGAGAAGGTATAATGAGTTAACAAAAATGCATTCAGTCACAGAAACTAGGTACTCGTGATTTCTGGAAAATCTATAATAGTGTAGTGAATAATGGTCAATCAACGATTCCCCCACTATCAAACCACAATGATGTCGTTTGTACGGCCACTGATAAGGCTGAACTACTTGCCCAGCGTTTCGCTTCTAACTCCACCTTGAACTCGAAAAACCACCCCCTCCCCAAATTCCCATTGCGGACCAAAGCCACACTTGATAACATGGTCATCACCCCATCCCAGGTCAGAGACATCATAAAAAACCTTGACACCTCCAAAGTTGTGGGCCTGATCTTATACCTGTAATAGTAATAAAGAAATGCTCTGCTGAACTGGCCCCTGTCCTCTCCAAACACTACAATAAATGCCTAGCTGAATCTTGCTTCTCCGATAGCTGGAAAATTGCCTCCGTGGTACCAGTCTACAAGAATTCTGGGAATAGAACCGATCTTCAGAACTACCGCCCAATCAGTCTGCTGCCGATCTTTGCTAAAATCTTTGAATCCTTAATCAATCTAGCTATAGTTTTGCACATAGTTAATGCTAAGCTTCTTTCTGACCGCCAGTATGGATTTAGACAAGCATGATCTACTGCAGACATCCTAACGGTCATCTCAGAACGCAAGTATCATACACTCGACAAGGCAGATGAAGCTAGGGCAGTAGCGCTTGACATATCCAAGGCCTTTGACAAGGTATGGCATAAAGGGCTTCTCCTGAAAATACGATCATACGGTATTACTGGGCAATTACTTGATATAATTAGATCCTTCCTAACCAAAAGAAAAATCCAGGTTGTCCTCGATGGCTGTTCATCTAAGCAACATGACATAAATGCTGGTGTACCCCAGGGATCTATCCTTGGACCTTTGTTGTTCCTGATCTATATAAACGATCTCCCTGATGACATAGAGTCTGAGATAGGTTTATTTGCTGACGACACCATGCTTTACTCTCGCCATGTTGGCAAAACCGGCGCGATTATATCTGAGGCAATGGCTGAATCCTTAGAAAATGACCTCCAGGCTGTAGTGGATTGGGGTCATAAATGGTTGGTAACTTTTAATGCCGCAAAGACGAAGCTCCTTTCCTTCTAATAACTACAAGATACCTCTCCAACCACCGATTGTCATGGCAAATAACACCCTACCTGAGAGTTCATCATAAAAACTCCTCGGCCTAACTTTTACAGATAACATGAATTAGAATAACTACATTGAAGACATTGCCAGGGCTACTGCAAAGAAGGTTGTCTCCCTCTACCGTGCTAGTAAACTCCTCACACCTGACATAATCCTGTATCTCTACAAAGCCACCAATCGCCCATGCATGGAGTATTGTTGCCACATCTAGGCTGGTGCATCATCTACTACTCCTTCCCTCCTTGACAAGGTCCAAAAAAGAGTCGCAAACCTAATAGGTCCCTCACTGTCAACCAAACTCCAGTCCCTGTCCCATCGCCGCAATGTAGCATCCTTGTGCTTGTTTTACAAATACTTCAATGGATTATGCTCTGATGAATTAGCTACTCTAGTGCCCCCTCGACGTAAATTAACAAGACCAACTCGAGAATCAACCAAATCCAATCCATTCACTGTGGAAATCCCCAGATGCCAGAGAGCTTTCTACTCAAAAGCTTCTTTCCTCGTGCTGCTGCCCTCTGGAACTCCCTCCCTGCCCCCTGTTTCCCCATCAGTACTGATATGCAGAATATTAAAATTAATGTAAACAGACATTTCGCTGAGCAGATCCCAGTTTAGGTTACCCCCCACCCCCAAAACTTCTCCCTTTTTCTTTCTTCTCAGTAGCCCCTTACGTCTACAGTGGCGGCCTGCCTTGTTTGGAGTGAACTACGTTAAAAAAAACATAAACATTTCAAATATTTGTATGATTTGTCTTCTGTATGTCAAATAAACATGTTTGTGAGCATATAATGCTAGAACACAATTACTATTGTAAACATTTCAATGATTTGTATGATGTGTCTTCTATATGTCAAATAAACATGTTTGTGAGCATATAATGCTAGAACACAATTACTATTGTAAACATTTCAATGATTTGTATTATTTGTCTTCTGTATGTCAAATAAACATGTTTGTGAGCATATAATGCTAGAACACAATTACTATTGTAAACATTTCAATGATTTGTATGATGTGTCTTCTATATGTCAAATAAACATGTTTGTGAGCATATAATGCTAGAACACAATTACTATTGTAAACATTTCAATGATTTGTATTATTTGTCTTCTGTATGTCAAATAAACATGTTTGTGAGCATATAATGCTAGAACACAATTACTATTGTAAACATTTCAATGATTTGTATGATTTGTCTTCTGTATGTCAAATAAACATGTTTGTGAGCATATAATACCAGAACACAATTACTATTGTAAACATTTCAATGATTTGTATGATTTGTCTTCTATATGTCAAATAAACATGTTTGTTAGCATATAGTGCTAGAACACAATTACTATTGTAAACATTTCAAAGATTTGTATGGCTTATCTTCTGTATGGCAAGTAAACATGTTTGTGAGCATATAATGCTAAAACACAATTACTAGTGCAAACCTTTCAGTGATTTGTATGATGTGTCTTCTATATGTCAAATAAACATGTTTGTGAGCATATAATTCCAGAACACAATTACTATTGTAAACATTTCAATTATTTGTATGATTTGTCTTCTGTATGTCAAATAAACATGTTTGTTAGCATATAATGCTAGAACACAATTACTATTGTAAACATTTCAAAGATTTGTATGATTTGTCTTCTGTATGTAAAATAAACATGTTTGTGAGCATATAATGCTAGAACACAATTACTATTGTAAACATTTCAATGATTTGTATGATTTGTCTTCTGTATGTCGAATAAACATGTTTGTGAGCATATAATTTCAGAACACAATTACTATCGTAAACATTTCAATGATTTGTATGATTTGTCTTCTGTTTGTCAAATAAACATGTTTGTGAGCATATGAATCCAGAACACAATTACTAGTGTAAACATTTTAAAGATTTGTATGGTTTGTCTTCTGTATGTCAAATAAACATGTTTGTGAGCATATTATGACAGAACATAATTACTATTATAAACATTTCAAAGATTTGTATGGTTTGTCTTCTGTATGTCAAATAAACATGTTTGTGTGCATATAATTCCAGAACACAATTACTATTGTAAACATTCTAATGATTTTCATGATTTGTCTTCTATATGTCAAATAAACATGTTTGTGAGCATATTAATCCAGAACACAATTACTATTATAAACATTTCAAAGATGTGTATGATTTGTGTTCTGTATGTCAAATATACATGTTGGTGAGCATATAATTCCAGAACACAATTACTAGTGGAAACACTTCAAAAATTTGTATAGTTTGTCTTTCATATCTCAAATTAACATGTTTGTGAGCATATTATGACAGAACACAATTACTTGTGTAAACATTTCAATGATCTGTGTTATTTCTCTTCTGTATGTCAAATAAACATGTTTGTGAGCATATCATTTTAGAACACAATTACGATTGTAAATATTTCAATGATTGGTATGATTTTCTTCTGTATGTCAAATAAACATGTTTGTGAGCTTATAAATCCAGAACACAATTACTATTGTAAACATTTCAATGATTTATATTGTTTGTTTTCTGTATGTCAAACAAACATGTTTGTTAGCATATAATTCTAGCACACAATTACTATTGTAAACATTTCAATGACATGTATTATTTATCTTCTGTATGTCAAATAAACATGTTTGTTAGCATATAATGCTAGAACACAATTACTATTGTAAACAATTTAATTATTTGTATGGTTTGTCTTCTGTATTTAAAATAAACATGTTTGTTAGCATATAATGCTAGAACACAATTACTATTGTAAACATTTCAATGATTTGTATGATTAGTCTTCTGTATGTCAAATAAACATGTTTGTAAGCTTATAAATCCAGAACACAATTACTATTGTAAAGATTTCAATGATTTGTATTATTTGTTTTCTGTAGATCAATAAACATGTTTGTTAGCATATAATGCTAGAACACAATTACTTGTGTAAACATTTCAATGATTTGTATGAGTTGTCTTCTGTATGTCAAATAAACATGTTTGTTAGCATATAATGCTAAAACACAATTACTATTGTAAACATTTCAAAGATTTGTATGATTTGTCTTCTGTATGTCAAATAAACATGTTTGTTAGCATATAATGCTAGAACACAATTACTATTGTAAACAATTCAATTATTTGCATTATTTGTGATCTGTATGTCAAATAAACATGTTTGTGAGCATATAATGCTAGAACACAATTACTATTGTAAACATTTCAATTATTTGTATGATTTGTCTTCTGTTTGTCAAATAAACATGTTTGTTAGCAAATAATGCTAGAACACAATTACTATTGTAAACATTTCAAAGATTTGTATGATTTGTCTTCTGTATGTGAAATAAACATGTTTGTTAGCATATAATGCTAGAACACAATTACTATTGTAAACAATTCAATTATTTGCATTATTTGAATTCTGTATGTCAAATAAACATGTTTGTGAGCATATAATGCTAGAACATAATTACTATTGTAAAGATTTCAATGATTTGTATGATTTGTCTTCTGTATGTCAAATAAACATGTTTGTTAGCATATAATGCTAGAACACAATTACTATTGTAAACATTTCAAAGATTTGTATGATTTGTCTTCTTTATGTCAAATAAACATGTTTTTGAGCATATAATTCCAGAACACAATTACTATTGTAAATATTTTAATGATTTGTATGATTTGTGTTCTGTAACTCAAATAAACATGTTTGTGAGCATATTAGGACAGAACACAATTACTATCGTAAACATCTCAATGATTTGTATGGTTTGTCTACTGTATGACATGTAAACATATGTTGGATTTTATAATTACAAAACACTACACGTATTGTAAACTTTTCACTGTTTTTATATGGTTTGTCTACAGTATATCACATAGAAAGGTATGGTGTTAGGGTTAGGGTAAGAGTAAAATTTACATATTAAAAGACACATGACATGTATTTGGCGTTGATTTTATTCAATTATTCAGATTATGATGATTATTAACCAAGAATTCTTGCCAGAAGAAATTAAATCTGACGACCAGATCAGAAAACGAATAAAAGGATTTTTTTTCAAACATTAATCGTATGAAATGGACTCAAAATAAATGGCCAGCAAAAATAACAGAAATTAAATCACATAAGGAAACAAAATGCACGCTGAAAAAAGCGAACACAAAACTGAAAGATATTAAGCCAAATTATTTTAATAACCAGAGGAAGGTTAATGAGAGTGAGCTTAGAGTTAAAGAACTACAATTATTTAAGTTACAAATCAAATAGTTTTCTAAAGAACTTAAAACTATAAAAATAAGAGTATTTGTCTTGAATGGAATGTCGAAGAAAAGGCAACATTTTTCAAAATTTAACGATGTGCTAAAAAGTCAGATATGAATTTGATAGAGACCATCAGTTCTCTCATAAGAGAGACATACACCAAATTAGGGAACGACTATCAGAAGAAACCGACAGCACTACCCAGAAGGAGGTTATGGCTACCAATAACAACACTTTCGGCATACAGCTATCTCAAGCAACCTCAGAATAGCATCAATCCAAAAAGGAAACAATACTAGTCTCCTGAGGAGGTAAGGCTTGGGAGGGGCTGTTATGGTACCGTACCTATACGACGAACAGTCTGACTCGTCCATTCCTAATAAAATACTGGAAGCATTTAGGCTTGTCGTATTTGGAATCAACTCCAGACTACACTGGCAGTCAGGACTGATATGCTACTTCTCTTGTTCTCTGTACATATCTTTTCTTCAATATATATTATTCACCTAACCCTGTGTTCCGTGTCTTCAGTTCGGCCCCTAAACAGGGTCACAACAATTACAAAACACAAAACTTATTGAAAACATTTATATTATTTTTCTGGTTTATATTCTGTATGTCAAATAAACATGTTTGTGATCATATAATGGCAGAACATAACTTCTATCGTAAATATTTCAATTATGTTTTGGTTTGTATTTTGTGTGACACATAAACATGTGTAGGATTTTATAATTCCAGAACACAATTCCTATTGTAAACATTTCAATGATTTTCATGCTTTGTCTTCTGTATGTCAAATAAACATGTTCGTGAGCATATAATCACATAACATAATTCTTATTGTAAACATTTCAATACGTGTTGGATTTTGTAATTACCAATCGCAATACCTTTTATTCAGTGATGGATGTCAGCCTTTTGGCCCCATGGGGCAGACCAGACTTTGCTCCCCCATAAATTTTTATACAACATGAAAAATGTACAAAGTTCTTACATATGTTCTATATATCTATCACCGATTCATATGGTACTGCATATTATTTTTTTAAGTACCATACAAAAAACAATGAATTTAAAAAGTGATTTAAACAAATTTATAAACATATGTAAATGATATCTATATAGAATTACTAGAATTTATTGTTTGCATTTATTACTGTAAAATATATTACACAAAATTAAATACTGGTTCATAATAAAGAAGTATAGATGACTACGAAATATAAGAGTATTTATATTTATTATATACCATGTTATATTTTATATTACCGCAACAAGGCTATCAACATTCACGTTTAATTTATAATTATAATTTCAATTTATTAACATAGTAACAAAATATGTTTTTCTCTGAAAAAAAAAACCCATTGGCCCCCCGTGGGGTAACTGCCCAAATGCCACACACTTAAATCCGCCACTGCTTTTGTTAACATTTCAGTGATTTATATTGTTTGTCTTATTATGGTATATAAATATGTGATGGATTTTATAATTACAAAAAACTATTGTCAACATTTTAATGATCTGTATTGTTTGTCTTCTGCAAAATCTATGAACAAACCTGTCCCAAACAAATCACAGAAGAAGAAGGATTACTCACTCACAGAATGTGGAAGGTTGTTACAAGACTCCCTACGGGAGTTGAACAGTTCAATTATCCAGGAATGTCACAAGTAACATACATCCAAGATCCTTTTGATGGAAAAGTCAGCAGTAGATATCAAGATGCAAGTGTTCAGGAATCGTATATATATGGGTGTAATCATGGAAGTCTTAAATGGGTGCTATGCAATCTTTACATAGGATATGTATTCGTCATCTCAGCGGTAGTGTGATATATTTACAATCAATGTCAAATTAACCTTTGACATAAGAGAAAATCTCGGAACAATCCGCCCGGTTATGGAGTCAGATTCTTTTTCTGCTTCGCTCTTTTCATCCTCTTCATCTTTTTCTTCTTCTTCCTTTTCATAGCTCACAGCACATACGCTGGTGTTAACTGGTTACTCGATTTCGACCGACAATATCTAACTGGTCGATTCGGCAACTTCCTTTTTATATCGATTCTCTGCTGAGAAGCGTGGGCGGGGAGGTACATGTGTTAAAGTTTCTTTTAGTTACCAGGCGACGATACTTTGCACTAAGAGATGACACGAGATGTTTGGTCGACGTTTGACTTCCCTTTGGCTAAGGTTTAGGATAGGGGAGAGAGTATTGCTAACCGGAAATAAGAGGTAAATGGCGACGATACTTTGCCCTTTGATGTGAGTCACGACGTTCATAAATGTCTTAAGAAACGACAGTCGAGCCCATGTATCGTCTGATTTCCTCTGAGCTAGGTTCAGGACGGGGGCGGGGTGTTACTAATAGGACACATGATTCGTTTAAGTGCAAGGATAGTGGTGGGTTAAACGATGTCGGTCCAAGAGGATACAACGTTTCCTTTTATGACTTGCTTTGGTTCAAAGGGAAAATAGAAACGACACAGATTAAGATAGATTTGGCTCGCTTTGATTCAATATTTATGAAATAAATTTTATTTCTCTGATAATTTCCTTTCAGCTACCCTTTATTTGTAACAATATGTATATATATATATATATATATATATATATATATTTATTTAAAAAACTATGTTACATATTTCAGACATGGATTGACCTTTTACCGTTTAGAAAAGTCCATTAGGGTCCATACAAATCATCAGCAACTCACGAAATGAAAACAAAGCAAAGAATGGAGTTCAAAGATCACCGGTATCATCTTCCAGTGAATTCGCTCCAGCATCCATTTGTAGAAAGTACCGAGTTTATAGGAGGTGGACTGTATGTTTATATGGGTTTTGATCGTAACTAAGTATTATTTAGAATAATTTAATTGTTGATAACGGATGAATGTTTCCCTGTTTCAATGGTGTATTTATATTTTAGGAGTGATGGTGTGTGATGTAGTTTATTGGTCAGCAACTGGGTTACATCTGGGTGGGGTGTATTCCTTTTATTAAAGGGTTCAAGTGTTATATTTATATTATATTTTATTTGACAGGTGAGGGATGTTTATATTTGAGCGTAAAACTGTTGTTGTAATTGTAGTTTATTAGCTATGTGGTACGTCTCTGAAATATGTAACATATAGTTTTTAAATAAATGATTTGTACTTTAGCTCTCACATTTTGCGATCAAGCACTTTATTGATTCCTTTTCAACATACCCTGACACACACACACATATATATATATATATATATATATATATATATATATGGGATTCACTCTCAAATTAATTAACTGATAATTATGAATTATGGAATATATATTCTAGGCAACACAGTGATTGTATATATTTATATATATATATATACATATATATAGTTCTATTTATAGGATTCACTTCTAAACTAATGAAACGATCATTATGAATTATGGAATATATATTTTAGGCAATACAGTAAGTAACATTGACACATTATTGTTTTTTGTTGTTGTAAACTTTACCATTTAGAGGGGGGGGGGGTCCTTTAAACTCGCACTCTGCCCCACTCCAATAAAAATTTTCAGTTAAGCAAGATACAAAAATTTTAACAGAGAAAAGAATTGCTCTACATAAAATGTTGAATCATATTATGTAATAAAATATTAACTGGAAAATACATGGACATCAGTAATATATATGTTCGGGCTAAATTCCTAAACTAATGAAGTTATTATTATGAATTATGGGACATGCATTCTAGAATACAAGGTGAGTAATCTGGACACATTATTATTGTTTTCAATCCTCACTAGTCTCTTTCTACTCTATCGTCAATTTCATGGAAGGTGCTCGGGTGAGCAATAATCTCTGATTCTCCTTTGTAAAACATTCACAGCAAGAACTTGCTTTGCTACCACAATTAAAAAAAACTTTTCTTTCTTTCTTCATGCGCCTAATTTCCACGAACAGAGTTTCTTCGCAAGGGCTTCCCACCCGTGGAACACATTGCCGCAGGACTACTTCCCTGAAGATTACAACATGGCCGGGATTTTTTTTTTCAAATCAAATGTCAACTGATTTTTGTCATAAACCGTCCCCATAAATAACTAAACTTAATTCATTCCATTAATCTTTTTTTTTTTTAATTTGTGGTTTAAAATATAAAGGAAAATTAGATGGTGCTTATCTCATCGTGGGAGAAGACGTGGCGCCGATGATTGATGACAAAGAAGAAAAAAACTAGGTTTAAGTATATTTTGATATTCTAACTTTTTTTTTATTCCCTGGCTATTATGATCAATGGGAATTCTCGTTTGGGACATAAAATACTTTTATTTTTTTTGTTGGGAGATCATTGAATTTTCCTTCAGGAGAGTGAGAGCACGTCACTAGAAAGTTAAATATTATTGTTGGAATAATTCTTATCCACTCGATCTGACAATACAATTACGAAATTAAATTTCGGAATTAGGTAGGAAACAAAAAATTCCCAGTTGTCTCCCTTTAGTAATAATAGTCAAACAAGAGTTATGGGACCTTAAAATACAAACGAACCTAACATTTTTCGAAAATGTGTGCAATATGTCCGCTAATAATCATGAGACAATAACGGAGATAGGACGGAGGTTGTTTCCTAGTTATCTCTCTTTATTAAAAATAGTCAAACAAGAGTTATAGGACTTTGAAATACAAACGAGGCCAACATTTATTGAGAATGTTGTATGTGTGCAATACGTATGTCATAAATCGTCTCCATAAATGACTAAACTTAATGCACCCCATTAACTCTTATCCTCGAGAGGCCTTCAGCCTTGAGAAATGGTTGAGACATTGGTAAAAAAAAACAAACAAACAAAAAGAAACGATTTCTTACCAAATAAATAACGTTTAGTTACTTCAACTGCCAGAAATAAACTACGTTGCATCACGGGATGGATAGAGTACACATTTATCTCTCTCTCTATATATATATCTCTATCGAAGACTTAAATCAAATCTATGACTAAAGTCGTTGGAAAAAATGGTTGGATCATTCTACTGCTCCAGAAGATACCTGACTCCTGATGCAATCCTCTACCCATGTAAGAGTCAGATTCGGCTCTAGGTGGAGTACTGCTGCCACATTTGGGAAGGTGCTGCTCAGAGCATTCTTTCTTCTCTTGACAGAGTACACAATCGACTTTGCAATTTAGTGGAAGATAATCTCTCTTCTCCTTGCAGCCCCTTTTCTCTCACAGAAGAGACTTTGCTAGTCTTTCCTTACTCTATCGGTATTTCCATGGTAGGTGCTCGACTGAGTTTCAAGCTCAGCCCCTCTCCCCTCTTGTAAGGCCTCAGCACGAACTCATCTTTCTTTCCAGGCTGCAAAGAATTCTTCTTTCTTCTTCTGTGTACCTAAAATCAAGTGTAACGTCCATTAACAGAGTTTCTTTCCAAGAACTTCCCACCTCTGGAATACATTAGTGCGGAGATGTTTCCTTACAGACTACAACATGGTTGTTTTCAAGTCCAATGTCAACAAATATCTGTCGAGTCATCCTATGAATTAATCATAGTTCTCAATCTTTTTGTAGTACTGTTCCATCATCCAACTGAAAAATATCACTAACCCTTATCCTTGAGTGGCTTTTGGCCTTGGTAAGAGGCGAATCATTAGTATGAAGCGCACAATTCTATACATATTGCTTTTACCAGTCCAGGGGCGGGTATTCTTCCAGTTAAATATAAGAATAAAATAAAACGGATATAAAAATTTAAGAAAAAGAAGATAGTAATTAAAAAAAAATAATAATTTCAGAAAAAAATTCAACAATTATTGGTTGTAGTGAAATGTTTTAAAATAACATGTAAAATTTTCAGTATGAACACACAATACCGTGGGACTGCTCCTCAGCTGACTACAACATAGTCGTTTTCAAGTCCAATGTAAACAAATTCTTGTTGAAACGTCCTCTTATATAATCAAATTCTGACCAATTTCAACCATCATTATCAATCATCACGGTGTTGTTTCACTGCCCACCTGACACACTCATTAACCCTTATCCTCGAGTTGCTTTTTGGCCCTCGATAAGTGGTGATGTTACATTATGGAGGGCTCTATGTCAGTTAGTGAGTAAATCAGCTAGTATGAGTTTTGACAAGGGTCGAATTAAGTACAGGCTGTGGTGACACAGAATCGGCAAAACGGAATTGTTCCCACGACTGAATCGTCAGATAGGTAATCTGTGAGGTCCAAATTTACCTCCTCTCCAGGAGGTTATACATAAAGTCAGGTGTAGGTTTTGATGAAAGTGTTTCTGTCAAACGAACTGGATTCGAACTCGGCACACCCAGGTCCTCAGTCCGCGTCGTTTAACACTTAGCCACCATGGCATCCCCATGACATTCAAAAAACAAAGTATGAAGTCAAGTTGGGTTAGACAAAAAGGGATATGAGTGAAGATGACGAGTGACATCATTTTTGTCGTAAGGAAGAAACAAAGGTTTTTTGAGGCAGATTCGTATGGAAGCCAAGCTAGACAAACATAACATAATATACTGTGAGACTTTGAAAAAGTTAAAATAGCTGTGAAGCGAATATAGACCCTCCCATTATGTCTGTTCGTCGCGTTTATCAAGTTATCTCCTAAAAAGATAAGTAGCCAGTTAGTTAAGAGAAATCTAGTCTCTGTCTCTCTCAGAAAATAAAACCTGTAAAAAACTCTCAGCAAAAATCGTCGAGTCTTATTTCAGCTGAGGAAAAGTTTGTTTCAGCTAGCCACTAGACGAATCACCACAACGGCCATAGATGAAAAGAAAGACAGTAAGAGTCCAGGCGACAGCGACAGAAAGAAATGAGGAAGTGAGTCAACACAGTCAGTCAGTGATGAAGAAGAGAAAAAGCAAAAAGGAAGCGAAAAGGTATTTCAGACATTTGTCGCTTGTCGAGTAGAAAAAATAAGATGTAAAGAATTTAATGAACACCCACACACATGCGTAACAGAGTTTAATGTACACCCGCAAATTTTTTTAAAGGAATGAGCATGCAAAAGTCGCATTAAAGGAATTAATGATTGTACACGCACACACATATAATGAATTAATGAATGAACACACGCACACGCATACAGTTTGAATTACCTATGAGACTCCCCCCCCCCTCGAGTTTTTTCAGTTTCCCTGTACAACGGTTTGTCAGGACAATCTGACATGAGGATACTTCCCCCTACAAGTAAACTCTGACCAAATATTCAAAATAACATAGTATTCACAGCACATATGAGATCTTTTCAGTATGGCTATGCACTGGCTTATACGAGAAATAGTGCACTTTTCCTAGTGATGTTACCTGAAGTAATAACACCTAGCTGTATACTCCCCCAGACTAGATGAATTCTTGTCCTGGAATCCAGTAAGACGAAGAGACCACGAGAAAGATATACTATAACATAGTTCACAGGTCAATTGGGGAGAGGAAAATTAATATTCTTAACTTCTTTACTCACTCAACGTTTGACAAGTAAAGGAGAGCTTTAATGGAATATTCGAATATCTATGTATCTCATATAAAAATCAAGTGTTAGTCCCGGGAAGTGGCCCCTTGATTTCTGAGAACTTCGACCGAGGTAAAATTAAACAAAAAGAGAGCAATTTATGTACGCATTAGTGAGAGTGAACAAAAAATAGGTTTAAGAACTTTTTAAGAACCTTTTATAGTGACAATGTGACTCTTTGGAAAAAAAAACATTTTTAAAATAAAAATGAATAAATAAAAACATGCACACCACATGGATTGTGTGTGTATTTTCTTTTTTTTAATATATAAAAAATGTTTATTTATGCGTCCATTGGAATCTCGATAAAAAACAAAAAAACAAAAACACTTTAAAGTTGTTTCAGAATTTTTTATGTGTTTCTAATTTTACTGCAACTTGGATCATAATCACGTGATACATTTTCCGGTGTATCACAAAAAAAGCATAGCTTCTTCTAATGAAATTAACCGTGAGGTCTTTTGATAAGCTTTTCGGTTGATTTTCGTTGTTTTAAAGTTGTTTTTTTTATCATTTAATTGGCCAAAATTAGTTAACACCCTTCCCTTCACACACAAAATATGTTTATGAGTGATTCCAAAGAAAATTATTAAAATAACCTTTTTTTTCAACGAAAGGAACCAATTTAAAATAAAATGTTAAAATAATTTTCAAAATATAAAAATAACCAATGATTTTGTGTTCTTGACAACAATTTTTTAACTTTTAGTTTTTCTTTGCACATTTCGTCACTCAATCCAACCAATCAGATCTCCTCAAACGTGGTATCAGCAGCAGTCACCAATATACTAAAAAAGGAGTTTCCATCTTGACTCTAGAGCTCATTTGGGGCCTTTGCCTGTCTCCTCCGTCAATGCTGACCGCATCTTGCCCCATGGACCTTTGTCAGACATTACAACACCCTTTTCTCCAGCTTCTTTTTGCAGTGCCTGCTTCAGCCCATACTTCAGCCTGCCTCTCCAGTTCCTGCTCTTTCCACCGGCTCCTGCTCTAGCTCCTTCCTGCAGCGCCTGCTCAAGCTCCTTTTCCAGTGCCTGTTGATGTCCTAACTTGCCTGTTCCTGTCAATCCAGCCCTTGGCAATGTCCACACGGACCGAACATACCTGAGGTACCCCATTACACTGCAGGGACGCCCACTTCAATCTCTGTGTGACGTCATCCTATGCTGACTAGGTTCCAAAGACGCCCGTCTTGTTGATCCAGCCTCTCCTGCTATTCAGCAGGAATGAGAGAGAACATTAAATAATTCTAATTGACCATAAATAATCGTTTCTACAATAATTTATTTTCCTGAATTTAATTTAACTTTTTAGGATTGTACGTATATCAATAAACATCTACTTGAAAACGAAATGCATGAGTACATCTTTTTGGGACACCCTGTATTTATATACTAGCAGGACTAGTGTCCCGGCAATGCCCAGGAAAATATAATAACGTAAGAAATTCCTGGCCCCAATGTTGAATGATTTGCTGCTTGTGGTTGTCCGGCGCGTCACAGACTCCACAAAGTTAATGTAAACACATTTTTTGGGGACTTATGGGGGCAGTTTAATTGCCAATCTCTGTGAACACCCTTAAAAACTTTACAGAAAGAAGAAACAATATCCCCCCCCTCCCCCCCCCCAAAAAAAACCCAAACAATTATTTGAGAAAATAGAGTTAGTGATCAGTGTTGTATATAAATTAAATGCAAAATGATCCTCCATTTCCGTTTTTTTAAAGCGTTTTTTTGGAGGGGGGGGGGGGCTATGGAGTACAAATCTTTTGCAAGTTTTTTTATTGGGGTGACATGATTGTACTTTTTTAGCCGATTACGTGTTGTTCTATGACGTTGCCACTTGGACAAAGATTTACTGGCAAAATATTTTTACTACCCTAAAAGGTTAGAGCATCCCTTAAATGGGGTTGATCTTATGTAAAACGTATATATAATACTGAGTCTCCACTTTAAATAGTAAAAGATTTTTTTACATTCGTTCCAACAAGTTTTTCAGGGGGTTCATATGTAATCACCTAAAAATAGTAGAATCTCATTGTTTTCTTTTGGGGTGTGGGGTTCAGCAGAGGGTGACACCACATTTATTAACCCTAACCTAACGAAAAGTATGTATTTTTATTCGCATACTTTGTAATTTCTTTTCCACTAAACGAAAACTGGTCGCCAAAAGAGAGAAACAAATGTAAAACAAAAGAAACAATAAATGAGTAGTTAGAGTCACCATTTACTTGCCTCCCCAAGAGGGCAAAAAGCTACTAATAAGAGTGACTGTGGACTTGGAACAAACAAATGTTTGTTTTTAAGTAGGTCCTTGCCTCCAACTGATCACAGAAACGATATAAGAATTAGCTTAATAATTCCTATTTCAGTCACCTAAATTATTTTTTTAGTGAAATGGGTTTTTTTTACATTTTTCCGTAACAACTATTTTACTCAAATCAAACGATGTTTTATAAAAACACCAAAATCAAAACAACTCGGCCCCAGAAATGAGATTCTACTTTTTTAATGGCCTCGAAGTAGGGGATTCGTTTATGTTCAATTTATATGCGAAACATAATATAAATTCTAAAATAATTATTTTGTTTTGCCACCAGGTTAGAATCTAATTTTTGTGGTTGGATGATTTAGTCTACAAATGTACTAATTTGACATATAAATCTCTTAAAAGAAATCTGAAAAAGTAGGCATTTTGAATCGTTCGTCGTTGGCTGTCATTTGTTCGTTTATTGCTATCTAGACAATCCAATCGATATTCCGGAATATAGTTTCCATCGTGTTAGTGGCTATGTTACCATAAAAATGACATAGGTAAGATGAAAAGTATAAACTTGATAAGTAATATAATTAGAAAAAGTAAGTAAAAAGAAATAAATATCACTTTCTTCTGTTTTCTGTGGCCTTCTCCTGAACCTGCTACTTTAACAGTTCTATATCTACTAACCCAAGAACTCTCATCCATTCTCAACATGGCCATACCATCAAAGTCTCCGATTTTGTACATATCTCCCTATGCTGTCCAGATTTTGTCTTCTGAGGTCATCAGATCTAAGCCTGTCTTTAAGACTCACATTACACATCAATGTATCATTCTCATATCATTTCTCTCCATGCAATGCATGTCCTCAATCCTCACTGACCAGGTTTCACTTCCATACATCACACTGTGTACACATTTCTGATAGACTCTTCCCTCAGTCAATAGTTGTTAGTATTATGATGTTGATTAGACCTCTTTTGGGAAAAGGTCGGGTAACATATAGAAATATATCGAGAGTCGTACACAGTCGAAACGGTCACTTGGATAACATCTCCTTTCATCTCGTGACGAGAGTTGCCCCTCTGTCATGCCCTTGGAGCATCTCATTCTCCAACCTCAGGAAGGGGTACTAGCTTACTCCACATCAGTTAGTAATGACAGAAGTTCCTTGAACTTACTCCTAACTCTTGTGACATTTTATTGAAATCATTCTCAGTAAGTGTATCATCTTTATCCTCCTCGAGGCACAGCACACTTTGCTCAGGATTAAATGGGAGATGTTTGTGCACTTTTGATCCAAACCCTGAACCTCATATTACTATTTCTATTTTTATTTTTTAATTTCTATAATTTTCAAGTTACAAATGCAATAAAATAAACAAATTGTGTTATTTTTTTATGGATGCCTGAAACAAATGCGAACCTAACGTTATTATTTGATCAGAATGAAATCTACTCATCCAAGTCTTCTGAGTAATGTAGCTTCTGAAAACATTTGCTCATGGAAGTTTATCTCCAAAACCCCAAGATATATTTTGTGAACAAATGGACAGGAGCTACAAACAAACTTAACACATACCAGACAATAATCTATTTCGACTTTAACTCTTTCAGAAAAGAGACCTGTTAAGATCTAAATAAATTATTGTTTTCAGACCTGAAAGAAGCCAGGTAAGGTTGAAGTAAGTTATTGTCTTGTACGTGTTAAGTTTTGTGTTATTCTTTATATATTTATAGCTCTATACAATTTGATATTAAGCTGAGTTTTTAACTCGGATTGAACCTGTAACTAAAAAACTTCATCTCTGTATCTATCTATATACATATATCTATACATAAATTATTATTTCATTTATATACACATAATATTATAAGGTGATATAATATACTGTGAATAGATTTTCAGTATTTATTTCAACTGTGTTCAATACATTATCTTCTGAGGAGTGCTGTGCATCGAAGGGGATAAAGATGATACAATTTGGGAAATATGTGGCAAAAAATTATTATTAGTAGTATGAAAATATATTTATGGCAATTAAGCTACACAAAGGCATCCATGTTTAGCCTGACGATTCCTTATGGGAATGAAACATGGAGGCCTTTGTGTAGCTTAATTGTCATACATATATTTTCATACTACTATATGTATATATATTATTTAAGACAAATTTGATAATTTTAATATTCTTTCATTTCAGAACCATTTGAAGTATTTAATAGTGGTAATGTGTAACGGATAGCTATGTGCAGAACAACAGATGGCTAGCCCACAGTCTGCAGGAAATCCTGCGCATCATGAAAATAAAGTTCTCTCAAACTGTGATAGGGTGTGTTTCCAGCAGGCCACGTGGTTCTGTCCCCACGAAAAGGAACTTGGACTCAATGGCTAGATTAAGTTGCTTTCTACTGTTGTCAAGCGCTGGGTGAAGAGGGTGACTGCAGAAGGCCATACATGTGGCAACAAGACTCAGCTTCACGTTACACCTCTGAGAAAATCCAGAAAAGCTGTCTGAGACCTACCACAATTTCACCAGTGCCAACATTTGCACTCCCTAATTGCAACCCATGTGTGAGTCACAGTTAAGAAAGACAAACCTTATCGCCTGCCAGGATCGAACTGATGTTCAGACATCTTTCGAAGGACACCATGATTGCCATATGTTCAAACTTCAGCTCAAATTGGTGTATATAAAGTTCTGTGGGTTTCTTGTTTCATTTTTTTTTTTCTTTTTTTTTACGAGTACTTTCGATTTGATTTGTCTCGGTGTGTTTACAACAATGTCTTTAACTATGTTTTGACATTTTTTAGATGAGGATTGATAATTTGCATTATTCGGACTACTTCGATGTTATTCTCACAACGTTTTGGCCAATGTAACCTCTGACCTTCTTCTCTACGTGTATCTTGTTGAACTCGGGAATCTGTACGGAATTTCGAACAGAACCCTTTATTTAATCCACAGAGTAGTTAGCTCTCGTACGTATCAGCCATGACCGTGTAAAATTAGAATTACTTAGACTTCTACCCGCTCATGGCTGACAGAACGAGAGCAAGCTACCCCCATGGATTAAATAAAAGGTTCTGTTCGAAATTCCGTAGATAGACATGAAGAAGGTCGGAGGTTACATTGGCCAAAACGTTGTGAGAATAATATTCAAGATGAGAACAGTAGTTTGAATGATTCAGATAATACATGTCTTTTATTGTTGAGTCTTAATAGCTAGTAATTTATGACTTTAAAATGAGCGTCTGTAGTGATGAGATGTTACACGCAAACATGATTACATGCAAAGTGTGTGTAAAATTCAAAAAGACGTTTAACGGCTAAGAATTTGTTAAAGTATCTAGTATAGTAATTAACATTAATATTTTGTGATTATTTTCGTAATTAATATTATTAATCCAGTTTTAATGCAAAGGGCTTCAAGAATTTTAAATCTTTTTATGTTGATACTGTGGTGTTTTGTTTTTGTATTATTAACTAAAATGTATCTATATATATGTTTTTTAGGTGTTGGCAAATTGAGCTAGTGTCAGAGAGATGCATGTTGAACCTGAATTGAATGATATATATATATATATATATATATATATATAAGATAATCGTTTTATATTCGATCCTATCATGATAGGCATATGCTTGATATTGAGGATAGAGCATTGTTATAGGAAATACTGAAATAATGAAACAAAAAATCGTTCTTAAATGTTATTGGAATCCATTACCCGTAACTCTATAATACAATGTTCTAATCGGATTTTTTCGACAACTGAACTGATACATTCACTACTACAATGAGTTTCTGCACATTATTGAAGCATTTTTTGGACTATTTTTACTTTAAGCATAACTTACAATCGTGTTGTAAATTTTTCAAATTAATACTTACCAATAATTAGCAAATTATTGTTCTTTTCCTTTTGAGGATGAGAGTAAATTCTTTGAAAATCCATGAATTAAGGGGCATTCTCATATTTTATTCCTTGTTTAAACACCTGATAATTATAAAACTTTACTTTTGTTTCATTATTACCTACATTATATATATATATATATATATATATATATATATATTGTGTTAGGTACACGATAAGTCATCAAAATGAAATGTTGTGGTAGACAAAATGTGTGAAAAACGACAAACGGAAAACAGGTTAAAATGTAGGATAAAAACAAAAACGAGAGATTTGACCAGTTTCGTTCGTATTAACGAACGTCTTCAGAAAAAGTGAAAATTTAGAAACAATTTTATTTTGAAGGCTCCACTTATTCACTCACAGCCAACCACATTATTTCCGTTCACCCCCACCCCTCCACCTTTTCACTCAGAACCATCCACATTTATTTCATTCCATGCTACTGACTTCACCAAGCCCGGACCTCGGTCCTGCGCCCCCAGCAGTGGCTACTACTTCTTTTCATCAACCCATCATGTCAACCTAATATTTTCACATACTTGCATGACATTTTTCTTAAAATTATCATCCTGAGGAAGTCTTATAAATAAAGACGAAACGTTGATGAATATATAAAAAACATCCTTTTTTGGTTTTTCCTTTTTCATTTCCCATATATATATATTATATATATATATATATATATATATATATATATATATAGAGAGAGAGAGAGAGAGAGAAAGACATCAAGTAAGGAATGTGTATATGTTTATGTATTTGTATGTACTCGATTCACTTCTAAACTAATTAACCGAACACATCTGCTAGGTGTAGTAATGCGGGCTATATTTAATTTAGTTTAGTTTTATGCAATTAGGGTAAAAAAGAGGCATCAAAATGGGCACAACCTCCCATTTAAAAATTCAAATATTTCAGATTTTCAAATAGGAGGTTGTTCACATATTATGCCTCCTAAAACCCCTTTAAAAGAAACTGAAATTTTGGAAATATTTATGTTTAATTCATATTGTTACAATTTCATAAAACTGAGTTATCCAAATTTTCACGAAGGGTTTCCGCCCCTTTTTACCCCCATTGTATAAAACTAAATTAAACTAGATATAACCCACATTACTACCCCTTACAGCTGTGTTACAAAATTCATAATGATCGGTTAAGTAGTTTAGGAGTGAATCATCCTTTATTTATTAAATATTATCTCAAATATGAAATATTAGTGTATGGAATAGTGGATAAGTATTTAACAGACTAGTAAAAATAAGAACATAAACATCTCAAGCAGAACCAAGATATGTCACTCGATTCATACGACCATCCTCATTTGAACTCCTGCATGCAAATATATAAACATATACACATAACTCTATATATAAAGTTAGGTAAGATTTGAGAACATTAGACACATACAATATTATTATGTGCTCTTCTTTTCACGGTATTGAGTACTTTTTCGATTCAAAACATACAATTTACCAAAGTAACACAAACAATCAAATATGGTACACCTTCATTATCATAAATATGAAATCTTTTTTTTGAAATGTTTTTTTTTCACGTTGATAAATTTTTGATCACAAAAATGTCAAGTTCATTAAAAAAAAATAAAAATAACAATGAAGATATGATGAAATAATTTTTTTCCTTTTCTGTCTTTTTATAATAAAAAACAATATACAACGTCTTTAACAAAATTTCTCTCTCGCTTTTTCTTACTTTATTCTTTATTTTTTTCTCTTTCTTTCACTCATTCAAATTTCAAGACATCATCGCCAAAAATATACGGCTCAAACTGGAAGATATCTGGGTGGCCAATGTGTGAGACTGTGTTCTTGAAGTCTGATTTGCTCCACTGGAAGGGTGTCACTTGGTCGTAGGTCGGACCCGCAATCGCAACAAATTGTAGGTCGCGTGCAAGAGAACTGTTGGTCAACTGGAGAGAAAAATAAAATAAAAAGTTAAATTTAAATTTCATGATGTTTAAAAAGGAAATGATTAACTTAAGGTCAATGGACTATCTAAATAGACTCCTAAAAGGTATTTGCTCTTATTTGTTCCTCAGCCTCGTGGGTTGAGCTCTCTGGCAAGGAAGATAACTGTTTCCAACTTAGTGTAAGTACATAATTCTTTGTAAAAGAATAGAGCATTCAAGTGACCTAGTAATAAATTTCCCTTAGAAGTGGCGGTGACTAATGGATCATTCGTTATGATGCTTGATTGCTGAAAATGCATCCACATTTCAAATGGTAGTTGGAAGCACCCACCCGTTTCAATTCTCTGTGGCTGAAATTTATTTTATTTTTATATATACATATCTATATATACAGATCTATATATACAGATATACACACACACATATATTTAAGCAAACATTGTTAAACATAACAGAATTCTTCAGCTTGATTATATGTTTATTTATTTTTTCACATTTTCTAATAATTATTTTGTGTCAAAATAAAAAAAATTAATAAACCTTCTATAAGTACCACTAGCACTTTGAATTCTTTATCGAATCATCTTCAGATGGCAAAAACAAATGAACAAAAAAACTGGAGAAAATAACATTACATATGAAACGAGTAACAACATTTTAAAATGTTTAATGTAAATAAAATTAATCTTGTGACGCTAATACTGGTGTCCTGGAATTTAAATTGTAAATGTTTTTCTGGAACTGCACCGGTCTTCACATATGACGTTCTCGGCTGTTTTTGAAATTCTCCAGCTTTTTGTTTATTTGTTTTTTGTCACCTGAAGATATTTCGACAAAGAATCGAATGTTCTAGTTATATTTATGGAACATTCATTTTTTTTTTGATTTTGACACAAAAAAGATTAGAAAAATTGAAAAAAATAGAAAGAGATATAATAAAGCATGAGAATTCTGTTATGTTTAGTAATATTTTCTTAATGAAAGAATGCTGCCTAAATACACACACACACAATATATAAAAAGTTTTTTTCTTTTTTTTATACTGTTACCATCGTTAGATGGTCTAATCTCCGGAGTTGGGGTCAAATTCACTATTACGTGGACTTTTGACAATGATAACAAATAGTGAATTCGACCCCAACCCCAGATTAGACTGACGATTGTGCACACGTGTGTGAAACCATGGTAACAGTATGAATAAAAAAGAAAAACAACTTATCAACTCATAATATAAGGGGTATTTTCTCTGTGTGTCTATCCGTTAGTCACAATTTAAAAAAATATCTCGACTTCTTTTAGAAATGGAAAATATTGCACTAATACTAAATAATAAATTCCCAACAAATAAAGTGGATGCCATGACCGGAAATCGAAACCGAAACCTTGATATCTTTAGTCTGATGTTCTACAAACTGAGCTATTTAGATTTTCTTATAAATAGATCTTACAACATTACCATAAAAAATAATTATAGCTTTGATGTGACGTCATAGATTTATTATTTACGTCATGTTTTAAAACATTAATTCAAACATAAGCAATAATAAAAATAAATAAATGGGTAAATATTATCAATAGTATTGGAAATTCTTTTAATAGTCCAAAACAATTTATTTTGCTTGAGATATATATATAGATAGATAGATAGATAGATAGATAGATAGAGAGAAAATATTGAAATAATAAAACAAAAGTAAAGTTACATACTTTACAAGTTTATTATAATCATCAAGTGTTTAAAATAAAAATAAAATATGAGAATTTGTATTCCTTGTTTAAACACCTGATGATTATAAACTTGTAAAGTATTATTTACTCCTCTCCAGGAGTTAGGCACAAGGCCAGTTTTATCCTACTCCCACAAGTAAGATGTGACCCAAGGTCGGGTCGGAAAGTGGGGGTTGAAAAGCCAGCGCCTGAGAGGTGAGCACTCTGACCATCAAAAATTGCCTGGGCAGCCCCGTCGGCATTCCCCGGTAGGGGCGCCTCAAGCAGTAAGCAATTAACTTACTCCTCCCCAAAGAGGGGAGGCAAAGCCTGGGAGGGTGGACCTCCTAGAACTGCACAGGACAATCCCATAGACCGGCGTAAATCAAGCCCCGAAGGCCAAGACAATACCAGTCTATGGGGTGCAGTATCCATCGGAACAGATACTACACTTTGATCTTGACCAAAAGGCCAAGAGAAAAAGTATGCAACTTTACTTGTGGTTCAATATTTCCTATAACAATGTTCTATCCCCAATATCGAGCACATCCCTATCACAATAGGATCTAATATAAAATAATTATCTTTATATTTTTAAATATACCAGACAAAGTGTCTAAGCCCGGAGGGTTTAGTCTTTTTATGTAATATTAAGCTCTGTCTAAGAAGGCATCGAACACTGAATACAAGTGAAAATCAAAACTCTGAACCGGTCAAAACAGCCGATTATTGTAACTTTCAGTCTATATATAACTAAAGATATGAGACTAAAGATATTTTTAGATAACGTTTTGAATAATTTTATGGTTGAAAAACTCCTCGAAAGGTAGATTTCCATTTCAATCGATGATATTGTATGTCAGAATAAAGTTTCCTCACATCCTCTGTTGCTCAAGTGAGAATAGATTTAGTCTCTGGAGCCGCTGTTTGTAGCTAAGTATGGAGCATCTTGTCACCATCTTAGTTGCCAACCGTTGAACATTCTCCAGGTGCACAATATCTTTTTGTAGATAAGAATTTGCTGCTTGGATGGCATCCTCAAGAAGCAGAGTTACGTATAAGAGATGGGAAGTGTCTGCTGTTAGGTTGAGAAAGAAACCCGCCTGACTTTGCTCGCCATCTCGCTGCGTTGGGTTGAAGGAGTTGTCCACAATCGTACTCAGGTCTTTCGCATTAGCGGCGATATTCAGTGGTTGAGGTGGGAAACTGATAGTCGGAGGGTGGGGGGCAGTAGGTGGAAGATAGGAAGATAACTGCATTTTGCAGAGTTCAGCGGTAAATCCCAGCTTTAAGACCAGGACGAGATTGTGTTAAGATTATCTTGAAGTTGATCATAGTTATGTCTAGGTGATACCAGTTTCACATCGTCCGTAAGGAGTAGTACCTTTTCGGTCCATTTATCTAGGAGATTATTAACATACAAAAGAAACAGAATAGGACCGAGGACAGATCCTTGAGGTACTCCAGTACACGCGCTCACTCACTCGCTCCTATAGCATATTTTTTTTGAGGGGCTAAAAATCTTTTTTTTTACCCTTTGTATGCTTAATGTCTGCCTTTTTACTTTTTTTTTTTCAACTTTCAAATCGTAGGCTGCTTCGGCCATTTCCAGATTTCGAGATACTCTTTCAACGTAATGAAATCCTCTGGGTGCCCATTTCTCACGAGTACCAATTAATACAATAGATCAAACTGGTTTTGAAATTGATTTGGCCGATTCCATAGCGTGCATTGTATTATTGCACTTCCTATGGCTGACAAATGTTTACTATTGTGACACTTTGTTATATGAAAGTAATTTCAAAGCCTTTAAAGTTTAATGGTAAAAGTAAACTATTATAAGCCTTTTATGCCACTAAAACTGGCCCATTTGCATAATGGTTGGAGTGTTTGGTAATAGGCCGGGAGACCAGAGTTCAATCTTTTGTCAATTCATACCGAAGACCCCAAAATGGTACTTTGTGTCTCATTTCTAAACACACAGCATTATAAATTGAGGGTCAAGAATAAATAGAGCAATCCAATGAAAGTAGTAGCACTATCCCTTACATCTCGGTGAGCTATATCAAAGCACTTACAGATTCGAAACCACTTCCATTGTCTTCCTCAGAAAATTCAATACATTTAATTTCATAAAAATAGGATATTTTTTTAAAGTTTGAAGTGAGTTATGCCCTCATAGCCCCCTTAAAGATTTGGGAACACTTCCATTGTCTTCCCCGATAAATTTTACATAAAAAAGACACTTATATTTTATTTAGATTCTCTAACTTAATTTTATAGGGAACAAACATATGCACAGACATGGAGTGTTATATATATATATATATATATATATATATATAATAATAAACGAAAAGTAAACTTTCTGTTGTAAAAAGAACCGAAAATGATTGTTTTTCTTCGTTTCAAAATCACAAAAGAATCATAATATTTGACTTTTGTTTTTAAACTTTAATTCAAACGAGAAATCAATTTTCATTCGTCAGTTTAAAGAGTTTAACATTACTTTTGAATAATGAGATATGATAGTAATTGAGGATATATTGAAGAAGTTAACTCCCAAATGAGGCAATCATTTTTTCACAACTAGTTTTGTCTGTTTTTCGTAGTGATAACAATTCAAACTTTTTTTTATTTCTACAGTTTTAATCTTATAATAAAGTAATATATATAATAATTTTCCTCGATAAAATACGGTCGTTCAATACTCTTAATTCTTTGCTGTGAATTGAAAATAAAAACAAAAATGGCCGTCTTCACCTATCAACAAGTATATAAACATTAATTTTCAACTCTATCAAAATGTCAGCCATAATAGGTCAGTTGGTTGAACGTTAGAATCAACAACTTAAGGTCCCTGTTTCGGAACTTTTGAAATGAGAACTGATAATTCGAAGTATTTGGATCAGTCAACATCTTCAATATAGCTAAAAATGTGATACATGTTAGCTGTATTAAAATATTACTTTATAAAATATTTTTAAAACTTTTATTCACATCTCACAAGGCATATTACCATTGAGATGTAAGGGGTTACTGCGATAGGGACCAGATATCCAGGGGAGCAACCTAAGTGTAGAGTTGGGCAGCAAGATGTTTCTTCAGATTACATTTAAATTTCTGAATGTTAGTATAGTGGGGGAAACAGAAAGCAGGTGGGGGGGGGGGGGGAAGGAAATTCCAAAAGCAAACGATCAGAGGAAGGAAGCTATTAGAGTAGAAAGTTTTCTGGAATCTAGGACCTTTACAGTGAAGGGGTGGGGTTTTGCTACTAGTTGGGTTGGTCGGATATATTTTTATGGCATCGACATGCATCCCAATCCCATAATGTTGACTGACCGAAAACACACAAGCCACACCCCAAAATTCTATCTAAATAAACAAAATTGGATGTTTGTTTAAAATACCAGTTCCCAGCCCAATTTTACCAAAAAAACAAAAATGGCTGTCACGTGGTATGCGTCCTACTATGCCCGTCATGCCATGTGATTAAAATACCATTTTTGCAGTAAAATAACACCATGCACTGGGAGCCGATAAAATGTAATTTAAGCTGAGGTTTTGGTTGAGAAACAAAGAGTTAAAAAAAATCAGCACACAGGCAACAAGAGGACAACGTTACTATCTCTCTCACCCTCTTGGGCTTAGGAGACATTGCCGCTATTCAATTCATCCACACATGCTACACACCCTGCTGACAAAATGCGGCACACACACAAGTGCCTACATGCATATCAATTCTCAACTCATGCACTCACACACATTCGTACAACTACGCATCCTAACAAAAGGCGACACACATTCATACACTTAGGTTTTCTAATGCAAAGCATCACACAAATGTCTACACCGTCGCATACATACACACATTAATAAACTGAACATTTGGAATAAACAATTAATGTCTTGTATTTTGTGTGTGTGTGTGTGTGTGTGTGTGTGTGTATATATTTATATTGAGTTCTTTAAATACTATTTCCTTTTTCCATTCTCCCTTCATTTAAACTTTCATGCATGTTTTTTATCTGCTTTTCTGTTTTAAACATTTTTATAATAATTTAAATGTAAGAGTGGACCTTAGCACATTCTCTAAGACATCTACAGTCCGCGCTGCTACATTTTTGTATGCAGTAAGTTCATCGGAGAACATTCTTGTAAAATAAGCACAGGGATATTAACTTGAACGTCTATAAAGAATGTGAAAATACAAATGAATAAACATCCCCATTACTACCAATGAACCTCGGTATCGATCAGCTTGGAAGCCTTCAAAATTCAAGTCAAACTTTAAAAAAAATTATAGGAATGAATAAATTGGTTATTGCCCTTAGACCAACTAATCAAGAACAAAGAGTTATCGACCCTTTTATATTTATTCGTGTGTTAAATTCATTTAATATTTATGATTTGCTCCCATCCTTGAAGGGAAATAAATATTGTTATTTTTTATTAACTTTTTCTTTTTTTATTAATCATTATTTTCCATGTTTAATTTTAAATTTAATGAAGAAAATTGCTACAAAGCGATCTATTATTTTCGCTATGTTCGTATTATTAGTAGCATTAGACGATGTTTATGGTTTTCCAATGGCCTTTGATGTGTTTTGAACAAAGCTGACTTCAGAACAGTCAGAAATTACTTTTTTTCCTAACTCTTTTCAGCAGTCTAGTGAAAATTTTTGTGAGAGGAACCACAGAAACCTTTAAGTCAGATTCATTCAAAAACTCATAAAAAACACAGGAAGAAAAATGGCTAATTTTTTAAAAGTTAAAAAAAAAAAAAAATGTCTTTTGAACTAATTTGACCTTTAAAACCTTTGCATTTTAACTGTTGGCATAGACCAGTGGTTTTCACCTCGTTTCAGGCCAGGAAGCACTGGCCGAAGTAAAAATAAAAGAACATTTATATAGAGGAGTATTAGAAGGCTATCACAATGCAAGAAATGGAAATATGTCGGCGTTGAGAAGTAAGACAAAAACAAGTGATTTTAGTTATATATTTTTCAAAAACTTAAAAAAATTTTTTTTCATATAGCAAATATTACTTGATTAGGCAAGACTTCAACACTGATGTAATCTGTGTGACTGTGTTCCATAATATATTTCGAGGAAGACCTCTTTGTCAAATGGTAGGTGTTTCAAATTTTTAAAGACGTGTGGATGGCAATATTGCATATAACACAGTAAATATTAAGAACATTTCTTTACAATGCGTACATCCAATCTTTGCATTTATCGATGGGAATGGTATTTCAAACTTAAGAGTAACCGACCCTCTTATATATATGCTTCGACATATTTAAAAATGCTATTTAAAATTTTAACGAGACAGACCAAACAAAATGCTATTTCAAATTTAAGCGTGACAGACCGACGGACAGACGTATCAAAAATAAGATGGATCCATCCAATTTTCACATTCACAACGAAAATGTTATTTCAAACATGAGCATGATATATGGACGAAAATGCTATTTCAACCTGGACCGAACACTGGACAGAGCCATGTATAGAGACGTTGAGATGCATCTAAAAACACTTAAGCCTGGCAGACCAATGAAAATGCTATTTTTTATGCATTTTCATTTTGAGTACCAAAGGTTAAACACATTATCTCTACAAGTAGATAGCTAAGATCAAAGTATAGCATCTGTTCTAACTCTAGCAGAAGTTTTATTTACATTGAGACTAAAGGAAGATAGATTTCTTTTTATGTTTATTTGGCTAGCCCTGAATTTATTAAACCATGAAAACATGTCAACAGGCTCGTAGAAACATAAATGTTCCTAACCCCTGGCCTGGACACGTCATACAAACAAAAGCCCCGTGGAAATTCCACAATGTTTTCTGCATCAATCTGCATAATTTACGGTTAATAATAATAATCATTTTGAAATAATAAATGTCTGTCAGGGTCAGTCCTATTAATAAAACAAAATTACCCTTACTTTTTCCATAAAAATAATTGCCATTGTCAGCGAAATACTTTTAAATAAATAAAACGTCTTTATGTATTGATTTAAAATTGTAGAAATTTAATTTTTTTTAAAACAATACATATTCTCTGCCTTCTTACTGTAAAAATAATTGTCAACTAAATATTGTTCAAATCAATAAAACGAACGTCATTTTTTTAAATATATTTATTTAAAATTGTACTGTTTCAGTTGACATAGTTTGATTTTGGAAGAATTCATTCTAAAAATGGTAAAGTCACATTTTTTTTTACCTTAGCGACATCAGATTAATCACCATCTTTGTTGACTGGACGATCTCATTTTTTTAATGGGTGTGAAAGGTGATAACGTATGTACCAATATAAAATATTAGCATAGTATTATTATTATATAGATAAACTATCAACTGAACTGAAAAGTGAAAATATATAAATAACAGAACATAAGTTGTTTGAGAAATGTATATTACATCCTAATCTGAGATGTATCTGAGATGTAAGTAGTCAATGGCATAAAAAGCTGAAATCGAGGTGAATTTCCTAAATTGCTCGTGCGTGCATGTGTGGTGAGCAGCGAGAAAGAAAAAAAACTAAATGCAACTTAAGAGAAAGGCATCGAGTGGGGGGAAGGATACAGGAAGTCATTCTTTGATAAAACAAAAGTCATCTAACCCCCTCCCACCCTCATGAATCGTTTAAAGTCTTAGTCTTCACGACAAAATTAACATTTTTTGTTTGTAGCAAGAATCACCATTAGGGCGAAAAGGAAGGCAAGAAAAAACAGGAAGAGGGATAGAAAAAAATCAGGAAAAAAGAAAGAAAGATAAAGCGAGAGAGAGGAAGAAAGAGAAAGAGAAAAAAACATCCAGTCAAATAGTGACGAAAAAATGAGGTAAGGCTGGTAGAAATCAGTTTTTTCTTGTTTAAAAATAAAGCAGATTTCAACCTAAAAGCAAAGAACTCACATCCGTAGAAGGCTCTAGTGATTTAAGCGGAAATCCGCTTTTTCTAGATTAAAAATAAAAACAGAATTCAACTAAAAAGCAGAGAACTCGCATCTCTGCTGTATTTAGATGGATCATCTGTTACTTAATAGCGTTGATGTTATCGACCTTATGCGGCATAATCACGTTGACACACTGGTAACCGTTACATCACCAAAGTAAAGCGACGTTGAGCCTTGTCAATAGCAAATGGGTGACCATTTGGGAATACCAGGTGCCGTATGTGGGAGGGATCTCTGCTTACCTTGGTATTGTTTCTAGTCGTCTTGGATTTCTCGTTGCCACTAGACTCAAACAATACCGGTTAAGGAAAGGTAATTGGTTCTGTGCAACCCTAGCTTTACAATAAACTCCTGCCGCAAGCACCCTTATATTATCTGTCTATGTTACTTATAATGGTATTATATGGTCTTCTTGAACATCGTTAAGATTTTCACTTTTTCTAGTTGTTGCTCTAAAAACTACCTGTATAAGAGTAAGATATGTCCTAAGATGGAATACTGTTGTCTCATCTGGAAAGCTGCTGCTCAAAGCACCCTTTCCTGTCTTGACAGAGTACAAAACCAACTTCGAAATCTAGTGGGAGATGTCCTCTTCTCTTCCCTACTGCCTCTTTCTCACAGAAGACAGGTTGCTAGTCTTTCTCTACTGTATCGCTATTTTCATGGTAGAGGGTCGACTGAGTTCCATTCACAACAAAAGCTCGTCTAGCTACAACCACTGTAAATAATTTTCCTTTCTTCCTCTGTGTACCTAAAACCAAACATAACTTCCATGAGCCGAAATTCTTTGCAAGAACTACCTGTCTGTGGAACAATACCACAGAGCTGCTTCCCAGCTGACTACAACCTGGTCATTTTCAAGTCCAATGCTAACAAATTCTTGTTTAGCTGTGCTCTTAAATAATCAAATTCTGCCCAGTTCCAACCGTTGTTACCAATCCTCACGGTGTCGTCTCACCGTGCACATGACAAACTCATTAACCCTTATCCTCGAGTGGCCTTTGGGCCTTGATACGTGGTGACTCGTTAGTACACACAAAAACAAAATAACTCACATCTTGTATCAGACTTAGAAAATAAAATGTGAAACTCACCTTCATATCAGTACCCCCATGAGGACGATGTCCCAAGAAGCTTACTGGGTATGAACCATTGATAGGGTTTAAGTCTGACCGGGCAGAGATGGCCAATTCTGCATTTCCTGGTGGGCTGCAGTTACATTTGGACAGGGGATCATGAGTGAAATCGTTGTACCTGTAAGAAAAAAATGAGAGAAATTAGTGAATTTATTCTGTAATGAACGAAATTTGTTGTAGAAATGCATTAAGTGGGGGATGCTTGTGACACAATGAGGTATTTTACTATATTATTTAAGGAGATCACAATTATTTTAACGTTAAACTATATTTTACTTTACTTATCCAATGCACATCCATTTTCCTTACAAGAAATTGTTGCTGGACTCTCTTCATAGGCGGAGTGGGGGATGTAAATAACCCTATTTTGTCCAGATCTTACATAACGCTCTAGTCATCATCATCATATTTGGTTTAACACCATTTCACATGCTGGCATGTGTTGGATGGCTTTTAGAAATTTACTTCCAAACAAACCTATCTCTGTCCAGGTTATTATTTAAACGAGATAACCTGAAATGCAACATATTTTCTTTAGAAGTCATTTCCTTAGTTGAGGCAAGATTTTTTATAGGTCAGATGCCCTTCCTGACCCCGACCAATCAGGGTTGAAGGGGGTCCAGTGCTTTTATCAAGACACCATCTCTAGGTGATTGCCTACCAAGGTTAACAAGTGCTTCATCTGCCCTTAGCTTCAGTAAGATTCTGCCAACAACTATTTTAATTTTAAATCTCTCCTATGTTATAACTAATCAACTGTTCACTTCCTACAGCGGGTTATAGTTGAACCTATAGTCATAGCTCTTTCAATAATCCCAGACAAACAACTACACATGTGATATATCTACAGTTAACTTCAAAAGTATACAACAGCCAACAAGCATGTAATACATTGTTATAAATGAATTATAATCGATCTGGCTGAATTCTAATTTAGTAAGGCAAAAAATCCATAATCTTGCATCAAATGTTCACATCTGATATTAATTGGTTAATTAATTTATGTTAATTAATAGTTGTACCTACCTGGCGTTACCTGGGTATAAAACAAAAAATAAATGACTTGTTTACAAAGAAACAGAAAATCATTTTGGTGAGTTTAATTTCATAATCAAATTATTTTGGGGAGTTTAATTTCGTAATCAAATCATTTTGGTGAGTTTAATTTCGTAATCAAATCATTTTGGCGAGTTTAATTTCGTAATCAAATTATTTTGGTGAGTTTAATTTCGTAATCAAATCATTTTGGTGAGTTTAATTTCGTAATCAAATTATTTTGGTGGGTTTAATTTCGTAATCAAATTATTTTGGTGGGTTTAATTTCGTAATCAAATTATTTTGCGAAACAGAAATTTAAAAAGTGTGTTTTAGTATTTGCCATTATTCGAATAGTAAAGAAAAGATAATTTCTAATTAATGTGGAAAGTTCCCTTCAATGTTTAAAAATATTAAGTATTTTATATATTTATTTTGCAGAAGTCAAGAGAAATAATTCATAAAATGATTACTTCCTTTTAATGCTCTAGAATATTTTGTGAGTCAGGGAAAAGGTATCCACTCTAAAAGTAGTTTTAGCTGGAACAATTATTTTCCTCCAAAAATTGATGTGAAATAAAATATATCCGTGCCAATACACAGTGAAAGAAAAATACAAAAAAATAAGTTCATCCAAATCAAGTATCGATATGTTAAACAGATTGTTATTTGTGTGTGACTTTGAAAATCCGGCAAGATAATTTTATATGTTAGATAGAAGTAATATTATTTTCAGTTTTGTCATTTAAAACGGAGGTTTGAGAGTTTAGTTTTGTTTATAAAACTGAGGTCATATTGCTTGCATAAGTACAGGGTGGGCAAAAATAAGGGTCCTATTTTTAAAAATTCATAACTTTTTTATTTATTGATTTTTTTTTTTTTTTTTTTTAGAATAAGTAAAGGACCCCTTCCGAAGCAAGCATGAGCTGTATTAGCCCTAAGGAACGTACCCTCATTTAGAAAACATTATTTTTGCTTAAAAAACTCAAAACAGTGTAAAAAACAATACTTTAGTTTTTGTAAGTTTTTAGAAGTGTTTTTCGGCTAAAATTTGTTTTGTTTATTTCAAAAAATCTCGGAAGGGTCAGTCTACACACACATAAAGTTTGGTGAGTTTAACTTTTATTTTGTGGAAGTTATTCAAATTCAAGTTATTCAAATTTAAAGATAGGACCCTTATTTTGGCCCACCCTGTATATGCAGCTTGCAAAATTCTAGGTTAGAACCTTTTCAAAAAAGTCACACAAGCTTAAATCTAGTGAGCTTGTCGGCCATATACCCTTCACGAGATCAAATTCCCAAGCAACATTTCCCTCAACACTCCATGATAATTGCTAAGTGAAAGTGATAGATATCATCATCATCAATGGTTTAACGTTTGTTTTACATGGTGGCAAGTGTTAGACAGCTTTTAGAAATTGACTTCCAAACTAACCTATGATTAGCCAGGTCTTAATTTATCCCTCTTTTCCTCAAGTCCATTTTTATCACTTCCTTCCATGTTTTCCTTAGTCTTCCTCTGTAAACTGAACCTGCTACCTCAACTGTTCTACATCTACTAACACAAGAATTCTCATCCATTCTTTCAACATGGCTCTACTATCAAAGTCTACTCTTCTGCACACATCTCTTTATGCTGTCCCGGTTTAATTTTCCTCTGAGGTCATCAAAACGAAGCCTGTCTTTAAGACTTAGATTACACAGCCATCGTATTATTCTCATATCATTTCTCTCCATGCAACACATATCCTCAACCCTCATTGGCCAGGTTTCACTTCCATACATCATCACACTAATTTCTTCTTGGTATATTCCCAACAAAACTTTGTGGTGGGTCGTGTAGCACAGAACCAGTGAATAATTCTACCTTTTTTATGGAAAAAAAAAATTTCAAAAAGAAAACAAAAAGGCAGGTGAAGTGCTCTTTAGCCTTATGAAGACAATTATCTAGAGATGGTGTCTCGATAATAAAAACCTTGGTCTCCATTACTTAACTAGGCATCCGGCCTATAGAAATCTTGCCTCAAATAAGAAAATGACTATCAAAGGAAATAGATTGCATTTCAAACTTTCTAGTTTAAAATGTTGGAAATAGATAAATTGTTATAATAATTGATGAAAGAGCTGAAAATAATAGAGCCTAGCCTACCGAATGAGACCTGCCCCATCTGAAGCCCACATTGTGCCCATTCGAAATGTACGATATCTTTATGCTCCACTTCGTAAAATGCCATCATTTTTATTATCAGTTAACATAGATAACAATAATAAAAGTAATCAATACCTCATTAATTTTATCATCGATTTCATGTCCGTCACATTGCCTTGGTCGCGGTGCATGATTTTAGCACGAGGTGCATTTTCATAGGTGAATAAATCACCATATTTATTGATCATGTCCTGCTGCTTGCTTCGTTCCACAATTTCTGGGAAATACCTGCAGATACGAGAGAAAAAACAAAATGAAATTATTTCAGAAAGGCAAAAACGATAACCGTTTACATATTTGAACAAACTAAATTTTTTACTTCAGTTCTGTTGGTCTCTGAAAGGAACGAAGTTTGCATCACACCATACCTGATGATGTCTTTCCAAACAAAACATATTGTTTCAAAGTGACGTAGTCTCAGAATAAACTTTCTCTATTAGAGAATTTAAAACAATTTATATCTTTCTTACGAAAACAAAAATATATCTCTACAAAGCCATCATTCGCCCATGCATGGAGTATTGTTGCCACATCTGGGCTGATGAACCAACCACTAGTCTCTCCCTCATAGACAGGGCTCAAATAAGAGCTTCTAATCTAATAGATCCCACACAGTTTATCAAGCTTCAGACCCTGTCCCATTGCCACAATGTTGCATCCCTGTGCTTGTTTTACAAGTATTACAATAGAATGTACTCCGATGAACATGCATAAATACCCTCGACCCACCCATTAATCTACAAAATCCCACCCTTCACTGTAGAGATCAGCAGATGCCTGAACGCTTTCTATTCTAATAGTTTCTTTCCTCGAACTGCTTGCCTTTGGATTTCTCTCCCTGCTCCACCGACCATATCCACATGCAGAAATTTAAATGTAATGTAAATAAACATCTCTCTGCACAACTCTCCAGTTAGGATGCCTTAGAAATCTGGTCCCTTATTCTAAGTAGCTCCTTACGTCTCAGTAGCAATGTGCTTTGTTTGGGGATGAATATAATATAATATATATATATATATATATATATATATATATATATACTAAACTAGATATTGACAATTGTGCACCGTGCAATAAATATACAAGTAAATAGATTGGTATATGTTTGTACGTGTGTGCTTGTATATGTATGTATATCTATATGTATATATATATATATGTAAAATGAAAAAAGGAAAGCCAAAACCTATGTGATTTGTGCATTCATCAATGTTTCGTCTTTATTGAAAGACTTCGTCAGGATGAAGAAAGCAATGCAGAAAAATCATACAGAATATTAATTTTGATATGTCAGAAAGTGTTCAGACTTCAGCATGGCTGTTGGTGTGAACAAGCAGAGAACGAAAAACATCATTTTGGTAGTGTTATCAGTCATGGTCAGTCTCCTTCAAAGGACACGAGATGAATGGGATTGATGGCTTGGATTTGTCAGTTTATGACTATTTAGCTAGGAAGGTAACTGGGGTCAACATCTTGGCTATAACATATGTTACCTAACGTCATAAAATTTGAAGTAACTAGCGTAGTAATCAACTTTTGAATTTTGCATTGCATGTAATCACGTTTGCATGAAACATCTCATCACTATAGATGCTCATTTTAAAATCGTAAATTACTAGCCATTAAAAACTAAACAGTAAAAGACATAGTTGTAAAAACACTAAGACTAACTCCACCTGATGATGATTTGATGACTTGCAAAAAAAAAGAAAGAAAAAATGGAGCAAGAAACCCATGGAACTTACATACACTAATTGAACCGAAATACTAAATGGACTATTCAGAAAATCTAAAATCTAAATACAAGTGTTGTCAAATAAATTAATTATTTAATAACATTGCCTGAATGAAAACATACAGCCTTTAATTTATTACACACACACACACATTTAATTTTAGATTTAAATTTTTAGATTTGTCTATTTTCTATATATACTTCCTTTAAGTCCCTATTCTATCTATTTTTATTATAGTTTTTTTTATATATAATTCATCTAATTCTATGATTATAATATTATGTAATATCTTATAATTATCTATTAATTTTTTTATTTATAATAATATATATGTCTAATTTAATTATCATTCAGATTATAATTAATTATTATATTAAATTAATTATTAAAATTATCATTATCCTAACTATTATGTTGCTTATATATTATACTATTCTTACTTTATTACTTAATCCAATTTCTTATGATCCATTATAAAGGTAAAGGTAAAGGTCGCATAGCCTGGACGCGCACGAGTGTCGTTGCCGACATCGCACACTGCCCATGGCCGTAGCGGCGGTGATTTGTTAAGAATCAACATGTCTAGGGCACAGCATATGGAAGGCGGAGCCCATCCCTCTCCTTCCACTGCCTTGAACCTTCCGAGTTTTAGTCAGGTACCCATTTACTGCTGGGTGGACAGAGGGAGTTTTCAGACCGGAAAAGTCGCATGCCGTGAGTGCCGGGTCGTCCAGCCCAAAGACAAGTGCTATAACCACTCGTCCACAGGCCCTCCCTTGATCCATTATATATGTTCACTATTATAGATTTTATTATCTTCAAAGTATTTTAATATTTCATTATTTTAACCTGTACTTTAATTGTTCTTATTGTTATTTTTATTATTTTTGTATTTAAAATTTTAAAAAAATTATTTATTCTACTTTATTTTATATTTAAAACATTACATCATCATCATCATAAGACATTTTTTTTTTCTATTTTTAAATCACGCTTGGTAAAGGAATCCCTCTCTGGTTTCTTTCCACCGTGTTTTATCTCTGTCTAGGTGTGTAAATAGGACCCACTTGGCTGTCGAGGTCGTCTCTTCACCAGGTTTTTGGCCTTTCTCTAGGTCTTTTCCATTGCCTTGGGGTCCATTCTGTTGCTCTATATCTGTTAGTACATCTCGAAAAGTGACCTGCCCATCTATGTTTTGCCGTTCGTATGGTAATGATGATTTACTCCGGTAAATGACCACCATACTGGAGTAAACACTATATATTATTATTATTATTATCATCATCATCATCATTATTGATATTATAGTGTGGTATAAAATTATATAATAAATTCTATTTTCCTATCATAACTGGATATATGTTTTTCTTGCTTGACTTCTATTTGTGATGTTATGAGGGGTGCAGAAGAAGAAACTTTTGGAATCATCGAAAGTATAATACAAAATAAAATATTTCAAATCGTTTTAAAAACTACTGTACGCCAAATTTTGTTGCGTTTTAAGTCTTGGAACTGATATAAATAATGTGCTAATTTTATTTATCTCAACCTTCTTTATATATATAGTCTTGGAAGTTTCTCAACCATTAAAACTATATTAAAAATTAAAAAAAAAAACGACCCAAAAAAACCTTACGTCCCAAGTCGTTCAGTGGAAAATCACTCATGTAAGTCAATTTAACTTTTTCAGTTATTATATTAGTTTGCTTCTAACATTATTTAAGGGATCATCAGTTGTTTACCATGAAAAACTGTTTCAGGAATTTAAAAACAATATATATATATATATATAACTTTAGGAGAATCTCCAAAGTGATCCTTCCTATACTAAATTTTTCACTCCTAAGCCTACTTGTCTAAAAGTAGTGAGCAAACACACAGACACACTAGCCTCTCATACTAGTATATATTTAGCCATAAAGAGTTCACTTATATTTAGAAATATTATTTAAACAAATAGTTTTTTTCTAACGGGGAAACAGTAAAGATCTCAACATTCTATTAATAAACAACCGAATGCTGCAGCATTTATTTAAAATCAACTTTAATGAACGAATCCATAAAAAGAGGGTCTGGAAAAGCAGTAGCTATTTATAATTGGACTTCAAATGATTTCAAAAGTGGGTGTTATATATATTGATATAAAGTTAGGTATGTGTATATGTTTATATATTTGTATGTACAGGATTCATTCTCAAAATAATTAACCGATCATTATGAATTTTAGAACAGAGCTGCTAGGCGTAAAGGTTTATAATATGGGCTATATTTAGTTTAATATAGTTTTATGCAAAACTAGCAAAGAAAAGGTGGAAGCCCTTCATGAAAATTCAGATACCTATGATTTTTGTGAAATTTTAACAATATGTATTGTAGTCAATCCGTAAAAGAAAAGTCTGATGCTCTACTAACTGGCAATTCACAGTTCAACAACGGTTCTTTAGCTCCACAACTTTCTCTTCGAACATTACTCTGCTCTCTGAAGAGCTCTTCCACTCAATGAAAAAGAGTACAGTTTTTATACAGCTCACCCCACCACCTATGCAAATTGACTATCAACCAGAGCAATTTAGCTTTTAAATACTCCAAACAGGCAATCTGCAAAGGGGGGGGGGGGTAACTCAATTTAACAACTAAACCACATGCCCCCTTGATCTTCAAAATCAATAATTGGTTTCATAATCCACCATCCACATCTTCGTTCGCATTGTGACCGTCGTACAGGTTCTTCTTGGGGAACTTCAACAACCTCTTCATCTGATGGTAAGGAAACTCTCCGTATATCTAATATGTGACGGGGCACTCCGTTAACGCTGTTTTTAGATAGTACATCAGTTACTGTTCCTCTTCCCCAGCTGGTTGTGCATCCGACAGTGGGCGGTTTCACCCACACCTCCTCACCCACCATGATTTTCACTTGCCCCGTTTCACTCTCTTATCGTCAATGGATGTCGCCATTCATACATGAAAACAGATCGGTGTGGCACTGACGTTTCATCTCGGCCAGCCTTCAGCACCATATCATACCAAAAGACTGCTTCTAGAGGCGAAATTTGGCTGTTTGCTGCCACAGTTTTATAGTTCGATGATGTGTCTCTATGATTTCATTGCCGCTTGGGTGGTATGCTGATCTAAAATATTGCCTAATGCCCCATTTCTCACAAAGCTCTTTAAAGACCTCTGAGCGGAACGACATACCATTGTCCATTAGGACCTCTTCTACTGGCTCCGTCTCCATAAACACCCCTTCAACAACTCTCTTTACCTCTTCTGCTGTTTCTGATATAATTTTTCACCATATTGCTACTCTCCCAGTTCCACAGTCAATCATAGTTAAAAACAGTTCATGGCTATAATGTGATATCAATAGCCAGTTGCCTCCAATTGTCTGTTACATGCAGCTCTCCTTTTTCATGCCTGGATGGCGCAGGGTCAATGGATTGACACACTCTACTGTGCTCAACTACATCCTGAACATCTTCCATTGTGTTACTTAGATTCACTTTCCTCGTCAGATATAAAGTCCTTTCCTTTCCAAAACGATGCATATTATATAGGTCCTTCATCGTCTACTCTACAGCACACCGGAGCCACATCTTTTTTCTCCCGTAGTCTTCTTCACTCTGGTCAGCAGGTTTGCCTTGTTTTTCTGTGATGGAATCAATGTGACTTTTACTTTCAGTTCGAATTCTCTGATTAAGTCTCCAAGTGCCCCAAGTCAATGCTAGATAAGCATCTCAGCTACTCCATCTATACTATTAAAAAGTTCTTGTGTTTTGGGAGTTTGTTTGTATGCAAATAGTAACATGTTGACAAAAAAAGGAATAGTCAGAGTACACATTATTAAGGCAATAGTTTTTACAATGTCAATACCAGAGTTCAAATCTCATGTAAGTCTAAAGGATTTTTTCTTCATTGGATATGCGTTTTATAAATTTAAAGAAATTAACATAATATAAAACAAACATTACATGAATATATTTTTAAACTAATTAAACTTTTTTGGGATAATCCACATAAAAAAGTAGACATACAGAATATTCAACATTATTTCAAAGCAAATTATTTTTGTTTAAAAACAGAATTTCTAATTTTTGTTACAATAAAAACAATACAAAAATACATTCATTGTAGTTATTTACTCTCATGCAAATACTAAGTATCATATGTTTCTTCGTACTAGCTACAAAGTGGGAGAAACTAAGTAAAGATGAAAATTGACATACCAATGTACTGTACCACCGCCCAAGGAGTGGGTATAAACTAGTTTTAATAAATAATTTTATACTTCTAGTTTTTAATATCTTTAAATATTTATAGATTAATTTAATTTGTAGGTGTATATCCTAAATAGTATGTAAAGGATGGATTCTATTTAACCCATAGATGAGACAATGATAGTTACAACAACTACGGGTCAGAGTCACCCTGGGAGTAATGGCAACTAAGGGATGACTCCACATTCTCAAAAGGTCCCAAACTCAGGCTTCATCATCAGATGTAGGTTAAGGTCATACCCAGGACAGGGCTGGGGATAGACAGAGTTTTAATAGTTGTTAGAGTTGGGAAGGAGATAAATACATCTAACATATAAAGTTATCTTGTCAGATTTTCAAAGTCAAACCCAAGTAACATTTAATCTGAAAAATCACAATTTGCTTCTGACTAACCAATTTTCTTGTTTTACCATGTCTTTCTTACAATGTATTTTTTAAATTACTTAGTCCCGCCCAGATGACTACTAATATGAAACATTTTTAAATAATCACCTAAAAATCAAAATCAGCAAAGGGAACAATTCATTTAAAATTGAAGAAATTAACCACCTTAAGTTTTAAAATGTGCAAAACAAATAAAAATTAAAAACTAAAATTACATCACTGCATCCTGAGCAAAGATGGGTTTCAGAGTTGCGTGGGTGGTGTGCGAACATCTTGCCCAAGGGTGTCCAAGTCAGCTTAGATTCGTGTCTGGAACCATGACCATGAAAATCTGATTTTCATAACTATACAGTTTCGTTCAACGACAATTCTACATAAAGCCGTTTGGCAAATACTAATCGACTAAAACCGAGACTTGTCGGAATTCTTTGAAAGAAGTTATTTCAATCATTGCACAAAAGGAATAAAGGAATGAAGGAATAAAAGGACGGAATTGGCACACATGGCGTTGTGTTCGGATGATGTAATTAGCAGATCAAGCGTAGACGTTTATGGCTTGTGGAAATCGTTAATTACGACAGAATAAGCAATAGAAATGGAGATTTCCTGAAATGTGTTACAACAAAGGGAGGTAACTGCTACCCATTAATTGGTTTATGAGAAAGGTTTCCATTTAACAACTTTCAGAGGGGAAAGGGCGGGCACAGGTGATACAATGGATACAGACTATGAAATCGGATCTATCACATTTACTTGAACTGTAATACCATCCCAAGCTATGGGGAAAATAGCAACTTGTCTTCATTAAATCGTTTTCTAATTTTTTTTTGAATATATAAAAATTTAAAATAACATAACTATCTTACAAATAAAGTAGTGTAAAATTGCAAAAGAGGTTCGTTCTGTTTCCAGACTGGATATATGTGTTGTTTTTTGTAAATGATACTAAAATTTGATGTTTTTCTTGCTTGACTTCTATATGTAATGTTATAAGGGGTGCTGATGAAGCTCCCTTTTGGAATCATCTAAAGCATAATACAACATTTTCCAAATTGTTTTAGAAACGATCGTATGCCAAATATTCGTTGCGTTTGAATTCTTGGAACTGATATAAATAATGTTCTAATTTTGTTTATCTCAACTTACTTCATATATCTATTAATAATGGAGTTTATGTATCTGTCTGTCTGTCTGTCGCCGAAACTCCAGTATGACTATTTTACTGAAACTAATCTTTTTGAAATTCTTTATATACTGTCATCAAAAGTCGTTCAGACACCAAATGGGTGTAACCATTAACATAAGTCATTCCTTTAAACCTTCAATTAAATTCATATTTACAAATATACACTTATAACTGCTATTATTAAATTTACATATGTATTTACAATATTTTCCGATAAGGTTATATTAATAAACATTATTCATACAATTAATTAAAGCCATTTTCATCATAACCGGCGTGTTTTCTAAACCATTTCAACGCGAGTACTGTTAAAACTGCAAAGTCATTGGCTGTTTAATCAGTGGTGTCCTCCCTCCCTCCGGTAATTAAATATGGCGATCTGATTAAGCAGCCGATTGGCTGTTTAATCAGTAGTGTCCTCCCTCCCTCCGGTAATTAAATATGGCGATCTGATTAAGCAGCCGATTGGCTGTTTAATTAGTGGTGCCCTCCCTCCCTCCGGTAATTAAATATGGCGATCTGATTAAGCAACCGATGTTAATATGGCACGTTAAATATGTAAACAACAACGCTGGTATCCACCGTGCTCAGTTTTCCATTTTTAAAACCGTCCTAAGTTTGTTTATTCTTAGCCATTATGTTTTAAAACACGAATTTATTAAATCAAATTATTTAATTAAAATAATAATTGATTTAAAAATTACTATATAAAAACGCGCGCGCGCACGCACACACCCACCCACACACACAGAGTTCAGGTAAACTTTTTCTTTCCGAGAATTAAAAAACTTTTCGTGTTTACTGTATTTGATTTCTTAATACTTTCATATCCAATATTATCATTTTTTCACGACCTCAACAGAATTTATGATTCCATGTTTTATTTATAAAAAAAAAAAGATGTGATTTTTTTTTCTTTAATGTCAACACAATAAACTAACACATTGTACTGGAAAACTATACAACTGATTGTAGAATCAAATTGTTTAATTAAAAAAGGGTCATTAAACACACACACACTGTGTTCACTGTATTTGATTTTTTGGTGCTTTTTCATTTTAGGACCCACGCTAACTTTGACCCCGTCGTTACAGTTAGGGTTAGGTTTGTTTTTTTTCCTTTTTAATTAAAAATATTTGCATGTATAGGGGGGGGGGGAGATAAAAAAATTGGGGGAAGGCGGTCAAAAAAATGTTTTGTTTTTTTTCTTAACTAAAAAATATTTCAATGACTGGTAATATAAAAAAATTGAGGGGGGTACAAAAAAAATGTTTTCTTTCTTTTTAAACTACAGGTCTTTCTATTTATGGGCGAGGGTACAACAAAAATCGGGGTAGGGTCGAATTTTTTTCTTCTTTATTTTCAACTAAAAATATTCTTGGTCATAAACACAGAAAATCAATGTCTAACCACCACAGAAATATGACTGGGGCTCCATTGGCTTACGCGTGAGCCTTCATTTCTGATGCGGCAACGTAGCAAAAATATGCGACCGGAGGGAGCATATATTTGCTAGTATATATAATGGGTCCACCATAATGGTGTACAGAGAGGGAGGGGCAGGGTGCAGTGACCACAGACATCCAAATTGGAGAGAGGCATATAATCATATTTAAACAATGTCTCTTTCTCATAATATTTCTCAGTACTAGGATTTATACTTGAGTTTTTGGGACATATAATCAAGGAGTTGACCCTGGGCATCACCAGACCTCTGCATGTCATTGGTCTATAAAACTCAAGATTAGAATAGTCCATTATAAACAAACAAATATCACCAAAAATAGTAATACTATTTAACACAAAGAGAGAGAGAGATAGATAGAGACTAATTTTCGATCTTGTCTTTTTATTTTTCATTTAACTGGTTTTGCAAAATAACGTTTTCCACTGATTTAAATAATCTAAACCGAGCTCAATGGATGACCCAATAGGACACAAGATTTTATCTAGTAAATCATTAGTGTCAGTTATTTTAGTAGTAATCTGGATGCATTCAGAAATAAATGGTAAAAAGAAATGAATTTACAGAAACATTTTTAGGGTCTATCTGATGAAATATGTAGGAGAATTTACCTGTATTATATATTGTCAGATTTTTTTAATATAAAGTTGGCATAAGATCATTGATTAAAACCAGAAATGTCCAAAAATGTATAATAAAATAATAAATATTGATCTCAGAAACAAAAATGCATCCATGTAACAATTTCATGTCATAATAAAATTGGTTTAATTTCAAAATATTCTTCGAAAAAGGGGATACCATATATTCGTGTGGTCACCTGCCACTGTGATACTACAGATTCCCCTCCCCCCCCCCCCTTCACAGTCGGAACCACCGGGAGGGTTTAGCTAAGAAAGTGAATGACAATAAAAAGACTGGTTGAGATCCACAGACCAATGATGTAATGTTAATTTTCTGGGTAGCCGTGGGAGGGCAGGGGTATGGGTCAAGATAGAGATTTCGGAATAGTGTGTCTAGTTTCTGGTGGAAGTAGGTTGAGAGTAACTGAGAAAAAAATGAGCATCTAGGATTTTGGATCGAGAGTAGAAAATATTGGAGACATTGGCTGTTCGAGCAGATGGGCTCAAGGAGAACCACGAGAGAAGTATCGTAATAGTCTGAGTGGATGACAGTGAATGATCATGATGGGCAGATTGACGAGAGAACTCAGAGTGAGTTTTAGCTGATATTTTGAATTTGAGAGATGAGAGTCTTAACTCAGAAGTAAAGACACTAACGACACACACATACACCTGTGTCCAACAGGCGCATGTATAAAATGTCTGTTTTTGTTGTTTTTATAATGCATGCAAAGTGTAAACTATATTTCATGCTTAGCAACCGGTAATACTAGGATCAATATGGCCAGAACAAAAAGATGAAGATGAAGATGCGCTTGAAGGTCTGCAGTCATTCGATACGCTGGCATAGTTATACACCATTCTGGAAAATTTGCAGCCGAACTCTGTATCCGTATTCCTGAGAAGTCGCAGCTGAAACATCTATACACATATGTAGCCAAAAATGTTGTATAAATAAAAATTCATACTAAAGTACCGCTCTACTTGTTATTGAGCACTATCAAAATCCATCACATAATTTTGATTCTAGAAAGTGTCTAAAATTAAGGTTAAGTTTAAAAGACTTTAAAAAATTGAAATTCAGGGAATCTTCTCTATATCAATTATCTTCCAGAGAATATTATTCAAAAGATTAACATCTATACTGATGATACCACTCTCTATCTTGGTGTTTCTTCTTGTCCATATCACTGGGACCAGATAGAATATGTAGCTAATGTCGAAGTTGATTTGGGTTCGGTTGTGGATTGGAGTACGAAATGGCTTATTTTGTTTAATCCTGTTAAGACTCAACTTGTGTCTTTCAATCATAAACATGTCCCTTTTCTTCCTGAGATTTTTATGGATGACTGTTCTTGAGAAATCGACTCTGAAACTTCTTCGTCTTTCTTTCTCATCAAACCTCAAACCTTTCTTGGAGTTCATACATTAGATCCATTGCTCTGTCTGCTTCTCGTAAAGTCGGTTCTCTTTATCGCTCCAAACACTTCCTCACACCTGAGGCTATTCTCTATCTCTACAAATCTACTATCAGACCATGTTGTCATATTTACTCTGGTGAATCTGTCTTATTTGAGGGTTCTTCATGAGGTGCAGAATCATATCTGTGATTTGGTTGGTCTCACCCTTCTTCTCTACACCCCCTCTCTCACAAATGTGATGTTGCTAGTCTGTCTTTTCTATAAATACTATTATGGCACGTGTTCTTCAGAATTGTGTTATCTATTCCCTGCTTCTTTTGTTCCAGCTCGTTTGACTCATTGGTATAGTGGTCTCCATCAATTTTCTGTTTTGATACCTCATTGTAATACAGCCTATTACAGTAGCTTCTTTCCAAGAACTGTAGGCTTGTAGAACTCTCTTCTTGCAAACCGTTTTCCTCCTACCTATAGCCATGATCTTTTGAACACTAAGGTCAATTGGCATCTCCTGTCTTTGCGATAATCATCTTTTGTTCTATTTAGCAGCTTATATCAAGTGGCTTCATGCCTTGTCTGGAGTGATTTCCATTAAAAAAATACATTTTTAAGTCAGAAAAAAAAGAAAAGAGTTGTGTGTACTTACGGTGTGTTGTAGCTGCCCCAGTATTTTTCTGCTTTCAGTTTCGGCGTTAAGTCTTCATACTTGATGTAACCCCTGCCAAACAGAAGAAAATATCAAATTAAAAACGTTATTTTTTCAACTTAGATGATGCAAGGAATTTAATAAATTAAATTCAATTAGATCTTTCATTGTTTAATTAAAAAATTAATTTTTCATTTTGCATGTGTGTTTATCTGCTTGGATTTATCTGAGTTTGTGGATATGATTATATGTATATATATATCCACAGATACGTGTTTAGTCGTTTCTATGTGTGGCTATACCTAGTGAGATTCAAAACCGGAAGCCCAGTGACTGACGTCCAGCACTGTACCAAGCTACCATAGCTCAGGTGGTAGATCGCCGGATTAAGTCATTGAATCTACCTAGGTCTGCTTACACTGATGAGTCGTAGAGACAATGAAACATGTGTCTGTTGATAACTATATTTTATGTATATAAGCTCCCCTATAGATGGAGCACTTTGGTGAAGAAAAAAAGAGTTCCACTTAGCATTGAAGCAATGCCCCTTCTGTAAAATATAACTGAATACTTTTAATCATGCGTATAGTTGGTATGGGGCATATTGGGGGCTCTGGGTAGAGGTAGTACCTTTTAAGTTCAGCAAGCTGCATCCTATCTGGTAGGGTGGATGGCATCACTGTCCTTACTCATTTCCGAAATTTCTCATATGTTGGCTCCAAGCACCATGTTCTGGGAAACCGCTTCAGCTAGCAGGCTAAACTATGTGAGGGTGTGGTGTGTTTACACAGCACCACTAGGCGTATGCATCTCCTAGATACAGATCACCAGCCATGGTAGAAAAGTTCCAAGAAGAACTTTAATGACAACGTGAAACCCAGCCATTGGATTATAGCCCCATTGCCTTGTGGGTATCTCCAGGAGTAAACCCAGAAACTAAATCCGGAGTGCAGCCCCTAAAATGATTGGATATCACAATTACTTCTTCCGGCAGCTCCTGCAGCTAAGCGGTGCCAAATGTATTGCTCAGCTCTTCTTTGGAGCAGATTAACGAGGCTGAGAGGGGAATCCTGATATCTGAGCAGCTCAGTATCTCCATACAAATTGCCGAGGCTTGCGCCTTGGAGAAGCCACTTAAGTGCCACTGTTTGTAGCATCACAAACAACACGGGAGATAGCAGCTACGAGTAATAAGCTGCGAATGATTGGCTTAACTCCAGGCACTATGGGTTGTCTCCGACAGTGGGAGGGACCATCGCAGTCCACTGGTCAGCTACTGCCAACCTCAAGCTAGGCAGCCCCACACTCTGCCTGCTTCAATGGGTGCTTGGAGCTAGGGAAAGGACCAAAAAGCAGACTGAAAACTCTGCACCAAACAAACAAAGAAAAACAAAACCACAAATCTTGCGATTAGCAAGTTGGAATGTCAGGACAAAGTACCCTGGCCTCTCTGATGATTTACAACATGCCAATAACTCCAGAAAAGCAGCTATCATCGACTGGGAGCTCACAAGGATAAACATCGATGTAGCTCCATTACAAGAAACAAGACTCACATCTAGCGGCAACCTCAGAGAACAGAACTACACGTTTTTCTGGCATGGCAAGAAATCTGAGGAACCTAGACTGCATGGCGTTGGGTTCGCAGTGAAGAATTCTCTACTCACCACTGTAGAACCACCATCCAGTGGCACAGCCAAAGTCTTGTCTCTCCACTTATCATTCGTCTCAGGCCCAGTGAATATCCTGAGCATTTATGCTCCCACGCTATGCTCTCAAGTCGAAACTAAACACCAATTCTATGAGGATCTGAACATCACGATCAAAGACATCCCTGTCACAGATAAATTGTATCTACTCGGTAACTTCAATGCACGAGTGGGTTCAGAACATGACTCTTAGCCCAACTGCATTGGTCATTTTGGTGTCAGCAGGCTGAATGAGAATGGACAGAGGCTCCTTGAGTTGTGCTCCTACCACAACCGCTGCATAACCAACATATTCTTCACCACTAAGCCACATCATTGCGTATCCTGGTGACACCCAAGATCCCATCACTGACACCAGCTGGACCTTGTTATCACATGTAGACTCTCACTGAACTCCATATAGTAAATAACAAAATATAAATAAATAACATTTATAATGCGATATAATTTATCCCAATACCGTTAGGGGATTCATAGCTCAGGTGGTAGTGCAGCGGATGTCAGTCAATAAGGTCTGTTTTTAATCCCACTAGATCTTGCCACACCGAGGAGTTATAAAGATGACAAAACACGTGTCTGTGGATAACTAATTATATATATATATATATATATATATATATATATATATATATATAAGCAAACATGGTTAAACAGAACAAAATATTCTGCTTAATTATATCTTTTTATTTTTTTAGATTTTCCGAATGATCTTTTTTGTGTTAAAATGAAAAAATAATCAATGTTCAATAAGTATCGCGAGCACTTTCGATTCTTTTTCGAATCATTTTCAGGGGACAAAAAACAAATGAACAACAAGTTGTAGAAAAGAGAATTAAAAAAAAACTACCGATGTTGCTTCTTGACTGCAACGGTAGAAGTGTGTGTGTGTGTGTGTGTGGGGGGGGGTAGTGCCCATTATTTTTCAGGACTTTACATGACGTTTTGTTTTGCTAAAATTCTGGTAGCTGAATTATATTTCAATTTTCAAATCTTTCTAATGTGGTTGAGCTAACCAATCAACTGTCTACTTTTCTCATGGCATTCTAGCTGATCTTAGGGTCACCAATTCAATATAAAAAATTGCACCTGGAGGACTACCTTTACACTTCCTTTTAAAAAAGTATTGACTACTACCAAAAAATATGCAGCAATTGATGTTATGTTATCATAACAGACTAGTTTCTGGTGGTGCAGATATGATGTTTTCAAAACCGAAACTCACAAACAAGCCAATAGATCACCCGGACAACTATATCTACACTTTGCTTTAAAACTATATTACTGCCAAGATATATGGACTTGTGGTGTCTCTGTGACTGTCCAAGAGTAGAACTGAAAAAAAAAACCTATACCAAGAGCTAACAACTTTTCTCAAGTAAAGTTTTATGATGAATCTAATGGGGTTATTAATTTTGTATTAGTTTTTTTTTTTACAAGAGTTGCAGAGTCGAAATCAGACTCAGACTCCTAGAGTTCCAAAACTTCCTATTCCGACTCCTTTTTTTAAAATCTTCCAATATTCAGACTGTCGATTGATTATTTGGAGATTAAGAAACCTGTCTCCAACACCTAGCATTTTTATAAGTCCCACTCCAACTCTTTCTCAGATCTCTGACTCTGCAACCCTGTTTTTTACATTAATATTGTGGGGTCTCTGTTCACACCAAACATTCATGATTAGCAAAAACAAGTTTTACTTCAATTTATTTATTTGAAAATTATAGAAATTAAAAAACAAGAATAAAAATGGTAATGCAGGGTTAAGGGCTGGGAGTAGGAGTATACAGGAATTTTCATTCATTTTCTGGTAATGCTAGTATGAGTACAAAAAAAATAAATTAAAATCTATATTTTTATATTTTGTTTCCATGGATCTGACTCGTTAACATGGAAAATATTGTTCCCTTCAACTGATATTCATGATTTTACGTAGCACCTCTTCTTGAATGGCCAAATTCTCTATAGATTCTTGTTTTGAAAACATTGACCAATACGGGACTTAAATCATCATCAGCATCATCATATTCGGTTTAACGTCCATTTTACATGCTGGCATGTGTTGGACGGCTTTTAGAAATTGACTTCCAAAGTAACCTATTTCTGGTTAGGTCTTTATTACCTCTTACGTCCATTTTCATCACTTCCTCCCATGTTTTCCTTGAACTTCCCCTGTGAACTGAACTTGCTATCTCAACTGTTCTACATATACTAACCAAAGCACTCTCATCCATTCTTTCAACGTGGCCATACCAACAAAGTCTCCTGCTCTGCACATATCTCCCTATACTGTCCAGATTTAAACTTTCTTGTGAGGTTATCAGAACTACCCCTGTCTAACACTCACATTACACATCCATTGTATCAATTTCATATCATTTCTTTCCATGCAACACATATCCTCAACCCTCACTGGCCAGATTTCACTTTCATACCGCACACTGCATGCACATGCCTGACTGTAAGAGTTTATAAGTATCAATGACAAATTGTACTGTTAAAAAAAAAAATTCTTCTTGGTGGGTTTATTGTAAAGAAGCAGCAACAATTTCATGTGTCCCCTTTTATCCATTGATAAATTGACTGAAGCTTAACCCAAATACTCTTTTGTCATTCACACTTAATTTCAGGATGATGAAACAATCACCAGACATTGAACGATGATAACACAGATTGTAAGCATAGACAGAGCACTCTTAACTGACTTGAATGCCCAGATACATGCATTTGGGGATTTTAATGCCCACCACCGTGACTGGTTGGGATTCTCCAGCCTTACTGATGCAGCCGGCCACTCTACGTATAATTTCTCCTTAGCTCACTCCCTCTCTCAGACTGTCGATTTTCCGACCCGCATCCCCGATCGAGTAGACCAACAAGCCTCACTTCTAGACCTTTTCTTGACCTCAATGCTGATCACATTGTTCTAATGATACATATTACCTTAAGAAGTCGTCCAAAAGCTGATGAACCGTTGCTCAAAACAACAAGATACTACGAGCGGGCTGATTTTGAGTCAATCAGAGATCACATCAGTGACGCCCCATGGAGGGAAACCTTCTCACTCCCTGCCAACCAGTGTGCAAACGAATTAACTGAATGGGTCAAAGCAGGCATTGAAGCCTATGTCTCCATGCGAAAATTCTTTAGCAAGCCTCACTCTCCTCAATGGTTCACCTCGGAATGTGCAGTTGCCATTTCCGAGAGGCAACAAGCATTCCGTAAATTCGGCCGCCATAAGTCAGCTACTAATAGAAATAAGTTTATAGAGTCAAGAAATAATTGCAAGGCCGTGATAGTAGAAGCGAAGAGAAGGTATAATGAGTTAACAAAAAAACGCATCCAGTCACAGAAATTAGGTACTCGTGATTTCTGAAAAGTCTACAATAGTGTAGTGAATAATGGTCAATCAACGATTCCCCCACTATCAAACCACAATGATGTCGCTTGCACGGCCACTGATAAGGCTGAACTACTTGCCCATCGCTTTGCTTCGCTTCTAACTCTACTTTGGACTCAGATAACCCCCCCCCCCCCCAGATTCCCTTTGCTGACCGAAGCCACACTTGATAACATCACAGGTCAGAGACATCATAAAAAACCTTGACACCTCCAAAGCTTGTGGGCCTGATCTTATACCAGTAATAGTAATAAAGAAATGCTCTGCTGAACTGGCCCCTGTCCTCTCCAAACTCTACAATAAGTGTCTAGCTGAATCTTGCTTCCCCGATAGCTGGAAAATTGCCTCTGTGGTACCAGTCTACAAGAACTCTGGGAATAGAACCGATCCTCAGAACTATCACCCAATCAGTCTGCTGCCGATCTTTGCTAAAATCTTTGAATCCCTAATCAATCTAGCGATAGTACGGCACTTAGTTAATGCTAAACTTCTTTCCGACCGCCAGTATGGATTTAGACAAGCACGATCTACTGCAGACATCCTAACGTTCATCTTTGAGCGCATGTATCATGCACTCGACGGGGCAGGAGAAGCTAGAGCAGTAGCGCTAGATATATCCATGGCCTTTGACAAGGTTTGGTATAAAGGGCTTCTCCTGAAAATACGCTCATACGGTATTACTGGGCAATTACTTAATATAATTAGATCCTTCCTAGATAAAAGAAAATCCAGGTTGTCCTCGATGGCCGCTCATCTATGCAACATGACATAAATGCTGGTGTACCCCAGGGATCTATCCTTGGACCCTTGTTGTTCCTGATCTATATAAACGATCTCCCTGATGGCATAGAGTCTGAGATTGGTTTATTTGCTGATGACACCACCCTTTACTCTCGCCATGTTGGTAAAACCGACACAATCATATCCGAGGCAATGGCTGAATCTTTAGAAAATGACCTCCAGGCTGTAGTGGATTGGGGCCATAAATGGTTGGTAACTTTTAATGCCGCAAAGACAAAGCTCCTTTCCTTCAATAATTACAAGGAACCTTTGCAACCACCGATTGTCATGGCAAATAACACCCTACCTGAGAGTTCATCATTCAAACTCCTCGGCTTAACCTTCACAGGTAACATGAATTGGAACAAATACATTGAAGACATTGCCAAGGCTGCCGCAAAGAAGGTTGGCTCCCTCTACCGTGCTAGTAAACTCCTCACACCTGGCATTATCCTGTATCTCTACAAAGCTACCATCCGCCCATGCATGGAGTATTGTTGTCACATCTGGGCTGGCACATCATCTACTAGTCTCTCCCTCCTTGACAAGGTCCAAAAAAGAATCGCCAACCTAATAGGTCCCTCACTGTCAACCAAGCTCCAGCCTTTGTCCCATCGCCGCAATGTGGCATCCTTGTGCTTGTTTTACAAATACTTCAATGGATTATGCTTCGATGAATTGGCTACTCTGGTGCCTCCTCGACGAAAATTCACTAGACAAACTCGACAATCAACCTTCTCCCCTTTTCTTTTTTCTCAGTAGCCCCTTATGTCTACAGTGGCGGCCTGCCTTGTTTGGGGTGAACTATGTTAAAAAAAAAAAAAAAAAAAAAAAAAAAAAAAGATTGTTGCACATTCATGTCTGAAACTTGGTAGACAAGGCAGGCATAAAAGGATAAATCACAGACAAAACAGACTTTTTTTTATCTACCTTTTCTTATTAAACCTATTCCGGTTAAACATAAAGAGGAAAACCTGACTATCTAAATGAATAATTGTGAATAGATGTTGAGCTCATTCCTTGCACTATCGGTGAAGTCAAAACGCTCTATTCCAAGTTAATTCAATAGCAAAACCCTATCTTTTTATGTACTGTTTATATATATGCGATAAAAGTGGTAAGGTTAATTAATTTGCATATTGCTTTAGAAAAGGACAGTTTATTAATTACCTACTTTTTGTTATTATTTTTTTAATTTAATGAGTATTTTGATTTTAATATAACAAATAGTTCTGTTTAGGAATATTGTTTTATTTTGAGGACAGATATTTAGCAATTGGGTTTAAATGTTCCTTTCCAGCCCTTTCTTAAAGGGCACTAACTGAACTTTCAAGAAGTTAGGTTCTATTTCTAAATTGCAAGTTGAACTTTCACCACACACACACACACACACACACACTTTGCAAAGTGGTAGCAAGCCAGCAATAAAAACTAGTTTTATATATAAGGATATTTGAAAATTTTAAATAGAAATAAAAAAAATAAAAAATGAAAATGGTAATATAGGGTTTAGGGTTGGGAGCAGAAGTACACTTGAAACATTCATTTAAAATAAACATTTCATTCGTAACTTTGTTGTACACATAAAACAGAATTTTCTAAATTATACATATATTAACACTGCTAATTTTGATGGAAATTTATTTATCTTTTAAATATGACCCTAAAGAAAGGCAAAGAAATAAATCAATTTGCCTTTTCACTTGCAATTGAGTAATAGATTGCAACTTGTTGAAAATCAAGGCGGTCCCTCTAACGAAAGAAATATTTGAAGACAAATGCTAAATATTTCTACAGGAACTAAAACAATATTGTGAAACAGAACTACTTGTCATATTAAAATAAAAGCAATCATTAAATTAAAAACAACAACAACAAATAATATTTAATTAATACAATGTCCCTTTTCAAAACCAATATGCAAATTAGTTAACCGTGCAACTGATATCACATATACAGAAGCAACATATAAAAAAAAGATAGCGCGTGTAAAGTTGAATTAACTTGGAATAGGACGTTTTGAGTTTATCGTTAGTGCAAGAAATGGGGTCAAATTTCGTATTTATTCATTCAGATAAGGAGATTTGAAAATTAAAAATTATAGAAATTAAAAAAATAATAACAATGGTAGCATGAGCTTCAGGGTTGAGAGCAGGAGTATACAAGCCTCTTCATTTATTTCCGGTAATGCCTGGGATGTCTCCTAGTATACAAGTACGAAAAAACAAAACAATTAAAACCTTAATGCTTATTTATCTTCTCTGCAGGAGGTTAAACACAAGCTGAGGTGAGGTTTTGAAATGCCAGCGCACTAGGTGAAGTGCAATGTCCTACAAAAATGCCTGAGCAGCCCCGTTGGCATTCTTCGGTATGAGCACCTAAGTCGATTAGCAATAAACTAAACCCTTCTATGAGAGAAGGTAAAGGCCTGAGAGGGTAAACCTTCTAGGACTGAACAGAAACATACCTCAGCCCAACAGCAATAAAGACACTGTCGGAGTGTGTCAGGTATGTATATTCCTTAACGTTATTTCCATGGATCCGACGAGTTCATATGGAATATGGTAAGTATTGATAAATCTATGTGTTTATTCAAGATGTACGTTATTGCATTTGCGCTGTTTGTTCGCTTAAGCAAGCTCACAACTCTCAATATTTTCTTTTCCTAACCATTATTTTTATGAGCAGTACCGTTTATCAATGGTAGCACTTATTGGTTCATTTCTTTTATAGAAGAAGAGGAATTTCTTTAGGAATTGCTATTCCTTGAAAATAATCTCTGGCTAAAAGAGAGAAAGTCAGTTTTATAAGAACAACATAATCATTGATTTTCTTTTACTGCCGCCAATATTTAGATAAAACTATTCCTACCGAAAAGAAAAAAATATATTTGGATAAAACTATTCCTACTGAAAAGAAAAAAAAAACTGAGATGTCTTTTTTGATTGGCAACTTATGTTATTTCTTCTGCAAGAACAAACTCCGGGGCGGAAATTTGCATAAACAAAATTACATCCTTTAATTCTATTGTTAGTTATACTTCGATCACGCAAACAAGTTTTTCACCTGAGAAAGTCGGGCAGTTTGCCAAAGGAAGCATATATATATATAAAAAAATATATGGTATTACCGTCTTTCCTTTATTATTCTATTTACTTCTTATTTTAACTGACGGTTCCGTCTCTAACAATAACCGAAATTAACATATCACAAAAAAAAACAAAAAAAAATCCCTAAAACTTTTCACAGCATATAATTATAACACCTTCCTCTTTTATTCTACCTAGCAAAAATATGCTCCCTCTGGTCGCATATTTTTGCTCATATATATGATGAACGAACATATACTACACTGCTTCCTTCCCAAAAGGAAGAAGGTAATGCTTTGGAGGATGGTCTCATGACAACAGAACGGATACTACACTACCCTCCCCAGCCAAAAAAAATAATAAAGGAGGAGGTAATGCCTGGGTGGATGGTATCATCACCACAGAAAAGATACTATTACTATAGTACACCCCCCCCCAAAAAAAAAGGAAGGAAGTAATGCCTTGGATGATGGTCTCATAACAGATACTACACTATCCCCACACCCCGAATGGTACATTAGTCTGAATTGATCATTAAAATAAATATAGTAATTGTATGGTTTCAGCTTTGGACAGATACTAAATCTTCATTAGTAATAGAAGTAATAGTATAGTTTCGATTTCAGACAGACAGATACCAAATCTCCATTAGTAATAGATATAACATTTTTTGTGCTGTATAAACATAACATGTAGGATAATACGATTTTCTATTATATAAACATGTAACATTTGTATAACACTTATTTTAATTATTTACAACATTCCATTCTTCTCAACACTTCTCTCAGCACTTGTCGTTTATTGACGTAATTTGCCCTTCCTTCAACCATCTAAACCATTCATGTACAGTGGAATTGTGCACGGTGACACGCAAACAAAATGACAACGATCTTAGAGTTTTAGTTGTATATAGATATTTTCTTTAACTAATTACTTATTATACTTAGTTGACTTAAATCAGATCAGGTTAAAAAATTAATTACTTAACTTTGCCATTAATTGTTTATCATGTTTTTACAAGGATAAGAAAATATTAATTCCCAAAATTATTTAGAATATTTCAGTACAAATAATTTTAAGAACAAATTCTGATGTCAGAATAGACCACATCTTTTTGTATCTTTTCTCCTCTCTCTCTTTTCCCCTCTCTCTCTCTCTCTCTTTCCTCTTTCTTCCTCCTCTCTCTAACTTTTCTCCCTCTTTTAATTATTTACATCAGTCAATTTTGCCCTTTATTTATGTTATTCGCCCTTCCTCCCACCATCTAAAACATTCATGTACAGATCAAGTGTGCAGGTAACAAGATGATCAGATAACAAAAAACATTCTCAGAGTTGGGTTAGGGTTAGTGTAGTAACCCTCCGTCTCGTAACTATATAAATATATATTCACTGTCCACATAGACGACTGCACTCGGGTCGTCTGTGTTTGGATTTACTTGTTTGCCACCAAGATGTGTCACAAGACCATAAGGGAGAGATATCAAACTCCCCCAAGGGAGCACTGTCTGGGAAATAACCAAGAACGGACCTGACAGCATTTCTCAGTCGGGGCGCTTCAGGAAATTGGCAATAAACCAATCCCTTCTCAAAATGAAGAGGTACTGATTGGGAGGGTGCACCTCCTCGGACCGAGCTGGACCATACCTCATCCCGACAGGGTAGGGCCTGGGAGTGTTAAAAACGGATCCTCGGCGAGTATGCTTTGCTTTAATGGATGACATCATACTTTTGCTTTCCCGTCTGTGGAACACATTGCCACGGAACTGCTTTACTGAAGATTACAACATAGTCGTCTTTAAATCCATTATCAACATATTCCTTTCATATAACATCCCCACAATTAACAAAACTTTGTTCATTCCATTAATCATCCTCAATCTTTTCATAAATTTCTTCAGTTCAATTAGCAGTAACCCTTCTCCTCAAGTGGCTTTGGCCTTGATGAGTGTTCACCCATCAGTAAAAAAAAAAAAAAAAAAAAAAAAAATCAGCATTTATGACTTCATAAAAAATGTCTTAAACCTGATTGAGCAAATGACGCCATTCCTTTGTGACGTTACGAAGGATTTGTCTCATGTCTTCCAACTATGTTTAAATGTATGACATCATCGCTTTTTGATGTCATCCAGTGTGCATGGAGACAAACAAACAATCAAACAAAAAAACAAAGATGCATACAGTTCTAGTAGTATATATAGATTAAACCACAAGAAACAGACACAAAGTTACATCTATTTAAAAAATTTCAGCAAATTTTGCTCATTAAAATGAAAGTTTAACTTCAGAAAAAAAAATCTTCATTCATAAAGTCCATAATTTCAATCATGTTTATTTGTTTGTTATTTATTTGTTCCTTGGGCATCTCCCCTTTAACTATCTTCTCAATTAAACTGTCAAAAAAAAAAATCAATCTCTTAGTACAGTATCGATATCCAGATCAAATTCTGTTAAATATTTCATTTGACAACTCCCAAAAGTGCCCCCTCAATTTCTCCCTCCTACCACTTTCTCTGAATTCATCCAACCTCATCTTAAACGGATCCATGCTATTGCTGTTTTTAACCCGATCTCGCAACTTATTCCAAAACCATATTACTCTGTGTTATCTCTATTTTCACAAAATTTTCACCATAAAGTGTTTTCCTGTCTGGTCTCTTGCATATATTAGTTTCCAACTGTGTGAATATGAAGAATATGAAGTCCTATTTATATAAAACGATAGGAATACCCGTCCCAGGACAGGTAAAATTAATTCCCTACACAGAACAGTTTTTCACCAATTTTATATCTTCTTATGAAGATTAAAATCAACATAATGATACTAAACATTATGTCTAGAATCCTTATTTCTATTTTGATCAAACCCCAGTACATGATTTTCATTCAAGAAAATGTCTAAAGTTGAAAGCTTAAACTTAAGTTACCTTAAGAAAAAGTTGAAATTCAGTAAATCTTACTTAATTGGTGTCTAATGACTAGATATCAAATGCAATGCAAATCTGAAATATTTGAATTTTCAAATAGGAGGTTGTACCCATATTATGCTCCTTAAAAACCATTTAAAATACTCCAAGAAACTGAAGTTTGAGGAATATTTATTAATTGATGTCTAATATCGTTTGTTTAAATTTCACAAAGATCAAATGTATCTGAATTTTCATAAAGCGCTCCCCCCCATTACCCCATTTTGCATAAAACTTAATCATAGCCCACATTACCTACCCCGAGCAGCTGTGTTCCAAAATTCATAATGATCGGTTAATTAGTTTAGGAGTGAATCATATACAGAGAAATAGCGCTTGATATATCCAAGGCTTTTGACAAGGTCTGGCATGAAAGGCTTCTAAACTGCACTCATATGGTATTACTGGACAAATATTTAATATAATTAAATACTACCTAACAAAAACGAAAGATCCAGGTTGTCCTAGATGGCTGTTCATCTAAGCAATATGACATAAATGCTGGTGTACCCCAGGGATCCATCCTTGGACCTCTACTGTTCCAGATTTTCATAAATGACCTCCCCGATGTCATTGAGACTGAGATAGGAATATTTGCTGATGAGACCATGCTCTACTCCTGTCATGTGGGCAAAACCGATGCGCACATATCTGAGGCAATGGCTGAATCCTTAGAAAATGACCTCCAGTCTGTAGTAGATTGGAGTAAAAAATGGATGGTAACTTTTAATGCCACAAAGACAAAGCTCCTTTCCTTCAATAACTACAAGAAACCTCTTCAACCACCGATTATCATGGCAAATAACACCCTACCTGAGAGTTCATCATTCAAACTCCTCGGCCTAACTTTTACAGATAACATGAATTAGAATAACTACATTGAAGACATTGCCAGGGCTGCTGTAAAGAAGGTGGGCTCCCTCTACCGTGCTAGTAAACTTCTCACACCTGACATTATCCTATATCTTTACAAAGCCACCATCCACGGAGTATTGTTGCCACATCTGGGCTGGGGCATCATCCACTAGTCTCTCCCTCTTAGACAAGGTCCAAAAAAGAGTCGCCAACTTAATATCCACCAAGCTCCAGCCCCTGTCCCATCGCCGCAATGTTGCTTCCTTGTGCCTGTTTTACAAGTACTTCAATGGATTGTGCTCTGGTGCCCCCACAATGTAAATTCACTAGACCAACCCGACAATCTGCCAAATCCCATCCATTCACTGTGGAGGTCCCAGATGCTGAAGAGCTTTCTACTCTAAAAGCTACTTTCCTCATGCTGCTGGACTCTGGAACTCCCTCCCTGCTCCATGTTTTCCTGACGGTACTGACATGCAGAAATTTAAAACTAATGTAAACAGACATCTCGCTGCTCAGCTCCCAATTTAGGCTGTCTTTGTTACAAAAGTAGGTTATACAAATCATATAGATCTGGATCGTATTTGGAATTCAAGGCTGAAATTGTTTGATGAAAATCGGTAGGTAAATAAACATTTAACTTTGTTGCTTAGAAAAAAATGTGTAAAAACAAAAACAATACATGTGTTACAAAAGTTCTCATTGGAAGGTAGAGAAAATAATAATAACAATAATAATTATAATAATAAGAATGATACAAAGGTAATAACTAGTAATGGTTCTGACGATGATCATAATAATATCTGCCTTTGTTACGAAAGTGGGTTATATTCATTATATAGATTAGAGATTGGAAATGCAGATCTGAATCACATTTGGAATTCAAGGCTGAGATTGTTTTGACAGTTTGTCAGATAAATTTGTAAAATAAACATTTGACTATTTTTTAGAACAAAATGTATGAAAAGAAAAATATGCTGATCAGAAAAAGGAAAATAAACATTGATAGCGAATAGCAAAGACGTCCTGTGTTTTGCCCTTCCAACATGTAGCCCAACTAGACAAAGAAATGAGTGTGAGAGATAGCAATAAAAAGTAAGCAAAGTGAAATCATTTTTAGTTCGAGTATTCAGGACAAAAATGCTGCCCGAAATAACTAGCTGATCAACTGCTACAACTGTTGACGGATACCAAGTAAGTGCGGATTTTCGGTTTCATGTAATGTGCTATCTTGACGAGTGACAAGAGAATCCCCTGAACATAATAGCTACATGAATGGTTTGGTTGCTTTGTTTTACAGCATATTCACCTCTTTTCGGGTTATTTAATGCTGAATCAGGTCATTTTAGTGTAAGTTTTTATGCTTCAAGTTCTTTACATATATTTATTCATGGTGTATGGTTTGGTTGTTTTGTAGAGGAAAATTGTTGTTTTTGGTTTTAGCTTTTCAGACAGCCTGATTTGGTAGCACCAGTGGCTAGGTGAAACATAATGATAAGTGGCAACATCACACATAACTATTTCAAGTACATCACAGACTTTCTAAGAAGGAATAAGCATGGTCCTAATAAAAAAATGGTCCTAAGGAAATTATGATGCAATACATAACCTGGCCGGTGATTATTAGATTTTAGCTAATAAATTAACATTTTTAAAAGGTTTGTAGACATCAATTTATCCGCAAGTAGATTTCATCCAAGAATAAAGTAACGGCACAAGGTATGATGTGATCCCCATGATTTTTATTAGAAATGGTATCCAGAATGTTAAAAATGTACATCCGAGCAGATCTTGATTTTATTCTCTTTCATGTCAAATCCATTGTTCCTATTAGTCACATCCAGTTATCTGGCCATCAAACTTTGATATCTGTTCTGTCCGCTCTTCAGAAGCCAAATGGAAACATACATCTAGTCCTCATGATTTAAGCAACCAATGACCTAAAATCATCTGTATCAGAGATCGTATGATTCATTTGCTAATCAATTAGAGTCGTTTGTCAGCCCCCCGAAAACATTAGGAAACTTCCGGCATCAACCAATCAAAGACAGTTCCCATTGTCTGCTTGTCAAAGTAAGATGTCAATTTTTTTCTCCGCTGCAAGAAGAGAATATATATCTTTCTTTCGGAGATGCACTTATCTTAAAAGTGTTTCTTTATAACTATATTTCACAGTGAAATCATGTTATCATCTGAAAGAGGCAAATAATTGGATTCCAATCGACTTAGTAGAAACTTCCCACCGACTTGAAGAGAGAGAGAGAGAGAGAGAGAGAGAGAGAGAGATTATGTTTTTTAAATTTTATGACCAGCTTTGCCGCCACTGGATGAAAACGAATAAGAATGGCTGATATTCTTCAAATTCTCTTTGATAACTTTCTGCCAGCAACAACAATTGAAGGAATCAAATTTCCTCTATATTTCGACAAAGAATCAGAAATCACTCAAAACCTTTTATATTTGCAAAAGAATGGTAAATAAATTTTTTATTTATATACTAGCAGTATTCAAGTAATAACAAAAATTGTCAGCACGGTAGTGTTCTTAAAAAATTACTTTTGACGCTGTGTTTTATTAACGTTTCTGTATAACGGTAAATGGTTTTAATGAATCAAAACACATTTCCATTTTCTTTAATTATTTTAAATCTTAAAAATATCAATAAAAATAATTATTTAAATTTGAAACGGTTAGAAGCCAACACAATGCAAATTCCTTTTTTAAATAAATGTATAATTTTCAATGAAAAAAACATTTTTTTTGCTTTTAATTTTCTTTTTTCATGACATGTACACCACTAGTAGAAGTCGTCTGATTTTTTTTAACGGTGGTAGTTTAAATGTTGTAGTCAGTTATGTACTGGCATGTATATGTGAATTAGAAGTAAAAATAGTTCCTCTGTATGGAAGCACTGCAATATTTGAAATGGTTAGAAGCCAAAATAATGCACTTTTTTTATAAATAAATATATTTACTTAAAGTAGAATTTTCGACTTACTATCACCATTGAAAACCTAATACCGAATCCATCTGAACAAATATATTTTAATTAATATTTAGTAGTTAGTTAAACATCTGCGTGCTATGTCTTCAAACATTCATCACTGCCAGTTAAGTTTTTCAATGAAACAAATAGAAAAAATGCTAAATATTTTTAATTATATCTTTATTTCTCTTCACTTTTCATTTTTGTTAAAATCAAAATTTGTGTCACATTAAAAACATTTGTGAATATGATTCTTCATTCATCGGTTAAATAGTTTGTTCTGGTCAAGTTTGAAATAAAACTTTTTATATGATCTTTCTTTTTTCCCACTACTTCTGTAATTTGGAACGATTGGTCAAATCTATCATAAATCATATCGAGTAGCCAATATAAACGCTTGTAATATGAATTAATGTTGATGAATTGACAATTTATGTTGGTAAATTTGTTCCGATTCTTCATGAGTGGTGGTGTTGGTACATATTTCTTCGAGGGGGGGGGGACTATGCCCCTCCCTCTTAATCTTAATATCACTAAGTAAAATAAAAATATCGATCTGGATAAAGTATGTAATTTATTTTAAGAACACAGTAAAAGCAGATGTTTATGTTGAAATAGAATTAAATATTGAGGTTGTAGGAAGTCACTATAATGCTAAAAACTTCCACTAAGAGACTGACTTAACTTTATATATTACAGGAAAACAAATGGAAAAAAGATGTTAATTATCTATATATTAATACAATAGCATGTGTGTTCGTGTGTCACGCTTACATCAAAAGCTCTGCACATGCGTGCCACACCTAGATTTGGAAAAGCATTCAAGTCACCTAATTTTAATATTTTCAAGTGTTTTTCTTTAGCGCAACGGTTAGCGACATAGGTTTTTAACGTTGGCCCGACTGGTTTATAGTTCAATCCCAACCAACCTCTATGATTTTTTTTTCTACATCGAAGAGGGGGGGGGTAGAGAGGGGACGACCGGGAAGACACATATTAATACGATAGCGTGTGTGTTATGTCACGCTTACATTAAAAGCAACGACCTTCCGAATCTTTGTATGCTACTCATGAATTGGAGCCAAATTTAATTTGTATATAAAGAAGTTTTGTAAATTGTTTCATGTATTGTTCATTTCTTAAAATAAATATACAAGTCAAATCTTATCATATTTTATTCAAACATGTATAGGTTAGGGACAAGATAATTAGTATTGAAAACATAATTTTGTGTAATTTACACGGGTCCAGCTAGTTTTAAATTATTTCTTTATTTCTCTTTATTTTTCATCCTAATAAAAATAAAAATCTTCATGATTTTAGAAGCATCCATGAATCTATTATTCTTCGTCCCACAGTCAGATAGACTGTCATACATAGGTTTTAAATGGTATTTTCCACCATAAATTCACAGATTTTAATTAATTCCTCTTAAGAAATAGAATACCCATCCCAGGAGGGGTAAAATTTATTCCCCAAAGAGAACAGTTTTGCACCATTTTTATGTCCCATTAAGCATTTTAAAATGAAGATATAATGATCCTAAACCTTATTTCTAGAATCTTTATTCCAATGTTGATCAAAATATATTACATGATTTTGATTCTAGAAAATGTCTCAAATTTAAGGCATAAGCTTAAGGGGACTTAAGAAAAATTTGAAATTCAGGGAATCTTGCTTCATTGATGTCTAATGACTATGGCTCAAATACAATGCAGATCTGATATATTTGAACTATTAAATAGGAGGTTCTGCTTATATTATGCTCCCTAAAAACTCTTTAAAAATACTCGAAGAAACTGAAATTTGGGGAATATTTAATAATTGATGTCTAATACCTGTTTCTCACATATGACAAAGATCAGAGGTATCTGAATTTTCATGAAGGTCTTCCACCCCCTTTTTAGCACCTTTGCATAAACTAAATTAACCTAAATATAGCCAAAATTTAGACCCCCCCCCCCTTATGTCTAGCAGCTGCGTTCCAAAATTCATAATTATTAGTTAATTAGTTTAGGAGTTAATCCTATACATACAAATACATAACCATACACATACATAATTTTATATAGATAGAGATATCTGCTCTTGCTTTTAAATCATAAAAAATTGAAATGGTATCTTGAGTGATATTAAATTATAAAGAACAGAAACGAACTGCAAAGAAACAGTCATAGTAAGACGTAGAAGCTGATGTAGTCATTCATTGATATTTTTAAGTCGGTATGATGTGTTGTGACGTCATTCAGAGTACTTCCGTTGGGACATAGAAACGTACAAGTTACAAATTTACAAAAGGAAGAAATAATGATCTCTTCACCAATTGAATGAGGTTTTCTTTCTTTTTTTTTCAATGAGCATTGATAGATTACAAGAAGCTTTCAATTAGTTTTCAGCATGTCGTCTGAGCAGATGCTTTCAAGAAGAAAGCTAGTTCTGTACGATTCTTCAGTTTTTGTAGTAGTCAAGATTCCTACCAGTATACAGTTTTTCAACATGTTCTTTCATCTTTGATCAATCCATTGTGCCATTGATGAATAGCTTCTCGCACACAATTAAAATTAAGTTAAATATACATTTATTTGATGGCCACCTGAATAAGTAAGCAATATAGCAAGCAAATAAGGCAGGCAATTAAGCTCAATGCTCATGCCTGCATTGTTGTGATAGTATAGAATGACCTCCTCCCCCCCACAGTTAGGACCACTAGGAGAGATTAGCTAGGAAATGAATAACAGTAACAAGACATTTTAAAAGCGATGGAACCATTGCACTTCAGACAAAGCAACGCCATGGACAGTTAGCCATTAACAGCTGCAGGGGTGGGAGGCTCAAGATAGAGTATTCGGAAGAATGACAAAGAAAGCGGACATATATAGTTTTCAGTTTAACTAAGCTGAGAAAAACTGGACATCTATGCTTTCTAGTGGAAAGTAGATATATTCAGGAGACACTGGCTGTTAGGAGGAGAACGGGGACAAAAGCTGATGAAGAAGGATAAGAGTTGTTCTTAGCTGAGATCCTGAATTTGAGAGATGAGAGGCTTAGCTCTGATGTAGGGACTAGCTATGAGACACCAACGACACTCAGACACACACTCGTGTCCAACAGTCGTTTGTATACAATGCCTGTGTGTTGTTTTTATTATGTATGTAAATTATGGCTTGGCGCCCTCGACTAACGACTACACTAGAATCCAGACATGGCCAATAATAATAAGAACCATGGTACATGGATTTGAGATAAGGTGGTGGGTCAGAGATGTAAGCATTGTTCTACAATGCCCCAAAGTATATCTCTTCAATCCGTATTGTATATCATTCAATAAATACACCTGCAAGGCTCCATAAATAAATACGATATGTCTATTCATATTCAATAATTGAACTGAACAAATACACCCACAAAATCCAAGTTCTAGAGCATAACATTAAAATACATCAATAAGATCCTTCAAAATCAATACTGCATATTTATTAAGGTTTTAAAGTGTACATCACAACAAATAAACCCACAAGGTCCTTCAAAATCAAAACTATACGTTTGTTAATGTTCTAGATTGCCCAACATTTAACAAATACACCCTCAAAGTCGTTTAAAATCAATAACGCATATTTTTTCAGTTCAAAATTCAACAAATACATCCACAAGTTACTTCAAAATTAAAACCCACACGTTTATTCAGATTCTAGATGGAAAATATACCCACTAGGTTCTTAAAATATTAATCTAACACATTTATTCAGGTTTTAGAGTGCATAACATTCAAATACCTCCAAAAGGTCTTTCAAAATTGATACTATACGTTTATTGTGAGACATTAAAAAATACATGGAGAATGACCCTTAAAATAAATACATTTATTCAGATTCTAAAATGCACAGCATTCACAAAGACACTCACTGCACCCTTCAAAGTAAATACTCTGCGTTTATTCAGGTTCTAGAGTGCACAACATTAAACAAATACATCCAGAAGGCACTTTAAAAATCATTACTAACATTCAACAAATACACCAACGAGGTCCTTCAAAAATACACACTACATATTTATTCAGGTTCTACAGTGCAGAACATGCAACAACAAATACACACACATGCCTTTGAAAATCAATACTACCTGTCTATTCAAATTTGTATGTGTAACAGTTAATACCTTCAGAATGTCCTTTAAATAAATACGTGCCTATTCAGACCTTTGAGTGTAAGAGTCAACAAATACATTACAACTATTTAATTAAACCCAGAATGTCTATTCTGTTTTTTTGACTGACATTCAACAAATTCAAGGTCCTTCAAATCAAGAAAATAACAAATAAAATCATAGTTCTTTGTTAAAACGCAAATAGAAGGGCAATTTTCCCTTTTTCAATACTTACGGCAGTTGTTCAAGCACAATGAGCAGTCCGTCATCTGGAAGTGTTTGGCTTGGGGTAAACAAATTGTAATCTACAACCATCCATTGGTTATTGTATCTGGAGAGGAGAGAGGGAATGAGATAAATAAATGGTAAGTAATTCTTTCTTTCTTTATTTATTTTTGTTACATGAAGATAAGATGAACCGAAGAGAAAAGGGAGGGAAAAAATGAAGAGAAAAGTAGAAAGAAAATGATAAAGACGAGTAAAGTTAATAAAAAAAACAACAAAAACGGAAAGGAAAACAGAAACCAAGGAAGAAAAAATAAGATGAAAAAGTAAAGAAATGGAATAAAAAAAGATAAAGATGAAAGGGAGGGAGAAACAATAGAGAAAAGGTGAAGAAGGAAGAAAAGGAAGGAAATTGAAAGGAAAGAAAGAAAAAAGACAACGGTAGGAGAAAAAGGGAGAAAGAATGAAATGGGGGAGAAAGAATGAAATGGGGGAGAAAGAATGAAATGGGGGAGAAAGAATGAAATGGGAGAGAAAGAATGAAACGGGGGAGAAAGAATGAAACGGGGGAGAAAGAATGAAACGGGGGAGAAAGAATGAAACGGGGGAGAAAGAATGAAACGGGGGGGGGGGGGGAAGAACAAGGAATGAAAGAGAAAAAAAAAAGAAATAAGGAAAAGTGAAAAATGATGAAGAAAGTTGTTAAGAGTGGAGATGAGATAAAAGGAGAGAAATTATAAAATATAGGCTTTATTCGGTTGGAGAGCTGAAAAGTTGAAAGGTCAAATGTACAAGGTGAGTTTTGTTTTTATTATGAAAAGTACTGGTGTTAAATTACTTATAAACTAATTATATACATATATATATACATATACACACATTATATATATATATATATATATATATATATATATACACACACAGATTGGTTCTTTGAATATTTGGTCTTAGGTTTCAATCTCCATCTTCAGATTGCTTTTCCAGAAGTGTTGACTTTGATTTCAGGTGTCTTTTTACATTGGAACTCACAACTTTGACCCCGTCGTTAGGGTTAGGGTCAGGGTCAAAGTGGGGGGTTAGCAGTAGAGTTAGGGTTTATTTGTTTCTAAAATAATTTAAAAGAAAAAAATATAATAAAGATTAATTTTTTTTTATTTTGATAGAATAAAGATTAAGAAAATCGAAAAAAGGTATCAAGTAGAAGAATTCTGTAATGATAACAATGTTTTCTTAAATATATATATATATATATATATATATATATATGAAAGACAGAATGAAAAAAACAATTAAACACAGGAAAAAAATTAAGAAAAACAAACAAAAACAAACGTTTGTGTTTAATTGGTTTTTCTATTTTGTCTTTTATACATCCTGTAGAAATACTATGTGGGTATGACCTCCCTAGATTTTAAAACTAGATATTATGACCACAAAAGCACATTTAAAAACAGAGAACGTCGAATTAAAACAGCACTAGTAAACCACTATTGGGAGCTCAAAGACAATAGACGCTCACCAATAATTGAATGGAAAATAATAGGACAGGCCAGTACATGTAGAAATTTAGACGACCCGTGTGGATTATGCCTGAATAAAAAATTTGAAATCCTAAATTTTAAACCGTTGAAGTGAGATAGCAAACAGCTGCCTACACAGAAATACATTTACCTTAGGCTAACGATAAATAAATAAACAAAAACTAAACTAAACAAAAACTTAATTAAAAAAAAAATCTAAAATAGAAATACAAGGAACTACGTGTTAAAATAAAATAAATTCACACATTATATTGACACAACAAAGGAAACAGGATATAGGCCAACCTATAGAAAAAAGAGCAATAGAACAGAATATAGGAAGGAACTAACACTAACCATACCTTTGTTCGTGGGAAGCCAAACGATTGGCTGAGAGAACAACAAAGAATCTGATTATTTAATTAGCCAGCAGTGTATATAAAAACACCCAGCAAAAATAACTCCATGCATTTTAGCCTGAAGATTCCCCCCGGGGATGAAACGCGGGAGCCTCTGTGTAGCTTAATTGCCATAAATATAGTTTCATAGCTTACTACCTAGCTCTACTTACGTATCGAGCACTGTTGAAGTAAATACTGAAAATTGATACATAAAAAATTATATCTCCTTATAAAATTTTATGTGGATACATGAAATACTAATATATATACATATATATATATATATATATATATATATATATATATATATATACATACATACACTACACATACCCGTGATCCATTGGGTCATAACAACATACCTGGAAAAAGAACAAGCAGGATGTAGAAGGAAGTGTTTAGGCACCAAGGACCAATTGTTGATTAATAAGACCATCCTTGAGGACTGTAGGAAGAGGCAGAGAAATCTAAGCATGGCGTGGCATGATTACCAAAAGGCATACGATAGTGTACCCCACACATGGCTCCTGCGCTGCCTTGATCTATATAATATCCATCCGGTCATCAAGAAAACCATAGCAGTACAAATAAATATGTGGAAAACAACTATGGCATTAAGACACACTAATGGAGCAATAGAAATCCCTGACGTCAAGATCCAAAGAGGGATCTTCCAAGGAGATAGATTATCTCCTCTATTCTTTTGCCTGACAATTGATCCGCTTAGCAAATTACTAAAAAGCCAGAGTGCCTACAATCTGAGCCAGGGCCGCAAACAAAATCTAAACAAAAGGGTCAACTTCCAGCTCTTCCTGGATGACCTCAAGCTGTATGCTAGTTCAGATGCTGACTTAAGCCGCCGACTCTTGCAGGTTGTACATACCCTCTCCAAAGATATTGGAATGAAGTTCGGCCTGGACAAATGTGCCAAGTGCTCTCTCAGAACTGGGAAGAAGATCCAAACGGAAAACATACAGCTTCATGAAGATACTGACATCAAAGACCTTGAAGAACAGGAACAATACAAATACCTTGGCATAGAAGAAAACGATTCAATTCAACATGCCAAGATGAGAGAAAAAATTGGCAGAGAATATATATGCTGTTAGAAAAGTTTGCAAAACACATTACAAACAAAAACAAAGTAACTGCATTAACCAATTAGCTATGCCAGTGATAACATACAGCTTTGGAATTATTGATTGGCCACAAAAGGACATTAATAGATTAGACACTAAAATGAGAAAAATGTTGACAATGTACAGAGTAATGTACAGAAACCAGTGTCTACCAAGGCTGTATCTCTCAGAAATTGACCATCAACATCGAGCCACTATCATGAGAATCGGCCAATATCTGATGAGCTCCCAGAACCCAAACCTTATGATGGTATGCTAACATCAAGAAACCAGAGCAAGTAGAACAACCTCTATCACAAAACTGGCCAAACATTTTGGGCATGACTGTCTTAGAAATGAAGCAGAAACAGACAACAATCCTGCCACAGAAATAGCCAGCAAAAGTCACCAGAAATACACCAAGACCTCCCATTCCAGAAAACTGGAAGAATGGGCCAACCAACAACGTGCTAAGTATTTCCTAGGTGAATCATCCCAGGAACATATAGATAAGTCTGTAGACTGACTGAAAAGAGGATATCTCCACTATGATCAGGAGAGAATGATAATGGCTGCTCAAGATCAAGGCTTGATGACCAATATTTTTAAAAAGATGAGTGGTCTCAGCAACAATAACACGTGTAGATTCTGCCATACAGAAGTATAGAGTGTGAGCCACCTGACATCCAGTTGTCAGGTTCTCCTGGGGGATGGCTATTATACAATGCAACACAACGGAGTGTGTAAATATCTCCACTGGACTGTATGTAAAAAGTTGAATATCCAGTGTAGCAGTAAGTCCTGGGAGCATATACCAGAAAGAACAGTTGGAAATAATTTATACACCATCCACTATGACTATGTAATCCCTACAGCTACATATCTAGAAAACGGAGCTGTTAAACCTGACATCGTGATATAGGAAAAAGGGAGAAAGTAGCAACCCTAGTTGAAGTCAGTGTCCCTAATGATGCAGGATTAAACCGAGCTGAAAGGGAAAAGATTACGAAATACCAAGGTCTAATGTATGAAAAGAAACTGGAATCTTAGGAAAATCTCCATCATCCCAGTAATTATAGGAGCAACAGGACTAATGAAAAAGAATTTCAAAAGCTATTTGGCGAGTATACCCGGTGAACTGAGTGCAAGAGAAATACAAACAATTGCACTTAAAGGGACGGTTAGAATCTTTAAAAGATCTTTAGGCTGGAGTGTCTGAAATAGCTTGTGAATTCTGGCATCCGGTAGAAAGATAAGAAAATTAAAAAAAAAAAATTAGAGAGCGATTGAATCAACCTAGAGTGGTAAAGGTAAGAAAAGTACATAGAGGAAAGGATAGAAAGAAATAGAGAAAGGGAAAATATATGTAAATAAGAAAAAGTATAGTAAAATTAAAGAGGAAAGGAAAAAGGGTAAAGTATGCAAAAAGGGTGAAAATATGAAAAAGGAAAGAAAACGTGAAAGCGAGAGTGAAGAAAAGAACGTTGAAAAGGGGGAGATAAAGAATGAAAAAATGAAAGCAACAAACGAAAAGAAAAAAAGGAAAAAAGAAAAGGGAGAGTAAAAATGAAAAAAAAAAAGAGAGTAAAGATCTAAAAAAAATAAGAAAACAAGAGGAAGAATGTAAAAATTGGAGGGGGGGGGGATAAAAGAAAAGCAGGAGGCCGAAAAAAGGTGAAAGGTAAGAGGGAAAATGGAGAATAAAGATGAAAAAAAGGAGCCTAATGATTAACAATAACAGGCTAAGGATGAAAAAGAGAAAAATGTAACTAAAGGGAGAGTAGAAATAAGAAAAAAAAGAGCAGAAGAAAAAAGAGGGAAAGAAAACAAATAATGAGAGAAAAATATAAACAACAAGGTGAAAGGTAAAACATGGCGGAAAAGAAGCAAAAATAGTCAGTTTGTCAGGTAATTGTAAAGAAGGATGGAGTTTGAAAATAGAGACAAAATATTCAAAGAAACAATATATATATATATATATGAATACAAAAACAAAATAACTAAAAAGTATAAATTGCTTTTCCAGAAGTTTTGACTCCTATTCCATTTGTTATTAAAATAAATAAATGAATAAATAAAAACTACCTTTTACTTTTTGTTTAATTGATTTCAATACAGGTACACTTTTTACTTCATTTCTTTTTTTTTGTTGTTTGCTTTTTTTAGGGGTGGGTACGATGGAGTTCATTGCTTATAGCCATTGAAAATGGCCGTTTGTTACTTAAGAGAAAACAAAAAAAAACATACCTTCAATAAGCAAAAATAGAAACTTATTTGCTAGAAAGAAACTTACTCAATGTCCCGGCTTAAAACCTGAACACACAGGAAATTAAACATCTCGAGCAGTCAGCTAATCATAGAACAGCCGCATTTGGAAGAAAAGGTCCATTAACCACCGACAGGTCGAGTACTTATGTTTAATAATAAACCTTGTCGTTTTCTACCGTTTCCAAGGTTGCAATCATCGACACACCGAGATCCTTTTTATAATTAAGAAATTTACTCAGAACAAGGTTTGTCCTGTTAATTATAACTGATATATGTTCAAAACATGTTTGGTGCATAAATGTATAAACCTATAACAACTGTAGATGTGAGAATAATGAAGTTTGGCACAGTGGCTTAGTTGGTATTGACGCGGACTGAGAACCTGGGTGTGCCAGGTTCAAATCCAAGTCATTCCACTGAAAAACGCTTCCATCAAACCCACATGACACTTGTGTCTAATCTCCTGGAGGGGGGGATAAATAGAAATCACATTAACACTTGTCCACGGGTGGCCTCGGGCTTGATAAAGTGGTGGTTTCTGTTTTAAAAAAAATTTTTTTTTAAAGTATGGCCGACTATATCACCTAATAGTCTTCAAAATCCCACAACCTGTATGTAATTTTACAAAGGAACAGAATAAATGTTGGTTATCATCTCTAGTTTTTATACTCATAGTTTGTGCTATCATGAAATAAATTGATAAGGAAGCGTTCAAATATATATTTTACTTTTCCACAATGATAACCAAATGACATCACTGGCAGTCAACAGGAGTTGCTCATTTTGGGTGAGGATGCAGGAGATGGAGCCATATGTGAAGTTAAACTACGTACAGTGATCTCGGATGTGGTGAACTGAATTTACTTAGTTAATGTTAGATTAGTAAATGTTAGTTAACAGTCATTCATAGTTTAAAATATCATCCAACTTGTGATTGACGTTCCAGACGCACATCTGAAGTGGACTTTATAAAAAAAACAAAAACAAAAAACACAGGAAAGATGGATGAATAGTAATGCTAAATGATTTTTGTTATATATTAATTCAGGTTAAGTCTTAGTGTTCAATAATAAATAGAGCTATTTATAATAAAAGTTTTATTTGTACAAACATACGAAGGCAACACATCAATTGGAAATGTTTTGGTCGTAGCTTCATTAAGCAACGATCGCTTCAGGCCGATAAAATATGTCCGTTTTCTAGGTCTTTATATTGAATATGAATTTATCAATCAATATATATATCAATATGAAGACCTAAACAAGGGACATATTTTATTGGCCTGGGATGCGTAGCCTTGATATGTTTGTATAAATAAAAAGTTATTATAAATATATATCTATATGTATATTTTTATGTAATAATTTTTATTGGTGATTGCAGCGTTCGTTGTTTTTTTTTGCTTACTACTATTTCGATTGTTTGACTTCCTAAGTGATTAAGATGCAGAAAATTACATTGGTAGTCGCCCTTAACGTATTTTTCGTTAATATATATATTTTTATTAATTTTATACGTACATAAAATAATCCATGGACGCATGTTTCTGGCTCATAGCTGTCATCAGCATGGCTAACTTAATTAATAATATATATATATATATATATATATATATATATAAAATGACAGATCAAAGTTGTATCATACTGTGATTTAATGTCAGTTTCGAAGCAGCAAAACTTGAAAAAATTCAAGCAGCAGCAGAAAAATCCTGTCATAAGAGTGTGTTGCCAAATGAAAACTGTACACCATCAAAGCGAAACTTTATGCAAAAAGTCTTCAAATGTCCTGGAAAACAACACCAAAAAGCAATGACACAAGTCAAAAAACATTTTTTTTTTTATTTAAAATTTTTTTTTTTTTTTTTTTTTTTTTTTAAATCACAGAAAACTTAGATTCGAATGTTCAGAAAAAAATCGTTTGCACATCCAAAGGCCAGTTGGATAGACTCTTAAAAGCCAATACAAAACTCAGCTAGAATAACTAAGAAAATATCATAAATATATTGTTACATTTGGCACCCAACGACAAATACTTTCTTTCATTCGGTTGTGTTCAAGTATGTTTTTTGAATTCTCCTAGAAACACATGTTAGTTTGTCTTTGCTTCGAAACTGACATTAAATCACAGTATGATATAACTCTGGTCTGTCACTTTATTTATTTATAGCTCTATTACAATTTTTCAAATAACTATTTGAAGCTGAGAATATTGAGCTTCATTTTGCCTTGGAATTTGATTCCTGTAAGAATCAATCTGAACTTTATAACAATTGTTTTTTATATTATCACACACATATGTGTGTGTATGCATATATATATATATATATATTATATATATAAGGAATGGTTAGCATATAGAATGAGTGGATAATCATGAAACAAACTATTTAAAGTAATAATAAAAACATGTTTAGAAAACCGATATTTACTGGGAGTTAAGATCTGGTGAGTGTGAAACCGAATTTCGAAAACACCGTCTACTGATAAGACGATCACCAAAGTGTCCTCGCATAATATTGAGCTGTGATGAAACATTCAAGGCTGAAACTTAGTGGACACATCAGCATAGACTAAAGTTAATTCGAATCAAATATGGTTGTATTGAAGAAAGGATTCTGATTTTTTTTTTTTAATGATTCGAGGGGAGGGTGTCACTCTATATATAAAAAAAAATGAAAACTAACAAAATCTCACAGAACTTGGTAGGTCAAAAAATAGCGATTACTAAATTACTCTCTTCATCTAGTGCACATTTGAAACACATCATTGAAATGCGATAAAACAAAAACTGTTGGACATTCATGACTGAAACTTGGTGGGCAAGTTCGGTATAGACTGAAGTTTATTTGTGCGAAATAGGGTTGGATTTCCGAAAGGATTGTAAAGAAGCAATGAAAAATGTTTTGAAATGAAACTCACGTGCCACTGTTGTATGCGGAGAATATTTTGGCCCACTGGGGTCCATTGGTAGCTATACGGTTGGCAACCATTGCGCGTACTCCTTCCAACACACATCCTTTCGGTACAGTGTTCCGCTTGGCTATTTTTTTATTGTTGTTTTCTATCGTTGTCTCCATAGAAGCCTAGAAAAGAAGAAGAGAGAAAGAAAAAGAGGCTGCAATTTTTTAAATTATGAAACGCATTCTTGCCATAAAAAGTTCTTAAACATTTTAAGTTTTAAAATATATATTTTTTTAAAAATGAATTGTGTATTTTAAATTGTGAATTTATGAATTCTTGATAAAATATTTCTGTGAGAGTTTAAAAAAAAACAAACCCCAAAACAATAACTTTTATTCACCCCCAAACAAGGCATATTACCACTGAAGCATAAGGGGCTACTATAGTAGGGACCAGATTTATAGGGGGCAACCTGGGTAGGGAGTTGGGTAGCAAGATTTTTGTTCACATTAAATTTTTAATTTCTGCGTGTTGGTACAGTCAGAGAAACAGAGAGCAGGGAGGGAATTCCAAAGGTAAGCAGTCTGAGAAAAGAGGCTAATAGTGTAAAAAAAATCTTTCAGCATCTAGAGACTTCAACAGTGAAGTGGTGGGATTTTGCTACTCGTCAGCTGGTACGGGGATATTTTTTGTTAATGAGTTTATAACTTCCGAACTAATGTTTCAGAATTTTTGAGATGAGGATTTATTATTTGGATTATTCGGATTACTGTTCTCACTTTGGATGTTATTCTCACGTCACATCGGACCATCTTCAGGTGCATCTTTTCGAATATGAGAACTTATATATTTTTTTCTTATAGAGGCGGTCCCTGAGGGAGCAGAACTGCTTCTGAAACTTCTTTTACATGTGATTCAAATCAAAAGTCACCGATACACCATTAGACAGAGTCTAAGATTTCTTGTAAATTACAATTATTTTAAGACCACTAATGAGAACATAACTTTTCCAAGTCCATAACTTAAGTTGTGTAATCTCTATTTTCACACATTTTTCACCGTAGCAGTATGCTTTTGCTTTGGCATATTTTAGAGCCTGATACCTTGCAAAGGTCAAAAGTGTCATAGTATTATGGGATGGATATTCTAACTAGTATATCTAATCTTTTTCTAATATATAAAGTAAAGTCAATCATATTCTCAAAGTTAAATCGCTATAGAAAATTTTCAGTCTGTGTTCTTAAAATAAAAAACGAAATTGCAATCGATTTCATCGATTACATATTCTATCCGGACAGATAATTCTTTCAGTAGCAGACACTTTGTTTATTATCCAATGAAACTAAATGGTCAATCTCACAGAGGTAATTATCCCATGAAAATACTGTATTTGTTACAAATGAAAAATTAACAATGGCGTCTATAATTGTTGGGTATTTATTTATGTTTATTTACATTATTACTACGTTTTTACAATTAAATTAAAACACTAATTATATATACTCTTATTTAGTCACAATTTCTTGACTATTCTCTACTAGTAATAGTAAAAACGTACACATATATATAATACATCTGTATATATTTGAATGCATTAAAAAATACAGACGTATGGGACAAGAATACGCTTCTGACAATTGGATACCATAAAACTGCTGTAAAATATTAAGATAACCCTTTTTGATTATTTATTATTGTTATAAAGCTCTATCTGAAGCACATCAAGACCTTTGTATGTGCAAGATCAGCCTACTTGGTTTGACTGTTCTTATTCTGAGAAGTTGATTTTTCATATATATATATGAAATAAGCCATCTAATCTAAGCTAAATGCGAAGTTCCTGTCCACATGATCTGTTGAACACTGTTAGGATGGCTGACAATATGGTCCACTTTAAATGACATAAAGAGGATCTATTTCTCAGCTTGTCGCATAGCTGTTGAAGTTGGCCTCTTGGTTGGTGCGCTCGAAATTGAGTTAAAAGTGACATGTCTGAGGGTTCGAATCATGCGACCGGCTGAACAGTTACTTTCCACACTGACGATTCCATTAGGATGAAATGTATACGCATGTGGATAATAATTAAAAAAATATTTATTATTATAATTATATATATACTAGCATAATTTTGCTAGGTTGGAAGGCTGTCATGATGAACAAACTATGTACACTGACCTTCAAAGGAGGAGGTAATACCTGGTAGGATGGTATCATTACAACAGAAAACTGGGAGGATCTTCTCTTCCTAATAAAAAGAGAAGTAACAACAGAACATATACTACGCCCCTCCCCCCACCAAAAAAGGAGAAGGTAGTACCTGGAAGATGGTCTCATGACAACAGAACAGATACTACATTACCCCTTCTCCAGAAGAGGATGTAATCACTAGGAAGATAACCCTCAACCCCTTAAAAAGGAGGAGGTAATTCCTGAGTCAACGGTCTTATGACAACAGAATCCAATACAATGATAGTTTTTCATTCATTTAAAAAATGCGTAGTCATAAAACATTTTTATATTTCCTTGACCTTTTGGCTAAGATCAAAGTGTAGTATCGATTCTCAGCATTACATCAGATGTGAATTCAAAAATAATATGGCGCATTAACGGAAGGGAGGACACAAATAAACAGCTAATCAGTAGCTTGCTTGCTAAAGCTCACCAGCCACCCTCTTTCTCGTTTTTCTAGTCGGTAATTCTTGCAAACGATGTTAAGAATAGTTTTTAAGTTATCTATTTTTTATTAAATCCTTTTAATAAATTGCTGTTAATATCAACGAAACTATTTGACATAGGTAGATAAAAAAATACAATAAAATTAGAAATAAATTACATCAGATATTAATTAAGTGCTTAAAAAATATAGAGAGAGTATTTAAAATTTCTATGTAGTATTATTTATTTAACCCGTTTTGATTGTAATATAGTTCGGCAAGCTGCATCCTACCTGGTAGGGTGGACGGCATCATTGGTCCTCACTCATCTTCTAAATCTGTCATATTTTGGCACCAAGTGCCATGCCCTGAGAGACTGCTTCAGCTAGCGAGTTAAACGATGTGAGGGTGTGATGTGGTGTCCGCACCACTGGGCGCATGAATCTCCTAGACGCAGATCACCGGCCATGGTAGAAGAGTTTCAAGAAGAAACTTATTGACAACATGAAATCAAGCCATTGGATTATGGCCCCACTGCCTTGTGGGTATCTCCGGGAGGAGAAAAGGCTATGGGAGTAAGCCTAGAAACTAAATCCAGATTGGAGCCCTAAGGTGGTTGGATTGTGAATATGCTGTATGCACGTTTGCGCGTTCACTGCACTTGGTCGTAATCATCTCACACGTTGTGCGAGTCCAAAGATGTTTGATCTCGTCTCAAGGTTAGACAAATACTCTCATACCAAGTAAAAACCTTGAGTCCAATTTATGAACAAGTAACAAATTTATTTGTTGAATGTTACAAAAGATACCCGTGTCTAAGTGAAATGGCAGAGTTGCAAAATGAAATCTCTATATCCCGGCGAGGTGGAAACAAGTTCCCCACAGTCCTTTGGCTTAGAGACCCAAATGGGCTATCCTGCCTCCATGGGCCCCAAGCTTCAACTGTCCTTGGCTATCTCAGCAAACCTCCTACTTCCTGTCATGCCCAGTGGGCCAGATCTCCCCTCCCATCTCTTCCTTCCTGGCCGGGTCTTTCGCCCTGGTCATAGACCACCCAGGCATTGACCGCTTGAGATATCCCCGGAGATAAATGTCAGACAGAGAATTATTATTGCGACAATTCAGCGTTTTATGAGATACTTAATTAACCTCAAAGGGAAATATACTTGTGAGGTGGCCCAAATGAAACCAAAGATATTTTCACTTTATCTTGTGTTCCCCCTTCTTTCCTCTGGTTGAGCATCAAACATTGGCAATGTCTGCCATTCATATACATTACTAAAGAAAATGCAGCCTACTGCATTTTCACAGGATATCACAATTACTTCTTTCCGGCAGCTCCTGCAGCTAAGCGGTGCCATATGTATTGCTCAGCTCTCCTTTGTACCACATCAGCAAGGCCGAGAAGGGAATCCTGATGTCTGGACAGCTCAGGATCGTGGTACAAATTTCCAAGGCTTGCGCCCTGGAGAAACCACTTATGCGCCACTATTTGCAGCATAAGAAACAACACGGGAGACAGTAGTTACGAGTAATAAGCTGGGAATGATTGGCCTATGAGGAACTCAACCCGACGATCAAAGACATCCCTGTCATGGATAAATTGTATCTGCTTGGTGATTTTAATGCACGAGTGGGTTCCGACCATGACTCTTGGCCCAACTGCATTGGTCATTTTGGTGTCAGCAGGCTGAACGAGAATGGACAGAGGCTCCTTGAGTTGTGCTCCTACCACAACCTCTGCATAACCAACATATTCTTCGACACCAAGCCACATCATCGAGTATCCTGGCGACATCCAAGATCCCATCACTGGCACCAGCTGGACCTTGTCATCACAAAAAGACCCTCACTGAACTGTGTTCTCACCACACGTAGCTACCACAGTGCTGACTGTGACACCAACCACTCCAAGCAGAAAAGCCCCCCTCGCATTAACACCAGCAGAACGACCATATCAGACCAACACGAGTGCTTTGCCAACACCATCGAAGACACCCTCAAAGATTGTCCTACTGGCAATGCTGTAGAGAGGTGAGTTCACATCCGTGATGCCACCTACAACTCCGCAGTGACCACCTTTGGCAGGAAATAGAGGAAATACTCGGACTGGTTCGAAGCCAACACTGTGGAATTAGAGGCAGCAATCAAGGCCAAAGAGAAGCCCTCATTAACTATAAGAGGAAGCCTTCTGAGAAGACAGTCATTGCACTCAGGAAGGCCAGGAATGACGCTCAATGGATCACTCGGCATTGTGCCAATGACTACTGGCTAAATCTTTTTGAGAGTATCCAGCTATCTGCTTATTGCGACGATATTCTTAGCATGTTTGATGGCTGAAGAAGGCCTTTGGCCCAACCATAAACAAGATTGTACTCTTGAGATAAACTGCGGGTGACAAAGTATTAGATTGCAGCAGACAGATGGAGAGGTGGGCTGATCACTACCAGTAACTTTACATGATGGAAAACATCACAATTGCAGTAGCTGTGAGTACCATCAACCTACCTGTTAAATAGCTAGACGTTTCCTCCTCTGTAACCGAACCAAACAAGGCCATCGACTCCCTAACCTGTGGCAAAGCTCCAGGAAAAGATGACATTCCACCTGAAATTATCAAGGTGGGAAAGAAGACAGCCCTGTTCCATCACCGGCAGCAATGCTGTGAAGCATCATCACTCTGTACAAAAATAAGGGTGACCGCGACGACTACAACAACTACCATGGAATATCCCTCCTCGGTGTTTTTGGGAAGGTCTTTGCCCGGGTCGTCCTCAAAAGGCTGCAGTTACTTGCAAAGCATGTATACCAGAGGCACAGTGGGGGTTTAGAGGAGAAAGATGAATTGTTGACATGATCTTTTCCCTACGACAGCTCCAGAAAAAATGCCATAAACAGAGACAACCACTGTACATCGCCTTCATCGACTTAACTAAGGACTTTAAACTTGTCAGCAGAAAAGGACTTTTAACTTTGCTGCAGAAGATTAGATGTCCCCCCAGGATACTGAAAATTATCACATCTTTTCATGTGGACATGCAGGGCACTCTACAGTACGATGGCTCTTCCTTGGACCCTTTCCAAGTCAAGAACAAGGTGAAACAGAGGTGTGTACTCGCCCCGACACCCTTTAGCATTTTCTTCTCTCTCTTGTTGTCCTACGTTTTCAACAAGTCAGAGGATGGAGTGTACCTCCATAGCAGAAACAGTGGCAGCCTTTTCAACCTTGCCTACCTTCGAGTTAAGACCAAAGTGCAGAAGGTACCTATACGCAAGATGCTCTTCGCTGATAATGCAGCACTAATGGCACACTTTGAAGAGGCATTGCAGCGACTCAACTGCTTCGCGCACACATGCAGAGAATTTGGCATGACCATCAGCTTAAAAAAGACTAACATTCTTGGCCAATATGTAAGCAGCACGGCAAACATCACCATTGGCGACTACACCCTCAAAGTTTTCAAGCATTTCACATACCTCGGCTCCACCAGCTCCAGAAATCTTTCTCTGGATGCAGAACATATCGGCAAGGTGGCAACAGCCATGGCTTGCTTGATGCAGAGAGTCTGAAATAACAAGATGCTGACCACCAATACCAAGATGAAGGTGTAGCGGGTCTGCATGCTCAGTACCCTGCTCTACCGCAGTGAATCTTGAGCCCTCTACTTCCGCCAAGAGAACAGACTTAACACCTTCCACCTGCACAACCTCAGGAGAATTCTAGGAATCACCTGGCAGGACCACATCTCAAACAAGACCGTACTTGATCAAGCGGACATCCAGAGCATGTTCGCTCACCCAATGACGACTCCGGTGGCTTGGCCATGCCAGGCAAATGGACGATGGGAGGATCCCAAAGGATATTTTTTATGGCGAGCTCGCAATTGGCCAGCTCCAGACGGGCAGGAAGACCTGTTCTACGCTACAAGGATGTCTGCAAGCAAGATATGAGGGCAGGTGGTATCGACCCAACAGGCTAGGGGTTTGTCGCTGAAGATCGCAGCTGCTGGAGAAGAGCTGTAAAAGCATGCTGCAAGAGGAGTGAGTAGAGAAAGTAGAAGAGAGAGCACAGACGGTAGAGGGCTGCAACAAAGCTCTCGCAACCAGATACCACCTACATCTGTGGAACTGCAACAGAGCCTGTCAATCCAGGATATGCTTGCACAGCCACAGCAGATGTTGTAATTCGGCAACAGACAAATCTGAGGCACATAACTCCATTGTCTGTGATAAAGGTAAAAAGCTTTTGCATTTATATATATATATATATATATATACATATATATATTTATTTATTTAGTATTATTGGCTCAGATGGTAGAACGTTGGATTGTCAGGCTCCAGGTCGCTATGTATAGCCACACTGATGAGTCTTGAAAAGATAAAACAGCTGTTCGTGGATGACTAATATATATATATATATGTTCCCCTATTGGCGGAGCACTTTGATGGAGGAAATAATGGTTTCCACTGAAACGTAAAGCAAGATTCTTCTATAAAAGGAATTGAATCCTCTCTGTTATCACTATCAGAAAATTAAATTAAATAAGTTTATTTGTGTTTTAACTTTAAAGCGTTTTTTAGTTCGATTCAAAAGTAGTGTCAAGACGTCACGTTAGAATAGAGAAAAAAAATGGCTACAGGTGGCCACATGACGTCTCGAGAGTTTTAAATCGAACTAAAAAACACTTTAAAATAAGTTAAAACACAAATAAACTTATCCAGGTAGGTAAAAAAGTAACTTATTTTGCCTTTGGTAATATTTATTTGTTGCCTTTTTGTTTTCTTCACTCTTTTTGTTCAGTTAGCTGTTGTTAGAAATGCTATATATATATATATATATATAACGGCGAGGAATACGGACGTTTGGGACATTTTTGGGAGGGTAGAATGAGATTAAACAAATATAAAAACGAGAGAAAACGATTAAAAAGAAATTAATTAATGTACTGAACCGGTTTTCGTCCACACTCAGAGTAAAACGTGGAAGTGATTAAATACGACTAAAACCTAAAAAAATTGTAATGAAAACTAGTGACAAGTTTAGGAGAAAAAAAAAAAAAAAATATGGGGAGGAGAGTCATAAGTTGATCACATTAAGTCCTAAAAGCCATTCCTTTTGTTTACAAAGGGAGGGTTTGATTGACTTGATATATATGGCTTCCAGGACTTTTAAATTATTTAGTCGGCCCTGGCGTATGGCAGGGGGGATGTGTTGTTTGATTCTGGATTCAAACAACACATCCCCCCTGCCATACGCCAGGGCCGACTAAATAATTTAAATAATTTAGTTAATACATCCGGGTCTGCTATCTCATAAATAGCGCCGAATGTGCGTCGACGTACACTAGTGACTGGTTTTCTGTCATAAGTAGATCGCATTCTCTATTCCACCTCAAAGTCCTGGAAGCCATATATATCAAGTCAATCAAACCCTCCCTTTGTAAACAAAAGGAATGGCTTTTAGGACTTAATGTGATCAACTTATGACATATATATATTACTTTTATTCACCCCAAACAAGGGACATTGTCACTAAGACATAAGGGGCTACCATGAATTAGGAGCCAGATTTATAGTCGCCTCCTAAGTGGGGAGTTGTGCAGCGAGATGTTTGTTCACATTACATTTAAATTTCTGCATGTTGATACAGTCAGGGAAACAGAGAGCATAGAGAAAATCTAAAGGCTAGCAGTTCAAGGAAAGAAGCATATGAGGACCTCTATAGTGAAGGGGTGGGGTTTTGCTGATTGTTGGATTAGTTATATGATAATATGCTTATGTAAGTGTATTGAGCAATGTTGACGCAAATACGGCAACAAAATATTTTATGTGATAATATAAGTATATAATAATATGCTAAGGGACTTCATGTTTATATGTACGTTATCACCTTTCACACACATTTAAAAAAATAAAAAGTGTGTGTACGTGTGCGAATACATTTTCATTAAATAAGAATTATTAAAGACATTATCGTATTTTAATAACTTTAACTGTGTCACATTCTGCCCTTGAGGGGAGGTGAGTCAATACTTACTCCATAGTCGGTGGAGATAAGTTGCTTTTCTTTGTTCTGTCTACATATGTTAGCAACACATGATTTGTAAAGAATGGGCCAAATATTTGGTCCGGAATGCCTGCCTCCAACAGGGAAGCACTGAAGAAGAAAGCGGGTGAGGTGAGGAGAGAACGGAAGAACAAAAAGCTATGGTTCAGTGGACGAAGTGAGAGGGATGAAGACTCGCAGCTGCTACTGACAAGTTGCACAATACAAGAATTCCATTTACGTAAAGTAGGGGAACAGAAAGACATTAAAAAAAAGGTCATTTCTAAATAAAAAAAGAAAAGAAAAAAGGTCACTTCTCCTGCTCCCTCTTCCCCAAATGGTAACTCCCAAACTCAGACAAATTGCTTAGTGGAACTTAAAGGCAAGAAGCCATTCTTCAAAAACACATGGACAAAAACAAAATGAACAGTTTTAACAATAGTTTTATTTCGTGATGTTCTGGCCTGGTCAGTTACAAGATGTTAACAGAACAATTAGAATTTTCTTGGTGAAGTAGATATCGACACGGAAGTGAAGGCTCGTAGCACCATTTTCACTATAAATGTTTGCAACCTTTAAGTGGCCCCTCTTAAGAAAAATCGACTTCACAATCTAGTAAGGGGAAATCTCTTCAGTTTTTTATAGCCCCTTTTCAACAGAAAAATCGCTGCTAGTCTTTATCTACTCTATCGGTATTATATGCTAGTAATAAACTTTAAATGTATGATTCAGTCTCTTTATTTAACTTTATCAATTGCATTGTTTCAACAGACATTAAAATATTGTAAAACTTGGGTTAATACGGGAACGTGTAAATCAACCCTTGCTAATATTCTTTCCACAAGTATTTAGATTTAAACTCTCAAGTCGATCTTGTAAACGAATAAATAGTCATATCATATTTGATTGAGTACTGTTGTCACATATCAGAAGGTGCTGCACAGAGCCCTCTTTCTGGCCTTGAAAGTACAAAATCAACTTCGCAATCTAGTGGGGGACTATATTTTCTCTTCCCTATGGTCCCTCTCTCAAAGCAGAAAAATTGCTAATCTTTCTCTACTCTATCGTTATTTCCATGGAAGGTGCTCGACTTTACTCCACTCTTTGGTTTTTCTTTGTAAGACATTCACAGCAAGAACTTGCTACCACATTGGAAGAAAGACTTTACTTTTTCCCCTCTATGTGCCTGGCGTCAGGTGGAATTTCCATGGACAGAGTTTCTTTGCAAAGGCTTCCCACCTGGGGAACATTATTGCCGAACTGCTTCCCTGTTAATTATAACTGGGTTGTCTTCAAATCACTCAATAAATTCTTGACATAAACTGCCCCATAAGTAATAAAATGTAGTTGATAGCATTGATCAATGTTAGTACTCCCATAGTGTTCCTTATCGTCCGGCTGACCATCATTCTATTTAATTAACCTTCATCCTCGAGTGGTTCTTGGCCTTGATAAGTAGAGACCCAATAGTAAAAAAAGAAAAAAAAAGTAAATATCGGGATGAAACTAAAGGCTCAGCATGCAATGTTAAAACTTTCACTATGAATGTTTTCAACCTAAGAACTTACTGAAGTAAAATGAAAACAATAGAACAATATTCATTAGTCCAATCAGGCATCCCATTTATTTATGAAACTTTATATAGTATTAGCTGTAGCGACCTGGCGTTACCCAGTAGTGTTTTTGCTTGCAATGCGTTTTGTGTTTTATTTAAACTATGCCGGTTTTTTTTTTTTGTGAATATTATTTTTTAGTTCTAAACAAAGGGAAGTAACTCTGTATTTACGAGTACAGAATGAGGCCCCTTTTTTAAGATGGTGTCCATATAAAAATAATTCTTACTCTGTCGAAATATTTTCTAGAAGGAATTAAATCGAATTATATTTTATTAACCACAACACTCTCACTGTTCGCTGTTGTGTTGCTTAGGGAACATTCAAGAAGCTGCTTCCAATTCTTACATCTCGGTACCTTTCCTTCAAGATTCGGAGCAAAGTTTTTTCAGCCTGTGTTCGCTCTGCCATTTTGCATGGCAAAAAAGACATGGGCTCCAAACATTTCTGATCTGCTTCAACGTAATGATCGTGCCATGATTAAGTGGATATGCAGCTACAAACGAGAGGAAAAGACTCTTCAACGTTGTTTAATAAGACATTTTGTATTGGTGGGATTATAAATGTCTTACATGCTCAGCATATCAGATGGTTTGGCCATGTACAACATGCCGCCCCTTGCAGCTATTCCATAACAATTCAAGGCATTAGTGAGTGTGGTAAACAAAAGAAGACTTGGCTTGAGTGGCTAAGAAGTGATATGACTGCATGCAAGCTGACCGATATCAAGCCTTTAGATTGGACCACATAGAAATCAGGTGTGAGACGTTGCCTGTTGCTGCCCACATCAGAGTCAAAGACACTTGCAGCACCCTAAAAACCAAAATCGGATGAAGTAAAAGAACAGCATACACCAAAAAGAACTAACAAACCAGAATCACATTAATTTTGTAAGAAGAAAGCTATTGATGACAAATTAAAAAGAAAAAAAGCTGACTTTACTTTATATATTAAAATATTTTAAATAAATGAGTCACATATTGATTTTACTTTTGAGGTATCGATTTATGTGATCACAAACCAACGTAAGCTGTTGAGTACCGATTTGAAAACTTGCAAAATTCCAGTTACGACTGAGTGCTTCAAATAGCTTTAATTTGACAAGTTTATATAATTTTGTTTTAGTATCTGATCAGCACTAATTAAATATTTCCAGTCTTTAATACATAAGGGGACATCTGCGAAAAAATGTTTTCCATTTCTTTTAAGTCCATGCAGATCATGTTATTTGAGTTTGTCACTCATATTATTGAGTCTTTATGTAGCAATATTGACTCGGCTAATCAGTGTCTACTCCATTCGTACAAAGTTCATCACTCAATGATAAATGGATCAGGTCGTTCCTTCACCGTTGTACCTTTTGTGTCCAAGTAAATGGTTGTCTTTCCACGGAGGCGAGTGCATAGAGTTGAGTGCCTCACAGATCCGTCCTCAGTCCAGTTCTGTTTCTCCTGCATCTCAATGATTTGCCAGATGAATTGACCGAAGATTGCAGAAGATGTAAACCTGGTATCATCTAGAAGAAACTATGGTCAACTTCAAAATAATCTTAAAGCCTGGTTGTAATCTTCAAGCTAGGATTTACCTCTGGACTCTACAAAATGCAATCATCTTCCTATCAGATCTCTTCCCACTTCCACCCTAACGATTGGTTTTTCACCTCAACATTTAATATCGTTGCTAATGTAAAAGACCTTGGTATAGTTGTGAATAACTCCTGCAAACCAATACATCATTGTATTGAGATTGTGAACAAAGCCAAGCAGGTTCTCTACCCGATCCAGAGATCTTTTCTCCACCTAACAGCAAATGGTTTCCATTCCCTATACATAAATCTGGTCGGCCCATTCTTGAGTATGCCATCAAAGCAACAAATCTTTATCTTCATTGTGCATGTTCAATGGTTGGCGACCAGAACAATGAAATGACTATCCACACTTACAAAAACCAGCTTCAAAGCTGTCAAAACCTAAGAATATTTATCACACACCAAATTTTTTTCTTCGACATTTACGTTTTTCTTCATCTCAATAAGTTTACAATTTCATTTCCTAAGTGTGAGCAAAAAAGTCAATAAAAAGACAAAATGTTAAAATGAATAAATATGCGTTGAAAAGTCGTTTTTACTTTCGATATTTCAAAACTCAATGAATTATTAAATAAAAGTAGGATAAAAAATTGAAATCAGTAATGGACGACTTTCTATTTTTAAAGTTTTTTTGTTTTTATGATTTTATTTTGATTACAAAGCAATCAATTTAACATGAAAGCTGAAAATTATAAATATTGAAGAGAATAAGGACAAGAAAAATTGCTTTCAGGAGAAACAACAAACCTGTCTTTTGGCTGGAAGTGATCAGAATGTTTCCGGACTAGGCTTGGAAAAAAAGAGTATATGGATGGTTTGGTTTGTTTTACGGCATATCAACCATCTATGGGTTATTTAATGCCGAATAAAGTTGTCAAATATAATTCTATAGGTAGGATAATTATTTATATTCCTAAAATACATTGCTCTCAGAATACACTGCTCTAAGAATACATTTCGCCCAGAATATATTGCCATTGCTACCAGAATACATTACTCGTAGAAGAAAATTTCACAAAGTGGGTTAGGGTTAGAAAAAATGACTCGGAAGTCGGAAATGACGTCACCTGCTTGGGGCTGATTCTGTCTCTCAGCTGCTAACCAGCAGATAGATCAGATGTGAAGAACTCAGAAGTCCTCGCCAGCCTGAGAAAGGGGCCACAGATAGCAAAAAGTGAAAAGGTATCTCTCTAAGTAAAGTCCTCATTCTCTCTCTCTCCCATGCAATACACTTAATTTCTGTCTCTTGTTTTGTGTTTGAATAAAACTGCTATAAAACCCAACAACAGGCATCCGTGTAGTTTTGTCAGCAACCGGGCTTACAGGGATGATGATGATGATGATGACAGCAACGACCACCACGGGGCAGACCAGCCCGTGTGCATTGTCAACTTGGTGCACAATGAAAAGATATACTCGAAGGTAAGCAGTAATGCAACAATAAGGGTTAATGAGTTTGTCAGGTTGACGGTGACACAACACTGTGAGGATTGGTAACAATGGTTGGAACTGGTCAGAATTTCATTATTTAAGAGGACGGCTCAACAAGAATTTTAACATTAGACTTGAAAACGTCCTGTTGTAGTCAGCTTGGAAGTAGCCCCGTAGTATTGTATCTTGGAAAGAAACTTTGCTCATAGAAGTTCTGTTAGGCTTAGAAAGGATCTCTGGATCAGGTAGAGAACCCACCTGACTGTTTTTTATCTCAATACAATGACGTGTTGGTTTGAAATAAAATGTTACTGGGGATCAAACACAACTTGATAGAGAAGTAAAACATAGAAAACTGTGGTGGCACTAACACTGACTGGTACCAGAGAAAAAAGGCTGTAGAGAGTCCGAGGGGATAGAAATACCGACGAGGGATGGCACCATCCAGACTTCAACTGGAAGAGAAAGGAGAGAACTGGAATATTGAGGAGGCTTTCTATCATTCATATTCCAAGGAAAACCACTTGCCATTATCAGTGAACACACCAAATGAATTACAATGGTTGTGGAATTGAATGGAGAGTACTGGAAATCTTGCAAAAGTTTCTATCCCTATTTACTTGTCTCCTCACGATAGCAGAGTTAGGCATCAGGTTGTTTCTTTATGTGGGGAAAATTAAGCTCCCCCAAAACGGGCACTCTGGATTGAGACAAAAATAAAAAAGGGCCTCAGTCTAGAAGAATTTCTTCTTCACTGGTCGAGAACAGAACAGATTAATTGTAGTATTAGAACAGATACTACACTTTGAATTATTTATTTGCAGAAAACATTTAAAAAATACATTTAAAACAAATTAGTCACAAGGCCATCAAAAGTGTGGGGAAATGGGTATCGTTCGTCATCCTTGTTCTGAAGTGATAAAAATGCCTATCCTACTCTTAACTAGAATCATCTCAGTCACCACAATACCACATTTACACTAAGGGCCATCCTACTTAAGATGGCCAAAAATTTGTTGGAAATTTTTATTTTTTCATAAACATATTTATATAAGAAGATTTAATTGGTAAGTCAAAAAAACATGGAGTCAGTCAGACTTCAATAACGAGAAATAACTGGTAATGACTAGTGTGAGAACTTAAAAATTAGGGAAATAGTAGTAGGAGGAGCAGTAGTTATAATTATTAGCCATCAGTAGAAAATAAAGAACATCTTGATGACTGTTACTGTCACAATTACTGGGATACGTCACTATCAAATGAGCCAACTAATTATGTGTTAAAGAGACGAACAGCTGTTTCTGTCGAGGAAAAATATGATGGCAATCTGGTGGGGGAGAGAAGAATTCCATCGACGCTGTTAAAAACTAATTCTTGGTGCCGTGACTAGGAATGTTACAGTAGCAGTAAATTACACTAAAATCTGTTCATTGCACCATTTACATTTTAAAGAAGAAGAAAAAGCTTCATTATCATATTGATAAATTGCCTAAGTTTGTGCTATATTGTAATTTAAACATTTATGTATGTAAATTTCTTTTTATTGAAGTCAATTCATTTAGCTTATAAATAAGGAAGAACACTCCCCCTGTAATTTTTTATTAATATTTTCTTTTACTACAAGCTACATAAAAAAATCTGTCAGTAATTTATGCTAAATATTGATATGTGTTGAAAACAAAATTTTTATTTTCAATCAGTTTCATCAGTTTTAATATTTAATCCTGTTCAATATTTTATTTTTTAGTCATATTTAGAGGACGGCTGAGTTTTTACTCTCACAGAAGTCTTAACACTGCTATTACTGTTCCTTCCCTTTATGACAAGTGGCTGATTTACATTGGACTAGAGAGAGAAGTGGAGTAAGACACTCAGGTTTACAGCGTCACCATTTTGTACTTGTCTCCGCCTGGCAATCGATTAGCACATTTAGAATGTACTTAGACAGAGTTTGTGAGTTCAAACCTCACTCGGGTAATAATCATTTTTACTCTGATTTTGTCCCAAAATTAACTTAGACATTTCAAATTATAATATCAAGCAGATTGTTTAGTCTTACATAGATTACAGTAAAAATTTAAAGTAATCTACGGAAATTAGGACCCCAGGCAATGAAAAATATTGCCTCAATAGCAAATGATTCCTAACAAATAAAGCAGATGCCATGACTGGAAATCGAAACCAAAACTTTGAGATCTTCAATCTGAGGTTCTACCAACTGAGTTATTTGGACTTTCTTATAAATAGAGCTTAGAACATTACCGTAACAAAATAATCATAGATTTGGCATGACGTCATAGAGTTATGATTTGTGTCATGTTTGAAAACATGAATTCAAGCATAAGCGATAATAAAAAAAGACAAAATAAATGAATGAATAGGTAACCATTATCAAGAGCGTTGGAATACTAGAATTTTGGCACTATGGGCACATAATTCTAGTTCTACTAAAATTCAATTAATATCATGCAGCCACAGTGAATCATTCCACAGTTCTAGGAAAAAGGTGTGCCAAATTTTCCACAGATAAGTATAACAACAATAGCTGTCTGCAGAAGCTAGACTAAAAGTCGTTCATTTGGCATTTATTTTTTTTTTTGGGGGGGGGGGCTAATATACGGAATGAGAGACTTTTACAGACGACTAAACACGATGCCCGCAAAGCACACACACACGCCGCTCAATGTACACAAGTTCATTAATCTGGATAGTATACAGAGAGTGTGCAGAACAGGAGACTTGGCTGGAAGCGGCAGTGGATGTAGTTATTACGTATCCACTTTTAATTGGACAAAAGCTCTAATCAGCAGTTTCTTTCAACGAATGAAAGCGCAATAAATATTCACCCCACACATTGGCGTATAGTATAAAAACCCAAATTCAGCTTTCTTTCTATTTTTTTTGTCTCTACCCAACGAATGTGAGAAAGTCCTTTAAAGTTAATTCTGGGCCTAGACAGACGGAATGAGAGACTTTTACGGATTACTAAACATGATGCCCGCAAAGCACACACACACGCCGCTCAATGTACACAAGTTCATAAATCTGAATAGTATATAGAGAGTGTGCAGAACAGGAGACTTGGTTGGTTTGGCTACATTGAAAGAATTGGTGAGAGTTCTTAAGTTAGTAGATGTAGAACAGTTGAGGTAGAAGAATCAGTTGGCAGGGGAAGGTCAAGGAAAATATGGGAGGAAGTGATAAGTGATAAGATTTGAGAGAAAGAGGGATAAATAAAAACCTGGCTAGGTTAGTTCTAAAATCCATTCAACACATGGCAGCATGTAAAACGGACGTTAAACCGAATATGATGACTATGCCTCTACCACTTTAGAGATAAGAGTGGATTTGATGTCTTTGGAAGCGGACAAATAGAATGTAAAAAAAATGAAACCCCAAAGGCATTTAATTAAAATCGAAATCTCGAAAAACCTTTAAATTTTGATTGAACCACATTGAAAAGACAATCAGCAAATTAGATTTTTTTAGAAAAGGGGTAACAGGACATGTCAGGCTGTGTTGAAGTGGAATGATTCAGTCTCCCCCACTTCAACAATATCCCTCCAGCTTCCCAACCCGTTCTCTTCCTTAATATCAAGGAAGCTTTTCAAATATTGTGAAAGTGAATTGTGCTTGTCACTTTTCAAAATTTAATTAACCAGAGGGTGACAGGATCACTTTTATTTTGAAGAAATGAGAACAATAGAGAAAGAAAATGTTTTTCTTTTTTTCCCAAATTCTTCTCTAAAAAAATAAAATTTTGAGATAATTTTTAGTGATTTTTTTAATAAATTTAGGGACAAATTCCATAATGTAGATAATAGAACTCATCCTTAAATTGGAAAGAGAGAGAGAGAGAGAGAGAGAGAAAAAACAAAAAACAAAAAACAAAAAAAAAAACTGAAAATTATTGCAAGGACATTTAGTAAGATCTTACTTCACTAAGTTTGCTTTTTCCTATACATAGAGTCATAGATTATGACAGAGTAGTCTCCTATTGATTCAGCCACGTAGTCATCCATATAAAAGGCTTGATACACCAACTCACTACTTCTTTCCTCTACTTTTCGTTTCGATTACTGATATGACAACATGCTGTCAGTTTCTCCTGTCTATAGACCAGTTCTACTGACATGCTTTTGAGCAAGATTTTTAAAACATATCAGTAAATTCACTTCCCATATTAGGAAACTTTGACATGTGTGCATATTTGGTGCATTACTTTTAAACATAAATAAATCTTGTTATATTCTATAAGTTTTTTTAGTACTGTCTTACCTATGTGTTAGAATGCATAGAAACCTGATAACCTTATAAAACTATACCTTTGAGTAACGCAGTTCTTAAGAGGATAGTTTGCGTTTTTTCACAGCGTGTATATATTATGTTAGCAGAAAAAAAAAATCAATCAAAGTGCATGATCGTAAAAAAATATAGGAGCAGAATATGTGTTTTATATTTACATACTATACACTCTTAAGCATCTATTTCAAGTACCACGGTTTCCCGCCATGACTAATTTTCCTAAGAAAAGTTGAAGAATGCCTTGTTTTATAAAATCTCCATACATGACAGGAAACAGTGGTACCTGAAATGGACGCTTAAGTGTATAGCATGCAAATAAAAAATATGCATATATATATATATATATATATATATATATTTTTTTTTAAAGTTAACACAAAGGTTTATGTTGTAGCTCAAAAGTGTCCAACTAGAGCTCTTAATTTATCATCATATAAATCTTAGTTATTCAGAGAAATACTCAATATTTCCTTGAAAAACACTTTATTGACAGACAATTGTTTCTGACCATGTCGAGAACATATCATTTTATGATATACAAAATATCTCGATATGGGCAGAAAAAATTGTCTGTTTGAATAACAAAGGCTTATATGATGTTATATATATATATATATATATATATATATATAACATGATTATAGATCCGACGTCACAAATTGCTGAGCTGAGCTTGGCAATTACTGAATTAGAAACTTACTGCACTCTTACTCTCATTGATTACATCAGTCATCATGGATAAATGAGTTTGTGTACTGTGTGACTGCGTCATTAGAATTGACTAACTAAATAGATTGTATCCCATGCTTCGTTTTGGAAAAAAAACCCACTACATTTAGACCATTTATCACATTTATCATAATGGAGTCAAAGCTTAACCCATTGAGCTTGAAAGTTCATTAGAAGCAGGAGGAAGTTCTGGCGTATTCACGCTGGCAACACTGTTACAGATATTTAGGAATTAAACGAATGACGACAAACAATTATGTATAAAAAATATAATGGTATATCTTTATTGTTCGGTTGTAACTAACAAGTAGAGTCAGTGAGATGGTAGTGGGTGCACAGGAGTTAACGGAAGTTGATCTCTCTAATCCACTAGCCAGCTGCTTTCTTTTGATTCCAATTCGAGCCGGTTAATATAACATTTTTGGACATCCACATATCCTCAACTATCACGACGATTTCAAGATTTCCTCTGCACACTCAATGTAGCTACGTCCCTATAAAACGTGGCTTCCAGCTATGTATTGTTTATTTAGCAAATGAATGTATTCTGTCCTGTGTATCTGCAGGTGTTCTTACATCAATTAGCTGGGTTTTATTCTAAGGTCTCGCTTGGCTGTGTCTGTGCCAATCAGCTTGATGTTCTTCTACCGGCCAGGTATTATGTTTGGTATGCCAGAAACGAATATTCAACAGTTTCTAGTTTTGGCATCCGATGTCTGTACAAAAAAAAGAGCATGGTACCACCTGGCTCAAGATTATTACTCCTTTATTTTATTCTATATTTACCTATCCGGCATTGTCCGGGAGTGTGTGTGTGTGTGTATACAAAAAAGAAAAAAATCTATTTTTATGTTATTATTTTACTGCTGAATAAATGGTGTAGTGAAAAATATGTCTCACTAAATATCTGAATGTGGTGATTCGGTTGCAGAAAGAAGCCTTGTGACTGAGGGAGGGTTATCTCCTCCAACTTCTATTACATTAGTAGTTAAAACAAAAACTGTTGATCGGATTAAATACAAAAAGTCAAAAATGGAAATTAAAATGTTGCTGGTTCGCACGATCAGGAAGGCAGGTTGGAAAAGCAACATAAACCTGTGGGAGGTCGTGAGCTGAGGAGAAATTAAAAGTAGAATTCCCAGCTGCATCAGTAACGCTGGAGAATCCCAATATTTTCCTCATCTTACTGACTAAACATGTCAGTATCTAGTTTTGGGTTAGAAAGCTACACCGGTCAATGGTAGAAGGGAAAATCTCGCTTTACTTTATATATAAAATAATTATATATAATATATATTGCATGGAAATCTTTGTATAAAAGATTTAGATTTTTCTAATAATTCTGTCAGCAAGCTTGAGATTTTTTCAATAATCTTAAAAGTCAAATGAGAAACAGGAGAAAAACCCAGTCTCATCTAATTAAAACTTTTTACATTTTTGATTGCATTTGACAAATACGACATAATAAATATTTATTTTAATATTATTTCTAATATTTTCAAAAATGTTCCTTTTTATAATTAAATTTAGTCTATTTTTATATTAAAACTAAATTTGCATTTTAAAATTTTCTATGAAAGCAAATCCTTATACTGAACCATCTGTGACAGAACGCCAGTCTGTCTCCGTTTATACTTCTCAACAAGGATTGTACCAATTAATACATTTGAGTGAAATGTTTACTTATAGTTCCTAGTATACAAAATTGGTTACCCATCGAAGTTCTTACGAGGCTCAACGTTACTTAATTTTGATGGTCTGAGACCATATAATCTGCAACACTATCTGAAATCCTTGTCTATACTAAAATTTAACTGTACAATTTCTTTGTAGTAATTTCATAGAAGTTGAAGATACCCCCCTCCTTAGTCACAATGTCTCTTTCTGCAACCCGAAATTTAAAATTTCTTTGTAGCAAAGCAATTGCATTGTGACGTAAAATGAAATCATACATTTAAATAGAAGGAAAGAAAGATAAACTCTTCTCTTGGTCGACAGTGGTAACGCTTTGCTGATTGGTAATGGCAGAAGTTCCCTGAACTTACTCCATACTGAAGGAAAGAAGCGGCCACACAAGAACATGCCATGCATGGAGAAAGGACATGCATGGAGAAAGGTACCCATTTAATTAAGCACATTGCTGCAAGCTCCGTCATAAGTTTTTGCAAAAAAATATATCCAATCCGGCTTGAAAAATGTATCCATTTTAGCTGTATGATCAATTCATTTTTTTTAAATCTTGAAGTTGACTTTAATTTTAACCAGCCCACAAAACGTTTAATATACCAGATTGAAAAAAATAGTCCTGAAAATCCTATCGATATGTTAATCCCCTTTTCAATGCGGTAAATTAAAAAAGGAAAAATGTCACTCGTTTTCTTTACCTAAATTATATTTTTCTCTCTTTCTCAAATGGAAGGGACAGTGTTGTTCCAGAAAAGGTTTTGATAGAAATCTAGTTCCTCGAGGTACGAGATTTTTTAATGCATTACCAAAAAAGAAGTTTCATTTTAAAAGAGAAACGATAACATTGCTTTAATAACAAGAAAACTCAACACATTTTTGGAATCTGTTCTGGTTAAACCATCACGCTCAGATATTAAAATCACAGTGCCACATATTCCAATTATTCCTCAGGCTCAGCTTATACCAAATAATTCTCAGAGACACTGTAGCAATATTTGGACATGTCTGTTAAAATGGCATAGAAACGGAATTCCCCATATTAAAGTAGATTAATTTTGCTACAAATCTAATTTGATGTGTTCAGGAAATGACGTCATGTACAGGAAGTCCTGAGTAATGCATAGCAGATAGAAACCTAGTTAATAAAAAAACTAAAAAAACTAGATGCTATTTTTTAAAAAACTCTGTTCCAAATAAATCACTGCGCTCACATATTAAAATCACATAACCCAATTATTCCCCAGGCTCAGCTTATTCCAAGTAATTCTCAAAGACACTTGAATAATGCTTAAAGACATTTTAGTGTTTAAAGGTCGAAATTCACTTCTTCCTCAAAACTACTTCACATTAGGAATTCACAAAAACTGAATCCGAAAAGAGACGATTCAATCTATTAGACAATTGTTACGTTTTTATGGTGAAGCTGATCTATATCACAAGGCAATATAGAAAAGCCATCAAGAAATGGTTACCAATAGAGTAAGTAATCCATGTTCTGATAAATCCAAATAAATGTTATGGAATTCTTGTAGTAGTAGTATGTTTTACGGCATATCAACCATCTATGGGTTATTTAATGCTAAATAAAGTTGCCAAATGTAATTCTATAGGTAGGATAATTATTTTATATTCCCAGAAAACATTACCCCACCAAACGAAATTTTACAGTGAAAGTGGGAACATTATTCCCAGAAAACATTTCTCTTTGGTAATCTTTTTTCAACATGACTGACCTTCAGACACTTCTAGTATCTATTTGGGAGGAAAATAAAAAGGAGAAATAAGTTGTTTTATTTTTAGAAGAATCAGATTGAATAATAAGGTTGGGGATGAACTTATAGATACTAGGCATGACGTGACCAGCCGATTGATCGGATCGTACCTCCCAGAACTCTCATAGGGCCGAAGTGGACTGTGGCAAGTCACCTAACCACGGACTGCTCAGCCATCAGAATCCTGTCCTAAGACATCATGGGTTTCCACTCATGGCCTTCAGGTGGCCCCATTTTCGGTGGGTACAGTGGGGCTCTGTACGGAGTTGCAGTCGGCAAATTTGTGGCCACGAGTAGTAGTAGTAGTAAGATCAATCACTGTTGAAGAAAAACTTAATTGATATAATTATCTAAACTCAGGATTTATTTCCGAAATAATGATAGAATTGGTCATCTTAAAATTCCAAAGAGAAAGTAAAGGACATTTCTGTTCCAGACAGAGGGTTTGATAGAATCTTGGTTTCTCACGGCAGAAGATTTTTTAATGCGTTAGCAAATGAAATTAGAATTCAACAGGTAACCTCGCTTTTAATAAAAGCACAACTAAACATATTTTAGGAATTTTTTCCAAATATGCCATTGCGTTCAGATATTAACTCAGTTATTCAAAAAGTTTAGCTGGCTCCAAGAAATTCTCAAAGACCCACTGTAGTTTGTATTTGGATGTGAGTGTGTTAAAACCATGCAGAAACGGAATTTTCCACATTAAGGTAGATTAATTTTACTAGAAATCTAGTATTAGAATTTAAGCTGACGTGTTAATGTACAGGAAGTCCCAAGTGATACGTAGCAGATAGAAACCCAGTTAATAAAAAAAAATGGATACATTTTTGGAATCTGTTCTAGATAAACCATCACGTTCAAATATTAAAACCACAGTGCCACATAACCCAATTATTTTTCAATCTTAGCTTAGTCCAAATAATTTACAAAGACCTACTTGAATAATGTATAAAAACATTTCAGTGTTTCAAAGCCAGAATTCACTTCTTTCTCAAAGCCATTTTGCATTAGGAACCCCGAAAAGACTTAATATAAAGAAAAGATTCTACCAATTACTGTTCTGTTGTCAAGGGAATTTATATCTTATCTTATGTTGCCCCAGTTTTGTTGTTGTTTATTAGCAGAAAACTGGGGTTGTGGTCATAATTGAAACCTTATGTTTTGACATAATGAAAAATATTAATAAAAATTAGTAGATCGCAGTAGTTAGAAAAATATAATATTAATAGTTTGATCTTACTCAAAAAGAGTGAGTTCAAATGTTTGGATCACAACTTAGTGTCACCTTTTAAGGCAGGTCCTTGTGCTAGTCTTGATGAATATATAAAGGTCAGAGGTCACCTCCAATGGAAGTTGAGGAAGTCACGTGACTACTGGTGGGGTCTCTCTCACTCTTAGATGGCGAAATTTCAACCAGGGTCTGGCCACTCTCCCCAAGAAGGTTGCTAGTGTAGTGAGACAAATTATATGGCTCTGGATCAAACTATCTCTCTCTCTCACACTCACACACACACACGAAGCTAACAGGTGTTCTGTTGCTGTTTTAAATAAATCCTGTTTAAAAGCTGAATATTGGTGTCCACATGGTCTTGTGTCAACAAACGTAAAGGACCGTGTTTACAACGACGATGGTGGTGACACGAGGTATAAAGGATTTATACTCCCATCAGTAGTTGAAATATATGACGTTATCACAAAAGATGACATAAAACATAGTTTTCAAAGGATAACTGAAGATGTGATATAAAATTTTAATTTAATAGTAAAAAGATAAACAAACAAGTGAATTTTTTGGGTCAATCTAATGAAATATTTAAGAGAATTAGATAAGTATATTCCTATCATATATCATGTGAGATCTGTGGCGTACAGAGGTCTACGCTAACTTATTGATTGTATTCTCCAAAGCCTCAAATATAAGATCTAGCACTGAGAAATATTATGAGAAAAGGGGATAGTTTGAATATGATTGGATTTCTGTGGCCACCGCCCTGTTGCCTGCTTCCTCTGCATGCCACTATGCGAGATTGTGGGTATTTGTATCGCTTTTTATACATAAAGTTAGGTATATGCACATGCTATATATATATATATATATATATTTGTTTTCTAAGTATAGGATTTACTCCTAAACTAAAATTATTATGTATGATGGGATACGTATTCTAGGCAACATGATGAGTAATGTGGGCATACCATTGGACATCATTTATTTTGTTCCTCAGATTCCTGCCGTATTCTCTCATCTTAGTTTAGTTACATAAGACAAAAATAAATAACTTAGTTACTTACAGGATGAATAGAGTAGACATCTATTCCTTACATAGCTAAGTATGAAAGTGTGTAGCTTAAACTGCTAAACATATTGCTTATATCCGTCCTGGGACAGGTATTCTGCTAGATACATATATTTACTTGTACCTACTCACCATTGCTCGGGATGCACTTATCTTAATTTTTAATTGTTTGCACAGTTTGTGAACTTATATATAAAAAAGAAATAAATTTTTAGTTGTAAGGGAGACAACTCATTTTATATATTCTTCAATTAAAAGATGAGTTTATCCCCTTGCTGATTTTGATTTTTCGATCATAATTAAAAAATTGTTTCCATATTACTAGTTGTCCAGGCGGGATTACCTAAGTTTTTAAATAAACTGTAGCAAAGTATGTTATTAAAGTGCCAATAACATTATACAACAATAACAAATCAAAAATTGCCGAAACAGAATCAAAGTTTGATACATCAGCTTAAATGATATTCAGGTCCAACTTTTCAAATTTCACTAGATAACGTTATAGATATATATTTATACAATGGTAAAAAAGAAGATTGCAAGTATGGAATAAAAGCATGGGAGCAAAAGGTCTGGGGGTCAACACTGAAAAGACAAAGGTGATGGTTAGTGGCCCAGAATTCCAGTCTTTGAAGGACTTTGGTCAATCCCATGTGCGATATGTAGAGAGGAGGTTAAGAGCAATGCGATACAGTGCAGCCACTGCACTCTATAAGTGCACAAAAAGTGCAGCGGAGTGCATGGTAGGCTCACACCAGATTCAAACTTCAGATGTAAAAGATGCATAGAGTTAGCATGCCCAATTGAGGGCCACCCTAGACGTGGTAAACTCCTTTGCTACCTAAGAGATATGTTGAGTGCTGGAGGTGGTTGCGAACTAAGTACGATCATCACAGTCAAGATAACTTGGAGAAAGTTTAGAAAACTCCTAATCCTAACATCCCGAGCCATCCCAATTATTACCAGGTGTAAGATCTATAATAGCTGCGTAAGAAGTGTCATTTTGTACGGCAGTGAGTGTGGGTCCTCACTCAGGCCTCACTTGTCTGACTCCCGAAAAAATGACAGGGAAATGATTACATGAGATATACAATGTAAAGCCAGACCAGATCCAGAACATTAGGTAGACGCTCTACTTGAGAAATTGGCCATCCCAAAACTTGATGCCCTAATAAGGGCAAATCATCTTCACTGGTGCGGGCATGTTGAAAGAAGCAAGGGGTATATCAGCACTTTCAGATACCTAGGACTAGACAGTAGAAAGACAGGTGGGCACCCTAAGAAGATATGGAAACAAACCATCAGGCAAGACCATAAACAGTGGCAAATGGACACAGTCAATCCCCACAATCGTTATCACTGGAGAATTAGTATAAGGACAGCTAGACAGATGGAGATGGGGTATCCTACCGGATGCCAGACATTCCTTTACTATTTCAGAGACTTCAACTGAGTGATCTTTTAAGGATTCTAACCGCCCCCTTAATCACAATTATTTGGATCTCTCTTGCACTTGGTTCAGTGGGTATATTGGCCAGGTAGTTTTTGAAATTCTTTTTCATGAGCCTGGTTGCTGCTATGATTACTAGAATGATCGAGATCAAGTTTCTTTTCATGTCATACATAATACCTTGGTATTTAGTCATCTTCTTCCTCTTATCTCTGTTTATGCCAGAATCATTAGGGACACTGACTTTAACTAGGGTTGATACTTTCTCCCTCTTGTCTCATATCACTGCGTTTTCTAAATAAGTAGTTGTAGGGATTGCATAGTCATAGTGGCTGGTGTATGACTTATTTCCAACAGTTCTTTCTGGTATATGTTCCCAGGACTTGCTGCTACACTGGATATTCAACATTTTACAGATGGTCCAGTGGACATATTTACACATTCCATTGCAATGTATTGTAGAGTAGCCATTCCCCAGATATCAGGTGGCTCACACTCTCCACTTCTGTGTGGCATTGCTGAGACCACTCATCTTCTTAAAAGCATTGGTCATCAAGCCTTGATCTTGGGCAGCCATTATCATCCTCTCCTGATCATAGTGGAGCGATTCTCTTTTGAGCAGTTCTACCGAGTGTTTCTTATCTATATATTCCTGGGATAGTTCTTCCAGAAAATATTTGGCTCGTTGTTGGTTGCCCCATTCTTCCAGTTTTCTGCTATGGAAGGTCTTGGTGTATTTCTGGCAGCTTTTTTGCAACATTTCCGTGTCAGGTTTGTTTTGTGTTTCTGTCTCGGTAGTGAAAAAGTCTTGTCTAAAATGTGTGGCCAGTTTTGTGATGTAGGTTGTTTTACAAGCTCTTGTTTGTTGATGTACTATCATAAGATTTTATTCTTTTCCTCCCATTCAATTTTGATATGATAGTGATTACAATAAGAGATATTAAAAGAGTGATCTTCTATATAATAAAGTAAAATCAGTCAGATTCTAAATTGTTGTTATTGATACTAAATCAATATTCCTACCAAATCAATATTTCATTCTAAATACCCATTTTATTTTATTTAACGTTAGTCCATGTTGTTAAGAAAATTAACATGTAATTCAAGTTATTTCCTTCCAGAAAATAATTTATCCAATTGTATTTATTTTCGTAGAACCGTCATTTTTTTCAAATAGGGAAGTAACTCTGTAGACGAATACAGAGTTACCTCCCTAAGTAAGTCTGTAATGGGTGCGTCCATTACAGACTTAACTTCCTTTGTTTGGCCTTATGGTAGCACATACTTCACATGCTCACTTAGAATTACCAATTCAAATTTAGTACTTAAAATAACCGATCTAATTTACATCAGGACATGGTAAAAAAAAATTTTTTATCTTATATACAATGAGAAAACTTTAATCCTGCTTTTTCATAATATAATCTAACACGTGTCTCTGAGGTTGTGCCAAACGGATTTTAAGCTATACTTCTGATGAAACAAGGAAGAAAAAGCTAAGGGAGATAATTTCCAATTGCTGTTTGGTGTTGAAGATTGAATTGTCCTAGATTTGAAAGACAAGTTTTTTAAAATTAAAGTGTGAAATAAAAATTATTAAAAAAAGTAAACATACCATTCCCGATGAGAGAAGGTAATAATCATCACCTGAGTAAAGTAATCCAGGATATGAAGAGAAGGTGATCTTTCTTCCAGGGATGATATCTACAAAATATAATAAAGCATATTATCTATAATAGGCATGATAATAAAAGAATTAATTATAATAATTATATATATATATATATATATATATATATATAATCATTTTATATTATATATAAATAAAATGATCCATGTGAAAAAATGTTCCCTGTATTTGAATAGTGTTGAAAGTACTTATTTGTGTAGGAGAATATTAAGCCCTATTTTCTATTAATATCACTAATAGAAAAAAATAGAATATTATATGGACATAGTATATTTTCAATAAAATTGATTCAAAATACATTTGTATTTTAGAAACATGACCCGATCTGCACTAGTTGCATAACTATGCCCATGCCCCGAACAACCGACCATCCCAAAAGTTTGTGTAGTGGTTTTTCTTCTTGGCCATGTTGGCATTCTAATGTAGTCGCAAAGCACAGTTCACAATTTGCATTCATTATAAAAACAACAAGCATACATTTTATACAAGTGACTGTTGGACATGAGTGTGTGTGTGTGTGTCGTCGGGGTCCTGTCGTTTGTGTTTCTATTTCTGAGCTACTCCTCTAATCTCTAAAGTCTAGGATATCAGCTAAGACTCACTCTGAGGTCTCCTGTCAATCTGCCTCAAGATCCCTCTCTTGTCCTTCTCTATCTGTTGATCTGCTTCAAACAGCCAGTATTCTCCGAATACATCTACTCTTAACCGGAAATCCTAGATATCCGATTGTCTCAGTCCACTACTAGAAACCGGCCACATCCGAGTTTCTATCAGCCTACTGCCGGAAACTGGCGGTTTCCTTTTTTTCCTCAGCTTACTTTCACCATCCCTATCTGGCTATCCAGAAAGTTAATAAACAACCGTCATGGCATCACAGCTCTGTGTAGCACAATGGGTCTGTATGTTACACATCCAACGTGTTATTCTCATAATTTCTCTCCATGCAACGCATGTCCTCAACCCTAACAAGCCAGGTTTCACTTCTATGCATTATCACACTGCGTACACATGCCAGAGTATTGGATGCAGTTAAAATAAGATACATCAATTCAATCTGCGGGTTTTGCAATGGAAATATCTTTTCAAAATATGACAGACTTGCAGATTGATGGACACAACATCTTATAGAGATCTATAGACATATCTAATTGATTAAGAAGTGGACAGAGTAAGTTGAGGGAATTTCTGCCATTGCAAACAGTAAAGCATTACTGCTGTCAACCAAGAGAAAAGTCTATCAGGCATTGGTGTGCAGTGTGATGATATACCGAAATGAAAACTGGCCAGTGAGGGTTGAGGAGATGTGTTGCATGGAGAGGGTTGATATGAGAATGATAGTTTGATATGTAATGTGATTCTTAAAGATGGGCTTAGATCTGATGACCTCAGTGGAAATTCAATCTAGACAGTATAAGGACACGTGTGCAGAACAAGAGACTTTGTTGATTTGGTCACATGGAAAAAAAATGAATGAGAGTGTTTGAATTGGTCATACTACCAGGGTCAGTCGGCAGGGAAATGCCAAAGGAAACTTGAGGAAAAAGTGATACAGATTGATTTGAAAGAAAGAGGGATAAATAAAAATTTGTCAATTTCTAAAAGCTGTCCAACACATGACAGCATGTAAAACAGATGTTAAACTGATGATGATGAAACGACTTCAAACTGAAGTATAAAAGAAAGCGCCCATCAGATGTGCAAGGATACAAAAAAAACTTAAATTGAATTGAAGAGTTTGAATGCAAAAGCCAATAAATGCCATTTTCAAAATTACGAAGTTATCACAACAAAAAGTGTTGCATTTCAGCACTCGACCTCATCCTAAAATCATATTTTACATAATCAGATACCGGCATAATTTATTTATGCTGACAATTAAAATAAGCTTTCAGTCGAAGTTTAAATTTGATAGAATTGTTTCTTTTATTGTTTAATGCCTCAATTTGAAGACATTGGATTTATCGCGTTTTGCATTCAAACTCCTCAATTTTACTTATATGCAAGCATGTAAAACAGATGTTAAACTGATGATGATGATGATGATGCTGTTTCAAATTAAAGTGTAACAGAAAGCGCCTCTCATATATGCGAGAACACAAAAAATAAACTTAAATTTATTGATAAAGAATTTTACTTACATTTAGCATTTGGTAAAATGTGGAATGCAAAGTCATAACTCTTGAGAACTCGCAGCATACTCGAGTAATGGTTCCACGTGTCATGAGCTACGTACAAGTCTTTATTATCATCTAAAACCTTGACCATAGCTGAGCAAGAGCCGCCGCGAATCGGCTTCTTCTCCGGAAGGTCAAGTGCCAAACTGATGTCATCAAGGTCACTGGCAAACTGTAACCAACTGCAAATAAAAAAAGACACATAAATTGAAACAATTTAATATGACCTTGTCTGTCCCTCAGACAAAGGAAGAGATGGGAGGACAACATCTGAGAGATGGGGCGGTACTGAGTAGGAAGATCGGGAAGGTTGGAGAAAGCTGGTTGCCAGGTGATACAATGGGACAGATGATGATGATGATGATGATATAAGCATTCTTTATAGGAACTTTACTTTCTTCAACACAGAAAAATAAAGTTCATTTTTTTTTTTTTAACTCCTTGAAATTATTTAAATTTGCTCAACTGTTTTTAGAATCAGCATAATTCCATGTCTTTTAACAATGGTTTAAATCTCATAAAAATCAACATTTTAAGTTGGGAGAGGAGAGTCATGAACCGCCATAGACCCTTTAAAAAAATGACAACAGTTTGGAGCCCAAAATATTTTAAATCAATTACACATTGCTGTAGCAAAAAGTGAAAATACAATTTAGATGATTGAAATCGGTTTAGAGAAATTTGTTTTGTAAATTAGGTCTTAAAAGATCGAAATTGGCTCCAACTTTACGAAACAGTATAATAAGCAATTGAGAGTAACCGCCCTTATTTTATGATTACCTTCCTTTTGGAGAACTCTTTAGTAAAGTACAAAACTATAAAATCGCACTAAACATGTATTTATTATTCTGTGCTGGTCAGGATCTGATTAAAAGTAATTTACAGAAAACATCCAAATCTCCTCTTAACCACCTGATCCATGATTTGTCCATTGATTGGAGGATGGCTGGGCTCATCATTCTGCAGCAGAAGAGGAGACAGAGTCAGTTGAATCTTTCAGAAAGTCCTGTGACAAATACCATCTGGTTCGCTTTCAAGCTGCAAGCTTGCCACACAGTGATGCATGGCTAAAAGCTCTGCTGTCATTGGCCGTCGGGAACCTTGTTAACGATTGCCTCAGATTTGCCATCATCCTGGACAGTATTCACAGGTGCCATTTTGGTCAGTCGGTTGACGTGTATGGACCCTATCTTGTAGGAGGAGCACTGAAAGATTCTCTAGGCACCGCACTCTTAACTGATAAGCTCTAGACATCGCTGGCTTCCCATTGATCCTTGAACCATTTGGTCTCGACAGTAAGGACGGAAAATGACCGCATGGCCTGATGCTGTTTCTCTTCTCAAATGGCATGTTATTAATATTGTGATATGTTCGTACCATCGCCGAATTGGTGACAAACCCTTGCATTGCTGTTTAAAATACCTCTTTTTCGATCATCAACAATCCAGTGTTCATGCTTCTTGACAAAAATTGAGGTGCTTCTATGTTTTTCCAAGTTTAAATAATGGCTCCTTGGCATCTATTTTTTCCTTTCAAGCTTTTTTCCGACAGTCGTCTGCTTATGGTCCTTCTATGAATTTGCCTAGATTAATTTGAAGATCAACAGTTGTCTTTCTTCTGTTTCTAGTAGTTAAAAGTTGCTTCAGTTAACTTTTTCTTTTTTAAAATTTTATTTCGGTACCTTGCATAAGTATCAGCAATCAAATCCAAAATATAGTTGGCAGCACTACAAGAACACTCGTCTCAGAGACCATTCAGTACAACATCTGGAAGTGCTTTAATACGGGCTCTTTAATTTTAAGTGAGCTCTCAACGTTTCACCATTTTGAATAGGAATGAAAAATTTCAAACTGAATTCACTGCTTTACATCTAAATTTGAGCCGGCTTACTGAGCTTCTGAGAAGATGGAAATTATTCAAACTTAACATTCAACCAAATGTTCAGAAATACAAAGAAATAACAATAACTTCTTGTCTCTTCTTTGGCACATTGTGTAAGTACCCGTATCAGCAATTGAATCAATATATATTTGTCTCAAACACCCTCAAGCATAATGAAGAGCTTTAATATGAACTATTTCATTTCTATTTTAATTGAGCTCTCAACATTTCATTATTTCACAGAAATACACGGAAATGTACCACATTCAACGTAAACATCTCTGACTGACCCGATAAGCAGCAAAATCCCATCCCTTAACTGGAGAGGTTCTGAGATTCCGGAAAACTTTCTATTCTAATAGCTTTTTTCATCGGCCCTCTTGCCTTCGGAATATACTCTTAGCTCCCTGTTTCCCCAACTGTACCAACATGCAGAAATTTAAATGTAACGTGAACCAACATCTTATTGCATAGCTTCCCACTTTAGATCTGGCATCTAATCACAGTAGCCCCTTATGTCTCAGTGGCAATATGCCTTGTTTAGTGTCAATAAAAATGTTTAAAAACTTAAAAAAATAAAAAAAATAACACTTATTTCACAACTTAATCACGAAATGTTTTCTTTTGTAAATTTGAAAATTCGTGCAATAATAATATTTTATGATTAAAATATTTCAATTAAAATGCTTTTACACACTGATATATCAACCAGCAACATAAAAATGAATTTGGGTAAATTACTAATACTGTCAATTTAAAGAAGCTGTGGTTGATAGAAACTTTATATTGGCTGATGATCTAATAAATATGTTAAGAATACCCGTCCTAGGAGGGGTAAAATTAATTCCCCTGAACAGAACAGTTTTGCAGCACTTTTGTCTTAAGAATATTAAAATCAAGATATAATTATATTGGGTCGATTGTGCCTTCCCTCATGTCTCACTTGCAGACATCCTTGTAGCGTAGGACAGGTGTTCCTGCTGGCCTGGAACCAGTTGCGAGCTTGCCATAAAGAATATCCTTTGGAATCTTTCCATCGTCCAATCGCCTGGCATGGCCAAGCCACCATAGTCGTCGTCAGGTAAGCAGAGCGAACATGCTCGGAATGTCTGCCCGATAAAGGACGGTCTTGTTTGAGATGTGGTTCTGCCAGGTGATTCATAGGATTCTCCTGAGGTTGCACAGGTGAAGTGTTAAGTCTGTTTCTCTTAGTGGGAGTAGAGGGCCCAAGATTCACTGCCATAGAACAGCATGCAGGCTCGGTACACCAGCTTGGTATTGGTGGTCAGGATCTTGTTATTCCAGATTCTCTTTGCCTAGCGAGCCATAGCTGTAGCTGCCTTGCCGATATATTTGTGGAGTTCTGATCCAAGAGAGATTGCTGGAGATGGTGGAGCCGAGGTATGTGAAGTCCTCGACAGCCTCGAGGGTGTAGTCGTTAATGGTAATGTTTGAGTTATTGCTTACATCTTGGCCGAAAATGTTAGTCTTTTTTAGGCTGATTGTCATGCAAAACTCTTTGCATGCGTGTGTGAAGCAGTTAAGGAGTCGCTGCAATGCTTCTTCAGAGTGTGCCATCAGTGCTGCATCATCAGCAAAGAACATCTCACGTATAAGAACCTTTGATCTTAGCTTCTTCCCCTGGATCCGACATACGTACGCATATTGTTCCGTCACTATGTCACATTTATATACTATGCCTGAGATCGTGCAATTCTCCCCTCCCTCAGAGGACAATCATTAGCATTTCTACAATTGCACTGTGACTTCATTGGTAACGGTGGAAGGGGTGTGTGTATTGGCCCTTAAAGTCGCCTGTTGTATTTTGGCACTGTTATAACCGATGATGGATGAAGCCATATTTTTGGAGGTTAAAAAAGATAATTTAAAAGTATTTATATTTATGAATTTACCTATTCTACTTTCATGAAGAAAAGTTTTTTCAATAATACCATAAAAAAATTTTGGGATGTCACTGAAAATATGTTTGCTATATGTAGGATTGAACCAAATGGCGCTATGTCTACTATTTTTCTTACCATTCTAGGCTAACCTTACTTTTGTATTAAGATGTTATGTAGTATCTATTTTTTTTAATCGTTATTATTCAACTGTAGGTTTAACAATATTTTATCAATTGGGATTTTCAATGTTTTGTGGAGGTTTTTTTTCCAACAGTGTTCTGTTTTGAAGAAAAGTTAGATTGGCTCGACTGGTTTTGAATCCTATATGATGTGATAATCGTTTCTAATTTTGGGTGCAACACCTTTTTAGGAGGGGGGAATCAAGATATATGTCAACTTTTGATGCGAGTTTTTCATGCCTTTTAACTTGCAATTGTTTTTATCAAGCCTTCTTGGGCTTTTCTCATCTTTCTTTCTTCTGTTTTGGATTGACATGCTTTTTCCATTTAAATGAACAATTTCTCTGATAATACAAATGTGTAAATAAAGACTATATATTTTTCTTGACTGAGCTTTGAAACGTGCCTAAGATACGAAAAAAATATATATTCTATATTTATAAAAACTCAAATATATATATATATATATATATATATATATATGGGGTAAGGTGCACGATAAGTCATGAAAATGAAATGCCTTGGTAGACAAAATGTGTGAAAAAAGACAAACGGAAAACAGGTTAAAATGCAGTAGAAAAACAAAAACAAGAGATTTGACCGGTTTCGTTCGTACTAAGGAACGTGTTCGTTAATACGAACGAAATCGGTCAAACCTCTTGTTTTTGTTTTTCTCCTGCATTTTAACCTGTTTTCCGTTTGTCTTTTTTCACACACACACATACACACACACACACATATATATATAATATGTTCCAAACCTTTGTTGTTACTGAACACTGTTCGACTCGCTTACTATATGCATCCTCTGAGTTGACAGAGTTTAATTTCTCTTAATTTCCATGCTAATTAGTGTTGGCTGAGATGTAGAATACCGGACTACGAGTCAGTGGTGAGGTTCGTGCCTTCCTACCAGCAAGAATTAACATCTTTCTACACTGAAGATTGCATAAGTATGAAACATCGATGTCTGTAGGTAATTATATAATGTGTATATATATATATATATATATATATATATATATATAAATAATATACATAAATAATATATATGTATGTATAGTAGATATATTATATATATAGTATACATATTATATATATAATATACATCATATATAGAGAGATAGAAAAAGAGAAGCAGAGAGATAGATGTATTGATTATTAAAGAATTTAGTTGCAAAATTACATGCTTTACTTCAAAAAACAAAATCGATCGCTTGAAGAGAAATGATGGAATCCCAAAAGGAAAATCATGCAAAAATTAATGCTTTCCATGCATCAAATTTATCGTTGCTGACAGAAAAAAAGTTTATCAAATTAATAAAAGTTATCTTCTCTCAAAAATGTAAAAATTCTGGATATCTCCAACTCGTCTAAAGTGGGAAGCCATGCAAGGCGCCTCTCTTTCTTTCTCCATTCCTCTCTCTCTCTCTTTCTCTTCCCCTTTCCCCATCGCAAATGCAGAAAATTGCAGCTAAAGGGATTTAATTGTAATGAAATAGAAACGGCAAAAAACATTTTTTCCAACATTAAATTATAATCAAGTTTTCTGAACATTCCGTCTGGCATTTAAATTGAAATACAATTGAAACAAGTTTCCGATTTAATCAGCGCTCCGAAACAAATTGCATATGAAGACATCTTCAAAGGCATGCTAATATGTTCATCATAAGATTTATATCTCTAAACGTTATTAGTTATGAAGGCACCGTGAATGGCTTGAACAATTGCTCATCATAAGATCGCTAAACAAAACTACTTACAAAAGCAAATTCGATGTGATTAAGTTTTCAGATGCTCATTATGACATTTCTATACTGCATTTAAAGTAAAGTGAGATTTCCGCTATTTCAATGACCGGAATTAGGGTTAGGGTTAGACCAATAAACAAAAACTACATAAATAAATCTCTTTCCTCATTCATTTCCATTATATATTGGATTGTGTTCTGAAAAAGAAAAGTTTTCATTCTCAATCGATTTTCATATTTACTCTGTTCACCAATTTTGTTCTTGTTTACTATTGTTAGAAATAGAGTCGGGGGAGACAACTCTCTCACACTTCTCTTCCCGTTATTCGATTCACCGTGTGCTATTTTTATAACAGGTGTTTCTTTCATATTCACCGGTTGCAAATCATAGGGGTGGATATTTTCATAATAATCTTTCACATTTCTTTGCATTAACATCTGCACAGAGAACGCTTTACTCAATTACTTACCTTCAACAATTACCGATAATTTCATAGTCGGTTTTTAAAATTGCCTTAAAAATACACCTTACATAAGCTCAACATAAAAGATCTTTTTCCTTATTCTTATGCCTTCTTGTTTCTGTACATTTTTCTAGCATTCACTCGGCTGTGAAACTTTCTAGTGAGTCGCTAATACTAATTGTATTAAATCCATGAATTACATTTCTTTTAAAGTTTAATACTTTCTTACAATATCTGATGTATCATTAAGCCACTATACTAGTTAGATTAAAGACATCTGTGATATAAATATGCACAAGGCGGCATGTTTAGTGGGGTGCATAGATGCATGTTACGGACAGCAGGCCTGCAAGTTGGAAATATTTAGCTAGACCATCTAAAACGTGATTTCTTCACCTGAAAAAGTTACTGTCTTTTTGAATGAGGGATTAATGTTAAGACATCAAACCACTTAAAGTTATTGAAAAACTAATAACTCTTCAGATACGAGGTTACATGCTGTGATTATAACCCACTTGAGATTTTCCAAAATTAATGTTCATACCAGATGGTGGACTTCATAGTCAATTTATGGATATAAAAAACTGACTAACAGCCAATAACTTCGAGTAGTCTCTCTGGTGTGGTTCTAAGTGATATCTATAAATATTTAATCAGAGGAAGTTCAGTTAGATTTCTGTGGTTCTCAGAGACAGAAGTCCCTTTTGAGCCCTCAGCTGATTAACTGTGCTCGGTTGGACTTATGTGTTGATTCAATAAGGGATCAGAGTTCTGATTGCAAGTCTGTCGTTCGTTTGGAGGAAGAATCGTTCTGTTGCAGCACTGACCGAGACCACACGATAGGCACTGGACAGTGAATGCACACAGACGCATGTTCACAGTATTCTTTATTCCTAAAATCAAATGTACCAATACATTTATACATTAGTAGACTAACATAATAATATGGATTTATATGGGTGGACATTTCCATAATAATCTTTCACATTCTTTTTCATCAACACATGCAAAATTACTACTTCTAAAAATTACTTACAATTACCGATTATTTCATAGTCTTTCTTTTATAATTAACATAAAAATACAACTTACATGCGCGTAAAAAATAGGTAAAATAAACCTATTTTTACGCTTATGTGCTTCCATACATTTTTCAGCATTCGTTCTGTTTAGAATTGATTTTACATCCATGTAGTATATTTCCTTTGAACATTATACATTAACAAAATAATATGGATGAATATTTCTGCAATAATGCTTTTCTTATTAATTACTTTTTAACAAAAATACAAATTTCTTTCCCCCCTCTGCTCAACAAAAAATTACAGAGCTAATTCTTTTCATAATGTTTTTTTTTATTCTTCGCCACAACCCAATTATTTTTACCCCACTTTCCAAAATTTATCTTTATTATTTATGAACTATTTCTTGCGGTGAGAGATTTAAATTATTTTTTCTTTTGGGTTTTAATCAATTAACTTCAAATGTTGTTTATAAAGGAACCTTATATGTTCGTTCCAATGTCCCTACACTTTATTAAGATACCTTCACTGACAACGCAATAATTTAATAACATTTTGTTTTTATACTAATAGGGCACAACTTATGAAGGCCCGGGGGCAGCTCGAGGATAAGGGTTAAAAAGATTGATGGTTGGATGATGTGCGCCACCACAATACGATTGGAAATAACGGGTGGAATGGGCAGAAGATTACTTAAGAGTAATTGATTATCCAAGAGGACAACTCAACAAGTATTTGTTTACATTAGACTTGAAGACGTCCATGTTGTAGTCGCTTGGGAAGCAGCTTCGTCGTACTTTGTTCCATAGATGGGATGTTCTAGGAAAGAAACTTTGTCCATGGAAGTTCTGTTTGATTTTTGCGACAGACAGAAAGGAAAGTTTTTGCTGTTGTTGTAATTAGACGAGTTCTTACCGTGAATGTTTTACAGAGCAGGGGGACCAGGGAATAGAGCTCAGTCAAGCACCTACCATGAATATAACGATACAGTAGAGAAAGCCTAGCAACATTTCTTCTGTGTGAAAGGGACTGTAGGGAAGAGAAGATATCATCCCCCACTAGATTGCTAAGTCGGTTTTGTACCCTGTCAAGGCAAGAAAGAGTGCTCCAAGTTGAACCTGCCCAGATATGACAACAGATCGGATCTGGCACTTATAAAAGGTAGAGGATCACGCCAAGAGCGAAATACTTTCTGGAGCGGTAGGATGATCCAACCATTTTTTCAGCGACCTTAGCAACAGATTTTATGTCTTCTATTTCAGGTCTGGAGTGAACGTCAGTCCTAGAAGCTTATAAAAGCAGGGGGCTTACTCAAGGAGAGGGGCACTTATTTATAGATAAACGAGGATCCAAGAGTTGGCGGTAAAAGGAGAGAAGCTTGGTTTTAGAGGTGTTAAAAGTAACAAGCCACTTTTTCCTCATGCACCAGGTGCTCAAAGTCTGGAGAGAGAGAGTCATCAATGCTCTTCGAAGTGCTGCCAAAGATAGTTGTGTCATCTGTATAGATGTCAACGAATGATCTCAGAATATGAATTGGAAGATCATTGATGAAGATAAGAGGGTAGGGCTCAGAATGAATCCTTGAGGCCTGCTGGCATTGATACTATGTGCTTCAGACTTCTCCCTGTCAACAACTACTTTTATAGACCTATCGGAAAGAAAGGATTTGATGGTTGAAAGGACATTTCCAGATATTCCATAGCTACATGCTTGTGATGTAAACCTTTGTGCCAAACCCTATCGAAGGCAAAAAACTATTTCCCTAGAAACGAAACCTCCGTCGATAGATTCACTGATCCTGTGCAATATTAATCAGCACGTCAGCTATTAAGGATGAAATTCATATTGTTTGCCACTAAGTAGATTCTTTCTGTGTAAGTAGTTGATTCATTACATATTCAAGCAACTTGTTTATGATGTCGAGGAGACTGATCTGTCCACACCGAGATTGATCTAAAGTATTTTAAAATAATGGTCAGACCAACAAAGTCTTCCAAGGTGATGGAAAGCATTTCTCTTTTAAGCAACGATTGAACAGCTTTGTAAAAATAGGAGCTAGTTCCGGTTGCAGCTTTCTAAGCACTATGATTAGAAATTTGTCAGGACCAGTTGCTTTGGTCACAAAATCAATTAAGTACAGAGATACATTAAATGACCTGCAAAATATGCTTATCATAAAGTCTAAGTTTAGAGCTTTGGGCATCAAACACTTAATGACTTCAATGTAATGATTGGGCGATGATCAGGTAAATATGCAAATGCAAACTAAAAGAAAAGATTCCATCTATTGTGCTTTATCAGAACGTACAGCACACAACCTCTTTCATGAACTATATACTGTCTCCGGGATGTGTATGTTTCGCAGAAACGTGAATACTTGGAGAGCTAGCATAAACTCTTATCGACAGTCAAAACTCTAAAGCATGATATATTTTAGACACAGGTTTATTGATCATCGACAAAGGTAAAACTGAAAAGGAATAAAGACATTGTTTCAGAAGGAGAAAGATATAGGCTAAACAGAGTTTGTTAGATAAAAGAAATAATACTAAAGAAAAATACTAGCACTATTTAATTCTATTTTTAGAGAGAAGAAAAGCAATATATTTTAGCGGCGATGCTCAAAATGTCGGTATATTTAACGCGATAGAAAGCTGCATCATAGGAGTTATGAAGAAGGCAGCTAAAATAGATTGAGGACAGGCACCAGAAGCCTCTCGCCGGTGACGAGTCTGACGGAATCCCCTAAGAAAAAAGGGCTGGCTTAAGGAGATAAATGATAGAATATCTATGCTATCTGTTGTGGACTGATCCGGATTCACCCATAGTGACAGGATGGATTTTTCAGGTCACTATGAAGTCGACACCTTTTCCCTTACCAATGGGAACCACTTAACGAACCGCTTAGCACATCTGCCTAGAGCCGGTAATGGCGACCAACTTATTGTAATTAAGTATTAATACAATTCCTATTCCTTTCAATTACTGTCTTGGTTTCTTATTTACTTATTGTTATTCTTACGATATAACAAATTGCTGACAAGAGATTACCATTTAAAATCCAGTTTGTTAACACATAACAAATTGACGATCTTCAATCAGGACTCGCGTAAAAAAAAAAACAATTTCCGAACAGGGAATTTAAAACCTTCGATGGTAACATTACAAAGACACAAGGAAACGCTTCTCATGTAAGAACAATTCTTTTCTTCCAAAGGAAATTGCCAACCAAATTGTTTTTATAATTTGACAGTGACTTTTTTGAAAGGATTTAAGAAAAGATATTTTTGTTTTCATTGTATTTGGAATGTACGTATTATTTTTTCCTTTTATAAAAGGCTACAGCATATTTTAAACAACTGTTGTCTGAGGAAAATCAAAAATATTTTTTTTTAAATGGAGGAATTGCAGCAAACTATGGTCCAACTTTTAAAAATACAAGTGGAACATCAGCAAATAAATGACAAAAGGTTTGAAACAAATGTTGGAATGTATGGTCCAGTGAACACAAAAACCAAAGCAAGCTGGATTCTTTTCACCAGATATGGTTGCAAATTCGATTGGAGAATTCACGTATGACACAGATAATGGTTCTATTTTTTCTGCCTACTTTCGGAGGGTTGCCGACATTTTCAAGGAAGAATGTTGAGAATGGTGGCAAGAAAAAATAGGTTCACCTACTTCTTCAAAAATTGAACCCAGATGCCATGATAGGTAGTGCAACTATATTCTACCAAAGGTACCAGGCGAAATTTAATTTGATGAAACTGAAAATCCTGACAAATGTTTTTGGCGAAAAGTCGTCCCTTTTCAACCTATGTTGGAAATGTTTAAACCTAACAAAAAGAAACAAGGATTCTTTTAGCTATGCCGGAATCGTAAATGGAGAATGCCAGCAGTTTAAACTGGAAGAACTGACTGCAGATAAATTCCAATGTCTAATTTTTGTGCAGGGCTTAACTGCAAGCAAAGATTCCGAGATAAGGGCGAGAATCTTGACGAAGTTGGAGCAGGACCCAGTTCAAAAAATAGACATTTGAAACCTATTCATCGCTACGCAGAAAGCACACAAAGGTGGAAACCAAAAACATGGGAAAACACACAGAAGCGGAAACCAGACACATGCCCTTCATGTTAGGATTTCATATAAAAGGCAAGTGTCCCTTAAAAAACAAGATTTGTTATTTTTATGGAAGGTTAGGGCACGTAATGCATCTGTGTAGAGAAAAAAGGTTGAGCGCTAAGAGTTTTGTAAATGCTGTAATTTCCAGGAAAAATGGCAGCGGCCATCATGGCAGAAAATTTTTTGATATAAAAATAAACAGCAAAAATATTCGTTTTCAGATAGACACTGGTAGCGACTTGCTTATAATCAGTGAAGACTCCTGGAAAAAAAATGGTAAACCAATATTGGTTTGTAACAAAAAAGTCGCAAAAGGAGTAACTGGCAGAAAGCTGAATTTCATAGAATTTATGGGCAACATTTCTTTTGGAGGTAAGACGTGTAAAGCGAAAGTCTATGTGCTGAAATATACTTCCGATTCATTCGGTATTGACTGGATGGCTTTATTTGACCTGTGGGATATACCGATAAGCTCATTCTGCAACTCGGTAAAGGCCCCCTCCCCAAATACAAATAGTAAAAGTTAAAAACTTAAGACTCTGAAAAAAGATTTCCCTGAGATATTTTCACAAGGTTTGGGCAGATGCACAAAAACGAAAGTAAAATTGGAGGTAATGGAAAATGCTACCCCAATATTTAAACCAAAGCGTAATGTACTCTATGCAGCTGTAGAATCGATAGATCGATAGACCAGGAGCTCGTTTGCTTAGAACAAAATGGGGAAAAATGAAAATATTCTTGTGTGTGCGGATTTCTCAACAGGCTTGAATATGTGCCTGAAAACGCATGAATATCCTTTTTCCAGCACAGAAGACATTTTTGCTGTTTAAATGGCAGAAAAATTTTCTCGAAATTAGATCTCTCAGATTCATATCTTCAAGTAGAAGAGAGTACGAAATTGCTCACTATCAATACGCATAGAGGATTGTATTTGTTTAATCGTCTACCTTTCGGAGTGAAAGTAGCACCAAGTTTGTTCCAAAAAATAATGGATAACGTGTTAGCGGGTTTGGATTATGCTGTGGCGTAGTTGGACGATATATTGATCAAGAGCAAGACCGTTGAACAACACATTGAACATGTGAAGGAGGTTTTTTAAAAAATTTGCTGAATATGGGTTTAAGCTCAGCGAGGGTAAATGCAGATTGTTTTATGTCTACAATAAAATATTTAGGACAAATTATAGACGCAAAAGGCAGAAGACCCGACCCAGATAGGTCTAGTGTAATTAAAAATATGCCCGCTCTGACAAAGGTTACTGAATTGCAAGCATTTGTAGTTCTTGCTTATATTATCAGATATATATATAAATAATATGCATGATTTATGTTCCCCGTTGAACGAATTGTTAAAGATAAAAAATGTCAATGGACAGAAAATTGCGAGAAGGCTTTTCAAAAGATTAAGGATCTGCTTACATCAGAACATTTTTAACACATTATGACCAGAAATTAGAAATAATTTTGGCTACTGATGCGAGTAATTACGTCATTGGAGCCGTACTACTCCATAAAGACAATTTAGGGGGCACAAAAGCCATTGCTCATGCGAACAGAGGTTTAATTTCGGCTGAGAAAAACTATAGCCAGATCGAAAAGGAAAGTTTATCCATAATTTTCGGGATTAAAAAATTTCACAAATTCATCCATGGCCGTAAATTTATTTTACAGACGGATCATCGTCCATTACTTTCGATTTTTGCATCAAAGAAAGGAATCCCAATTCATACAGAAAATAGATTACAGCGATGAGGCACTAATCTGATAAATTATGATTTCAAAATGGAATATATTTCTTCAAAGAAGTTAGGCCATGCAGATGGCTTGTCCCGATTAATTCCGAAATATTGTGAACCAATGGAAGATATGGTAATTGCATCACTCAAAGCTGAAAGTGAAATAAAAGAAGTACTGGTTAGCACTGTATGTGAATTCCCAGTGACTGCGCAAGAAATACAAATAAAATCTAAAAATGATAATTTTATTAAAAACATGATGGATAAAGTGAAGTGCAAACAAAGGGGAAATATAAATTCGCCGATGAGCAATAACTATTCAATTTGTGACGAAATTTTAATGTACGCTGAGCGTGTCGTGATCCCAGTGGTATTACAAAAGAGACTGTTAAAGTATTTTCATTGCGCAAAATGAAATCACTTATGCGTTCATACGTTTTTTGGCCAGGTATGGACCCGGACATTGAGAGGACAGTTAAGAGCTGTAGAGGTTGTGCTGTAACAGCTAAAGCATCACCAATAATGACAGTATCATGTCTGAAAGCGGACACACCATGGTCTAGACTACATCTAGATTTTGCTGGATAGCTAAATGGTGCATATTATTTCATTGTGCTGGACAGTTTAACAAAATGGCCAGAGATTCTGAAATGCAAAAAGCCAACATCTGCCATAATACATTTTTTGCATGAACTGTTTGCCAGGTTTGGATTACCTGATGAAATTGTCACAGATAATGGGACCCAATTCACCTCAGGAGAGTTTAACATGTTTTGCAAAAACTTTAAGGTAAAACATATTACTACACCTGTTTATCACCCGAGAAGTAATGGGCAGGCAAAAAGGTTTGTAGATACCTTCAAAAGGGCTTTAAGAAAAGCTGGTGGTGAAGTAAACGAGGAGTGGAAAATCCAACAATTTTTAAGGGTTTACACGGTCACACTGAACAGTTACATTGCGGCAAACATGTCACGGGCAGATATGATGTTTGCAAGAAAAATTTAAACCATTTTTGACAAGTTGTTGCCAGTGAAGGAAAATCATTTTATAAAGATGGATGGTAAGACCAGCCATTTTCATGTTGGTGAAAAAGTGATTTTTAAGAATTACAGAAAGGGTCAAATGTTCTGGCAAGATGGAGAATCAGACGCCTGATATACATGATTCGGGGTCCAAAGTGGAAAAACAAGTGTCACGTAAATCAGTTGAGATGCAGATACGTGGAAAAACAAACCTCACATGAGCAACCCATGGAGGTACTTTACGATGTTTTGATGTACCGATTCCTGAAAAACTTATTACTACATCCAACGAAAAGAAAGAGAAATTCAACAGAACGTCTAGAGATTGACCCAAAGAGGAAAAGATATATTTAAGGGAAGAAATAAATCTTATGGGGAAGGTGTTGTGGACTGATCCGGATTCACCCATAGTGACAGGATTGATTCGACAGGTCACTATGAAGTCGACACCTTTTTTCTTACCAAGGAGAACCGCATAGCACGTCTGCCTAGAGCCGGTAATGTCGACCAACTTATTGTAATTACGTATTCTTAATACAATTCCTATTCCTTTTAATTCCTGTCTTGGGTTTCTTATTTAATTATTATTCTTACGATATAACGTTATGCTAGACATAACAAACTATATAATTCATTTGGATATCCCAGACACGAGAGAGCATGGATGACCAAAGAAGGCATGGTTCAAATGTGTAAGAAGCGATGTAAGTGCATGTAACTTTGCTGATGCCAACCTTTTGGACCTGACTGCATGGATAGTAAAATAGTTTGTATGTAGAACTGGAAAAAAGAAAACACTTACTCAGTGCAACCATGGCCACTTACAACATTAGAGTAACAAAGAACTTAGAAAGGGTTGTTATAAATGAAAAATGTTTACCTACCATTACAATAATTTTAATAAATAATATATGCTGATATTTATATAAAAAGAAATGCAATTGTTTATCTGATAGCGAAAAAAATCAAAACTGAATGTAGAAAACAAGAGTACTAAACAATATGAAGTCTGTAAATGAAATTCCTCATGAAGCTCTCAAAACCAAAATGTATCTTAATGAAACCTTCAATTACATTGTGATGTATTCATCATTTGATCTTTAAACTGAATCACATATAAACTAAAGGTACCTTCAATGACACACCAATATATGCTTATGTAAACTTGCTTATGAAGACATTTTCAATGATCTGAAAATATGCTTATCAGAAAGTTTATAAAATTCATTGCTTATAAAGGTACCTTCGATGACCTGACAATACGCTCACCATGACACCTTAAATTGCTTATGAAAACTTTACAAAACGATTACCACAAAGTCTTGAAATGAAATTGTTAGTGAAATCACTTTCAAAGAATGATAATATATACATCATAAGACAGCTTAACTTCAACACAAAACCATCACTATGATAAGCCTGCTATCAAATCAGTGTCTATGAATTTCATTGCTTATTAAACAGTCAAGTGAAAAAGACGGAAACAGATAAGTAGCGGGTGTCTTAAAATAGTGTTCAAAACGGAATTTTCAACATGAGGTTAAATTAAGTAGAACATCCGAAAATTCCATTAGAGTTAGAGCTGTGTGTTCAGGAAGTTGCGCCACAGACAGGAAGTCTCCAGTGACATGTAGCTAATAAGCTGATAAAATCTGTCTCTTGTTTCTGAGCCAGAAAAAAGAGCAGTCGTGTTTAGGGTGATGGTCCTTCTCCCTAGGGGGGATAGGTTCGGGTAGGCCCACAGAGTATTATATGCTATATATAGTATATAATATATACTATACTGTAAAAGATAAACACCAAAAGAATTGTTAGACTCTAGATGATTTATTAACTTTTATTATCGCTGTTATTAAAAAGAAGATGGCTGCAATGAAAAGAACGAAAAAAGAAGAGCGCCACATCGTTTCGATGCCTACTACTGCGACAAACTATAAAACTAGACTCCAGCAATTCACGTGAAAAGCTGCCATTCAAATAATCTACTGGAATTAAAGAATTGGTCTACCATAGTACTAGACATTACTTATGAAAGAACGTTCACTGGTTTGAAAACATGCTCATCATGAGGTCTATGAATATCATTACTTATGAATGCATCTTCAATGCTCGAGCAGTGTGTTCAACAAGATGTCTATTATTTAATAAAGACCACAATGGCTTCATATTTTCATTGTGTCCCTAAGCTGCTTTGCTTATGGTGTCATCTTGAACGTCGCAAGGCATATTCAATGTAATGTCATCTTCAACACTGAAATAGCAATGACAGAATAATTTTTAAGCATAAAATTACAATCAAATTTTGAAAAATTGCATTGAAATTAAAATACAATTGAAACAATTTTCAAATTTAATAAATTCTATAGAATAAATTATAGACACTTTAAACGACATAATATCTCTTGTTAAAGAAAGCAGCTTCAATGACTTGAAAATATGATCAGCAGGTCATGATATATATATATATATATATATATATATATATGAGAAAATGATAATAAAACAAATGTAAAGTTACATGCTTTACAAGTTAATTATATTCAAATATTACAAAAAATAGTTAAAAAATCTTTAAATCATAGTTTTCAAAGAAAGTTTTATATATATCTCCAGTTAAAACTTAAACAGAGCTGCAAATATGTAGCCAAAAAAGGTTGTATGAATAAAAAGTTTTATATCTCATGGCTCAGTAACGAAAGCTGCGACCATCAACTTGATGGTTGAAAGTTTGATCCCTGGCTTGGGAGGTGTACTCGTCTAGCGGCACTGAAGAGCTGTGATACAGCAAAACTGTCTGGATGGCTATATAAGCCCACTTTCTTGGGTTGAGCACTGTCGTTAAAAGATATCCCCTTCTTAGAGTATTGATTTACTCCTCTCCAGGAGTTAGGCACAAGGCCAGTTTTATCTTACTCCCACAAGTAAGATGTGACCCAAGGTCGGGTCGGGAAAGTGGGGTTTAAAAATTGCCTGGGCAGTCCCGTCGGCATTCCCCGGTAGGGGCGCCTCAGGCAGTAAGCAATAAACTTACTCCTCACCAAAGAGGGGAGGCGAAGCCTGGGATGGTGGACCTCCTAGAACTGCACAGGACAGACCCATAGACCGGCGTAAATCAAGCCCCGAAGGCCAAGACAATACCAGTCTATGGGGTGCAGTATCCATCGGAACAGATACTACACTTTGATCTTAGACAAAATGCAAAGCTCTTTGTAAATAAACATGGCGGTATATGTTTAGATAAACACATTGTAGATATCATTTACCAGCGCCTGTCCCATAGTTCATTGGTGAGAGCTTGCCACTATCAACTAGATGGCTGAAGGTTCAATCTCTGGCTTGGGATGGATGCTTGTATAGCCGTACGAAATAGCTGTGATACAGCGAAACAGTGTGTATATATATATATATATTATATATATACACACTCATAAGGAAATCGCCAACTGCCACTATCTTTTAAGGCATTGCTCATTGGGTAAAATCAATTCGAGCTCTCCAGCACTTGACCATGTTTACATTGAGATTTCGCTTACATTCAGGTGTCAGATGATAGTGCAGGGATTAGAAGTGCCGACTACCAGCTTAACAGTCACGTTTCGATCCCGGCTTGAGGCACTTGCTTGCCTAGCCACACTGAAGAGCTGTGATACAGTGAAGCAGTCTGTATGTGGATGTAAAAACAGCTCTACTTGCTGTTGAGCACTGTATAAACACTGGAGTTTCAATGGATTAACAAATATAATACATGTACTATATATATATATATATATATATATCATTTTCATGCATTAATAAATTTGACATTTTTATGAAACAAAACAATCTTAAATTATGTACATAGTACCCAAATGGGAAATTCGCTTCTTCGTTTTTTATGCATACAAGTATATTAACTGTACGTAAACAAACTGATTTAGAAAGTTTAGAAAATGCATTAATAAAAACAACTGGGCAATTGAAACGATATAAGGTGCACCATATAATATCTGGGAAACAATAAAAAGAAAGAAACAATGAAGAAAAAGATGAGAAAGGAGAAAAATAGATAAATATAGACCGATGTCGTGGGTGTTAATTAATTATTCATTTATATCTATATTTTCTGCTGAACGAGTATGAATATTTTGAAAGGAAAAAGTAAAAAGGATTCGATTAAACTTTTAACTAGGGTTAAAGTATGAATTTCTCTTTGTTCCGAGTGAAAAAAGGAAAAGAAAAAAAAAAAGATATACAAATTAAATTAATACGGTTGCATTTTTTTTTCGGCCTGATTGTGGCGAATGTACATTGTTGAAGCTCTTCCATAAGTGTTTTTGATATTTTGTATATCAAGAAAAAATACATTTTTGGAATAGGCAGAAACAATTGTCTAATAACGAAGTGTTTTTTTTTATGAAAGCTGGAATATTTTCTTATATATATATATATATTATATATTATATATACTCACGAGTTGTACCGACCCGGCGTTACCCGGGATCTATCAAGTCCAAATTTGTTTTGTAAATATTTTCCGTTTTATAACTACGTCATGTTTCTATCTATGCAAAAAAAATAATAATTTTTCATTTATAAGAACGAATACGTAACCAAAATAAAAAAGAATGAATGGGTCAATCATTCAGCAGTATACAAAAAATGAACTCCTGATTAAGTATATAAGAAATTACTTATGAAGATAGCGACCATTATGATTTGTTATTTAAGGTTATTTGAAACATAGCAGTAAGGCATCATTGGAAATAGGTTGTAGAAATCAAATCATTGTAAGTAATGTTATGATATGCAATTAATTTCAATAAATAAATAGTGCAATATGTAATTTAAACACTTATTAGTTTTTGTTATCTGAAAATAGATGGATAAACATAGAACATTTTTTTACAACATAAGGACAGGTGAAGCGCTCTTTAGCAATTACCTAGAGATGGTGTCTTGATAAAAACACTGGTCCCCATCACGAGACTGGGTTGGTGCTAGGAAGAACATCCGACCTATAAAATTGTTGCCTCAATTAAGGAAATGACTTCCAATGAAGTCTGACCAGTTTGAAAGTCAATTTCTAAAAGTCGCCCAACACATACCAGCATGTAAAACGGATATTAAACCGAATATGATGGTGGATACATATGATGAAGCCGAGTTTTTGTTTAGGTGATTATTTAAGAATGTTTTCTTTTTACTTTTTATTTCTTTACCAATTAGTCACAACTTATCGAGGCCCTAAGGCCACTGGAGGATAAGGGTTAATTAGTTTGTCAGGTGGACAGTGAGACAACACTGTCAAGATTGGTAACGATGGTTGAAACTAGACAAAATTTGATTAAGCAGACGGACCAACAAGAATTTGTTTACATTGGACTTAAAAACGATTATGTTGTAGTCAGCTGGGAAGCAGCCCTGCGGTATGGTGTTCCATAGATGGGTAGTTCTAAGAAAAGAAACTTTGCTCATGGAAGCTCCGTTTAGTTTTAGGTACACAAAGAGAGAATGGGAAATTGTTGCCAGTGGTTGTAGCTAGACGAGTTTTTGTTGAGAATGTTTTACAGGAGGGAACCATTGATTGAAGTTCAGTAGAGCATCTACCATGAAAACTAGCAACATCTCATCTGTGAGAAAGTGGTTGTAGGGAAGAGAAGAGGACATCTCCAACTATATTTTGAAGTCAATTTTGTACTGTCAAGACAGGAGAGTGCTCTAAGCAACACCTCTCCAGATGTGGCAACAGTACTTCATCTTAGGACATATTTGACTTTTATACAAGTAGAGGATTGCACCAGGTATGAGATACTTTTTGGAGCGGTAGAATCATCAAACCATTTTTCCAGTGACCTTAGCAACAGATTTGATGTAAGTCTTATTTCAAGTCTCTATATTAAAATCTCCTGAACTGGAATATGTATAGTTTAAAATAAATTGAAGCGTAATATGTTTTTCTCCTGCAAAAACATAGCACAAAAATAATAAATAAAAATTGGTTATTCAGAATTTATCATGAAAGTTATTTAAGACAAACTTCAAAAATCCAACTGACTTGTTTATATATATATATATATATATATATATATATATATAAACAACAAGTAAAAGATGAGAATAAAGATTGTATAAAATATAATATCCATTAAGTCATCAGTTGTTCAAAACAAACGGTTTCAAATAAAATAAATTTTATTATTCCTTCCAGATAAGTTGGTCAATGGAAATTACCAAAAGTCACAATTGGAAAAGATATAAAGATATAAGGATATGACTTTGTAATTTCCCTTTACCAACTTATCTTTTTGTAATCCTCTGCTGATAAGATTTCATTACTTATCTTTTTGTACTCCTCTGCTGATAAGATTTCATTCTTTGAAAAGCCATCGTTTAAGGAAGTAATAATAAAATTTATTTGATTTGAAACCCTTTGTTTTGAACAACTGATAACTTAATAGATATTGTATATTATACAATCTTTATTCTGATCTTTTATTTGTTTATATAATTGCTCTATCTTGTATATCAAGCATCAATTTTTCATGATAGGTTCTACGTTAAAGGTGTACATCATATCTTTATTTTCCTGTTCTTATATATATATATATATATATATATATATATATATATATAAGTAAGGTATGTGTATATGCTTATATATTTGTATGTACAGGATTGACTCTTAAACTAATTAATCGATCATTATGAATTTTGGAGCACAGCTACTATGCGTAGGGATGTGTAATGCTAGTTATATTTAGTTTGATTTAAATTTATGCAAAGATGGGGCGAAAGCGCTTTTTAAAAATTCGGATATCTCTGAAATTTTAACAATAGGTATTTGACATCAATTAATAAATATTCCCGAAACTTCAGTTTCTTGGGGATATTTAAAAAGGTTTTAGGTGGAATAATATTGGCACAACCTACCATTTTAAAATTAAAATATATCAGATTTGAATTGAATTTGATTCATAGTTATTAGGCATCAATTAAGCAAGATTCCCTGAATTTCAATTTCTTCTTAAGGCTCCTTAAGCTTAAGACTTAAATTTTAGACATTTTCTAGAATCAAAATCATATAATGGAGTTTGATCAAAATTAGAATCATGATTCTAGACATAAGGGTTAGTATCATAATATCTTGATTTTAATCTGCCTAAGGGGACATAAAATTGATGCAAAACCGTTCTTTTTGGAGAATCAATTTTACCTGCCGTAGGACGAATATTCTAGTATATATTAAGTTGGTCTGAACTCCAATATATATATATATATATATATATCTATATATATAAACAGACAGATAGAGGAGGGGGAGAGAAAATTAAAGAGAGAATGAGAGAGACAGATGTTCTTTTATTTTCTTGCATGTTTCGGTAGAGGAAGTTTACAATGCCAGTTAAAAGACAGAAGTAGACAATAAATATGCATAGATAATAGAGGATACAATCCTCGACGTGAAGCAAAGTAATGATCCAGTTGTTTTAAAGTACACCAACTCTCAAATTACACAGTCGAATGAAACAGACGGAACAGATAAGCAGGAGCGCCACGTTCAGAATTTGTGAGGCATCAGTGTTTCATATAATTGTATCACGTCAGCATCTAATTGCTAAAAATGACTGATTACATTAAAGGGGAAACGTTTCTCGGTGGCCAGACAAGATGTCGTCTCAGATAGGGAGCTAAAAAAAGCTGAGAAATTGTCAAAGTCATATCTGTTTCTGAGAAGAATCCGCAAAGTTGAAAATTGAAGATAAACTAAGATTTCAGATGTAAAGGACGAATAATAACTGGCATCTGAATTTCAAAAGTGATTTTAAATTATATATATATATATATATATACTAGCAGAATACCCGTTGGTGAGTTGAGCCGGTTCCAAGTTAATTCACTGCGCCCCACGTCAAGGCTGTCCACCCACGCCGATTGACGGCTGAGTCTTCAGCATACTTCATCCATTCATGGTTCCAGCATGTTTGTCTTCATTGTTCCAATCCAAGTCTTCAATTGGCTGCCTTTGCACTTCCTTCAGCCGGCGGGTATGATTGGGGCTACCAACTTATGAATGAATTCCTCCTTAGGGCATCCAAGTTTCCTTTTACGATGGTTTGGTTTGTTTTACGGCATATCAAGCAGCTATGGGTTATTTAATGTCGAATATAATTCTATAGGTAGGATAATTATTTTATATTCCTAGAATACATTGCTCTTAGTATACATTACTCTTTAAAAAAATTATTCTTTAGCATTGGTAATCTTCTTTGTTCTCAATATAGTTGAGCCTCAGCCACTGCCTTCTAGTATCTATTCCAGAAGAAAATAAGGAGAAATAAGATTTTGATTTTTGAAAGAATTGGATTGAATAATACGGTTTGGGATGAACTTATAGATACTAAGGTATGACGTGACCAGTCGATTGATCAAATTGAGCCTCTCTGATCTCCCCTCTAGCCAAAGAACTGAAGTGGAAGAAAGGAACCGATCCTCGTGGCTGAGCCAAAGGTATCATGGGTCGCCATCTACGACTTACAGGATGCCTGTTTTCAGGGGTTACCCCTCTGCATAGGGTTGCAGTTGGCGAATTTGTGGCCCCACTGACAAGGCAATTCCTTTTAACAAGTTCAGAGACTGCAGGAAGTTTTTCCAGGAATTTAAACGAAGCATTATGTCTGCATAACAATGGATTCCTAATTTTTGTATTAAAAATATGAAATCAAAAACGGATTTTTTTTTTTAATCTGCAAATAAACATGGTTTATGTATAAAAATTGTTTTATAGAGAACTGAGAAAAAATACTTATTCAGCCCACGTCCATTTGCAATCACTACTGCTTACAGCATTAGAGTAAAACAACAGTTTAAATATTTGTTATATATTTATATAGGTGTATACTTACTATGTCAACCTTTGTTTGTTACAGCTTCAGAAATTAAGTATTACTGTTTGAATAAAATGTTTTCTCTTTTAATACACAACCACTAAACAAGTAACATTTACACACATACATAAATAATCGATTCTATAACTATGTATTTCTTAACTATTATGAAAAGAGTGAAAATTTTGTAGTAAAAAAGGTAAAAATATTTGTATCTTAGTTAAATTTATTTATAAATTTAATGTTCCAACACATCTTCCTAGCTATCATCTGAGGCAACGTCATATCAATTATGAAATCATCCGGCAACGTCTATATCTTGATGAACAAATAAAAAACTTTGCCCTCATGTGGAAGCAAGTAAATAGGAACTTATTGAAATGAACTTGAAACATTAATTTAAAATAAACATTTCATTCATAACTTTTTTGTAAACATTAAACAAAATCTTTCGCATTTATTCATATAGAATTTTGGTAATTTCAATACAAATTTATTTATCTTTTAAATATGACCATAAAAGAAATAAATTAATTTCCTTTTACATTTGCAATTTAGAAATAGATCTCAACTAAAGAAAGGAACAATATTGTGAAACTATTTGTTGTATTAAAATCAGAACAATAAATGAATTAAAAAAAAAACAAACCCAACAAATAATAGTTAATAAAATGTCTTTTTAAAACCAATATGAAAATTAATTAACTTTGTGATTAATATCGCATATACATAAGCAGTATATAAAAAATATGGTGCGTCTATTGTGTAAAGCTGAATTAACCTAAAATAGGGTGTGTCGACTTTTCCGTTAGTGCGAGAAATAGGCGCAACTTTTGCATTTATTCATTTAAATATATTGTTGTCCCCCTTGTTTATGGCTCGGCACTCCTAACAAAACTGGATGTTCACTTTTTTATAACTTTGATGTGTGCTGCAGAGATAGGCACAATTTTATCTCTGTAGCCCCCACCCCTCGTTTGTCGATCAATCAGGAGACATTGGGGCAATGTTATCAGCAGCAGCCGATCAGACAGGATAAAGCAGGTACGTTTTTTTTCACTTAATCATCACTAGGCTTGTCCACCTGGCGTCTCGCTGCTGGGTAAAAAAGCGACATTGCCACGATGACCGCGGCAGCAGCAACCCCCTAAAGTCCAACCCTTTCTCGTCATGGTAAGAGTAGTGCCAACATGTTAGCGCCAGAGCTATGCCGTCTGGAACTCTCGTTTCTGGCAGTGTTTCTCATGGCGGACAGATCTTGCACCCAGCGGTATTAGGATCGCAATCTGGCTAAAAGGATTCTGGTGAAAATCCCAGAAGTGTCGGCATTAAAATCTATCATAATCTGGTTGTCTTTGCCTCTGCATGTGGCAAGCAAGGATGCGTCATGTGTGCAACCACAAATCCAGGGAGTGACGATAACAAAGTTGCTTCTGTACGTGTGAAACCGCCATTCCTTTTTGTATTCTGGGACAAACCTTCCCCGACTCTGTATGCATTTTATTTTTAACAACACAGACAAATATTTACCTCATATGACTAGCGGAACAAACTTTTTATGTAGCTTGTAGGAAAAAGCAATTAATCATAAAAGTATGGAGAATATCGACTTTATATAAGACTAGCAAAAATGGTCACATATTTGCTCGCCTGGGAGAATGATCTGGTGAATGAACATATCCTACACCGACCTCCAAAGGAAGAGGTAATGACTGAGAATAGGTATCGTGACGAACGTTAATGCCTGTGAGGAGGATATCATGACAACAGAACAGATAAGACACTATGTCCCCCCTTTCCTCAAATGGAGAAGATAATGGAACAATTGTATCATGAGGAACGAACATATACTGCTTAAAAAAACAGGAATTAATACCTGGAAGGATCGCCTCATAAAAAAAGGTAATGCTTGTATCATGGCAAAAGAACAGATACTACACTACCCCCTGCCTCAAAAAAAAGGAAATAGTAGTCCCTGGGAAGATGGTCTAATGACAACAGAAGATATATTACACTACTCTCTCTTCCAAAGAAGGATGTAATATCTGGGAGGATTATCTCCACCCCCTTAAAAAAGGATGTAATTCCTAGGAGGATAATCTTATGACAACAGAACCGATACTACACTACCCCCCCCCCCCCATTAAAAGATAATACAATAATAGATTAAATCAGTTTTCTTTTCATTCATTTAAAAATGTCGGTACTTTTATCGATCCTGACCCAATCTCCGTAAATTTTGGGTCGGCAGCGTTCGGGCATGCTACGTAAACACCCGAGAGATGACGAGCCGAATGGTGGCAGTCGATACCTTAGATACATTGCTGCATCATATTTTTTTTCAGTTTTATTTTCAAGAAATATTGAAAAAAAAAAAAAAAGGAACAGAACATAACATGTTAATAAATACATTTTTGGTTTTTATTTTTGTAACAAAACAATGCTACACAACTGTTAATAAATAATAATAATACCTTTTATTTCTATCGATCAGCACTTGTAATAGCATTTCGGACATTTTTTCTTTTTGACAACAGCTTTTTTTCCTGGCAGAATGAAATGACTCCTTTGCGAGATTCAACTCTGCTACACAGCTTTTCGTAATTCAGTTGTTTTTCTTTTTTTAATTTAATAGGAAATAAACATGCACTGGCTTTGATCAATTGTTTTTGACTTTAATCAATTTCAATATTGATTAGAAAATTTGTCGTTTGGTTACTGACAGCTGATTAGCTAATCGCTCGGCATATCTGCCACTATTCGGCTCGTCATCTCTTGAGTATTTACATAGCATGCCTAAATGCTGCCACCACGAAGTTCACGGAGATTGGGTCAAGATCGATAGAAGTACCAAAATGTCTAACCATAAAACATTACTTTTATGGTTCCTTGGCCTTTTGGCTAAGATCAAAGGGTAGTATTTGTGCTCTGGTCTTTGCAAAAAAGTTAAGATTTTTTGTGCTGATTCCCCCTCTGCTCTTATGGGATGGGGAATACAGTAACCTCTCTCAGCTTTGTGTCAGCAAGCATTCTAGACTGACTGACCCACTTTTGTCTATCAACCTTCTCTCCTTACTTGATCTCTTCCTTTTTACTTTTCTTTCTCTCCCTCTCAAGTACTATCGCCTCCTCTTGTCATTTTGACACCACTACTTTTTGGTGCAAAAACTGGCTTACTCATCAGACACCATCTCCATGCCGGTTGAAATTGTGAAATCCCCCCCCCCCGTTTCTCACTGCTACCAATTATGCTGAGAAGCACGATACATCCTCCATCCCGGAAGGAGGAGGGGGGCGGCCTCTACAAAGAAAGGATCCCCCAGCTCAGGGGCGGCTCCCCTAAGGGGTGACTCCCGCAAGGATGGAATCCAGGAGAAAAACGACAGGGCATATCGCCAGGACTCCAATTCGACAGGGGCTGCTCCCCTAAAAATGGCTCCTCTTGCGGGAATCTGAACCCAAAAGATGCTGCTCCCCTAGAGGGTAATTACCCCAGCCGTGGAGCTACTACAATCACTAATCAATTGAAAAGGGCATACTGCTTGGAAAAGACTGTACCGGGGACTGCTCCTCTCATTAAAGCTCCTCCAAAACGAGAAAAAACGTTAAAAGGGGGCATACTGCCCGGATATAAAAACCAAATGGGTTGCTTGTTCAAATAGGGGCTTCCTTTACCCGAAGCTCCCCCAGTAGGGGAACTGGACTTTCACAAGAGATCTTCCTCAGATGGATCTGGACGACCTCTTCCGCATAAGCCTGGGGGGTGGTCAGCATGGCACCCTCAGAGAGTGACTCTGGAACCAGGAGGCGGTATCACCCAGTGTGGTAATGCTCCCTGTGATAATGGCCTTCCTGGCGCCCCCAGAGAGTGGCTCTACTATCAGCAGTCGAAGCTCCACCAGTGAGGGAGCATAAAAGGGGAAAAGGGGTGGTTTCCCCCAATATGACTATTCCCTCCATTTCCAACATCCTCCAGGCTCGCCAGTAGAGGTGCCCCTGGTTCCACCATCAGGGACCAGATGAGAGGCCAAAGCAGCACCGCTGATGGACATCGATGGGGAATGTACTGCAGCCTGTTCCTGGTTCCTGGGAGGCGATTCAGGACACAATTTTATCTTTCGTTACCTTTGACTTAAAGGAAAACCACCTCCTGAAATTCAAAAAGTGAAACATGGTGGAACTCCTGATGAAGCTGAACATTCTGGCAACTTACATCTGCCAGATGGGGCTTTGCCATAAGGGACAGCCTACTCCTCTTCAAGGATATTTAAAAGACGTTGGTGTTTACAACAGAATTTAACAAAAGGTGTATTTTCTCTAAACTGTCAAGGGTTGATATGTCATAAAATCAAACAAAGCAAAGATGAATAAATATTAAAAGAGGCTAAGAATTTGAAACATTTTTTTTTATTACCAGAATGACTGGATTAAGCATTAAATGACCCGAAAAGGGATGATATGCTGTAAAAAAAAAAACAACATAAAAAAAACGAACCAAAACAAACAAGCATTGCAGAAAAAAATATCATCGAACTACTTCCAAAGTAACTGTTGACGGTAGAAAGAATTTGGCTACCAAACAAATGTGCAAGAAATTTGCATTTGACCATCATTATCGTTTTATCTCTATTAAGATAATTTTCATTAATAATTTCAGTTCTTTAAATAACTGATAAAAAGAAACCAGAAATGGCGTTTATGGAGATGTCTGAGAATATGAGCCAAAGAAACAGAGTCATGAAACATTTAATAGCAAAATCTGGATCTCTATATCTCTCTATCTCCCTCTCTCTCTATCTCCCTCTCTCTCTATATCTATCCCTCTCTATATCTATCCCTCTCTATATCTATCCCTCTCTATATCTATCCCTCTCTATATCTATCCCTCTCTATATCTATCCCTCTCTATATCTATCCCTCTCTATATCTATCCCTCTCTATATCTCTCTCATATATATATATATATATATATATATAATCTCCTTACAGACTTTAAAAAGTAAAATGTTTGCCGACAATTTTTTTTTTTTTGCATATTGTTAGCCTTTGGAAGCTCAAGAGTCAGTCAAAATTGAGTGAGAATAGTTAACAGAAAAAAAAAATTCTCATCTAAAAAAAAAAAAATTATTTTTTTGAAAAGAACATAGCCACAACGGGTAATAACCTGGTATAAAAGTTAAATTTTATAAGCTTTATAAAATAAAATGTAGCCGGACTTTGCACTTTTTTTTTTTAGATAGGACTAGACATTGGACTAAACCAATTCAGTCCAAACTAAGCAAAAATTGTTAAATACTTTCTCATTTTTTTATCTTTAAGTTAGATGAAATATCTGCCGTCTTTAAATATACATGTCATTTAAAGTAGTACAATTAAATCACATACATTTTCGGGTTTGTTTTTCATACGTTGAGACATAAATTTAAACCACAAGCAAATAATTATCATTTATTTATTTTTATATGCAATTTTAGTGGCTTCAGTTTTTCTTTATTATATTTAACTTGCTTTAGCTACCCGCTGTTGTGAGTGATTATTTTTACTTTCATGTTTTGTATTGTTGTTGGGAACGGGAGTTCTCTTCGGTTTCTAATTTTTCCTGCTAATGTCTCATATATATATATATATATATACAGCAATAAATTGAAAATTATATTATTCTACATGCAATAACAATTTTGGAACAAAATAACTTTTACACATGTTTCTAGGCGGCGAAAGTAAACAGGTAACCAACGATTCCCCTTTATCAGAGAGTTGAAAAGAAAAACAGCCAAAGGCAATCCAGAGAAAATCACAGAAAAATGGCACATGGACGATCAGAGATTTTAAATCGTTGGAAATAAAGCATCAGACACAGTGGAAATGTTCAGCCCCAAAACGGTCAAACTCAGTTAAAAGAAACAATAGTGTTCAAAGTGTTACATAATGGATGTATGAAGAACGATTACATCAGCTAGTACGGATTTAGTATCTAAGTGGGCCAGTGCAAGTTACCTTGCCACGAAAATCTGAAAAACAAGTCCGCTTTCGAACTAAAAGAATAAACAAGCCTGAACTCCGGTTCAGAGTTCAAGGAAAGGTCAAATAGGTGCGTTGCGACAAATTCAGTGTCCCCCTTGAAAAGTGACGTCACAATATCTTGTGAATGAAAAGGCGTTTTTGGAGTCCGTTTTCTGAAAGTGTGGCAAGCGGATGTAAAATTGAGATGTAATTCAAAAGAAAGGAATATGGGAATGTAATTCCTAAAAGAGTTGATAGCAACTGGTCTGCTCCTCTCTTCCTTTCCTCATTACGAAATAGAATTAAGTTAAGAATCACAATTTGGCTTCTCTCTCAAATTTAATGAATGAATGTGTGACTTTTATTCGTATGACGAGAAAATCTCTCCCAAATAAAGACCCAGTTTAAAACCCTCTGGCGCTTAGCTTTTCCTTCTCTGTGCATGAAAATGTACTTGGTTTCAGACTCTTTACGATGACGACGAAATACAGTGCACAAGACGATGATGATGGTGGTGACAAAATGCAACACACTACGATGATAACAGCACCGGGCGTCAGTATATAAAAAGAGAAAAGTATACGAGAATACTGAAGTGATGATTAGTTTAAAAGGAACTGATTTTAAGAAACGAGTAAGTAACAAAAGCATTGTAAAAAGTATAAGGTATACAATCAAAAGATATGATATATAATCCAGAAAATTTTATGAAGCTAATAGTCCGAAAGTCAAAGTGAAAACATTGAAAAACCGGTTAACATCTTCCATGACCGGTAAATATATATATATATATATATATATTTATATATATATATATATATTATACACATACACGAGTTGCAGAATAATCTGACACTTGACAAAAAATAAAAGAAATACCAGGAGGTGCTGAGGAGTGCAGTGAAGATCTGGATGGATGAGATTGCTGCTGGGTGCGTTACGTCTTCCAGCAGGAGTCCGCTCCTGCACACAAAGCAAAGACGACCCAGGCGTGGTTGCTCAACAGCATTTCTCACCACTTGTCGCTGGATTTGTGGCAACTCTCTCTCACCCGACTGCAACCCTTTGACTATTTCTTCTGGGGTGTGATCGAGGCTAAGACCAACAAGCACGCCCACAACATGGTCGACTTTCTGAAGGCTGCCATCGTGGAAGCATCGCTGTTATAGACAAGGACATGGTCGCCAAAGTGTGTTACTCATTTCACGCCCACCTCGAAATGGCCGTCTCCTCCAGCAGTTATACATTAAAAAATAATGTAGTAGATAACTGTTGCTAAAAAAACAGAACTGTTGGGTCTCTGTATATAAAACTTTTGTTTTTATTGTTTATTTTCTTTTGTTTTTGTCAAGTGGTTAAAATGGCACAGGTAAAAATGGCAGCAGTGAATAAAGAAAAAATGGCACGAGTGAAAAATATAGTTGAAAATCTCACAATGAGTTTATCAAAATCTTGTATACAATACATAAAGGGAAAACATTAAGTTTGTGAAATTAAAAAGAAAATTATATGTACATTTAAAAGTAAATGAGAATTAAATACCCCCCCCTCCCTAAAAAAAAATTAAATTCTACTTTTTAGGTGATTAAGCGATTTTAAAATTGGAATCAGTAATTGTATCGGAATTGAGAATTTAGAACAGAATCGGTAATTGTATCGGATCGGGAAACATATTGGAACTGTCCCATCACTAATGTATATAAATGTATTTTTCAGGATTAAAATCGCAAAAATGAAAATTAAAAAAACTTACTAAATGTCGAGCATTTGTAATCCGACCCTTTTTTTGTAGAATCCATCTTGTAATCCTTTTAATTGTTGAAGGTACATGTTAACCTGTGAAAGAGAAGAGAGAAGATACAAAATTAGATAAGTAAACAAAGATTGATTCATTAAAATTTACTTTTTATACTTCATGTGAATTAATCAAATAAGTTGTGGTAAACCGGCCGTGGTCAGCCAGTCGACGTATATGGACTCCACACACTATCACGTGGAAGGAACGCCAGCAGATTCCCTAGACGCAGCACTCTCAATGATATCGTCCAACAGGCCCTAGATATCGCTGGCTTTCCGTCGATCCTTGAACCAGTTGACCTCGACAGATGGGATGGCAAATGGCTCAATGGACTGATGGTGTTTCCATTTGCAAACAGCAAGTCACATATGGGACATTTTTGCGCCGTCGTCAGTAACAGAATAGCTAACAAACCCTGGACATGCAGCAGCATCAGCAGAGGACTGCAAGCAATCAAAAGATGCCAGTCTTTGACAGATTTGTGTTCCAACCGATCACCATGGAGACGAGTGGAACTATATGCCCTACTACGTGCCACTTCTTCAACAGCCTTGGTCTTTTAATGATACACCACACCGGAGACCATCGTGAATTGACTTGGCTTTACGAGCACCTCTCCATCATCATTATTTAGTGAAACATCTCGAGCCTACTCTTTGATCTATCAAGCCAGCAAGACCTCCAATGAAACTTCCTGATATTTACATATTGGTTTTGAAAAAGGACATTTTATCAACTATAAAACTAATTTCTATTTCTATATTAAAAAATTATTTTTAACGTTGGAAAAAAAAAAAGAAAAAAGAGAAAAGAGAAGTCCACAAAGATTGACCGATTAAAATAATTCTGTACAGATTCCCAAGTTCGATAGAAAGATTATCAAGCCTGATAAGATGCACCTGAAAAAGATTGGAGGTTACATCGGTGAAAAGGTTGTAAGAATAACATCCAAGATGAAAACAGTAGTCCAAATAATACAAATAATCCAAATTATCAATCCTCATCTAAAAAATTCCGAAACATAATTCCTTGGATATATATCATCTATTTGTGGGAGTAGCGTGGTACAATGGTTACAGGCATGGACTGTGAGCATGACGTGTTGGATTTAAGTTTTGTAGGAGCTACTGCATCCCTCTCACTAGTACCATGTATACCACTAGGTATGAATCTATATATACCTCCCCAGCTATAAATTAAATAGAGTAGACTAATGCCTTGGTTGTGCAACTAGTCTAGGAGAAGAAAAACTGAGATAGTACTAGTCCTTCTCTGCTCATCCAGGCATTGTTTTCAGTCGTCCTGGACATTTCTTTGCCATTGAACTCAAGAAATAAAAGTTCAGGAGATATGCGGTTGGTGATTGTGCAACCCTTCACTATAGACTCCCAGTGCTGCCACTTTTACAGGGGGTGTCCAATGTCTCTCAAGACTGAAAGTGGGTCTATAATTTAATTATACATGTACAATTTCTGATTATTATTTAAATAAATTAAAATAATTTAGTTTTTCACGTTTTATTTATTTCGTAAACTTTGAATATATTAACTTTTTCTTTTTAAATGTTCCCTGGAGATCGAAGTCGCATGTCAGTAATATAAATAACTTGAAGTTTCAAAAAACAACAAAAATGAAGCTTTTTTGAAAAGAAAGTGAGTTTTTAGTCTACAAGAATTACATGTTTACAATTTTATAAAAGAAAAAAAAAGATCCGTTGCATGACGACATATTACAAAAAGCAAAGCTGATTTTATTGGCGCCAGGTCGGAAATAAATGTCGAGCGAGATACTTCGAAATGGAAAATAATCTAAAAATAGGATTTTAACTTTTCAAGGGGAAAGAAATGCTGCAATTAAAATAAAAATGGATTTATTTTAAATTTGGTTTTGACACTAAAATGTCATAAAATCGAAAAAACAAAAAAAATAAAATAAATAATGGAGACTTTCTTGATGCTTCACTTTCGAAAAGGCCATCAAAGGCTGAAACAAAAAACTACATTCATGTATAAACCAGAAAAGAAAATGTGACTCGTTGGGTCACACGTTGAGCTTGAGTTAAATTGTTTGAATGGGGGGGGGGCGAAACGTGAGTTTGCAAAGCCAGTTAAATATTAAAAAATAAAAAAACAAAATCCAAATGTAATCTCTTTATATTTCTCTCTCCAACTATGCGTGAAATATTATTAATAATTGTGGTAATTGTCTTTATAATAGACTCTTCCATCTTTTTTCTTTCTTTAATAAACAGAGAGAGAGAGAGAGAGGGAGAGAGGAAAAGAGTTGAATTACACAATATACAGTGAGAGAGAGAGAGTGAAATTAATAGAAAGTTAGTAAAAGATGGGTAGCTTGGTTAGTTAATTGGAAATTACGGCTAATTAGAACAATTGAAATGGACGGTTTTTTAAGCATAACTCAATTCCAAAGCTAAAGAATATTTTAGCACGTATTTTTTTGTGATTAAAATATATAGGAAAAAAACATGAGGGAAACAAACGTTGATTAACCCAGGTTTAGTATTATATATATATATATATATATATATATATATATATATATAAAATCTAATATGTAAAGTGATGCAGACGTTTGTGTGCATCTGTCAATGCATTATAGATACATTCATCAAGGATCAATTAAATATTCCGTTTCGCAGATCGGACAATGTTCTTACATAAAAAATGTATTTTTAATTAATTTTATTGAAAAATATTCCATTTAAATCAACATTCAATTTTTACTTAGTGATATCAGTAGGAAATAGGAGAAATCATTCAAATACAGAAAGAAATACTCCTTAATACAATAATTCATGAGCAAAAGAATTGTACATCAACAGCCATCTTTGTCTATGCAGTAAATACCCATTTCAAATAAGTTTAATTTTAATAATTTCAAAATGGTAAAAGTAATTGTACATTATTTTATTTATTTAAAAGTATACATAATAAAAGATTATTCTAAACAGAAATACGTTTTCATTAAACATCGAGTTTACACCGCAACTGTTGTACGTTTTGACACACTTTCGTTATTCATTTATATTGATTAATTTCTAGCAAGATAAATGCAAGTAAACACCTATATACTTATAAAATTGTGTGAACACTTCTAAGGCCCCTGAGGCTATGAACACATAAAAAGTTTTTAATCGTTAATTTAGGCCACTTAATTCAGAATTCACTTTGGCCTATAAACTTCGATTCTATCACGTAATTACTTTTGGAATTGACAGTTTAATACTTAAACATCACTTATGAATTTAGCACAGTATTTTATTTTTGTCAACTCACGGAAAATTGAACGCATTTTCTTTTTTTTATTCGTTTCAGGTGTATTTTTGCAATTGTAACCATGACTGTTAATGGTTAATTAAGGCCTCTTTATTGTTTTGAGTAAATCTGTTGAATAGAATAGTTGCATAAAGAACGATTAATGTTTTTCTTTATGAGTTTCAGAATGTCTTAATATATCTGACTCTAGCCTATAAACTTTAATTCTAGCCAGAAATTACTTACGAATTTGGCACAGCATGGGTTTGTTTTAAGTTAATGCAAAATTTCTTCCACTTGTTAATTAGTTGCAGTAGAAGTATTTATTTCTCTAGAGGAATAAATACCCCTACTTCTTATTAATATCACTAAGAAAAATTTGAATGTCGATCCGGATGAAATGTTTCCTAATAAAATTGATTAGAAATACATTTCTTTGTAAGAACATTATCTGATCTGCACCTGGTGTTAAAAGCACAACAGAATATTTAATTGATTCTCAATGATTTGGTTTGGTAGTTTTGTTTTACGGCATATCAACCCTTTTTGGGTTATTTAATGCCGAATCTGGTCATTATAGTAAAAGTTTTTATGCTTCAAGTTCTTTATATCTTCAAATGTTTAATCATCGTTTTTGGTTTGGTAGTTTTGTTTTACGGCATATCAACCCTTTTTGAGTTATTTAATGCCGAATCTGGTCATTATAGTAAAAGTTTTTATGCTTCAAGTTCTTTATATCTTCAAATGTTTAATCATCGTTTTTGGTTTGGTAGTTTTGTTTTACGGCATATCAACCCTTTTTGGGTTATTTAATGCCGAATCTGGTCATTATAGTAAAAGTTTTTATGCTTCAAGTTCTTTATATCTTCAAATGTTTAATCATCGTTTTTGGTTTGGTAGTTTTGTTTTACGGCATATCAACCCTTTTTGGGTCACTTAATGCCGAATCTGGTCATTATAGTAAAAGTTTTTATGCTTCAAGTTCTTTATATCTTCAAATGTTTAATCATCGTTTTTGGTTTGGTAGTTTTGTTTTACGGCATATCAACCCTTTTTGGGTTATTTAATGCCGAATCTGGTCATTATAGTAAAAGTTTTTATGCTTCAAGTTCTTTATATCTTCAAATGTTTAATCATCGTTTTTGGTTTGGTAGTTTTGTTTTACGGCATATCAACCCTTTTTGGGTTATTTAATGCCGAATCTGGTCATTATAGTAAAAGATTTATGCTTCAAGTTCTAAAAATAAAATTAAAAAGGGGAGGGAGAAAGGGAGAGGGGCTGTTGTTTTTGTTTTTGGTTTTGTAGAACATAATTAAGTTTTACAAAAAAAAAAAAAGAAAAAAAAAAAAAAACGTCAATGTAGGTGAATTTCGTCTCAGGGAGCCACAGGGCAGCCTGATCTGGTATCACCAGGATTTGGTTTGGTTGTTTTGTTTTACGGCATATCAACCCTTTTCGAGTTATTTAATACCGAGTCAAGTAATTTGACTAAAAGTTTTTATGCTTCAAGTAATTTACATTTTTAAATATGTATTCATGGTGTTTGGTTGTTTTGTAGAGGAAAATTGTTGTTTTTGTTTTTAGCTTTGCAGACCCTGATTGAGTTTTGGAAAGGGAAGAGATAAAAAAAAAAAATAACATCAATGTTTGGTGCATTATGTAGTTCAGAATCTCTAGCCAGGAAGCTGGTATCTTCACACAGCCAGATCTGGTAGCATAAGAGAGATTCTCGAACGCATTGACCGACGCACACAAACGTTTGCATTACATTATATATTAGCTAGAGAGAGAGAGGTATATATATACGTGTGCATGTTTTAAGTATATCAGTATGTATACAGACACTTTCCTGCATAGACATAGAACCACTGGGCTCATGAAAAAGAACGTATAAAAAGTACCTGGCAAATATACCCAATGTACCAAAAAAAAAAAATGGACTTGAAGTGATACCTAGAATCCTGAAAAAGATCTCTTATTTGGAGTCTCTGAAATAGCGGGTGAATGTCTGGCATCCGGTAGGATGCCCCATCCACAGCCAAAACAAAAAATAAAATAAACACATATTCTCTAAGTTTAAAAAAAAATTATTTAAAAAATTCTTTTAGATATTTTATTAAAAATTATTTCCATCATCATATTCGGTTAATGCCCATTTTACATGTGTTGGGCTGCTTTAAGGAATTGACTATCTCTGGAAGGGCTTTTATTTATCCATCAGACCCATTTTTATAATTTTCTCCCATGTTTCCCTTGGCTTTCCCCTGTGAACCGAACCTTCTACCTTAACTGTTCTACATCTAACCCAAGAACTCTCATTCGTTTCTTCAACGTGGCCATATCATTGAAGTCTACACTTCGGCACACATCTCTCTATACTGTCCATATTTAATCTTCCTCTTAGGTCATGAGAAGTAAGCCTGTTTTTAAGACTCACCTTACACATCCATCGTATCATTCTCATCATTTTTTTTTCATGCAACGCATATCCTCAACCGTCACTGGCCAGGGTTTAGTTTTATACATCACAATGCGCCCACATGCCTGATAGACGCTTTCCTTAGTCAACAGTGATAACACTCAGCTGTTTGTAATAGCAGAAGTTCCTTGAACTTATTCCATTCATTCCTACTTCTTGCAATCACACTAGCACCTGCTCTCAAATGGTATCACCATTTCCAGAAATTGTCTAAAATGTAACCCTCTCCCATCACAGTTGCCAACTAGCCACACTTAGCATTGTTCACACGTTCAGGTTTCATGTATTAATTATGATCCACCCACATTAAATTCTTCAACTTCTCACCATCCAAAAGACATTGCATTGTTCATCAGACATAGAAATTCCCTTAAATTTTATGATAATTTTACTTATAAGTGTACACCCTCAAGGCACTAATATTCATATAAAATAACGTCTCAGTCTGAAGTTTAAAAAAAAAGAAAGAAAACATCTCAAACAGGAAAGTTAAAAAAAGAAAACAAAACTTATCAATCTGTATAGAAAGAGGAAATGAAATAAAAAGAAAACGTCTCATGAGAAATAGTGTGAAGGATTTTCCAAATTCATTTTAGACGGCAGAGAGGCGGACTTGCTATTTGCTTTTACATTTCCCCCCAAACGCTTGATATGGTTTCGTCCAACATTTTTTCTTTTCTTTTTTCTTTTACTCAGTAAATTTCCTGACATAATGGATATATATTAATATACATACAAAAAAATACACATTGGTCCTTATTATAAAGTGGGGGATATTTAGATTTAAAATTTATAAAAACTTTATTTGTAATACGGTTTCTGGTCATTTTTTATTTTTCATATTTCAACTGAGGTTGCTGCTTGGTTTAGTTTGTACGTTTTATGGTTATATCAGCTATTTTTAGTTTGTTACATAACGAGAGCCGTGTTTGACGGGAAAAGTTTGAGTGACACTTAAGGGTCAGAGGTGATCCCAAAATGGAAGTCGTGAAACCACGTGATTTCCGGGCAAACATTTTCTGTCTCTTTGGCTGGCAAGATTTGAAGCAGGAAAGAAATGTCTAGGAAGCTGTCTCCAATAGGGTCAGTGCACACACTGTGGCTGGGTGTCGCGAGACGAGCTATCCGTCTCACGCATACGAAAGTAACCTGTCGCTTCAATGTTTTCTGTGACTATTCTCTTTTTAACTAAACCTTTTTATAAATCAACATTGGCGTCCGAGTGGTTTTGTATCCACAGACGATCAAGAACCCGAGTTCCCGACGCTGACAGGGGTGTATAATGGTTTATACACGCATTAGTAAGTGAAAATATAACAGGTTTATATATATAAATACAGGTTTATGTAATACCAAAACACAATACCTATTTTATTTAAGTGATCGATTACTTTGGTTTATTTGAGTATGGCATATTAACCTTTTTGGGGTCACTAAATGCTGAAGCAAAACATCTATTGCAAGGAATTTATTGTTTTATTGCTGTTTGTTTTATGAATATCAATCTTTGTTTTTCTTTTTAATAACAACAATACCAATTGCAAAACGATTGATTCGGTTTGTCTGTTTGTAGTTGTTTTTTTTTATGGAAATCGCTCCAGACAAGGCATGAAGCCACTTGATGTAAGGAGCTAAAAAAAACAAAAAAACTACTACTTCAAGGTCTAAAACTATCCAACGATAGTGTTAAATGGATAGATTCCAAACGAGAAAACAGCAATTCTTCCCCCTTTGTCAGAAACATCTCTCATCAAATGTGAGGACTAAAGGACAAGATAAGTGAAGCGAGAGTTACGAGGCTGCTGAAAGTAAACCTAAGGTCCACTTTCTACTCTCCTAACAACATATTATTGTACAACATATTATTTACCTCTCTTCAAGGAAGTTAGACACAAGGTCAGGTGAGGTTTTGAGAAGCCAGCACACTAGAAATAAGCACATTCTGGCCTACAAAAATATTTTGAGTAGCCCCGTCAACATTCCCCAGCAAAAGCGCCTCAGGTGATCAGCAATAACTAAATTGCTTCTTAGAAAAAAGGTAAAGCCTGGGAGGGTGGACCTCCTAGCACTGAACAGAAGCATACCTCAGGCCGACAGCAACAAAGCCACTACTGGACTGATTTCTAGGATTTACTTTTTCGATTATTTAATGCTAAAACCAAATCCTTTTTTTACTAATGAGTCAGCACTTACCAAGGCCAAAAGCTACTCGAGTATATGGAATAATGAGACTGTCAGCTGGACAACGAACAATTCGTTTGTTAATGTAGTTTTTCTGTTTTACGGCACATCAACCCTTTCTGTGTTATTTAATGCTAAAACACAATGCCTATTACTGCCTACGGTAGAGTTAATATTGAGGTTGGCCAACGCCTTTTCAGAACTCATAAAGAATTTACTACAGTACTATCATAAGTAATGGCCCCTCAAACGACAGAGTATAAACCTGTCTCTCCCTCTTTTGTGCAATGTGAAGGTACAACCTTGACGGAAGGTCTTGTGAAACTGGGTCTATTTTGTGGAAATCTACAACAACAAAACACGTTTATAACAATTCATTGGTTTGCCAGTGTGTGTGCATTTATGTATATTTTGTTTCATTATCCATTCTTGATAATTCAACAGTTATTCCCACAATATATCTTTCCAAGTGATAATGTAGGGATTTACAATAAAGCTTTTACTTTTAATACATTAGGCTGTCTTACGATCGTTTCAGAGACATTATGATTGGAACAAGATGAAAAAGCAAAACAGTAAATGATACATAAATCATCTTTTCAGTCGGTTTCAGGCTAGAAATTTCTATTTGGATTTTTGAATTAAAATTGCAATCGCTTCCTGAAATGGTGGTGTTTGTCATGAACTAAAGACCGTCTTTCAAACCGATGGATTGTTGCAGATATAATTCACAAACCCATTGTAGCCTATTGGAAGATCACAAATCCTTTGTTTTAACCGGCTTTGCAGCTGAGAAATTCTTATCCTGAAACCGACTGAGAAGGTGATTTATGCATCACAAACTGTTTACTTTTTTGCTTTTTCCTTTTGTTTCATTAATAGCTGAAACATTAATGTCTCTGAAACATGTGTAATGCTATGTTTTATGAAATTTTTTGGTTTGAAATTTATGTTGTTTGAAACAATAAAATACATATATATATATTACGTTCATCTCCTAATTCTAGCCTGAATTTATGAACTGCGTTTGATCCCATGCAACTGCCTATAACCACTGATGAGTGAAAAAAGCCTGAAACGATATCGTCTATAGGTTATAATATATATATATATATATATATATATATATATATATATATATGTGTTCACATTTATGAACATATTTATAAAACAAATATTTATGTGTGCAAACAAGCTCAGTGATTATTTTTACTAATGAGTCACCACTTATAGGCATTCAACGATAAGGATTAATGGGATGGATGGATTTTATGTTGAAAGATGAAGAATATTATGAAAGGATTGGAAATGATTTTCTAGACCATACCAATGATATATTTTATTTTGCATATGAAACATCAAAACTTGAAATGAAAATTAACCATGATTGTTTTGATTTTAATATCATAAATAGTTCTGTTTCGCAATATTGTTTTATTTTATGTACAATGTTCCTTTGATTTTCAACAAATTGCGATATATTTATAAACTAAAATGATAAAGTAAATTAATTTCTTTCTTTTCCTTACAGTCACGTTTAAAAATAAATACATTTTTATCAAAATTATCAAAATGTTAATGTTTATCTATATGAATAAATGGGAAGGATTTTGTTTCGTGTTTACAAAGTTCTGAATGAAATGTGCATTATTTTAACTTAATGTTCCAAGTATTTGTGAAGTGATAGCAAGCCTACAAAACCATCTAGTATATACATATACACACAAACATTATAAGAGAGAGAGAGAGAGAGAGAGAGGGGTTAGAAAAAAGATGGCTGCCTGAAAAGGACTGAAACATTCATGTTTTCCTCATGGGAACTGGATTCAATGTAACTTGCTTGTTTTCTGTTTGCTGCTTAACAATATATTTTTTCTGGAAGTGAACTTTGGATTTCTGAAGAGCAGCATGGACCAACAATCCTGGATTGACATATAAATTTAGGTTGCTCATCTATGTGTGAAACGGTCCGTCAAAATGCACCAGAGTTTTTGGGATTTGGAAAAAAAATTAATAAAAACTTGGTCACTGGAATTTATTGTAATATTGTTTATTATATGCACACCCACACATATATATGTTGATTGCACTATCTTCACAGATGATTGCCATCCTGCCCATTAACATCTCTGCTGTCAGCTTCCAATTTTTCTCCCATGGCCACATAGGTGGATCTTCAAGCCAGCAGCTGATATATATGGCTTGAAGCAAAGGTGACATATGCAGTCAAGTATCTTCACTGGGTTGCTTTGTGCAATATATATATGTACATATATATATATATATGTATTTTTATGCAATTATTTTTTTATTGGTGATTGCAGCATTCGTTGTTTTTTGCTTACTATTATTTCGATTGCACACTTCCTAAGTGATTAAGATGCAGAAAATTGCATTATTAGTCACCTGTAACTTTATAGAACGTATTTTTCATTAATATATATATATATATATATATATATTTATTAATTTTATACGTACATAAAAGTAATCCATGGACACGTGTTTCTGGCTCACAACCGTCATCATCATGGCTAACTTAGACAAGGATCGAACCTTCGATATTCATGGGCATAGTTTTACCATTGGATAAAAATAAAAATAATTGCATAAAAATACATATTTAGGTGATAAAAATCGTACATATTTTTAGACAGGGCGTCTTGGTCCAATGGTAAAGACGCTGGACTCTAGACATCAATATCGAAGGTGCGATCCTTGTCTAAGTTAGCCATGCTGATGACGGCTGTGAAAAAAAAACACGTGTCCATGGATTACTTTTATGTACGTTTAAAATTAATAAAAATATATATACATACAGGGTGTTGCAGGAATATCCGACACTTGACAGAAAGATAACGAAATAGGCAATAAAAACAAAAGTTGTAGTTGTATATGTAGAGACCCGACAGTTTATTTAGCAACAGGTAAAGTTACATACAGCATTATCTTTCAATGTAACCGTTGCCGGCAGAGACGACCATCTTAAGGTGAACGCAAAATTAGTCACACGCTTTGGCGACACTGTCCTTGTCTATAGCGGAGAAATCCTCCATGATTGCAGCCTTCAAAGAGTTGAGAGTGTTGTGGGTGTACTTGTTGGTCTTAGCCTTGATCACGCTTAAAGAAGAAATAGTCAAGGGGGTTGCAGTCAGGTGAGGAAGGTGGCCATAAGTCCGGCGTACAGTGGTGAGGAACATTGTTGAGCAGCCACTCCTGAATTGTCTTGGCCTTGTGTGCAGGAGCGGAGTCCTGCTGGAAGACATAGGGCTTCCGGCAGCGATCTCGTCCATCAAGGGCGTAACCACACTCCTCAGCACCTCCTGGTATTTCGTTTACTTTTTGTCAAGTGTTGGATTTTGCTGCAAGACTATATATTCTCATATATATATATGTATATATATACGGCAAACGAATGAATTGCATGCTCTCTCCAAAGAGCTTCGCCACATGTTTGAGAACAGAACTTTTGCCCAAGGGGGCGTTTGTTCCATTGTGTCAAAACATGTTTGGATTAGCAGGTTATACTGAAATACTTGCTAAAGGCATCTAGGGCATTTCTTTTTGCTAGATGGTTTCACTGTCCTCCAACATACAGTGCTTGTTATTCCCAAATGGTGCCCCATCTGGTACTGGCCACACTCAACATCTCTTCACTTTGATGATCTTACAAGAACCAGTGTGTCAACGTGATTATGCTGTATATTTATATATATGTGTTTTATTAAACAGAAGTAAAAGTTCTTCTTTGTTCTTTTTTTGATTATATTTTTCAAGTTTGCAGACCAAAGATCTCGTGTTCCAGTGTGAATAAAATCTCGCCTTATATACAAACATCTTTGACTCATGAGTCGTCGTCAGGCAAGTGATGAGGTTACAAAATTAAAACTGGTGAATTTATTGTGAAAGTCGATTTAGAACGTTTTGAAAACATTTTAATATACTCTCACTCCCTCGTATTGAGCTTGGTTTAAGGTGGGTTTATGTGCTATAATAAGCAAGGCTTCGATAATGGGGACATCAAACAAACATATATACATACACCAGATATATATATATATATATATATATATATATATATATATATATATATATATATGCACCCATACACCTCACAAATACACATATCTATAGATGCACCCATACACCTCACAAATGCACATATCTATAGACGCACACCTACACCTCACAAATGCACATATCTATAGACGCACACCTACACCTCACAAATGCACATATCTATAGACGCACACCTACACCTCACAAATGCACATATCTATAGACGCACACCTACACCTCACAAATGCACATATCTATAGACGCACACCTACACCTCACAAATACACATATCTATAGACGCACGCATACACCTTACAAATACACATATCTATAGATGCACACAAACATACACATATATAAGATATGCATAGACATATATACACAGACAAATTATACATATGTACACACACGTCATATACATAAGTTCACACATTTACTCGTTACACATCATATGCATATATATGTGGTCACATATAGATATGAACATGTACTGATGTGTGTTTGTTCGTCCGTTCACTGCACTGGCCATAATCATCCCACACGTTGTGCCAGTCCAAAGACGTTGTTGTAAGATCTCACTCAGTGCTGCAACAAAGAACTTTCATGCCAAGTAACAACCAGAAATTTATTTGTTGGATATAAATGATACCCGTGTTCCCCAGGCTTAATGGGCGACTTGCAACACAAGATCTCTCTATCCCAGTGGAATAAAACATAAGTCCAGCACGACCCTTTAGCTAAGAGACCCCGATGGGCCATCCTGCCTCCAAGGGCACCCAGCTTCAACTTTTCTCCAGCTATCCCAGCAAACCTCAAACTTCCTGTCATGCCCAATGGCCAGGTCTCAGTATTCCCATCCCTTGGGGTCCTTTTTGTCCTTGATCAGTACTGGACCACCCAAGGTCTCACTACTTTAAGATTTAAATTTGAGATAACCTGTCAGATAGTCAACCCAGGGTGGCGTTATCATGGAGATATTTGAACATCACGTTTGTGTTTCAACATCATTGCCTGTTTTTACGAGATACTTAATTCACCTCAAAGTAAAACAAACTTCTGGGGTGACCCAAATAAAACCAGAACATTTTCACTTTATGTGTTGCCCATCCTCCTTCCTCTGGTCAAGCAACTAACACTTGCAACGTCTGCCATTCATATACATCACTAAAGAAAATTCAGCTTACTGCATTTTTACATAGATATGCACACATCTAAATATATAAACTCATTCAAAACATATACACACATATGTATATATACACACACACAATCCTCAAGTGTATTCGGTCTCTCTGTACAAGGGTTTGTCAGGACAACCTTACATGAGGATACTTCACCCTACAAGTAAACCCTGACCAAATATTCAAAATGACCTAGTATTCTCATTGACACGGCTATACACTGGTTCATATGAGGAATGGTGCACCTATTTCAAGTAATGTTACCTCAAGTAACAACACTTAGCTGGATATTCCACTAGACTAGATGAATTTCTTGTCCTGGAACACTAAGACCAAGAGACCACAAGATATACTATAACATTGTTAACTGGTCAATTGGTAAGAAGAAAAATGAATGTTCTTAACTTCTTTACTAACTCAACGTTTAAAAGATACAGGAGAAATTTAATGGAATATTCAAATATCTATGTATCTCATATAGAGATGAAGTGTTAGCCCAAGGAAAAGGCCCTTTGATTTTTAAGAATCTCGACTGAAGTAAAAAACAAATATATATATATATATATATATATATATATATATATATATATATAAAGCAGCAGAAGCGACACAGTGTCTTGAAAATTACCTAAAACAACATCCTAACATTAAAAAAGAAAAACATTTTTTAAGAAAAACACTAACATTTTAAAAAATTTACTTGCTTATGAAAGCGTCCAGCCCTCACCTCAGACAACCTAACCCGTAAGTCACAGATTTATTTATTATTTTTTATCTACTTGTGTTTTTGTTTTTTCTGTTGGCTAGTTATATATATATATATACATGGTAGATGTCTATTTGCTTTTGAGTATGGCCACTGTTTGCATATCAATATGATACTAGTGTAAAACCTCCCGGTGAAACATGCAGATATAGCTCTTTAGGCCTGCCAGACTTTTACAGACAATACCATATATATATATAGTCATCCACAGACAGACTATCTAGTTTATAGTCAGTAGCTCTCACCACTAGTCTGTACGGGATAGACACTGTTACTAAATGATATCTACAAAGTTTTTATATAAACATTGACCGCTACTTGACAGTGCTCTATTTGTTTATTTTACGATTTGTTTTTAATCAAACAAATTTTCCTTTGTAATTCCAAAAATGGAGACAGGGCAATTTCTACCAAGACATTTAGATCATAGAAGTGTATCAGTGCAAGAACCTTCCTTCATCTTTCTATAGAATTGGATCAAAAGTTGTTACAAACAAATCCCACGACACACAGAAACAATCTTTCAATGTCGAAAAGGTCTACAGTTTCATAAGAAAAGTGGCGCCGTGATAATGAAACATCTTCGACTTTATATCTACAGGAGGACACAAGAGTGCAATACAAAATTGGTAAAATGCTTTAACAGTTCATGAGTTGCCTAATTTCCATAAAGTCATCAAGATGTGCTTAAACGAGACTGAAGACTTGCAACCATTTTGCAATGACCGGCTCCAACAAATGATTATTATTCATTGGTAAGGAAAGAAAGACAAAGCCGAGACACTGACCAATCAGCTTTGGCTAATTGGAGAGCGATTTCACATGTCTTCTAACTCCTTTTTCTGTATGAGCGAAAAGAAACGGACGAACTGAAAAAAAGTTACCACTTACGCGACATATCAACTCGTCCATTATAGCTAAGGCTCCAGGAAACAGGGTAAAATTAATTACAACTGACATAAAAATGCAATAAAAAGAAAAATCTTGATTTCTCTTTTTTTACTCTCAACTTATGCATATATATCAATGGCTATTTTTAAAGCAATACAGTGTAGAATACTGAATGGCCTTGCGTGAGACTAGACTGGACAGAATGTCAAATGTTTTTATGGGATGTCGAAAAGAGAATACTCTGGATCTATGCCAGGCTCAGGTGTGTTCTGTCTATAAAATAAGGAACGAACGCACACATGAAGATAAAAACTTCCTTATCACTCTCCTAACCTAACCTTAACTTGAATACGTCTGGGGATGAAGTCGTTTGTGATATACAAAATTAAATTGCTTTGTATTAGTACAAATACTGCAAATAAAAGAAAACTTTTCTAATATATAAAATAAGGTTGGTCGGATTTTATAAGTAAGATATAAATAGCAAGGCATCTCACAAATCGATATTTATGCAATAAAAAACCTACTTCGCTTAGTTACTTTCAAAAACTTTTATTCTAGCCCGAAAGATTGGTGAAAGACATTTTTTGATCATGACCTAAAAAGCAAACATCATTAAAAGAAAAAGAAATTTATTTTTGCTCTATTTTAGCTATCAGATAGACTTTTTTTTCACTAAGTAATTTAACTATTCTTTTACACTTATTTGACAAACATGACGGTAGGTAATATTTTAGATTTTAAAACAACCATTTTAACTGTTGTTTTACTGTAATGATGGAGGCAATAGATATTTCATTCATCAACCGAGTTTTCATTTCGAAGCATAACTCAAATAATGTAAGAGAGATAACTCCTATTTTAAGTAAAAAATAAATTAAATTGGGAGTAATATTTTCCTTGGTCACTAGAAAAGTGAAAAATTTGCCAAACAGTAATTTATTTTTACAAAGAATAACTTTTCTATAGTTTTTCAAATACTAATATTATAACACACTCACAGATGCTTAAAATATCGTGCATGCGAATCGAAGAAGTGAATAAGCCAGACAATAAAATTTAAGCAAAATAAAATTTTAACAGTAAAATTTACAACCTCAAATGTTACGCTTTTTTAGCGACCACCCTGTATAAGCATTGAAGGTAAAATTAGGAGTTATCTACCTTACATGTAGATTTTCTTTTCAATCTCTATATTAATAACATCATACTTGACTTACACCTTATTAAACACTTAAATGACATTACTGAATCGCAGATAATTCTGATTAGGTGCAGCTACTATCTTATAAATTTAAATCGTTTATTCATTACAAAAACGCTATTTTTTTCGGTATTAAACACGTGTTCATTTTGAAAATTCAAAGCAAATCTTTATAGTGTGTGTCTTTCTTAGTCAATGACAAATTCATCTTCATTATCATATTCGGTTTAACGTCCGTTTTACATGCTCGCATGCGTTGGACAGCTTTAAGAAATTGACTTCCAAAGTAAAGTAGGTCTTTATTTATCCCTCAGACTTTGATCACTTCCTCCCATGTTTTCCTTGGCCTTCCCCTATGGACTGAACCTGCTGCATCAACTGTTCCACATCTAACCCAATAACTCTCATCCATTTTTTTTTTACCAATAGGTTTCATTTTTTTTTTACTATATATGTATGTATATATATATATATATATATATATTGTATTTAGGCAGAATTCTTTTAGTTAAACAAAAATTCTTCTGCTTGATTATACTTATTTTAATTTTTTTCAATTTCCTAATAATCTTTTTGTGTCACAATAAAAAAAAAAATGAATGTTCCATAAGTATCACAAGCACTTTCGATTGTTTGTCGAATTATCTTCAGGTGTCAAAAAAACAAATGAACAAAAAGGTTAAGAAAAGTAGCAAATTAAAAAATCTAAAAAAAAAAAAATGAGAACGGTGTATGTGAAATCATTAAACATTAAAACAACAGGTGTTGTTCTAGAAGAACATTTACAATTTCAAATTTTGAAACAAAAAAGATTAGAGAAATGGAAAAAATAAAAGATATAATCAAGCAGTATAATTCTGTTATGTTTAACAATGTTTGCTATATATATATATACACACATATTATATAATGTATTTTCAACCTTACCTTGACAGATTAAAAAATTCACATCAGGGAAACAAATAGTTGAGATCCATATATTTTTAAACATATGCTAGTATTCTTAACAAATAAGATTTTCTACAAAAGTTATCATTTCATAACTGACCGATGAAGGAAGAAGACCCTCCAAAAATCATTGCTACCAAATGAGGAATAAAAAGAGAGATAAAAAAAAAAATATTAATATGTGCTTTTAATTGTAAAAAAAAAAAAAAAAAATGCCAGACAAAGACTAATAAATCAAGCAGAGACTTGTAGTTTTCTGTAATTAATTTGTTTCTATTTTCTAAAAGGTCAATGTTATATATATATATATATATACATATATATATATATATATATATATGGTGGCAGCAAACTCGATGTTGAGTATTGCCATCGCTTGTTCATTTAATTCACACGTGAACATATCAAAATGGCTTTTCAAGCCCGCCAAACTCTTACACTCTGTCAGAGTATTTGCAGACATTCTGTCGTATACAAGTTGTTGATGCAGTTTTTTTTTGTTGTTTTTTTTTGTTTTGTTAAATTTTCTTATCTATTTGTTTTTGCTGGGGTTCGGCGTCCTACCGGATGTCAGACATACTTCTGCTATTTCAGAGATTCCAATTAAAAGATAGTTCTATGGTTATAACCGTCCCTTTAAGCGTGATTGTATCTCTCTTGCACTTGGTTCACCGGGTACATTCACCAGGTAATTTTTGGTTGCTCCTATGATTACTGGAATGATGGAGAGCTTCCTAAGATTCCAGTTTCTTTTTATATTGTACAAAAGACCTTGGTATTTAGTTATCTTCTTCCTCTCAGCTCTGTTTAAGCCAGCATTATTAAGGACACTGACTTCAATTAGGGTTGCTTCTTTCGCCCTCTTGTCCCATATCACTATTTTGTGGATTCTCTTATGCCGTTTTAAACATGGCACAGATTGCCACTCTTTACCGCATATGTTACTATCCCTTGAAAGGGATAATTCACAGGTTCTTTTTGGAGATTACTGTGACTTGTAAGACCTGGTTTGCCCAGGCATACTTTACCAGTCCTCACAGAGCCAATCACGGAGAATTGCAACCGTTTCATTTGTCATTTCTAAGGCTCCTTTCCTAACAGATGTCTTTAGTTGTTCATGTGGGTCTTCTTTAATATTTATTCGCACCAATATTGATGTTCAATCTCCATGTTGCTCTATTTAGCACACTGTTCTCAATTACTGTTCAAGATCCCACATATTTCGAGAGAGGTCTTTAGGGAGTTCTTGTATCTCAGTTTCGGTTTATGAGGTGGCCTATTTCCTTCACAAAGTACTCTATAAAGAAACTGCTTTGGGATACGATCCTCACTCATACTACATACATGCCCACACCACCTTAAGCGCTGTTTGTCTAAGACGCTTTCAATGCTGCAACAACCACTCCGCTGAAGCACTTCCACATTAATATGCAGGATTCTACGAACATATTGCTGATGAAAACGTTTGAACCTTTTCACGTGTCTTCTATATATCACCTAAGTTTCACATGTAACGTTCAAACTCCTCGACCAGTCTCTCTCTCATAGACAATGTCAAAAAAGAGTATCCCTCACTATCCACCAAGCTCCAGCCCCTGTTCCATCGCCGCAATGTTGCATCCTTGTGCTTATTTTACAAGTACTTCAATGGAATGTGCTCCGATGAACTTGCTGCTCTGGCCCCCCCCCCCCTCGACGTAAATACACTCAACCAACCCGAAAATAAGCTAAATCCCATCCATTCACTGTGGAGGTCCCTAGATGCCAGAGAGCCTTCTACTCCAATAGCTTCTTTCCTCCTTTGGAACCCTCTCCCTGCTCCCCGTTTCCCCAACTGTACCAACATGCAGAAATGTAAAACGTTGCACAGCTCCCAATTTAGGACGACTCCTAAACTTTCACCTTAATTCTCAGTAGCCACTTACGTCTACAGTGGCAACTTGCCTTGTTTGGGGTGAACTAAGTTGAAAAAAAAAGCCAACAAAATGTAAGCATTATAAACATTGACATTTGTTTCAAGTGATATCCCTCTTTTTTTTCACAGCTGATACTCCAACCTACCAAACGATTCACTTGTCTTGCCAAGACAGAAATCAATTTCTGCATCAAGCTGACATGAGCTTACATACATAAACACACACTTACATATATTAGCTGAAATGCCTGTACCAATACTAAAAAACTCTTAAACCTATTAATAAATGCTAGCAGTCTTCAATCAATCAAAAAACATATTGCTATGTTGAACATTGTGAAAATAGGACTTACACAACTCAAGTTATGGTCTTAGAAAAGTTTTCATTAAAATGTCTTACAAATGATCAAAATGAGCTCAAATTTCAAAAATCTATAAAATTCTGTCTCATTTATCTAACACATCCCTCCTAACTAATAACACAACTTTTAGGCACAATTCGACTTCATTCATCAACATAGTCTCCTTCTAGAGTGTTACATTGATTCCAACGTTTCTCTAACAATTTGATGCCTTTTTGTAGAACGATTTGTCTTTGGCCTCAAAATATCCATCAGTTTCCAATATAACTTCTTCATTAGAGTCAAATCTTTTTCCCTATAGTATTCTTTAGGGCTCTGCAAACAGCCAGTAGTTGCTGCAGGCCAGATCTGGAACCCAGGGTGGGTGTGGAAGCAATTCGAAGTGCAACTCCTGTAGTTGCGATCGTCTTGTGACATGGTCTTGGTGAAAAGGCACTTTTTTTCTTCATTTGTGGCCATTTTTTGGCAACTTCCTCCTTCAAACGCGCCAATAATGCTATAATATAATATTCGCTATTGATGGTTCTTCCTTTCTCAAAGTAATAAATGAAGAAAATACCTTGCACATCCCAAAATATTTAGGCTAAAACTTTACCTGCTGATGTTTGTCTTTTTTTTTGCCTGCTGATGTTTGTCTTTGGTCGCTTTGGCTGGCTTTCATCTGCTGCTGCTGTCCACTTAGCCGACTGCTGATTTGACTCCAGAGTGAAGTGATGGATCTATGTTTAAACCATTGTCACATATTGATGCAAAAACTTTTGTTGTGTTGAAACAATGCTCTGAATCGTTGACATGTTTTTGATTGAACAAATGCGGCACCCACTTTAAAAATAGCTTTCTTATTGACAAATGTTCATGTAAAATGGTGAATACACCATCTTCTAATATCTTTAGCTCCTCTGCTATCACATTCAACTTCAATTTACAATTGGCCAAAACGAGTTTGTGGAGTCATCTGATGCTTTACGGGACAACTGCCGAATTTAAGTGACTTGAACGTTCAGCATCATTGGGTATCTATATGATCACGTTATTTCCGACAGAGCAGAGTCTGAATAACACTTATGAAGCCATTACTTTGCATGAACAGTATTTTTACCCATCAGAAAGCAATGCTTTATCAATGTGAAATTCAGAGTTTCCTATTGTTTCGAAAATTTGTAATAGTAGCTTCACTTAAATAACGGTAATTTGTAAGCTAATAATCCAATTGGGCTCAAATTTGACATGTGCCATTTGAAGGTTAGTACTTTATAAAAAAATCATGGATTTTTATGTATTTGTCAGACCCGGGACTTATTAAGTGATGTGTTATGTTTTAAATATCATTAGATTTAAAGTTTAACCAACTTTCAATGAGAATTTTAAGCTCTCTCATGAAACTCCATGTTACAAAAAATATAAATATGCTTTTCTTATGATAATCTGCAAGGAACAAAGTCAAATTACTATTCATTGTTGTTAACATGCTTCAACGATCCATCAAAAGAACTGACGAACCAGAATCAAATATTGATTTTATAGAAAGAAAGCAATCGATGACAAAAATCAAGAAAAAGACTGACTTAGATTATCTATATAATAATAATATGCTAATATATAAAGTTACGGCAATTTCATGTTCATACGTACGTTATCACCTTTCATACACATTTTGAAAAGGTGAGATCATCCGATCCTTAAAGTCAAAAAGTGAAAAGTAACTGAGAAATAACTAATGTCGCTGTTTGACAAAAGTTCACATTTTACTCATTTCAAAATGAATCATTCTAAAATAAAATTTAAAAAAACATCATAAATAGAATTCTGTCGTCCCCTCGGCTTAGTATTCGTGTTTAACAATATACTCTCTGGTCTATCCGTAAAAGGAAAGTTCTTGAAAAATAAAAATCTATGAATTCTCCACCAACTGCCTTCTGCACCTCTTTCTCTCTCCACTTCACTCACTGAGCAACGAACACTCTTCACAAAAGATTACAGTTTTTATACTGTTAAATCCACCCCTATGCAAATTAACTCCCCACCAGAGCCATCTAGTGGTTAGAGACTCCAAACAGCCAATTTGCAAAGGGGGTATAACTCAAATGGCACTTAACCACATACTCTATGCATTCTTCTTATTTTAATACATCTAATTGTTATAATTTTAAATGAGTAAAATCATAATTTATTTATTGAAAGAATATTTAGCTGACAATTATTTTTAAGGTGAGAAGAAATAGATTATTTGAAAATGATTTAAATCGTTACTATATGTAGACAAATTAAAAGGTGAAAACGTTCGCTCCATTTATTTAACAATGAATTTAGCTGACAAGTATTTTTAAGTAGAGACAGGACAGTAAGTAAGCAACCGTGGAATTTCCACTGGCTCCTGCTTGTTATTATTATTATTAATAGTAGTAGTATTATTATCCGTAGTAGTAGAATGATCAATGTATGCAAGTATTTTGTTATTTGTATAAAAATAAATCTTTTTCATAATGCATGGTACTGGTACAACTTTTGAACCTTTATTCAGGACTCTTTTTTTTTTAGCTCAACTGACTTTCAACACATTATTTGACAAGCTTAGTGGTGGAGAGTGTAATGTCAAATTGGGGTCACATCTCACACTTGATTGTGACTGGAGAAATATTTAGATTGTAACGTCCCTTAGCAACAGTAATAAGTGCACACGTACATTTATTTTCATCCTTTTCTACAGCACATCTTTTGTATTTGTATTTTGCATGCGATAAAAAACGACTAGGTTAGGGTTAGCTTAGGATTCTGTTAGGGTTAGTTTAGAGTTATGCTAGGGTTAATTTAGAGTTATGTTAAGGTTAATTTAGAGTTATGTTAAGGTTAATTTAGAGTTATGTTAAGGTTAATTTAGAGTTATGTTAGGATTAGTTTAGGGTTAAGAAACAGTTCGTTGTTTCAGTACCAAATGCATTTATGAGTGGAAACAACTCACCGTTTATGAGTGAAAGAATTACTAAATGTGACACTTTTTGTTTAATTACTTATGAGGACATTTTATTACAAGTATTTGTTGGCATTGGATTTAGAGATGATCATGTTGCAGCCCTCAGGGAAGCAATCCCATGGTAACGTGTTACATAGATGGGAAGTTTTTGGAAAGAAATTCTGTTTATGGAAATTCTGTTTGATGTTAGGAATACGTAGGAAAGAAAGGAAAGTTTTTTTCAGTTGTGGTAGAAAACTTGCTGTGAATGTCTTACAAGGACGAACCGGAGATAGGAGCTCAGTCGAGCACCTTCCATGAAAATACGAATAGAACTTAAATAATACTTTAACAGCACATACTGATCAGAACACGGACAATAACCACTTCGGCTTCTATATAATACTAAAACTGATAACCTTGCTTGCTTGCACACTGAATGTTTTGATGGTGGAAGGAAGAATGAATGAAACGAGAAGGGGTGGGAGGAAGCGAATAAGAGTGAGGGGTGGATGGAAGCGAGTAAGAGTAAGGGGTGGATGGAAGCGAATAGGAGTAAGGGGTGGGAGGAAGCGAATAGGAGTAACGGGTGGGAGGAAGCGAATAGGAGTAACGGGTGGGAGGAAAGTAGTAGTAGCAATAGCATGCGAGAAAACGAGTAAGATGATAACGTAAAGAAATATTCATCTTTTGTAGACGGATTTATTGTTACTTCTGCGGCAGTGGAAACTCCTGAAGTCATTGGCCGATGCTGAATTGCTTTCATTTGCCAAATTGCAGAAATTACATTACCTGTTTAAACAATGCGCCTCTTGCGCCGGAATAGTTGTTGTGACATGTCTCACAGACGGTTATTCATTGAAATGATTTCACCATCATAACAGCCGGAAGAGGATATTAATGTAAAAAATGAAAAGCGTGTTTTAAAATAAACTGAAAACATTTTAAAATCAACACATTAAGCTTTTTTATTTTACACTGGGTGATGAAGTGGATGTCGGCAAGGACTGACGACTCTGCGTGTTCGAATACTGTTGATTCCACAGCAGCACTTCCACTACGGATGTTGGCAATCTTCACATGGTCCCTTCAGTGAGTACCCGATTCTAAAAAGAAATTTGGGAAACCAATGTCAACAACAGCATCACTCCCCCTTCCCTAAGTCCAACCCTTCCTCACCGTGGTGGCAACGTGGTAAATGTCAGAGCTACCCGGCTAACAGAGTCTGGTAGAAAATCCAGGAGTCAGCATCAGGATCCGTTGTTCTCTGGTCGTCTATGCTTCTGCATGTGGCTAGCAAAGACGTCTCAGCCGCGGAACCGAATATCAATGGATTGAGAATGGCATCTTGCTCCTGCAACATTCCTTTGTGTGTTCTGAGCCAAACTTTCCCCGACTTCACATGCAACTGATGAGCCTTGCTGCAGGTTAACGAATAGTTGCAACTATCAGGGAGGACTTCATACAGACCAGACAATCGTGAGACATGATCTTTGTGAATTCTAAAGAGAAGTCTGACTCGCTTAACAACAACAGCAATGCACTTCACGAGACGGAATGGCTATTGCGGTAGTTTTGTTTTACGGCATATCAACCCTTTTTGGGTTATTTAATGCCGAATCTGGTCTTGTTTTCTTCTCTTTTTTGTTTCTTTCCCCTTTTAATATCTGTTTCTATTTAACCCATAGTTGGGACCCTAACAGGTACTACCACTCCGGGTCAGGGTGGACCTGGGAGCAATGGTAATTAAGAGGAGGCTCCACATTCCCCAAAGTCCGTAAGCCGGATCTCACCATCAGATGTAGTTTAAGGTCATATCCAGGACCGGGAGTAGGGTAGGAAAAATAAAAATAAAAAAGGGGAGGGAGAAAAGGAGAGGGGCTGTTGTTTTTGTTTTTGGTTTTGTAGAACATAATTAAGTTTTACAAAAAAAAAAAAAAAAAAAAAAAAAAAAAACGTCAATGTAGGTGAATTTCGTCTCAGGGAGCCACAGGGCAGCCTGATCTGGTATCACCAGGGAATGGCTATTGCGATATGTCTCGCAGACGGTTATTCATTGACATGATTTCACCATCAAAACAGCCGGTACAGAATATTAAGATAAAAAAAATAAAAAGCATGTTTTAAAATAAATTGAAAACATTTTTAAATCAACACATGAAGCTTTTTCTGGGAGGTGGCTGTGATGAAGTCGATGCTCAGCTTTATCAAATCCTATTTATTCCATAGCTCCACATTCACTATTGATGTTGACAACCTTCACGTGGTCCCTTCAGTGAGTACTTGATTCTAAGAAATAACTTGGGAAACCAATACCAACAATAGAATGAAGCTGGTTAAAAAGAATTAAAATGCCGATTCATACGTTAAGGAGAATTTTACATCAAAGTATTTTAATACTTTCTGACTTAATAAAAATCGAATATTTTGTGCGTTAAACGATAAATATGACAGACCAACGACAATGCTATTTAAAAGTTAAGCATGACAGACCGACTGACGAACAGAGCCTCTTAAAGAAAGGCTTAGATGCATCTAAAATACGATGTGTCCATCTGATCTGCACGTTTAGTGATGAAAATGTTATTTCAAACTGAAGTGTGACAGACTGACCAACTAACAGAGCTTTTTAGATTTTGAGAACGCATCCAAAGAAGAAAAAAGAAAAAAGTAAAGAAAATCTAAAGAAAAAACAAGGAAAAAAAAAGAGAAAAATAAAGACAAACGAAAAGAAAAGAAAAAGCAAAAAAGAAAAGGAAAAAAGTAAAGAAAAAGAAAACAAATAGAAAATAAAAAAGAATATAAAAAGAGCAAAAAAAAGAAAAAAAGAACAAAGAAAAGAAAATAGAAAGCACAAAGAAAAGAAAAAGAGAAAAAATGATTTCTGACCATACAAGAAGTCTTTCAGCTTACTTATTCCTTAATTACCATAAATTTTGAAAAATACATTCATAACAGAACAAAACCAAATAGCATTGCATGGTGCCATTATCAAGACAGACATTTGTTGTTCGTCACTCGAAATGGGACAAAAGCCGAAGAGCTCAACCAATCAAATTGCTCTTATTCAAGACTTGCACACATGTCTATCTCCCCATCCCACTGTCCTCTTTCCTATTAAACAAAGGATCAGTGGAAGACTACCCTTTGTTGCAGATGGAAGAAGAGAGTAGCCTGGACTTTTCCGATCCAACACCCAACACGGTCACTGATCCTAATGACAAACTTTAAATTAATCACGTCAGCATTTTCTTTCTTCTTTTTTTTTTAATTCACAAAGTTTGACATTCATTGTGTTCACCTCTGCAATATGGTAATCAGAAATTGACGTTCGCATATTCACTACTTCCCACATCTATCTCACTATTATCATATTCCATTTAACGTCTGTTTTACATGCTGCCACGTATTGGACGGCTTTAAGAAATTTATTTCAAAGCTAATCAATCTCTGGCCAGGTCTTTATTTACTCCTCTTTCTATCAAATTTATTTTTATCACTTTCTCCCATGTGTTCCTTGGCCTTCCCTTATGAACTGGAACTGCTACCTCAACTGTTCTTCATCTACTAACCCAAGAACTCTCATCCATTCTTTCAACGTGGCCATACCAACAAAGTCTACCCTACTGTGCACATCTCCATATACCCTCCAGAGTTAATCTTCCTCTGAGCTCAGCAGATCTAAACCTGTCTTTAAGACTAATGTTACACATCAATCATGTTATTCTCATATCAGTTCTCCCTATACAATACATATACTCAACCTTCACTTGCTAGGTTTCCATACATCATCACATTGTGTACACATACCTTATTTCATATATCTATATAATAATACGCTAAGGCAATTTCATATTTGTACGTACGTTACTACTCTCCACCTTTTTTAAAAGATCCGATCGCCGAAGATGCAATGCAAAAGAAGTAATTTAAAAAAAAATTTCATCTGATGTCGCTGCTGTGTCAACAATGAAACTGACTAAAATATAATTTCTTGGCTTTCGGTCTAGAATCAAAATGTATCTGTTTTGACCAAAGAGTGGATAATAATATCGTGATGGTCGACGTTCACACCAGACATTCATAAAGATAACTTCTGAAACTGCATTAATCAGAGTACTTAGATATGTATGTTTCAATTTGAACTAAGGTGGTACAATAATGTTGTGGGGTCTGTGCTTGCGCTGGATGTCCATAGAATGCATGGCTGCAATATACAACAGTTGATGGATACAACTATGGAATTTCCACAGATCCAGCTACAATAATTATATATATATATACACAAACATTATTGGTTACATATGTGCATACATGTTTACGTTGTCCTCTTCAATAGAGAGTCAACTTCCTCAGACCTGAATTTCTCTTCAGGTCTGATGAAGTTGGCTATTGGAGAGGACAACTGAAACATGTATGCACATATGTAACCAATAACGTTTGTATAAATAAAAAAATTATACTAAAAATAGCTTTACTTGTGATTGAGCACTTTTTATAAACACTGGAGTTTCAATGGATTAACATCTACAGAAACAAATATAACACATGTACTATATAAATATAATTTATATATATATATATACACACACACACTCACAGTATTCACTTACTCGTGTGGAGACAAATTGCTGGTCTCAAATAATGTCAAATATAGATATGTTTATAATTTTTGCCTTGAAAGAAAAGTTCATAACATTTGCAATATGAAGTCAAGTAATAAAAAAAAAAAACTTAATGCAGTTGTGTTTTCTTAATAAAAACTACTTGCTGATGCTGCGTTTCTGTAAAACAACAAATAGACATAACTGATAATTGTTCCTAGTGACTCGAGATGTAACTGAAGGAAAATTTCAATGGTGTATTTAGAAAAATTTAACCCTTATTAAAACTTACCTGTTACCGTATCGATTTCTATAACATATAAACATTGAACGTTATATAACTCAATGTCTGTGTGATGTTTGTGTGTTCCCTATTAAAAGAAGGTTAGAGAATCTACATAAAATCTAAAAGCGTATTCTCATGTCAAATTTACCGGAGAAGACAATGGAAGTGTTCCTGAATCTGTAAGTGCACCCCTAAGGGGGCGATGAGAACATAACGCTCTTTAAAACTACAAATATATCGTATTTTTATAAAATTTTAATCATATGTATAAAATTTTCTGGGGAACATAACATAATAAAGAAGAACACCTCACTGTGTGCATGTCCGTCTTAAAAACGAAGACATACTAGGGAGTGTACCTTAAATATAAGTGTATTCACATGTGCAATTTGCATGTGAACACAATAGAAGTAGTTCTTCATCCCTAGCTCCTTTTTAAAAGAGCTAATGACACTTTTCTAACATGTTACACAATGAAATTAATCTATAAGCATTAGGTTAAGAGTATTAACGTATATCTGAATAGCTCAGTGGGTAAGATATCTAGCTGACAACATCAAGTTTGCTGTTAAAGTAAACTCTCCTTAATACGATGTTGCATATGATACTATCTCACACTCTAACCTGGGCAACACCAGGTAACCCTGCTAGTAATACTATATGTTTTTATGTGTTCAAATAGATTCTTATGGGAATCAAATTCCAATGCAAAATGAAGCTCAATATTCAAACCTTTAAATAGTTATTTCAAAATTAGTAATACAACCATAAATAAATAAATCGACAGATCAAAGTATGTTGTGATTTATTGTCAGTTTCGAAGCAAAGAAAAGCTAACATGTATTTGTAAGTTGGTTGGTTGGTTGTTTTATGGCATATCAACCGTTTTCGGGTTATTTAATGCCAAATCCGGTCATTTTGGTAGAATTTTTTATGTTTCAAGTTTTTATCTTCAAATATTTATTCATGGTGCTTAATTTGATTGCTTTGTAGAGGAAGATTGTTCGTTTTGATTTTGCAGAACACGAGTTTTGTAAAGGGAAAGGAAAAAAACCTAATAACATCAATGTTTGGTTTGGTTTGTTTTACAGCATAATAACCATCTATGGGTTATTTAATGCCGAATAAAGTTGTCAAGTGAAATTCCAAGGTATGTTAATTATTTTATATTGTTTTGAAAAAAATAAAATTAAAAAATTAAGTTAATTGGGTTAAATATACAGTCGTATGCTGGGTTGTTTGGACATGGTTTTAATTTTATTACGTACTGCACGGTCAATTTTTTACTTCTAATCTGAAGGGGTGCTTCGTGGGCCTCTGCATATAGGCTCTCAACTGGCAAGGTTCTGTATGCACCTGATAACAGTCTCAAGCTTTCATGGTGGATGGTGTAAAGTTCTTTTAGATATGACTTTCTGGCTGACTTATAGATAATGCTGCCGTAGTGCAATATCAGGCGGATTTTAGTGCAATGGATACATAAGTGTGTTTGTCTATCAGCTCCCCAGTCTGTGTGGGCAAGTACACTTAGTAGCTTTAGTACATTTGTTTTTCAGATATTTTATATGGTGAATAAAATTAATTTTTTAATCAAATATCATACCCAGAAATTTGTATTCGTTGAAAACTGAGATCCGCTCTCCTTTGATGTTAATGACAGAGTCATTATGTATCTTTCTTTAGGAGCAAAAGTGCAAGAATTTTGTTTTTGAGAAATTGAAACAGTTTTCTGTTGTAATTTTGTTTATGTTAAGCTGAAGTTGTCATTCAATCATGTTTATAAATTTAGATGAGATCATCTACATATAGGCCACCTTTAATCCCTGATGTTTCTGTTGTGATGTCTTTGAGGATATTATTAATTTTAATATTAAACAGGGTTACTGAGAGAATACTTCTCTGGGGTACTCCTGTCTCTTACTCTTTTTTTATCTGAGAGTGTGTTTCACACTCTAACTTGAAAGGTTCTATTGTATATGAAATCTCCTATGACATACTTGAACAAATTAGGTAGAGTTTTCAAATCAATAACGACGGAGGCAGCAGCGACAAAGACACACATGCACAAAGGATTTTGTGCACGTGTGGTAGATGAATCTACAACAATATGTTATATTATTAATTAATGATAAAACTATTTTGAGTTTAAATTTCTTTTTTTTTCATATATTCTTCAACTCTGGATTTTAACAAATCTTATAATGTCTTTGTCACTGTGTGAACAGAATTTTCTGTGCTGACAGAATTACAGAACTTGCACGTGAGAATAGCACAAAAGAATCTTTTAATGCATTACTTCCCTTGAAGTTGTTCATTAATTTCAAAGTCAGTATTTTGCTTTGAATGAAAAGAATTTGCAGTAGCCAACCTTGTCGACGCACAAGACACAAGGTTGCTGCAGTTTAAAGAAAACCATATAATCATGTAATAACACAAAAGGTGTCATCATCATCATCATATTTGGCTTAACGTCTATTTTACATGCTGGCATGTGTTGGACGGCTTTAAGAAATTTACTTCCAAACTAACCTATCTCTGGGCAGGTCTTTATCACTCAGGTCCATTTTTATCACTTCTTCCCATGTTTTCCTTGGCTTTCCCCTGTGAACTGAAACTGCTACCTCAACTCTCATCTATTCTTTTCATGTGGTTATACCATCAGAGTCTCTTATTCTGCACACATCTCCCTATACTGTCCAGCTTTAATCTACTTTAATAAATGAGCAATTGCTTTAATATTTCAGGTTAATGAAGAATCATTACAAGGAAGATTAGAATTGTTGTTTCAAAAATTTCTTGTACAGTTCAAGAAAAGACAAAATCAATGTTGACCGTGCTAGCCACTTCAGAAGAAAATTTCCAGGCAAAAAACTCATGTAAAGATAGGTGTATAAATTCAAAACCCATGGAACAATCTTAAACTTGAATGTTAAGGGCAACAGAGCCACTCATTTTATTGGCCTTTTGGTTAGGAGCAAAGTGCAGTATCTCTTCAGATACTACACTTCATTTTTGCTGTACTCGGTCAGTGAAGGAGAAGTTCTCGACTGAAGTAATTCTTATTTTTGTTCCAATCCAGAGTGTCCTTTTTTGTGGGGATCTGATTTTCCTCATATTAATAACCGACCTCATGTCTAAATCTGTGCTGTGGGAAGGCAAGTAAATAGGAACAGAGCCATTCATTTCATGCCAAGTGAAAAGTGTGTCAAACTTATTGATTATTATTTTTCACATCATATTCAGGTGCGCTTACAATGTTGAGGTGCACATTATTGAATGGCGATAAAACAGAGACTCTTAAACATTCATGACTGAAACTTAATGAACAAGTTTGGCACAGTTTAAAGTTTATTTCTACCAAATAAGGTTGATTGCAGAAAAGGATTGTGAATTTTAACGATTCCATAGTTGGCCTTTTTTTTGGTAAAACCATCACCACCACCACAATGCCATTAATATAAAAGGAATGAATAGTGTCCTTACTAAATTGTATTAACTGCCTTTGATTAAACAGATATAACTAAGGGAGATAATTCTTCGAGAGTGATATTTTTTTCTTCATCATGTAACCGGAAATTGACATGCCGCCATTAAATGGGTGATGTGGACGTAAAAAAAAGTATCAACATATTTATGAAGTTTACGATGGCGAGATATCAATTTCTAAGACAAGTTATTTTGTAATGATGTGATGCTTCTCCAATTTCTTACAGTAGACCACGATGTCTCCGATATCAGTAGAGTTACATTTATACAATATTTTTTTTTTATAAAGCTAACATTCACAGGTAACATGAATTCGAACAAATACATAGACATTGCCAAGGCTGCTGCAAAGAAAGTGGCTTCCTCTATTGTGCTAGAAAACTCTTCACACCTGATAGTATCTTATATATCTACAAAGCCACCATCTGCCCATGCATGGTGTAGTGTTGTAACATATGGGCTGGTGCAGCATCCACCAGTCTTTCTCTTTTAGACAAGGTCCAAAAAAGAGTATCTAATAGGTCTCTCACTATCCACCAAACTCCAGCCCCTGTCCCATCACTGTAATGTTGCATCCTTGTGCTTGTTTTACAAGTACTTCAATGGAATGTGCTCCGACGAACTTGCTGCTCTGGTGCCCACTCGGCGTAAATACACTCAACCAACCTGACAATCAGCTAAATCCCATCCATTCACTGTGGAGGTCCCCCAGATGCCGAAGAACCTTCTACTCCAATAGCTTCTTTCCTTGTGCTGCCGGTCTCTGAAACTCCCTCCCTGCTCCCGACTGTACCGACATGCAGAAATGTAAAACTAATGTGAACAAGCATCTAGCTGCACAGCTCCCAATTTAGGATGACCCCCAAAACTTTCACCCTAATTCTCAGTAGCCCTTTATGTCTACAGTGGCAACTTGCCTTGTTTGGGGTAAACTAAATTTTTTTTTTTTAATTAAAAAAAAAAAAGAAACTCGTATTTCTTGCCACAGATCGTCCTCTATTTTGTACTCACGGTCATAATGTCACCCTTTTTAGGGGTGTTCTCATGAACATCTATATCACAGTATGTACAAACTCACTTTAAAAAATTGTTTTTTTTTTAAATTTATTTACCTGCCTCCCTACGAGGACCGAATTTGTGTAAACAGAGCAATTCCAGAAGGTATCTCACTCCTGACGCAATTCTCTACCTGTATAAGAGCCAGATACGTCCTAAGATAAAGGAATGCTGCCGCATCTGGGGAGGTGCTACCCAGAGCACTCTTTCCTGCCTCGACAGTACAAAATCGATTTCGAAATATAATGAGGATGTCCTCTTCTCTTCCCTAAAGCCTCTTTCTCACAATATAGACGTTGCTAGTCTTTCTCTACTCTATCGCTATTTTCATGGTAGGTGCTCGACTGAGCTTCTATCTATGGTTCCCCCTTGTAAAACATCAACAGCAAAAACTCATCTAGCTAAAACCACTGTAAATAATTTTACTTTCTTCCTCTGAGTATCTGAAGCTAAATGGAATTTCCATGAGCAGAGTTTCTTTCCAAGAACCACCAGAAAAAAAAGTCGTTTTAAAATCCAATGTTAAGAAATACTTGTTGAACCGTCCTATTAAATAATCAAATTCTGCCCAGTTTGAACCATTGTCTCCATTGTCCACATGACAAACTCATTGACCCTTATCCTTGAATGCCTTGACAAGCAGTGACTTATTAGTACAAAACAAAATTATATTTGCTATAAAAGCAGTCTGTTATTCACACCAGTGAACAGGGACATGACGGTGAAATGATTGATGCCAGTGACACCAACTAAAGTAGAATTTTGCCTATGTTTTTTGCAAAGGTGTAACCTGCGCATTATACAATTTGATACAAGGTTAAGCTAAATGTGTAGCAACATTTAGAGGCGGTATTGTAAAAATTGTGTTAAAAACGGTATTTTTCACATAAGGTTAAATTAAGCAGAAAAGTGGAAAATTCCATTAGAAGTTAAAATCTAGAGTAGAGCTGCATGCCATGATATGACGTCACAGACAGGAAGTTCATAATAAGACGTGGTGAAAAAAAAAAGATCTTCGTCTTTTACCTGTGAGCTGATTGTATTCAAAAACTTTTTTTTTTGAAGCTCTGTTTTCATTCGACCTTCTGGGGAACAGGTGAGAAGAAACTTACATAACATCTAAAAAGTTAAAACATTAAAAAATAACGACATTAAGCAACAATGTTATTTGAGTTTTTATTTTATTTTGTTACAAATAGAGAGGAAGACAGAAACTTCGGATCCTACATCACAACTACAACCACCTTTACAACTAGACGTCACTATTCACCAAGCCATCTACTACATGTCAACAAGAGAGATGAACAGCTGTTTCTGTTTTTTAAAACTGTCTTTGTTCGCTTCCCGGGTGAGGAAAGCTCACATAATATGTAAAAGAATTAAACAGAAAACAGCATGACGCCATTGGGCAAATATGTTGTTGGAGTTTTTATTTTCTTTTGTTACAAGTAGAGCGGAAGACACAGAAACTTCGACTGCTTCATCACCACTAAAACCACGTTTCGGAATTTTTGAGCTGAGAATTGATAATTTGTATTATTCAAACTACTGTTCTCATCTTGGATCATATTCTCACAATGCTTCGACCGATGTAACCTCTGACCTTCTTAGAGTTTACCTTGTAGAACTTGGGAATCTGTATGGAATTTCAAACGGAACCCTTTATTTAATCATGGCTGATGAAATGAGAGCGAGCTACTTCTGTGGATTAAATACAGGTTTCCAGTCGAAATTCCAAACAGATTCCCAAGTTTGACAAGATAAAACAGAAGCAGGTCGGGTTTTATATCAGCCAAAATGTTGTGAGAATAACATGCAAGATGAGAACAGCAGTCCGAATAATCCAAATACACACTAAAATCGCCTTTACAACTAGACGTCACTTTTCTATGAACCAACTACTGATATATCAGAGAGACGAACAGCCGTTTCTGTCCACATAGTAGACAACAGACAATCTGTAGAGATCAAAGAAATCCTCCACGCTATGTTACAAATGTAGTCTGTGACCATTTATGAATACCAGAAATCAAGAATTTCTCCTCTTAGTATAAACAGCAAAGATATTATGCCTTGATCTTCTTAAGACAGGAAAAAATGTACATGATATCTTCTTGATTCTTTAGAATTTATAGGTTTACAGCGAGGAAATGTCTTACTTACCATGTGCCAAAATGGATCTTTGTCGGACATTTTCATTACTTGTGACATCATCCAATGGAGATTGGCCTTGAAGAAAGCTGTCAGTTTCGTGCATTTGACACTTGTTTTTTTCTGACAAAAATCCGACCATGTGTTCATACCACTCAGAGTGATTAGATGTGAAGTTAGGGTGGCCTCCAGAAGTCCAGCAGCGTACGCTTGCTGGGAATCATTTGCTGCTGGATTCGTCTGTAGCCATAGGTATGACCATCTACAAAAACAAAAAAACAAAATATTTCAATATTGAATCACAATTTTTTTTTATCTATAACACTACTAGTAGAGATATTTGACATTGGTCAGGATGTATGGATGTGTCAAAATAAGGTAAAATGATGAACACATAAATGTAACAATGGAAAACTAATTTGATTTTCAGGTCAAGTATAAACAATTGATATTCACAAAAATATCGAATTGAGGAGAGAAATACATTTTCTCATTGTGTTATTGAATGAATGCAATTTATCTGACAGGATTCTAACTCGTCTTGGCAAATCTCTATCATTCTGATACGTGCATGCATTTTTTCCACAAATATGAGAAGATGATCTGATCCCTTAACACTCAAAGTGATGTTGGGAGAAAGATGTTATGTGGCATGTTTTAGACCTGGGTTGTTAGACTAGAATGAATTCGTTAAACCAAAGTTTTAGAAAAAAGACAAAACAAAGCAAATATTCATAAAAACAAAAAAAAACAAAAAAATTGAAAACTTTCGAATTGACAGTTTCAAAAATCAAAATCATAGTCGAATTCCCCACGGACACAATAACCATTGTTGTGTTTGATATAACTGTGGTTAATACACATTGCAAAATAGCCAGATACAATGAACTTGAATTGTACACAGAATGAAGACTCCACGAGAATAACACATGTATCAGTGCAGGAAGAAAGAAATTGACCAATAGCAGAGATGGTTACTATAATCAATCAAAACGCTAAGAAAGGATCGTAACTGGTGACACTTTTATGACGTATGAATCGTTTAATTTACAAAGTGTAATTAAATAATTATTTGAATTAAAAGAAATAATTTTAAGTAAAAAAATAATTAATTTTAACGTTTTCTTTAATTACTATCAAATAGATATTTATGTAAAATAATCGAGAAAAAAAATCCAAAAATTTAAGCCAAATTAAAAAAAAGAAGCAAAATACGATTTTTGAAGTCCAAATTGCTTCAAAAGAAAAACAAGGGGGCAAATTAGCTATTAAAAAGTCCAATCTGGCAACTTTGGACAAACAGTTTTACCTGGTGGAGTCCATTCTACAGTCGGAGTAAGCTTAAGGCATCTGATATTCTTAAATGATCACCCATCTAAATACTGACAAGGCTTGACATTGCTTAACTTCAATGACTGAAACAACCAACAAGTGTTTTAAAACCATATCGTTATAAGTATATGAGAAGGTGAATGATTTTAAATCTTTAAAACTTAAAAAATAATAAAGACGACGACTCTTTGGTCGAACAACTTCTCTGGGTCAAGCTATCAAAAATGTCGATCTTGTATGGAATGGAGAAAATATTTCAACCCTGCTAATATAAATGCCAGACTCAATAACACTTATAAACGATCAATTTGAAACGGTGCCAGCACAGAAAAAAAAAAATCCAATTTCCTGCCAAATTTTCTAAAAGTAGAAACTAAAATAAAAGAAAAAAAATATTGCAAGTGAATTTTGAAGAGCAATTTTTAAAAAAATTAAATCGAGCATTAAGCATCATTTTCAAGATTCTAATAAATTTCATTGTAAATGTTGTTCATAAATTTCTAATTATTTAGTAATCTTATCTATGATTGTCAAGGGATTGTCTATCATTGTAATATGCACACACAAACTGTGCATACAGGGTGTCCATAAAATCCGTGTGCACTTTCAAAAAATTTATTACGTTATTTGTATTTGCGATGAAAATAATCTGTAAAAATTGTTATAAAGTTTCATGTACCTAGTTTTAAGTATAATTATTGAATAATTCTTCACCACAAAATTTGCAACAATTTTTTTGATAAGTAAAAGAATATTTCTAAACCAGGAATTTCCTAACAGATGGATCGGAAGGGGTGGACCATTTTAATAACCTCTGCGTTTGCTAAATTTGACTCCATGAGATATTTTTCATGGGGACATGTGAAAAGAATTGTGTATGCAACCAAACCTAGTTCATTGGAAGATTTGAAAGCTAAAATAACTAATGTGATTTCAAGCATTACTGGAAATCAGTTGGCAAATATTTTTGAATTACTCTTTGTATTAATAATGATGTGGAAACGTAAATAAAATTAATTTCAATAAAACCTTGAAAAAATTTAGATTTACTTTCTAATCATTTTTACAGATTATTTCTATCGCAAATAAATTTATAGTTTTTTTTTTACAGTGCACACACATACTTTATGGATACTGTGTGTATATATATATATATATATATATAAATAAATGTTTTGAGGTACAAAATTTATAGATACATTTAAAAAGAATACGCGGAAATCTCTCTAAGGCCCTTTCGACTATCATCTCGTCAGGAGAAAATCGATAATTTTAATTAATAATAACGTCGAAAGAAAGAGCAAATGGGGAAATTGAGTGTGCCAAAATTAACGTTGAAGCGATTAAAATTCAATTTAATTATTTCGTTAAAAGTCGATTAAAAGGCACTACGTTAGGGGATAAAAAACATTTAAAAAAAAAAAAATTGGGAAGGAGTTCAAAGTTCCCCAAAGAGATTAAGCGATCTTACAAATTCCTTCTGCCGGCACAAGGAAGGTTTTCGCATAGCAATAGAGACAGATTCCAATATTTTCAAATGGTTCTTGGAATCTGCTCGATGCAAGACCTCAAAACGGTCTATTTTATAGCCACTGGCACAGCTAGGGTTTTCAACCAAATGCTGGCCAATAGCAGAGTCCAAAGAATTAGAGGAGGGGTAACACAAGGACCCTACTCTTCCCTGACGTATTTTTGATGGAATGTGCTGGTTTATGCGAGTCTGCAAATGCAAGGAAGTGCGCCCTATATAGCCAGCATCACATTGGCATTTAAATTGGTATACAATATTACTATAATTTGTATAGGGCACACTATCCTTGCGAAAGGAAGGAAAAGCAGGTCTTGTAGCATAAACTAACTGTAAGGAAACAGAGTAGAAGCAATTGCTAATGCTATCAACAATCTGTTTACCTAGTTTAATACTATTTCCCCCTATCCAAGGTAATTTGAAATAAATGGGGAATTTTACAGGCCCAAATATTTTAGGGGATTTAAAATCAGCAACCTTTTTATTAATACAATCATTGATAAGGTCCTCGGGATAACCATTATCAATGAATATATCCCTGATCCTATTAAGTTCACATTCTAATCTATTTGGAGAACAAATAACGAGGGCTCTATGTACCAAAGTATAAATTAAGCCTACCTTTCTAGACTTAGGCACAAAAGAAGACCAGTTTACATACAGGCCCGTAAAAGTAGGTTTCCTGTAGATGGAAGTGAGAAAGCCACCCCTTGAACGTTCAACAAGAACATCCAAGAAGGGAAGACAATTATCCTTTTCACTTTCCATCGTAAACTTTAGAGCCTCATGAATAGAATTTAACTTATGAAAGAACGCCAATGCTCCACTCTGAAGAAAACATCGCAAAAGTGTCATCCACATATCTAACATAAGTAGTGGGCATCTTTACGGACCTAAATAAAACAGATTCGTAATATCCGACGAAGATATCAGCTAAAGTGGGGGCCAATGGACTACCCATTGAGACCCCATCAACCTGACTATACATGATATTATCGAAGCTGAACTCGACTGATTTAGTACATAGAAGTATCAATTCTATGAAGATCTCCCTAGAAAAACAAGGGGCAGTCAGGCAACCTTCATAGAGAGCGTCGGTACAAATAGTTATAGTCTCATCTAAAGGTACATTAGTAAAGAGACTAGAGACATCAAAAGAGCACATAAATGATGTCTCATCTATATATATATATATATATATATATATATATATATATATATATATATATGCATAAAAGACATGTACAGAACTTAGAACATCTTGGATATTGCGGTTTCACAAGAAAGGGACCTGCCGGTTAGGAAACCTACTCGTTCATTAGTCTGAAAGTTCTGGGAAAAAATACAGGAGATAAAGTAAACAAGATCAATCACCGGGCACTTCCGCTATACTGTTTTATGGTTAAAAAATATCATAGTCCCTATTTACTTGCTTCCCAACAAGAACAAAGTCAGACACAAGGTCGGTTTTTAATGTGGAGAAAATCCAGCTCCCTAAAAAAGGCGCTCTGGATTGAACAAATTTTAATTTTTGTCTCAGTAAAGGAGAAGTCCTTCTAGACTGACAGATGAAGTGTAGCATCAGAACAGATACTACACTTTAGTCAAGACCAGGACTTTAAAAACTATCATCAGAATCAGGAGTTATGTTTTTTTCAACCGCTTCCTCATTTCTGTACTTTGTATTCTCCTTAATGATCGCTATATCATAGCGTCCCTATTCAATGAGCCTGGGTAGAAGACATTTCCTTGATTCCTTTCTTGGGTAGCTCTTATATTCATGAATGTCAACGATGATTTAAACTTTAACTGTATTTTATTGACTTAACTAAGGAAGCTTCATTTCCTTAGCTATGAGTTAGTTCTAGCTGGATCAGACCCAGTGACGAAGACGGGATGTGGGGGTCCACACACAGCGACGAAGAGGGGGGGGGGGTTGTAGCGCCCCTATTTATCAGGAACTGACATTACATATCTGGCTAGACGAACTTAACTTCCAATCTCTTCTACATCACATCGTTTAGCTAAGCAATCAACTATCTACTTTTTATATGACCGCAAGTTCATCCCCCATCAATCATCTAGAGTAAACGACCGCACCTGAGACCTATTTCAACACTTAACCTCAAAAGCACTGCCAACGAATATGCAACACACACACACACACATATATATATATATATATATATATATATATATATTTTGATTTTCAAAATATTTCACTTTAATACATTATAATCCGTGCTTCTAAGATGTTGACTTCCTTTCCTTACTTAAAAAAAGCGCCAATCAGTGTATAAACATCGGCAGGACTAAAAACATAACGTCGTAAGAACCTGACGTATTTTCGACGGCTCAGGGTTAATAACACCAATATGAGGAGGAAGAAAAGAAAAAAAAACACTATAAGACAGTCTCGCTTGACAAGGTTGTTTTTACAACGAAAATTCGCGGAAAAAAAAAAAAAAAATGAATTTTTAATTTAAAATTGCACGATTGTTTGATTTTCAAAATATTTCACTTTAATATATATATATATATATATATATATATATAATGAAAGGTTTAGTTCCATAACTATAACTTGTATCATAAAGAACATAAAACACCAATTTTTTCATAAAAATTAAATGAATGCTACAAAGGCCTAGAATACAAATAAATACTGCAGATAAAGTTAAGCTCAATGGTTAAGTTGTAGAGTCAAACAGAGCTAATATATTATTTTAAAAATGCAAATTTGACATATTTTGCAATAATCATGATTGGAAAAATTCACCAACACTATTTATCATTGTGTACATATGCTTCTGAAATTTCAATTGTTTTATTTTGTGTTCATAATTCTTGAACAATTTAATTATATATTACTTGTATCATCTTTATAAAAATATTGTGCTGATGAGGATTTCATATAATTGTCAATCTTCCACCCTGCTGTTGATGATAAAATTGAAATTTGGGGAAAATATGTACGGAAGGGAAAATATAGTTGGTGGTGAATTTTTCTGAGCATCATCATTACAAAATAATTAATATGTAATACATTTGCATTCTACTTAGTTATAATATATGTATAGGTGTGCGAAAATATGTTTTAGCATATACCTTCTACTCTTTATGTATACCAACCCCTTCAAAGTGAAAGCTTGATGATTGTCAACATGTAACAACCGAGCATATATAAATAAACAATATTTTGCTACATTCCAAAAACCAAGATTTTATTCATTTTACAGATCATTTTTTTCAAAACAAAAACCTTTGGTACAATTACGGTTTTGTTTCATTCACCAAAAGACCAACTGACATTTGTATGTCAATATTGGATCTTTTTTCCATGGACTCATCAGAAAGCCAAAAAAGTTCTGAGTCAGAAAAAATACATAGCGATGCAACAAAACAAAAGTCTGAAAAACAAACGACTCGCATCGGATTCACCTCCATTGAGAGAGACTCAGAAATCACTACCTAGAGAAGGCAGCCATCTTGTTATCTAAAGCAGAGCTATCAAAGATATGCACAATATTATCCGAAAACCTGTTATAAGAGACTAATATTTAAACCTGGTTGAAGGATAATTAGTTTTAATCAAAATTCCTTAATCAACTTGAAACTAAAACTCATTAAATTTGGAGAGTCAACTCAAACCACAGAAGTACAAAACTAAATCATTATTTTTTAAATATATATGTTAAATCTACTTCAAGAGCCTTGTGCTCAAACATCCAAGATACTGCTTGCTATTTACCACATGAGCTCAACAATCAAAAATCGATGTAAGGGACAGAACTCTTGTCAGAAAACAAGGTGTGTTACCTCCCCTTTGCTCAATTTAAAAAAAGAGACTATCAAACCCACCTTTACATGTCTATATCAAGATAGAATAAATAATTCTATAATTCATGTGACCCGTATACCTTATCCTTGATAATTAAGTCATTATTTTATAGTCTATATTAGAGGCATAGAAATATGTTGGCCAGTCTATATAACATTTTGAAATACATGTAACTAAGAGTACCCCTCTCCCACGTGATGTTTGTCCTTGTTAAAATGTTATTTCTATGTATAGAGATAAACACCCCTGGAAGTTTTCTTTTGGAATGGTGTTCATCTTCGCCGTTGCGTTCCACATTATCTCTTTTTTTGCACCCTCTCAACAACAGCTGCACTCCAAGCAGTTTGAGGCCTGCCAGAATGCTGGTCATTCTCCGCTGATGTGCGACCATTTTTGAATCGGTTGAACCACTCCTTAATTTGTGTTACACATCGCATCTTTTCCAAACACCTGCTGAATCTAACGTGACGGCGGAGATGAACGCCATTCCAAAAGAAGACTTCCAGAGGTGTTTCCGGCAGTGGATTGGATCGGTGGGCTTAGTGTGTGTGCAAACACAAGGGGTCTACTTTGAAGGAATTTAGGGTCCCAACCCCGTCACATATTTGAAATATTTTTTCTGGCCTAAGGTCGGATACTTTTTAGACATGCCTCGTATATATTATGTATGTGTATATGTTTACATATTTCTATTTCTATGATTCACTTCTAGTTTAGAAGTGAATCATATCAAACAATCATTATGAATTTTGAAACAAGGCTGCTAGACATGAGGGTTGGTAATGTGGGCTATATTTAGCTTTATGCAAAGGGAGTAAAGAGGGCTGCAAGCTCTTTGTAAAAATTTAGATACATCCCCTTTTGGTGAAATTTTTGCAATAGGTATTAGATATCAATTAATATTCTTCAAACTTGAGTTTCTTTGGAGTCTTTTAAAGACCATAATATGAGCACACTATCTCATTTGAAAATTAAAATATTTCAGATTTGCATGGACTTCTATCCATAGTCATTAGACACAAATTAAACAAGATTTCACTGAATTTCACATTCTTCTTATGAAGCATATAAGCCTTATATTTTAGGCAGTTTCTAGAATCAAAATCATGTTATGAATTTTGATCAGACATGGAATAAACATTCTAGACATGAGGTTTAATAGCATTATATCTTGATTTTAACCTTTGTAAGGTGACAAAAATGGTGAAAAACTGTTCTGGAAATTCATTTTACCGTCCTGGAACAAGTATTATTCGGTTTAATGTCCGTTTTACATGCTGGCATGTGTTGGACAGCTTTAAGAAATTGACTTCCAAAGTAATCTATCTCTGACCAGGTCTTTATCCATCAGGTCCATTTTTATCACTTCTTCCCATGTTTTCTTTGGCCTTCCCCTGTGAACTGAACCTGTTATTTCAACTGTTCTATATCTACTAATCCAGGAACTCTCACCCATTCTTTCAATGTGGCCATACCAACAAAGTTTCCTGTTCTGCACATATCTCCCTATACTGTACAGCCATAATTCGTATTGTTTATTTTGAAGAAGCTTTTGACAATACATTCTAGTAAGCCTTATCCTCGAGTGACTTTTGGCCTTGATGAATGGTGACTCTTTAGTAAAAAAATTAATATTGGAATTTGTAAGTTTTAGAAGCTAAACCAACGCAGATACATTTTTTTTTTTAAAATCTATCTAAAATCAACTTAGTTTCAATGATATAACGTCTTCAAGCATAGAAACAGTTTTTATTCTTTTTCTTCCTTCCTCATGGCATAGTGTCACTAGAAAATAATTATATAGTCAAAAAAATTATTAGCATCCCAAATGGAAATCTAGTGGCAATACGCATTCTCAGGATTATAGTACTCTCCATGCCTCTCTGGTGGAGGTCTGGATAGTGCTCTCTCACATTAGTCTTCCTATTCTCACAGGCCTTTCATAACTACTGTTTTTTTTTACTATTGGGTCATCAAGGACAAAAGTCACTCTAAGATAAGGGTAAATGAGATGGGATGAGTGTCAGTCGAAAGATGAGGAACAATCCAGAGTATGAACTAAGTTTGATTACTTATGGGGTGGTTTATGAAAAGTATTTGTTGACATTGGATTTGAAGACGACTATGTTGTAATCTGCATGGAAGTAGTTCTGCAGTAATATGTTCTACAGATGGGAAGTCCTTGCAAAGAAACTGTTCAGTGAAATTCTGCACAGAGGAAGAAAGAAAAGCCTTTCCATTGTGGTAATAAAACGAGTTCTTGCTGTGAATGTTTTACAAGAAATCAGAGATGGGAGCTCAGTCGAGCACCTTCCATAGAAATAACGGTAGAGTAGAGAAAGACTAGCAGCGTTTCCTGTGAGAAAGAGGCTGTAGGGAGAAGAAGAGGTCATCCACTAATAGATTTCGAAGTTGATTTTGTAAAGGCAGGAAAGAGTGCTCCGAGTGGCACCTCCCCAGATGTGGCAGCAGTAGTTTCTGTGGCACCTACTGATGCTAGCATGCTTTTTCAGGGCTGGGGTAGGGGGAGGGATAGTGGAGGTCAAAGGTTTTTTTTCTTAGGTTTTATTATTATGTGTTAGCTTGATTAAACAAAATAAAAAAAATGTCTAGTTATCTTTTAGTCAATTCTTCTGATATGTTGGATTTTGTTTTATTCAAATATCAGAGATGGAGTTCTCCACAAAAGGCAATTCATCTTTTACCGAATCCAAAGAACTCAGTATTTTGCTTTGTTCATCATAAACTTCAGCCACAATACAAAAAGACATATCAGATGAATTGAAAAATTGAACAAAAGGATCAATAGACAGAAGTTGTTTGATCAAATTTATCTAAATATACTTATATATTATATATTCTTATATATAAAGTAAAGTGAGATTTCCCCTATTTCATTGACTGGAATTATTTATTAAACAAAAAGCTACATAAAAAAAAATGTTTCGTCATTTATTTTCGTCTTTAATTGCTCCATGTCATTAAAAAAAAAAAAAAAAAAAAAATTCAATCCCATTACTTAATTTCACTATTTAGTACAGATCTTCATTTTTATTTGTCACAAATAGGGGGGGGGGGGGGAGCTTACCACCTAATAGTGACATGTACTCTTCCTGTCAGTGAAACCACCGAGTTACAAATATTTAATAAGACACATACTGAACAAAAAATTTAAATCTATTATTTGTTACCACTGAAAAACAAGTAATTAATATTATTTGATTGTAGAATAAGGAAATAACTTCCAAAGATGATATTTTTTATCGACACCATTTACTCAGCAGGCAAATAACATTAAATTACTTTTTTTGTTTAGCGATAAATAATATTATTTTATTTAATGTTTATGTACTAGTAGGAAAACCCGACGTTGCTCAGATTAAATGAGGATCACTACTATGTACTTTTTCACTATGTTCATAACACCATAATACTTTATTTGATTTACTCCTTCCTTCAGTTTCGCTCCCCAAATCAAAATAAGTTGAAATGTTGAAAATCTGAGTTATTGTATTATAAATGTGGTTTAAATTTGATTAAAATCGGATATATATGTTAAGTTTTAAGGGGGTTCTGTTTCCATGGGTCACATAGATATTCAGCACATAGATGGTAATGTAGAGATTCGGGACCACTTACATCGTCTTCCCCAGAGAATTGTATACATATGATATAAATTTTATCAAAATGGGATATATTTAAGTGTTAAAGGAGTTATACTCTCATAGTCCCCTTATAGATTCATGGGCCCTTCCATTATCTTCCCCAATAAAGTTTACATAAGAATACACTTTTAGATTTTATGTAGATTCTCTAACCTTTCTTTTTATACGGAACACACAAACACACAGCCATTTAGTTTTATATAAAGAGGGATTTAGAAACCCCATTATTATTTTCTTTTTTTGAATAAGTATTTTTCTTAAAAACATCTTATCTTCAACATGCTTTAAGTATCCTTACAATAATAAAAAACAAAAATCATAAAAATCTAAAATTTCGATCAATTTAAAATCTCCTAATGAGAACTTAACTTATAGTTTAATTAATCTTTTTCCTCGCCAATAACTTCATACAAAAAATGTATCAAATAAAATAAATTACAAATTGTTTCCACACGTAAAAACTAGGCGGGTTTGGGAGAGAATTTCATTCCTCCTAGCTGGAAACTAGGTGAATTTATCTGGTTTTTTTTTTTACTGTTATGTCTAAGTTTGTGGAGAAAGAAGCTTTGAAGGACTAGGCACTAGTGATTCTTGGATCCGCACCTCCTGTTTTTTTTAAACCAGTATTTTACTCTCAAATTCCTTTTTCTAGATAGTTCTATAAATATTAATTGGGCATTACTCAAAATCATTTCTCAAAATTTTGTTTCAAAAAAGTAATATTTTTTTTAAGTAAATTATTGGCCGGATATGATTAATTTATCCTTACTAAAAAATGGTAGTCAGAAACAGTAAGTGAAATATTTACTGAAAAATAAATAGATAAATTGTTGAAGAAAAATATCGCATATATTGTCTCCAATTATTATTTTTTGTTTGTCTCCTTTCAACATTCCGTTTTGCATGTAGCCTTATTCAATATCTATAGACACATTTTTTATAGTTAGTGTTCAGAGCCAGAAACGAGTTGAGAACCACTACCAGAGCCAACGTCTTTATCCATTAGGTTAACATTACAAAATCAAATGAAGATAACAGTCCAAAATAAGTAAATATTAGTTTCAACCGACGATGTTAAAGTGTGCACAAAAATTTTTTTTTAATTTAAAAATTATTAGATACCGACCGTGGTTTGAACTCACTATCCCAGTTTTACTTGCTTTATTCGTAACCATAAGACCACCATGGCAAATATAGAAGTAAGAATTCGCTGTAACCTAGAAATGAAGCATATTATGACCAATACTTCTCAGATATATCGTCAAACAAATTCCAGTTAAAACAATGTTTGGGCATTGTTAACGACAGCTAACAGAACGAAAAGGGGAAAAAAATACAAATAGGCAACAAATAAATGTTACGAAAGGCAAAATAAGTTACTCCTCTTCTAACCTGGATAAATTTATTTATGTTTTAACTCATTTGTTGGGATATTTCCCATTCAAACGAGGGATGAAGCCTCTGATCCTCAGTGTAGGAAAGACAAGGCTTAAAACGTGACAAGACAAGAAAGAGATAACAGTTTAGTTAATAAAGAGATTTTATATAACTAAAGAAGAAGAAAGAAAGAAGAATGTTGGTTGCAAAATAAGGTAGTATTTGCGGACTTAACTTTGTCCTCTCATCTTAACAGGGTCTCCCTGTTTGGTGTGATCTTTTGATGAAAAGGTATAATTATACCTTTAAATAAGGGAGCTTTTCTTTGCTCAAGTACGTAAAATACACGCAATATACATACATGCTTGTTGAATCAAGCATGTTTTGTATAGACACAGAGGTTTGTGTCTTATTGGCAGGAACAGGGCAGAAAGGGAAGCGAACTGCTTCAGTTGACGGCTGCTGGAAAAAGAGGACGTTGCTTTTAAAAAGACCAATGACGTTAGTTCGGCAGTGGTGGGGAAAGGTGGCCTGTAATTGGTTGATTTTCATCCAATCACAGGGCACATAAAAAACTACTGCATTATAGTAATTTCCAATATATTTTAAAACGTTTTTTTGTTCAAAACAAACCTGGGGTCCACCTGTTAAGTTAGAATGCAAAACAAAATTGCTGTTCATGAGCTCTGCACAGGGATTCTAGATAATCGGTAAAAAATCGAAAAATGAACAGAATAGTGGTAGAAATACATCCAATAAATGCCACCAATCATGGGAAAATGTAATGTTCTACCAGTATTTTGTTTAATTTTCGTTTTTGAGCGATTATCGAAACTGTACTTTCAGCCATTTTTTTTCGTTCTAACTGAACAGGTGGACACCAGGTTTGTTTGGAATAAAAAAAAAAACGCTTTAAAATCAGTTAAAACACAAATAAACTTATCCAGGTTAGTAGAACTAAGAGTAACTTATCTTGCCTATCGTAAGATTTATTTGTTGCCTATTTGTTTTTGTTTTTACCCCTTTTTCGTTCTGTTAGCTGTCATTAAAAATGACCCAATCTTCTTAGCAGACGTAAACTTTTTGAATCCACCTTTTCTTTTTTCTTCTGTTACTAAGGTTATGTGTATTTCGATAACTATTTACATCCACTTATTTGGCTTTTTTTTCCTAAAAGATCAGTGTTGCATTAGATTCTTTCATCCTCAAAACATTCACTGCAAGTTATTGTTACTCAAGATATTCTTGAATAACAATTTCAGATTTTTATCTTCAAAAAGCGAAATCTTTCGTTTTTGACTTTTAATTTTGTATCTTCCTGAAATTACCTATTACCAATTCAACAGGTTCTAAAAGGATATTCAAGACTTTACTCAAAATCGTAAAAAAATAATGAGTTATTTAAATGAATAAACGCGAAAGTTGGGTAAATTTCTTACACGAACAGTAAAGTCAAATTTCAAGTTAATTCAATTTATTTTATTTACCTCTCCAGGAGGTTGGACACAAGGTGAGGTATTAAGTTGAAAAGCTAGTGTACTAGAATTAGCGCACTATGGACTTCAAAACTGCCAGAGCAGCCCCGTCGACATTTCCCGGTAGGGGGCGCCAAAGGCAATTAGCAATAAACTTATCTTTTCTCAAAGAGAAGGTAAAGCCTAAAAGGATGAACCTCCTGAGACTGAACAGAACCACACCTCAGCTCGACACTGGTATAGTATCTCAGTACATAGAAAAGACATTAAGAACAAGTCGAACACACAACATAGGCTGGATTTTTGGCTAGGAAGAAAGTGTAGTATCTGTTCCGATGGATACTGCACCCTATAGACTGGTGTCATCTTGTCCTTCGGGGCTTGATTCCGCCGGTCTGTGGGTTTGTCCTGTGCAGCTCTAGGAGGTCCACCCTCCCAGGCTTTGCCTCCCCTCTTTGGGGAGGATTAGTTTATTGCTTACTGCCTGAGGCGCGCCTACCAGGGAATGCTGACGGGGCTGCCCAGGCAATTCTTAATGGCCAGAGTGCTTACCTTCTCATGCACTGGCTTTTCAAGTCCCACTTTCCCAACCCGACCTTGGGTCACATCTTACCTTGTCGGAGTAAAATAAAACTGGCCTTGTGCCTAACCTGGAGAGGAGGTAAATAAACACAACATAGGATTTCAATGTGCCTCGGTGGGCAGGCTTTATTGAACTGTTTGAAAGGAGGGAGAACACTTTCTTAGTTCTCCCTGCTTAAAGAGTTCTTATAGGAGATGTTACTGGGGTCATAACATCAGACAGCAACAAAGTCATGCTATTTACAGTATTTATCTACCTCCCACAGCGGTAAGATGTGACAAGGTTGGGAAAGTAGGATTGAAAAGTCAGCGCCCTAGAGGAAGAGCACTCTGGTCTACAAAAATGGCTGGCAAGTCCTGTCGGTATTCCCCGGTAGGATAGACTCAGACGATTAGCAATAAACTTATCCCTTCTCAAAGGTTGAGAAGGCAAAGCCTGAGAGGGTGGACCTCCTCGAACTGCACAGGACAATACCGTACACTGGCGGAATCAAGGCCCGAAGGCCAAGACGGTACCGGTCTACGGAGTGTAACATCCATCAGAACAGATACTCAACTTTTATTTTAGTCAGCCCGTGGCAGCGTCACTAAAAAGTCACTGTCGGACTAATTGTCGAGAACGTATCCCCAACATATGCGATATCCGAGCCGCAAGGTTAACAAATTTGCATATTGCTTTTAAAAAAGTTAATTTTATTAATTAATTATGTTTTTTTTAATTCAATGATTTTCTTCACAATATTGTTTTATTTTCTCGACAAATATTTACTATTTGTGTTGAAACGTTATTTTCTTTAGAGAGGCCAACTTTATTTTTCTAAATTGCAAGTGAAACGTCACATTGATTTCTTTCGTTTCTTTCTTTAGGTCACACTTCAAAGATAAATAAATCTTTTTCGAAATTACCAAAATGTTAATGTTTCGTGCTTACAAAGTTATGAATGGAATAGAAAGTTCATTATTTTAACCTAGCAGGGCTACCCGGTGTTTCCCGGAAGAATAGTAATTTATTTTTATCAATAACAATTAATTTCCTACTATTGTCATACCAGAGGTAAAACTCACTGTGAAAACCGAAACAACTAATTGAGGTAAAACTTACAAAAGAAAAAGAAAAACATAAAAAACATATGCGAGTTAAATCTTAAAAAAAAAAATACCCGAGTAAAGTTAAAAAGAAAACAAAAAGAAATCGTGAGATAAGTTTTACTTATCTATCTATATCTATATCTATCTAATTCTCTCTCTTTCTCTCATCTGTAAATAAAAGATCTGATTAATTCCTATTTTAGAGAATATTAAAAACAAGAGAATATTTTTTTAAAGAAATTATTTCCTTTTTTTTCCTTTAGAAGTTATTAAGATTAAAATAAATTTGCATACGTGATTATCAAAGCCAATCATACACATGCACATTAATTTTTATAATCTTAAATAATACGATAGCGTGTGTGTTTGTGTGTCACACTTACATCAAAATCTCTGTGCATGCGTGCCGCACTTAGATTTGGAAAAGCATTCAAGTCACCTAATTTTCGTAATATTTTCAAGTGTTTCCCTTTGGCGGATAGGATTTTGACGTCGGCCCGACTAGTTTATAGTTCGATCCCAGCCAACCTCTTAGATTTATTTTCTACATCAAAGCGGGGGAGGGAGGTAGGGAGGGGACGAACGGGAAGACACATTAATACGATAGCGTGTGTGTTATTTTGTGTGTCACGCTTAAATCAAAAGCAAC
>OY744517.1:135876187-135941187 GCA_963556195.1 Sepiola atlantica
GAGATTGATCCAAAGAGGAAAAGATATATTTAAAGGAAGAAATAAATCTTAAGGGGAAGGTGTTGTGGACTGATCCGGATTCACCCATAGTGACAGGATTGATTCGACAGGTCACTATGAAGTCGACACCTTTTTTCTTACCAAGGAGAACCGCATAGCACGTCTGCCTAGAGCCGGTAATGGCGACCAACTTATTGTAATTACGTATTCTTAATACAATTCCTATTCCTTTTAATTCCTGTCTTGGGTTTCTTATTTAATTATTATTCTTACGATATAACGTTATGCTAGACATAACAAACTATATAATTCATTTGGATATCCCAGACACGAGAGAGCATGGATGACCAAAGAAGGCATGGTTCAAATGTGTAAGAAGCGATGTAAGTGCATGTAACTTTGCTGATGCCAACCTTTTGGACCTGACTGCATGGATAGTAAAATAGTTTGTATGTAGAACTGGAAAAAAGAAAACACTTACTCAGTGCAACCATGGCCACTTACAACATTAGAGTAACAAAGAACTTAGAAAGGGTTGTTATAAATGAAAAATGTTTACCTACCATTACGATAATTTTAATAAATAATATATGCTGATATTTATATAAAAAGAAATGCAATTGTTTATCTGATAGCGAAAACATCAAAACTGAATGTAGAAAACAAGAGTACTAAACAATATGAAGTCTGTAAATGAAATTCCTCATGAAGCTCTCAAAACCAAAATGTATTTTAATGAAACCTTCAATTACATTGTGATGTATTCATTATTTGATCTTTAAACTGAATCACATACAAACTAAAAGGTACCTTCAATGACACATCAATATATGCTTATGTAAACTTGCTTATGAAGACACTTTCAATGATCTGAAAATATGCTTATCAGAAAGTTTATAAAATTCATTGCTTATAAAGGTACCTTCGATGACCTGACGATACGCTCACCATGACACCTTAAATTGCTTATGAAAACTTTACAAAACGATTACCACAAAGTCTTGAAATGAAATTTTTAGTGAAATCACTTTCAAAGAATGATAATATATACATCATAAGACAGCTTAACTTCAACACAAAACCATCACTATGATAAGCCTGCTATCAAATCAGTGTCTATGAATTTCATTGCTTATTAAACAGTCAAGTGAAACAGACGGAAACAGATAAGTAGCGGGTGTCTTAAAATAGTGTTCAAAACGGAATTTTCAACATGAGGTTAAATTAAGTAGAAAATCCGAAAATTCCATTAGAAATTAAAGATTAGAGTTAGAGCTGTGTGTTCAGGAAGTTGCGCCACAGACAGGAAGTCTCCAGTGACATGTAGCTAATAAGCTGATAAAATCTGTGTCTTGTTTCTGAGCCAGAAAAAAGAGCAGTCGTGTTTAGGGTGATGGTCCTTCTCCCTAGGGGGGATAGGTTGGGGTAGACCCACAGAGTATTATATGCTATATATAGTATATAATATATACTATACTGTAAAAGATAAACACCAAAAGAATTGTTAGACTCTAGATGATTTATTAACTTTTATTATCGCTGTTATTAAAAAGAAGATGACTGCAATGAAAAGAAAGAGAAAAAAGAAGAGCGCCACATCGTTTCGATGCCTACTACTGCGACAAACTATAAAACTAGACTCCAGCAATTCACGTGAAAAGCTGCCATTCAAATAATCTACTGGAATTAAAGAATTGGTCTACAATAGTGCTAGACATTACTTATGAAAGAACGTTCACTGGTTTGAAAACATGCTCATCATGAGGTCTATGAATATCATTACTTATGAATGCATCTTCAATGCTCGAGCAGTGTGTTCAACAAGATGTCTATTATTTAATAAAGACCACTATGGCTTCATATTTTCATTGTGTCCCTAAGCTGCTTTGCTTATGGTGTCATCTTGAACGTCGCAAGGCATATTCAATGTAATGTCATCTTCAACGCTGAAATAGCAATGACAGAATAATTTTTAAGCATAAAATTACAATCAAATTTTGGAAAATTGCATTGAAATTAAAATACAATTGAAACAATTTTCAAATTTAATAAATTCTATAGAATAAATTATAGACACTTTAAACGACATAATATCTCTTGTTAAAGAAAGCAGCTTCAATGACTTGAAAATATGATCAGCATGAGAAAATGATAATAAAACAAATGTAAAGTTACATGCTTTACAAGTTAATTATATTTAAATATTACAAAAAATAGTTAAAAAATCTTTAAATCATAGTTTTCAAAGAAAGTTTTATATATATCTCCAGTTAAAACTTAAACAGAGCTGCAAATATGTAGCCAAAAAAGGTTGTATGAATAAAAAGTTTTATATCTCATGGCTCAGTAACGAAAGCTGCGACCATAACTTGATGGTTGAAAGTTCGATCCCTGGCTTGGGAGGTGTACTCGTCTAGCGGCACTGAAGAGCTGTGATACAGCAAAACTGTCTGGATGGCTATATAAGCCCACTTTCTTGGGTTGAGCACTGTCGTTAAAAGATATCCCCTTCTTAGAGTATTGATTTACTCCTCTCCAGGAGTTAGGCACAAGGCCAGTTTTATCTTACTCCCACAAGTAAGATGTGACCCAAGGTCGGGTCGGGAAAGTGGGGTTTAAAAATTGCCTGGGCAGTCCCGTCGGCATTCCCCGGTAGGGGCGCCTCAGGCAGTAAGCAATAAACTTACTCCTCACCAAAGAGGGGAGGCGAAGCCTGGGATGGTGGACCTCCTAGAACTGCACAAGACAGACCCATAGACCGGTGTAAATCAAGCCCCGAAGGCCAAGACAATACCAGTCTATGGGGTGCAGTATCCATCGGAACAGATACTACACTTTGATCTTAGACAAAATGCAAAGCTCTTTGTAAATAAACATGGCGGTATATGTTTAGATAAACACATTGTAGATATCATTTACCAGCGCCTGTCCCATAGTTCATTGGTGAGAGCTTGCCACTATCAACTAGATGGCTGAAGGTTCAATCTCTGGCTTGGGATGGATGCTTGTATAGCCGTACGAAATAGCTGTGATACAGCGAAACAGTGTGAATATATATATACACACACATATATATATATATTATATATATATTATATATATATATATATTTCATAAGGAAATCGCCAACTGCCACTATCTTTTAAGGCATTGCTCATTGGGTAAAATCAATTCGAGCTCTCCAGCACTTGACCATGTTTACATTGAGATTTCGCTTACATTCAGGTGTCAGATGATAGTGCAGAGATTAGAAGCGCCGACTACCAGCTTAACAGTCACGTTTCGATCCCGGCTTGAGGCACTTGCTTGCCTAGCCACACTGAAGAGCTGTGATACAGTGAAGCAGTCTGTATGTGGATGTAAAAACAGCTCTACTTGCTGTTGAGCACTGTATAAACACTGGAGTTTCAATGGATTAACAAATATAATACATGTACTATATATACATATATATATATATATATATATATATATATATATATATATCATTTTCATGCATTAATAAATTTGACATTTTTATGAAACAAAACAGTCTTAAATTATGTACATAGTACCCAAATGGGAAATTCGCTTCTTCGTTTTTTATGCATACAAGTATATTAACTGTACGTAAACAAACTGATTTAGAAAGTTTAGAAAATGCATTAATAAAAACAACTGGGCAATTGAAACGATATAAGGTGCACCATATAATATCTGGGAAACAATAAAAAGAAAGAAACAATGAAGAAAAAGATGAGAAAGGAGAAAAATAGATAAATATAGACCGATGTCGTGGGTGTTAATTAATTATTCATTTATATCTATATTTTCTGCTGAACGAGTATGAATATTTTGAAAGGAAAAAGTAAAAAGGATTCGATTAAACTTTTAACTAGGGTTAAAGTATGAATTTCTCTTTGTTCCGAGTGAAAAAAGGAAAAGAAAAAAAAAGATATACAAATTAAATTAATACGGTTGCATTTTTTTTTCGGCCTGATTGTGGCGAATGTACATTGTTGAAGCTCTTCCATAAGTGTTTTTGATATTTTGTATATCATGAAAAAATACATTTTTGGAATAGGCAGAAACAATTGTCTAATAACGAAGTGTTTTTTTTATGAAAGCTGGAATATTTTCTTATATATATATATATATATATATATATATTATATATACTCACGAGCTGTACCGACCCGGCGTTACCCGGGATCTATCAAGTCCAAATTTGTTTTGTAAATATTTTCCGTTTTATAACTACGTCATGTTTCTATCTATGCAAAAAAAATAATAATTTTTCATTTATAAGAACGAATACATAACCAAAATAAAAAAGAATGAATGGGTCAATCATTCAGCAGTATACAAAAAATGAACTGATTAAGTATATAAGAAATTACTTATGAAGATAGCGACCATTATGATTTGTTATTTAAGGTTATTTGAAACATAGCAGTAAGGCATCATTGGAAATAGGTTGTAGAAATCAAATCATTGTAAGTAATGTTATGATATGCAATTAATTTCAATAAATAAATAGTGCAATATGTAATTTAAACACTTATTAGTTTTTGTTATCTGAAAATAGATGGATAAACATAGAACATTTTTTTACAACATAAGGACAGGTGAAGCGCTCTTTAACAATTACCTAGAGATGGTGTCTTGATAAAAACACTGGTCCCCATCACGAGACTGGGTTGGTGCTAGGAAGAACATCCGACCTATAAAATTGTTGCCTCAATTAAGGAAATGACTTCCAATGAAGTCTGACCAGTTTGAAAGTCAATTTCTAAAAGTCGCCCAACACATACCATAATGTAAAACGGATATTAAACCGAATATGATGGTGGATACATATGATGAAGCTGAGTTTTTGTTTAGGTGATTATTTAAGAATGTTTTCTTTTTACTTTTTATTTCTTTACCAATTAGTCACAACTTATCGAGGCCCTAAGGCCACTGGAGGATAAGGGTTAATTAGTTTGTCAGGTGGACAGTGAGACAACACAGTCATGATTGGTAACGATGGTTGAAACTGGACAAAATTTGATTAAGCAGACGGACCAACAAGAATTTGTTTACATTGGACTTGAAAACGATTATGTTGTAGTCAGCTGGGAAGCAGCCCTGCGGTATGGTGTTCCATAGATGGGTAGTTCTAGGAAAGAAACTTTGCTCATGGAAGCTCCGTTTAGTTTTAGGTACACAAAGAGAGAATGGGAAATTGTTGCCAGTGGTTGTAGCTAGACGAGTTTTTGTTGTGAATGTTTTACAGGGGGAACCATTGATTGAAGTTCAGTAGAGCATCTACCATGAAAACTAGCAACATCTCATCTGTGAGAAAATGGTTGTAGGGAAGAGAAGAGGACATCTCCAACTATATTTTGAAGTCAATTTTGTACTGTCAAGACAGGAGAGTGCTCTAAGCAACACCTCTCCAGATGTGGCAACAGTACTTCATCTTAGGACATATTTGACTTTTATACAAGTAGAGGATTGCACCAGGTATGAGATACTTTTTGGAGCGGTAGAATGATCAAACCATTTTTCCAGTGACCTTAGCAACAGATTTGATGTAAGTCTTATTTCAAGTCTCTATATTAAAATCTCCTGAACTGGAATATGTATATTTTAAAATAAATTAGAGCGTAATATGTTTTTCTCTTGCAAAAACATAGCACAAAAATAATAAATAAAAATTGGTTATTCAGAATTTATCATGAAAGCTATTTAAGACAAACTTTAAAAATCCAACTGACTTGTTTATATATATATATATATATATATATATATAAACAACAAGTAAAAGATGAGAATAAAGATTGTATAAAATATAATATCCATTAAGTCATCAGTTGTTCAAAACAAACGGTTTCAAATAAAATAAATTTTATTATTCCTTCCAGATAAGTTGGTCAATGGAAATTACCAAAAGTCACAATTGGAAAAGATATAAAGATATAAGGATATGACTTTGTAATTTCCCTTTACCAACTTATCTTTTTGTAATCCTCTGCTGATAAGATTTCATTACTTATTTTTTTGTACTCCTCTGCTGATAAGATTTCATTCTTTGAAAAGCCATCGTTTAAAGAAGTAATAATAAAATTTATTTGATTTGAAACCCTTTGTTTTGAACAACTGATAACTTAATAGATATTGTATATTATACAATCTTTATTCTGATCTTTTATTTGTTTATATAATTGCTCTATCTCGTATATCAAGCATCAATTTTTCATGATAGGTTCTACGTTAAAGGTGTACATCATATCTTTATTTTCCTGTTCTTATATATATATATATATATATATATATATATATAAGTAAGGTATGTGTATATGCTTATATATTTGTATGTACAGGATTGACTCTTAAACTAATTAATCGATCATTATGAATTTTGGAGCACAGCTACTATGCGTATGGATGTGTAATGCTAGTTATATTTAGTTTGATTTAAATTTATGCAAAGATGGGGTGAAAGCGCTTTTTAAAAATTCGGATATCTCTGAAATTTTAACAATAGGTATTAGACATCAATTAATAAATATTCCCGAAATTTCAGTTTCTTGGGGATATTTAAAAAGGTTTTAGGTGGCATAATATTGGCACAACCTACCATTTTAAAATTCAAATATATCAGATTTGAATTGAATTTGATTCATAGTTATTAGGCATCAATTAAGCAAGATTCCCTGAATTTCAATTTCTTCTTAAGGCTCCTTAAGCTTAAGACTTAAATTTTAGACATTTTCTAGAATCAAAATCATATAATGGAGTTTGATCAAAATTAGAATCATGATTCTAGACATAAGGGTTAGTATCATAATATCTTGATTTTAATCTGCCTAAGGGGACATAAAATTGATGCAAAACCGTTCTTTTTGGAGAATCAATTTTACCTGTCGTAGGACGAATATTCTAGTATATATTAAGTTGGTCTGAACTCCAATATATATATATATATATATATATATATATATATATATATATAAACAGACAGATAGAGGAGGGGGAGAGAAAATTAAAGAGAGACTGAGAGAGACAGATGTTCTTTTATTTTCTTGCGTGTTTCGGTAGAGGAAGTTTACAATGCCAGTTAAAAGACAGAAGTAGACAATAAATATGCATAGATAATAGAGGATACAATCCTCGACGTGAAGCAAAGTAATGATCCAGTTGTTTTAAAGTACAACAACTCTCAAATTACACAGTCGAATGAAACAGACGGAACAGATAAGCAGGAGCGCCACGTTCAGAATTTGTGAGGCATCAGTGTTTCATATAATTGTATCACGTCAGCATCTAATTGCTAAAAATGACTGATTACATTAAAGGGGAAACGTTTCTCGGTGGCCAGACAAGATGTCGTCTCAGATAGGGAGCTAAAAAAAGCTGAGAAATTGTCAAAGTCATATCTGTTTCTGAGAAGAATCCGCAAAGTTGAAAATTGAAGATAAACTAAGATTTCAGATGTAAAGGACGAATAATAACTGGCATCTGAATTTCAAAAGTGATTTTAAATTATATATATATATATATACTAGCAGAATACCCGTTGGTGAGTTGAGCCGGTTCCAAGTTAATTCACTGCGCCCCACGTCAAGGCTGTCCACCCATGCCGATTGACGGCTGAGTCTTCAGCATACTTCATCCATTCATGGTTCCAGCATGTTTGTCTTTATTGTTCCAATCCAAGCCTTTGCACTTCCTTCAGCCGGCGGGTATGATTGGGGCACATGAATGAATTCCTCCTTAGGGCATCCAAGTTTCCTTTTACGATGGTTTGGTTTGTTTTACAGCATATCAAGCAGCTATGGGTTATTTAATGTTGAATATAATTCTATAGGTAGGATAATTATTTTATATTCCTAGAATACATTGCTCTTAGTATACATTACTCTTTAAAAAAATTATTCTTTAGCATTGGTAATCTTCTTTGTTCTCAATATAGTTGAGCCTCAGCCACTGCCTTCTAGTATCTATTCCAGAAGAAAATAAGGAGAAATAAGATTTTGATTTTTGAAAGAATTGGATTGAATAATACGGTTTGGGATGAACTTATAGATACTAAGGTATGACGTGACCAGTCGATTGATCAAACTTACAGGATGCCTGTTTTCAGGGGTTACCCCTCTGCATAGGGTTGCAGTTGGCGAATTTGTGGCCCCACTGACAAGGCAATTCCTTTGAACAAGTTCAGAGACTGCAGGAAGTTTTTCCAGGAATTTAAACGAAGCATTATGTCTGCATAACAATGGATTTCTAATTTTTGTATTAAAAATATGAAATCAAAAACGGAATTTTGTTTTTAATCTGCAAATAAACATGGTTTATGTATAAAAATTGTTTTATAGAGAACTGAGAAAAAATACTTATTCAGCCCACGTCCATTTGCAATCACTACTGCTTACAGCATTAGAGTAAAACAACAGTTTAAATATTTGTTATATATATATATAGGTGTATACTTACTATGTCAACCTGTGTTTGTTACAGCTTCAGTAATTAAGTATTACTGTTTGAATAAAATGTTTTCTCTTTTAATACACAACCACTAAACAAGTAACATTTACACACATACATAAATAATCGATTCTATAACTATGTATTTCTTAACTATTATGAAAAGAGTGAAAATTTTGTAGTAAAAAAGGTAAAAATATTTGTATCTTAGTTAAATTTATTTATAAATTTAATGTTCCAACACATCTTCTTAGCTATCATCTGAGGCAACGTCATATCAATTATGAAGTCATCCGGCAACGTCTATATCTTGATGAACAAATAAAAAACTTTGCCCTCATGTGGAAGCAAGTAAATAGGAACTTATTGAAATGAACTTGAAACATTAATTTAAAATAAACATTTCATTCATAACTTTTTTGTAAACAGTAAACAAAATCTTTCGCATTTATTCATATAGAATTTTGGTAATTTCAATACAAATTTATTTATCTTTTAAATATGACCATAAAAGAAATAAATTAATTTCCTTTTACATTTGCAATTTAGAAATAGATCTCAACTTGTTGAAAATCAAGTCAGTCCCTCTAAAGAAAGGAACAATATTGTGAAACTATTTGTTAATAATAGTTAATAAAATGTCTTTTTAAAACCAATATGGAAATTAATTAACTTTGCGATTAATATCGCATATACATAAGCAGTATATAAAAAATACGGTGCGTCTATTGTGTAAAGCTGAATTAACCTAAAATAGGGTGTGTCGACTTTTCCGTTAGTGCGAGAAATAGGCGCAACTTTTGCATTTATTCATTTAAATATATTGTTGTTCCCCTTGTTTATGGCTCGGCACTCCTAACAAAACTGGATGTTCACTTTTTTATAACTTTGATGTGTGCTGCAGAGATAGGCACAATTTTATCTCTGTAGCCCCCCCCCCCTCGTTTGTCGATCAATCAGGAGACATTGGGGCAATGTTATCAGCAGCAGCCGATCAAACAGGATAAAGCAGGTACGTTTTTTTTCACTTAATCATCACTAGGCTTGTCCACCTGGCGTCTCGCTGCTGGGTAAAAAAGCGACATTGCCACGATGACCGCGGCAGCAGCAACCCCCTAAAGTCCAACCCTTTCTCGTCATGGTAAGAGTAGTGCCAACATGTTAGCGCCAGAGCTATGCCGTCTGGAACTCTCGTTTCTGGCAGTGTTTCTCATGGCGGACAGATCTTGCACCCAGCGGTATTAGGATCGCAATCTGGTTAAAAGGATTCTGGTGAAAATTCCAGAAGTGTCGGCATTAAAATCTATCATAATTTGGTTGTCTTTGCCTCTGCATGTGGCAAGCAAGGATGCGTCATGTGTGCAACCACAAATCCAGGGAGTGACGATAACAAAGTTGCTTCTGTACATGTGAAACCGCCATTCCTTTTTGTATTCTGGGACAAACCTTCCCCGACTCTGTATGCATTTTATTTTTAACAACACAGACAAATATTTACCTCATATGACTAACGGAACAAACTTTTTATGTAGCTTGTAGGAAAAAGCAATTAATCATAAAAGTATGGAGAATATCGACTTTATATAAGACTAGCAAAAATATGCTCCCTCTGGTCACATATTTGCTCGCCTGGGAGAATGATCTGGTGAATGAACATATCCTACACCGACCTCCAAAGGAAGAGGTAATGACTGAGAATAGGTATCGTGACGAACGTTAATGCCTGTGAGGAGGATATCATGACAACAGAACAGATAAGACACTATGTCCCCCCTTTCCTCAATTGGAGAAGATAATGGAAGGATTGTATCATGAGGAACGAACATATACTGCTTAAAAAAACAGGAATTAATACCTGGAAGGATCGCCTCATAAAAGAAGGTAATGCTTGTATCATGGCAAAAGAACAGATACTACACTACCCCCCTGCCTCAAAAAAAGGAAATAGTAGTCCCTGGGAAGATGGTCTAATGACAACAGAAGATATATTACACTACTCTCTCTTCCAAAGAAGGATGTAATATCTGGGAGGATCATCTCCACCCCCTTAAAAAAGGATGTAATTCCTAGGAGGATAATCTTATGACAACAGAACCGATACTACACTACCCCCCCCCCCCCATTAAAAGATAATACAATAATAGATTAAATCAGTTTTCTTTTCATTCATTTAAAAATGTTGGTACTTTTATCGATCCTGACCAAATCTCCGTAAATTTTGGGTCGGCAGCGTTCGGGCATGCTACGTAAACACCTGAGAGATGACGAGCCGAATGGTGGCAGTCGATACCTTAGATACATTGCTACATCATATTTTTTTTCAGTTTTATTTTCAAGAAAGATTGAAAAAAAAAAAAAAAAAAAAAGGAACAGAACATAGCAAAATCACTGTTAATAAATACATTTTTGGTTTTTATTTTTGCGACAAAACAATGCTAAACAACTGTTAATAAATAATAATAATACCTTTTATTTCTATCAATCAGCACTTGTAATAGCATTTCGGACATTTTTTCTTTTTGACAACAACTTTTTTTCCTGGCAGAATGAAATGACTCCTTTGCGAGATTCAACTCTGCTACACAGCTTTTCGTAATTCAGTTGTTTTTCTTTTTTTAATTTAACAGGAAATAAACATGCACTGGCTTTGATCAATTGTTTCTGGCTTTAATCAATTTCAATACTGATTAGAAAATTTGTCGTTTGGTTACTGACAGCTGATTAGCTAATTGCTCGGCATATCTGCCACTATTCGGCTCGTCATCTCTTGAGTATTTACATAGCATGCCTAAATGCTGCCACCACAAAGTTCACGGAGATTGGGTCAAGATCGATAGAAGTACCAAAATGTCTAACCATAAAACATTATTTTTATGGTTCCTTGGCCTTTTGGCTAAGATCAAAGGGTAGTATTTGTGCTCTGGTCTTTGCAAAAAAGTTAAGATTTTTTGTGCTGATTCCCCCTCTGTTCTTATGGGATGGGGAATACAGTAACCTCTCTCAGCTTTGTGTCAGCAAGCATTCTAGACTGACTGACCCACTTTTGTCTATCAACCTTCTCTCCTTACTTGATCTCTTCCTTTTTACTTTTCTTTCTCTCCCTCTCAAGTACTATCGCCCCCTCTTGTCATTTTGACACCACTACTTTTTGGTGCGAAAACTGGCTTACTCATCAGACACCATCTCCATGCCGGTTGAAATTGTGAAATTCCCCTCCCCCCGTTTCTCACTGCTACCAATTATACTGAGAAGCACGATACATCCTCCATCCCGGAAGGAGGAGGGGAGCGGCCTCTACAAAGAAAGGATCCCCCAGCTCAGGGGCGGCTCCCCTAAGGGGTGACTCCCGCAAGGATGGAATCCAGGAGAAAAACGACAGGGCATATCGCCAGGACTCCAATTCGACAGGGGCTGCTCCCCTAAAAATGGCTCCTCTTGCGGGAATCTGAACCCAAAAGATGCTGCTCCCCTAGAGGGTAATTACCCCAGCCGTGGAGCTACTACAACCACTAATCAATTGAAAAGAGCATACTGCTTGGAAAAGACTGTACCGGGGACTGCTCCTCTCATTAAAGCTCCTCCAAAACGGGAAAAACGTTAAAAGGGGGCATACTGCCCGGATATAAAAACCAAAGGGGTTGCTTGTTCAAATAGGGGCTTCCTTTACCCGAAGCTCCCCCAGTAGGGGAACTGGACTTTCACAAGAGATCTTCCTCAGATGGATCTGGACGACCTCTTCGACATAAGCCTGGGGGGTGGTCAGCATGGCACCCTCAGAGAGTGACTCTGGAACCAGGAGTCGGTATCACCCAGTGTGGTAATGCTCCCTGTGATAATGGCCTTCCTGGCGCCCCCAGAGAGTGGCTCTGCTATCAGCAGTCGAAGCTCCACCAGTGAGGGAGCATAAAAGGGGAAAAGGGATGGTTTCTCCCAATATGACTATTCCCTCCATTTCCAACATCCTCCAGGCTCGCCAGTAGAGGTGCCCCTGGTTCCACCATCAGGGACCAGATGAGAGGCCAAAGCAGCACCACTGATGGACATCGATGGGGAATGTACTGCAGCCTGTTCCTGGGAGGTGATTCAGGACACAATTTTATCCTTCGTTACCTTTGACTTAAAGGAAAACCTCCTCCTGAAATTCAAAAAGTGAAACATGGTGGAACTCCTGATGAAGCTGAACATTCTGGCAACTTACATCTGCCAGATAGGGGCTTTGCCATAAGGGACATCCTACTCCTCTTCAAGGATATTTAAAAGACGTTGGTGTTTACAACAGAATTTAACAAAAGGTGTATTTTCTCTAAACTGTCAAGGGTTGATATGTCATAAAATCAAACAAAGCAAAGATGAATAAATATTAAAAGAGGCTAAGAATTTGAAACATTTTTTTTTATTACCAGAATGACTGGATTAAGCATTAAATGACCCGAAAAGGGCTGATATGCTGTAAAAAAAAACAACAAAAAAAACGAACCAAAACAAACAAGCATTGCAGAAAAAAAATATCATCGAACTACTTCCAAAGTAACTGTTGACGGTAGAAAGAATTTGGCTACCAAACAAATGTGCAAGAAATTTGCATTTGACCATCATTATCGTTTTATCTCTAAGATAATTTTCATTAATAATTTCAGTTCTTTAAATAACTGATAAAAAGAAACCAGAAATGGCGTTTATGGAGATGTCTGAGAATATGAGCCAAAGAAACAGAGTCATGAAACATTTAATAGCAAGATCTGGATCTCTATATCTCCCTCTATATCTCTATATCTCCCTCTATATCTCTATATCTCTATATCTCCCTCTATCTATCTCTATATCTCCCTCTATATCTCTATATCTCCCTCTATATCTCTATATCTCCCTCTATATCTCTATATCTCCCTCTATATCTCTATATCTCCCTCTATATCTCTATATCTCCCTCTATATCTCTATATCTCCCTCTATATCTCTATATCTCCCTCTATATCTCTATATCTCCCTCTATATCTCTATATCTCCCTCTATATCTCTATATCTCCCTCTATATCTCTATATCTCCCTCTATATCTCTATATCTCCCTCTATATCTCTATATCTCCCTCTATATCTCCCTCTATATCTCTATATCTCTCTCCCTCTATATCTCTATATCTCTCTCCCTCTATATCTCTATATCTCTCTCCCTCTATATCTCTATATCTCTCTCCCTCTATATCTCTATCTCTCTCTCTCTCTCTCCTTACAGACTTTAAAAAGTAAAATGTTTGGCGACAATTTTTTTTTTTTTTTTTTTTTTTTTTTTTTTTGCATATTGTTAGCCTTTGGAAGCTCAAGAGTCAGTCAAAATTGAGTGAGAATAGTTAACAGAAAAAAAAAAATTCTCATCTAAAAAAAAAAAAAAAAAAAAAATTATTTTTTTGAAAAGAACATAGCCGCAACGGATAATAACCTGGTATAAAAGTTACATCTTATAAGCTTTATAAAATAAAATGTAGCCGGACTTTGCACTTTTTTTTTTTAGATAGGACTAGACATTGGACTAAACCAATTCAGTCCAAACTAAGCAAGAATTGTTAAATACTTTCTCATTTTTTTATCTTTAAGTTAGATGAAATATCTGCCGTCTTTAAATATACATGTCATTTAAAGTAGTACAATTAAATCACATAAATTTTCGGGTTTGTTTTTCATACGTTGAGACAAATTTAAACCACAAGCAAATAATTATCATTTATTTATTTTTATATGCAATTTTAGTGGCTTCAGTTTTTCTTTATTATATTTAACTTGCTTTAGCTACCCGCTGTTGTGAGTGATTATTTTTACTTTCATGTTTTGTATTGTTGTTGGGAACGGGAGTTCTCTTCGGTTTCTAATTTTTCCTGCTAATGTCTCATATATATATATATATATATATATATATATATATATACAGCAATAAATTGAAAATTATATTATTCTACATGCAATAACAATTTTGGAACAAAATAACTTTTACACATGTTTCTAGGAGGCGAAAGTAAACAGGTAATCAGCGCTGTTCAATCCAACAGTTCCCCTTTGAGTTGAAAAGAAAAACAGCCAAAGGCAATCCAGAGAAAATAACAGAAAAATGGCACATGGACGATCAGAGATTTCAAGTCGTTGGAAATAAAGCATCAGACACAGTGGAAATGTTCAGCCCCAAAACGGTCAAACTCAGTTAAAAGAAACAATAGTGTTCAAAGTGTTACATAATGGATGTATGCATGTGAAGAACGATTACATCAGCTTTCGAACTAAAAGAATAAACAAGCCTGAACTCCGGTTTGGAGTTCAAGGAAAGGTCAAATAGGTGCGTTGCGACAAATTCAGTGTCCCCCTTGAAAAGTGATGTCACAATATCTTGTGAATGAAAAGGCGTTTTTGGAGTCCGTTTTCTGAAAGTGTGGCAAGCGGATGTAAAATTGAGATGTAATTCAAAAGAAAGGAATATGGGAATGTAATTCCTAAAAGAGTTGATAGCAACTGGTCTGCTCCTCTCTTCCTTTCCTCATTACGAAATAGAATTAAGTTAAGAATCACAATTTGGCTTCTCTCTCAAATTTAATGAATGAATGTGTGACTTTTATTCGTATGACGAGAAAATTTCTCCCAAATAAAGACCCAGTTTAAAATCCTCTGGCGCTTAGCTCTTCCTTCTCTGTGCATGAAAATGTACTTGGTTTCAGACTCTTTACGATGACGACGAAATACAGTGCACAAGACGATGATGATGGTGGTGACAAAATGCAACACACTACGATGATAACGTCAGTATATAAAAAGAGAAAAGTATACGAGAATACTGAAGTGATGATTAGTTTAAAAGGAACTGATTTTAAGAAACGAGTAAGTAACAAAAGCATTGTAAAAAGTATAAGGTATACAATCAAAAGATATGATATATAATCCAGAAAATTTTATGAAGCTAATAGTCCGAAAGTCAAAGTGAAAACATTGAAAAACCGGTTAACATCTTCCATGACCGGTAAATATATATATATATATATATATATATATATATTATACACACACACGAGTTGCAGAATAATCTGACACTTGACAAAAAATAAAAGAAATACCAGGAGGTGCTGAGGAGTGCAGTGAAGATCTGGATGGACGAGATTGCTGCAGGGTGCGTTACGTCTTCCAGCAGGAGTCCGCTCCTGCACACAAAGCAAAGACGACCCAGACGTGGTTGCTCAACAGCATTTCTCACCACTTGTCGCTGGATTTGTGGCAACTCTTTCTCCCCCGACTGCAACCCTTTGACTATTTCTTCTGGGGTGTGATCGAGGCTAAGACCAACAAGCACGCCCACAACATGGTCGACTTTCTGAAGGCTGCCATCGTGGAAGCATCGCTGTTATAGACAAGGACATGGTCGCCAAAGTGTGTTACTCATTTCACGCCCACCTCGAAATGGCCGTCTCCTCCAGCAGTTATACATTAAAAATAATGTAGCAGATAACTGTTGCTAAAAAAACAGAACTGTTGGGTTTCTGTATATAAAACTTTTGTTTTTATTGTTTATTTTCTTTTGTTTTTGTCAAGTGGTTAAAATGGCACAGGTAAAAATGGCAGCAGGGAATAAAGAAAAAAATGGCACGAGTGAAAAATATAGTTGAAAATCTCACAATGAGTTTATCAAAATCTTGTATACAATACATAAAGGGAAAACATTAAGTTTGTGAAATTAAAAAGAAAATTATATGTACATTTAAAAGTAAATGAGAATTAAATACCCCCCTCCCTAAAAAAAAAAATTAAATTCTACTTTTTAGGTGATTAAGCGATTTTAAAATTGGAATCAGTAATTGTATCGGAATTGAGAATTTAGAACAGAATCGGTAATTGTATCGGATCGGGAAACATATTGGAACTGTCCCATCACTAATGTATATAAATGTATTTTTCAGGATTAAAATCGCAAAAATGAAAATTAAAAAAACTTACTAAATGTCGAGCATTTGTAATCCGACCCTTTTTTTGTAGAATCCATCTTGTAATCCTTTTAATTGTTGAAGGTACATGTTAACCTGTGAAAGAGAAGAGAGAAAATACAAAATTAGATAAGTAAATAAAGATTGATTCATTAAAATTTACTTTTTATACTTCATGTGAATTAATCAAATCAAAATTATACCAATTAGATAAGTTGTGGTAAACCGGCCGTGGTCAGCCGGTCGACGTATATGGACTCCACACACTATCACGTGGAAGGAACGCCAGCAGATTCCCTAGACGCAGCACTCTCAATGATATCGTCCAACAGGCCCTAGATATCACTGGATTTCCGTCGATCCTTGAACCAGTTGACCTCGACAGATGGGATGGCAAATGGCTCAATGGACTGATGGTGTTTCCATTTGCACACAGCAAGTCACATATGGGACATTTTTGCGCCGTCGTCAGTAACAGAATAGCTAACAAACCCTGGACATGCAGCAGCATCAGCAGAGGACTGCAAGCAATCAAAATATGCCAGTCTTTGACAGATTTGTGTTCCAACCGATCACCATAGAGACGAGTGGAACTATATGCCCTACTACGTGCTACTTCGTCAACAGCCTTGGTCTTTTAATGATACGCCACACCGAAGACCATCGTGAATTGACTTGGCTTTACGAGCACCTCTCCATCATCATTATTTAGTGAAACATCTCGAGCCTACTCTTTGTCTATCAAGCCAGCAAGACCTCCAATGAAACTTCCTGATATTTACATATTGGTTTTGAAAAAGGACATTTTATCAACTATAAAACTAATTTCTATTTCTATATTAAAAAATTATTTTTAACTTTGGAAAAAAAAAAAGAAAAAAGAGAAGTCCACAAAGATTGACCGATTAAAATAATTCTGTACAGATTCCCAAGTTCGATAGAAAGATTATCAAGCCTGATAAGATGCACCTGAAAAAGATTGGAGGTTACATCGGTGAAAAGGTTGTAAGAATAACATCCAAGATGAAAACAGTAGTCCAAATAATACAAATAATCCAAATTATCAATACTCATCTAAAAAATTCCGAAACATAATTCCTTGGATATATATCATCTATTTGTGGGAGTAGCGTGGTACAATGGTTACAGGCATGGACTGTGAGCATGACGTGTTGGATTTAAGTTTTGTAGGAGCTACTGCATCCCTCTCACTAGTACCATGTATACCACTAGGTATGAATCAATATATACCTCCCCAGCTATAAATTAAATAGAGTAGACTAATGCCTTGGTTGTGCAACTAGACTAGGAGAAGAAAAACTCTGAGATAGTACTAGTCCTTCTCTGCTCATCCAGGCATTGTTTTCAGTCGTCCTGGACATTTCCTTGCCATTGAACTCAAGAAATAAAAGTTCAGGAGATATGCGGTTGGTGATTGTGCAACCCTTCACTATAGACTCCCAGTGCTGCCATTTTTACAGGGGGTGTCCAATGTCTCTCAAGACTGAAAGTGGGTCTATAATTTAATTATACATGTACAATTTCTGATTATTATTTAAATAAATTAAAATAATTTAGTTTTTCACGTTTTATTTATTTCGTAAACTTTGAATATATTAACTTTTTCTTTTTAAATGTTCCCTGGAGATCGAAGTCACATGTCAGTAATATAAATAACTTGAAGTTTCAAAAAACAACAAAAATGAAGCTTTTTTGAAAAGAAAGTGAGTTTTTAGTCTACAAGAATTACATGTTTACAATTTTATAAAAGAAAAAAAAAGATCCGTTGCATGACGACATATTACAAAAAGCAAAGCTGATTTTATTGGCGCCAGGTCGGAAATAAATGTCGAGCGAGATACTTCGAAATGGAAAATAATCTAAAAATAGGATTTTAACTTTTCAAGGGGAAAGAAATGCTGCAATTAAAATAAAAATGGATTTATTTTAAATTTGGTTTTGACACTAAAATGTCATAAAATCGAAAAAACAAAAAAAATAAAATAAATAATGGAGACTTTCTTGATGCTTCACTTTCGAAAAGGCCATCAAAGGCTGAAACAAAAAACTACATTCATGTATAAACCATAAAAGAAAATGTGACTCGTTGGGTCACACGTTGAGCTTGAGTTAAATTGTTTGAAGGGGGGGGGGGGGCAAAACGTGAGTTTGGAAAGCCAGTTAAATATTAAAAAATAAAAGAACAAAATCCAAATGTAATCTCTTTATATTTCTCTCTCCAACTATGCGTGAAATATTATTAATAATTGTGGTAATTGTCTTTATAATAGACTCTTCCATCTTTTTTCTTTCTTTAATAAACAGAGAGAGAGAGAGAGAGAGAGGGAGAGAGGAAAAGAGTTGAATTACACAATATACAGTGAGAGAGAGAGAGTGAAATTAATAGAAAGTTAGTAAAAGATGGGTAGCTTGGTTAGTTAATTGGAAATTACGGCTAATTAGAACAATTGAAATGGACGGTTTTTTAAGCATAACTCAATTCCAAAGCTAAAGAATATTTTAGCACGTATTTTTTTGTGATTAAAATATATAGGAAAAAAACATGAGGGAAACAAACGTTGATTAACCCAGGTTTAGTATTATATATATATATATATATATATATATATATATAAAATCTAATATGTAAAGTGATGCAGACGTTTGTATGCAGCTGTCAATGCATTATAGATACGTTCATCAAGGATCAATTAAATATTCCGTTTCGCAGATCGGACAATGTTCTTACATAAAAAATGTATTTTGAATTAATTTTATTGAAAAATATTCCATTTAAATCAACATTCAATTTTTACTTAGTGATATCAGTAGGAAATAGGAGAAATCATTCAAATACAGAAATAAATACTCCTTAATACAATAATTCATGAGCAAAAGAATTGTATATCAACAGCCATCTTTGTCTATGCAGTAAATACCCATTTCAAATAAGTTTAATTTTAATAATTTCAAAATGGTAAAAGTAATTGTACATTATTTTATTTATTTAAAAGTATACATAATAAAAGATTATTCTAAACAGAAATACGTTTTCATTAAACATCGAGTTTACACCGCAACAGTTGTACGTTTTGACACACTTTCGTTATTCATTTATATTGATTAATTTCTAGCAAGATAAATGCAAGTAAACACCTATATACTTATAAAATTGTGTGAACACTTCTAAGGGCCCTGAGGCTATGAACACATAAAAAGTTTTTAATCGTTAATTTAGGCCACTTAATTCAGAATTCACTTTGGCCTATCAACTTCGATTCTATCACGTAATTATTTTTGGAATTGACAGTTTAATACTTAAACATCACTTATGAATTTAGCACAGTATTTTATTTGTGTCAACTCGCGTAAAATTGAACGCATTTTCTTTTTTTTTATTCGTTTCAGGTGTATTTTTGCAATTGCAACCATGACTGTTAATGGTTAATTAAGGCCTCTTTATTGTTTTGAGTAAATCTGTTGAATAGAATAGTTGCATAAAGAACGATTAATGTTTTTCTTTATGAGTTTCAGAATGTCTTAATATATCTGACTCTAGCCTATAAACTTTAATTCTAGCCAGAAATTACTTACGAATTTGGCACAGCATGGGTTTGTTTAAAGTTAATGCAAAAATTCTTCCACTTGTTAATTAGTTGCAGTAGAAGTATTTATTTCTCTAGAGGAATAAATACTCCTACTTCTTATTAATATCACTAAGAAAAATTTGAACGTCGATCCGGATGAAATATTTCCTAATAAAATTGATTAGAAATACATTTCTTTGTAAGAACATTATCTGATCTGCACCTGGTGTTAAAAGCACAACAGAATATTTAATTGATTCTCAATGATTTGGTTTGGTTGTTTTGTTTTACGGCATATCAACCCTTTTCGAGTTATTTAATACCGAGTCAAGTAATTTGACTAAAAGTTTTTATGCTTCAAGTAATTTACATTTTTAAATATGTATTCATGGTTTTTGGTTGTTTTGTAGAGGAAAATTGTTGTTTTTGTTTTTAGCTTTGCAGACCCTGATTGAGTTTTGGAAAGGGAAGAGATAAAAAAAAAAATAACATCAATGTTTGGTGCATTATGTAGTTCAGAATCTCTAGCCAGGAAGCTGGTATCTTCACACAGCCAGATCTGGTAGCATAAGAGAGATTCTCGAACGCATTGACCGATGCACACAAACGTTTGCATTACATTATATATTAGCTAGAGAGAGAGAGAGGTAGATATATACGTGTGCATGTTTTAAGTATATCAGTATGTATACAGACACTTTCCTGCATACACATAGAACCACTGGGCTCATGAAAAAGAACGTAAAAAAAGTACCTGGCAAATATACCCAATGTACAAAAAAAAAAATGGACTTGAAGTGATAGCTAGAATCCTGAAAAAGATCTCTTATTTGGAGTCTCTGAAATAGCGGGTGAATGTCTGGCATCCGGTAGGATGCCCCATCCACAGCCAAAACAAAAAAGAAAATAAACACATATTCTCTAAGTTTAAAAAAAAATTATTTAAAAAATTCTTTTAGATATTTTATTAAAAATTATTTCCATCATCGTTATATTCGGTTAATGCCCATTTTACATGTGTTGGGCTGCTTTAAGGAATTGACTATCTCTGGAAGGGCTTTTATTTATCCATCAGACCCATTTTTATAATTTTCCCCCATGTTTCCCTTGGCTTTCCCCTGTGAACCGAACCTTCTACCTTAACTGTTCTACATCTAACCCAAGAACTCTCATTCGTTTCTTCAACGTGGCCATATCATTGAAGTCTACACTTCGGCACACATCTCTCTATACTGTCCATATTTAATCTTCCTCTTAGGTCATGAGAAGTAAGCCTGTTTTTAAGACTCACCTTACACATCCATCGTATCATTCTCATCTTTTTTTTTTCATGCAACGCATATCCTCAACCCTCACTGGCCAGGGTTTAGTTTTATACATCACAATGCGCCCACATGCCTGATAGACGCTTTCCTTAGTCAACAGTGATAACACTCAGCTGTTTGTAATAGCAGAAGTTCCTTGAACTTATTCCATTCATTCCTATTTCTTGCAATCACACTAGCACCTGCTCTCAAATGGTATCACCATTTCCAGAAATTGTCTAAAATGTAACCCTCTCTCATCACACAGTTGCCAACTAGCCACACTTAGCATTGTCCACACGTTCAGGTTTCATGTATTAATTATGATCCACCCACATTAAATTCTTCAACTTCTCACCATCCAAAAGACATTGCATTGTTCATCAGACATAGAAATTCCCTTAAATTTTATGATAATTTTACTTATAAGTGTACACCCTCAAGGCACTAATATTCATATAAAATAACGTCTCAGTCTGAAGTTTAAAAAAAAAGAAAGAAAACATCTCAAACCGGAAAGTTAAAAAAAAACAAAAAAACTTATCAATCTGTATAGAAAGAGGAAATGAAATAAAAAGAAAACGTCTCATGAGAAATAGTGTGACGGATTTTCCAAATTCATTTTAGACGGCAGAGAGGCGGACTTGCTATTTGCTTTTACATTTCCCCCAAACGCTTGATATGGTTTCGTCCAACATTTTTTTTTTTTTCTTTTTTCTTTTACTCAGTAAATTTTCTGACATAATGGATATATATTAATATACATACAAAAAAATACACATTGGTCCTTATTATAGAGTGGGGGATATTTAGATTTAAAATTTATAAAAACTTTATTTGTAATACGGTTTCTGGTCATTTTTAATTTTTCATATTTCAACTGAGGTTGCTGCTTGGTTTAGTTTGTACGTTTTATGGTTATATCAGCTATTTTTAGTTTGTTACATAACGAGAGTCGTGTTTGACGGGAAAAGTTTGAGTGACACTTAAGGGTCAGAGGTGATCCCAGAATGGAAGTCGTGAAACCACGTGATTTCCGGGCAAACATTTTCTGTCTCTTTGGCTGGCAAGATTTGAAGCAGGAAAGAAATGTCTAGGAAGCCGTCTCCAATAGGGTCAGTGCACACACTGTGGCTGGGTGTCGCGAGACGAGCTATCTGTCTCACGCATACGAAAGTAACCTGTCGCTTCAATGTTTTCTGTGACTATTCTCTTTTTAACTAAACCTTTTTATAAATCAACATTGGCGTCCGAGTGGTTTTGTATCCACAGACGATCAAGAACCCGAGTTCCCGACGCTGACAGGGGTGTATAATGGTTTATACACGCATTAGTAAGTGAAAATATAACAGGTTTATATATATAAATACAGGTTTATGTAATACCAAAACACAATACCTATTTTATTTAAGTGATCGATTACTTTGGTTTATTTGAGTATGGCATATTAACCTTTTTGGGGTCACTTAATGCTGAAGCAAAACATCTATTGCAAGGAATTTATTGTTTTGTTGCTGTTTGTTTTATGAATATCAATCTTTGTTTTTCTTTTTAATAACAATACCAATTGCAAAACGATTGATTCGGTTTGTCTGTTTGTGGTTGTTTTTTTATGGAAATCGCTCCAGACAAGGCATGAAGCCACTTGATGTAAGGAGCTAAAAAAAAACAAAAAAACTACTACTTCAAGGTCTAAAACTATCCAACGATAGTGTTAAATGGATAGATTCCAAACGAGAAAACAGCAATTCTTTCATTTGTCAGAAACATCTCTCATCAAATGTGAGGACTAAAGGACAAGATAAGTGAAGCGAGAGTTACGAGGCTGCTGAAAGTAAACCTAAGGTCCACTTTCTACTCTCCTAACAACATATTATTGTACAACATATTATTTACCTCTCTTCAAGGAAGTTAGACATAAGGTCAGGTGAGGTTTTGAGAAGCCAGCACACTAGAAATAAGCACATTCTGGCCTACAAAATTTTTTTGAGTAGCTCCGTCAACATTCCCCAGCAAAAGCGCCTCAGGTGATCAGCAATAACTAAATTGCTTCTTAGAAAAAAGGTAAAGCCTGGGAGGGTGGACCTCCTAGCACTGAACAGAAGCATACCTCAGGCCGACAGCAACAAAGCCACTACTGGACTGATTTCTAGGATTTACTTTTTCGATTATTTAATGCTAAAACCAAATCCTTTTTTTACTAATGAGTCAGCACTTACCAAGGCCAAAAGCTACTCGAGTATATGGAATAATGAGACTGTCAGCTGGACAACGAACAATTCGTTTGTTAATGTAGTTTTTCTGTTTTACGGCACATCAACCCTTTCTGTGTTATTTAATGCTAAAACACAATGCCTATTACTGCCTAAGGTAGAGTTAATATTGAGGTTGGCCAACGCCTTTTCAGAACTCATAAAGAATTTACTACAGTACTATCATAAGTAATGGCACCTCAAACGACAGAGTATAAACCTGTCTCCCTCTTTTGTGCAATGTGAAGGTACAACCTTGACGGAAGGTCTTGTGAAACTGGGTCTATTTTGTGGAAATCTACATCAACACCAAAACACGTTTATAAACACTTCATTGGTTTGCCAGTGTGTGCATTTATGTATATTTTGTTTCATTATCCATTCTTGATAATTCAACAGTTATTCCCACAATATATCTTTCCAAGTGATAATGTAGGGATTTACAATAAACCTTTTACTTTTAATACATTAGGCTGTCTTACGATCGTTTCAGAGACATTATGATTGGAACAAGATGAAAAAGCAAAACAGTAAATGATACATAAATCATCTTTTCAGTCGGTTTCAGGCTAGAAATTTCTATTTGGATTTTTGAAATAAAATTGCAATCGCTTCCTGAAATGGTGGTGTTTGTCATGAACTAAAGACCGTCTTTCAAACCGATGGATTGTTGCAGATATAATTCACAAACCCATTGTAGCCTATTGGAAGATCACAAATCCTTTGTTTTAACCGGCTTTGCAGCTGAGAAATTCTTATCCTGAAACCGACTGAGAAGGTGATTTATGCATCACAAACTGTTTACTTTTTTGCTTTTTCCTTTTGTTTCATTAATAGCTGAAACATTAATGTCTCTGAAACATGTGTAATGCTATGTTTTATGAAATTTTTTGGTTTGAAATTTATGTAGTTTGAAACAATAAAATACATATATATATATTACGTTCATCTCCTAATTCTAGCCTGAATTTATGAACTGCGTTTGATCCCATGCAACTGCCTATAACCACTGATGAATGAAAAAAGCCTGAAACGATATCGTCTATAGGTTATATATATATATATATATATATATATATATATATATATACTATGTGTTCACATTTATGAACATATTTATAAAACAAATATGTATGTGTGCAAACAAGCTCAGTGATTATTTTTACTAATGAGTCACCACTTATAGGCATTCAACGATAAGGATTGATGGATGGATTTTATGTTGAAAGATGAAGAATATTATGAAAGGATTGGAAATGATTTTCTAGACCATACCAATGATATATTTTATTTTGCATATGAAACATCAAAACTTGAAATGAAAATTAACCATGATTGTTTTGATTTTAATATCATAAATAGTTCTGTTTCGCAATATTGTTTTATTTTATGTACAATGTTCCTTTGATTTTCAACAAATTGCGATATATTTATAAACTAAAGTGATAAAGTAAATTAATTTCTTTCTTTTCCTTACAGTCACGTTTAAAAATAAATAAATTTTTATCAAAGTTACCAAAATGTTAATGTTTATCTATATGAATAAATGGGAAGGATTTTGTTTCGTGTTTACAAAGTTCTGAATGAAATGTGCATTATTTTAACTTAATGTTCCAAGTATTTGTGAAGTGATAGCAAGCCTACAAAGCCATCTAGTATATACATATACACACAAACATTATAAGAGAGAGAGAGAGAGAGAGGTTAGAAAAAAGATGGCTGCCTGAAAAGGACTGAAACATTCATGTTTTCCTCATGGGAACTGGATTCAATGTAACTTGCTTGTTTTCTTATTTTTTTCTGTTTGCTGCTTAACAATATATTTTTTCTGGAAGTGAACTTTGGATTTCTGAAGAGCAGCAGGGACGAACAATCCTGGATTGACATATAAATTTAGGTTGCTCATCTATGTGTGAAACGGTCCGTTAAAATGCACCAGAGTTTTTGGGATTTGGAAAAAAAATTAATAAAAACTTGGTCACTGGAATTTATTGTAATATTGTTTATTATATGCACACCCACACATATATATGTTGATTGCACTATCTTCACAGATGATTGCCATCCTGCCCATCAACATCTCTGCTGTCAGCTTCCAATTTTTCTCCCATGGCCACATAAATGGATCTTCAAGCCAGCAGCTGATAGATATGGCTTGAAGCAAAGGTGACATATGCAGTCAAGTATCTTCACTGGGTTGCTTTGTGCAATATATATATGTACATATATATATATATATATATGTATTTTTATGCAATTATTTTTTTTATTGGTGATTGCAGCATTCGTTGTTTTTTGCTTACTATTATTTCGATTGTCACACTTCCTAAGTGATTAAGATGCAGAAAATTGCATTATTAGTCACCCGTAACTTTATAGGACGTATTTTTCATTAATATATATATATATATATATATTTATTAATTTTATACGTACATAAAAGTAATCCATGGACACGTGTTTCTGGCTCACAGCCGTCATCATCATGGCTAACTTAGACAAGGATCGAACCTTCGATATTCATGGCCATAGTTTTACCATTGGATAAAAATAAAAATAATTGCATAAAAATACATATTTAGGTGATAAAAATCGTACATATTTTTAGACAGGGCGTCTTGGTCCAATGGTAAAGACGCTGGACTCTAGACATCAATATCGAAGGTGCGATCCTTGTCTAAGTTAGCCATGCTGATGACGGCTGTGAAAAAAAAAACACGTGTCCATGGATTACTTTTATGTACGTTTAAAATTAATAAAAATATATATACATACAGGGTGTTGCAGGAATATCCGACACTTGACAGAAAGATAACGAAATAGGCAATAAAAACAAAAGTTGTAGTTGTATATGTAGAGACCCGACAGTTTATTTAGCAACAGGTAAAGTTACATACAACATTATCTTTCAATGTAACCGTTGCCGGCAGAGACGACCATCTTAAGGTGAACGCAAAATTAGTCACACGCTTTGGCGACACTGTCCTTGTCTATAGCGGAGAAATCCTCCATGATTGCAGCCTTCAAAGAGTTGAGAGTGTTGTGGGCGTACTTGTTGGTCTTAGCCTTGATCACGCTTAAAGAAGAAATAGTCAAGGGGGTTGCAGTCAGGTGAGGAAGGTGGCCATAAGTCCGGCGTACAGTGGTGAGGAACATTGTTGAGCAGCCACTCCTGAATTGTCTTGGCCTTGTGTGCAGGAGCGGAGTCCTGCTGGAAGACATAGGGCTTCCGGCAGTGATCTCGTCCATCAAGGGCTTAACCACACTCCTCAGCACCTCCTGGTATTTCGTTTACTTTTTGTCAAGTGTTGGATTTTGCTGCAAGACTATATATTCTCATATATATATATGTATATATACGGCAAACGAATGAATTGCATGCTCTCTCCAAAGAGCTTCGCCACATGTTTGAGAACAGAACTTTTGCCCAAGGGGGCGTTTGTTCCATTGTGTCAAAACATGTTTGGATTAGCAGGTTATACTGAAATACTTGCTAAAGGCATCTAGGGCATTTCTTTTTGCTAGATGGTTTCACTGTCCTCCAACATACAGCGCTTGTTATTCCCAAATGGTGCCCCATCTGGTACTGGCCACACTCAACATCTCTTCACTTTGATGATCTTACAAGAACCAGTGTGTCAACGTGATTATGCTGTATATTTATATATATCTGTTTTATTAACCAGAAGTAAAAGTTCTTCTTTGTTCTTTTTTTGATTATATTTTTCAAGTTTGCAGACCAAAGATCTCGTGTTCCAGTGTGAATAAAATCTCGCCTTATATACAAACATTTTTGACTCATGAGTCGTCGTCAGGCAAGTGATGAGGTTACAAAATTAAAACTGGTGAATTTATTGCGAAAGTCGATTTAGAACGTTTTGAAAACATTTTAATATACCCTCACTCCCTCGTATTGAGCTTGGTTTAAGGTGGGTTTATGTGCTATAATAAGCAAGGCTTCGATGATGGGGACATCAAACAAACATATATACATACACCAGATATATATATATATATATATATATATATACATATATATATATATATGCACACATACACCGCACAAATACACATATCTATAGATGCACACATACACCTCACAAATGCACATATCTATAGACGCACACCTACACCTCACAAATACACATATCTATAGACGCACACCTACACCTCACAAATACACATATCTATAGACGCACACCTACACCTCACAAATACACATATCTATAGACGCACACCTACACCTCACAAATACACATATCTATAGACGCACACCTACACCTCACAAATACACATATCTATAGACGCACACAAACATACACATATATAAGATATGCATAGACATATATACACAGACGAATTACACATATGTACACACACGTCATATACATAAGTTCACACATTTACTTGCTACACATCATATGCATATATATGTGGTCACATATAGATATGAACATGTACTGATGTGTGTTTGTTCGTCCGTTCACTGCACTGGCCGTAATCATCCCACACGTTGTGCCGGTCCAAAGACGTTGTTGTAAGATCTCACTCAGTGCTGCAACAAAGAACTTTCATGCCAAGTAACAACCAGAAATTTATTTGTTGGATATAAATGATACCCGTGTTCCCCAGGCTTAATGGGCGACTTGCAACACAAGATCTCTCTATCCCAGTGGAATAAAACATAAGTCCAGCACGACCCTTTAGCTAAAAGACCCCGATGGGCCATCTTGCCTCCAAGGGCACCCAGCTTCAACTTTTCTCCAGCTATCCCAGCAAACCTCAAACTTCCTGTCATGCCCAATGGCCAGGTCTCAGTATTCCCATCCCTTGGGGTCCTTTTTGTCCTTGATCAGTACTGAACCACCCAAGGTCTCACTACTTTAAGATTTAAATTTGAGATAACCGGTCAGATAGTCAACCCAGGGCGGCTTTATCATGGAGATATTTGAACATCACGTTTGTGTTTCAACATCATTGCCTGTTTATACGAGATACTTAATTCACCTCAAAGTAAAACAAACTTCTGGGGTGACCCAAATAAAACCAGAACATTTTCACTTTATGTGTTGCCCACCCTCCTTCCTCTGGTCAAGCAACTAACACTTGCAACGTCTGCCATTCATATACATCACTAAAGAAAATTCAGCTTACTGCATTTTTACATAGATATGCACACATCTAAATATATAAACTCATTCAAAACATATACACACATATGTATATATACACACACACACAATCCTCAAGTGTATTCGGTCTCTCTGTACAAGGGTTTGTCAGGACAACCTTACATGAGGATACTTCACCCTACAAGTAAACCCTGACCAAATATTCAAAATGACCTAGTATTCGAAGCCCAAATAAATTCTCATTGACACGGCTATACACTGGTTCATATGAGGAATGGTGCACCTATTTCAAGTAATGTTACCTCAAGTAACAACACTTAGCTGGATACTCCACTAGACTAGATGAATTTCTTGTCCTGGAACACTAAGACCAAGAGACCACAAGATATACTATAACATTGTTAACTGGTCAATTGGTAAGAAGAAAAATGAATGTTCTTAACTTCTTTACTAACTCAACGTTTAAAAGATATAGAAATTTAATGGAATATTCAAATATCTATGTATCTCATATAGAGATGAAGTGTTAGCCCAAGGAAAAGGCCCTTTGATTTTTAAGAATCTCGACTGAAGTAAAACGAAACAAACAAATATATATATATATATAAAACAGCAGAAGCGACACAGTGTCTTGAAAATTACCTAAAACAACATCCTAACATTAAAAAAGAAAAACAACATTTTTTAAGAAAAAAACTAACATTTTAAAAAATTTACTTGCTTATGAAAGCGTCCAGCCCTCACCTCAGACAACCTAACCCGTAAGTCACAGATTTATTTATTATTTTTTATCTACTTGTGTTTTTGTTTTTTCTGTTGGCTAGTTATATATATATATATACATGGTAGATGTCTATTTGCTTTTGAGTATGCCCACTTTTTGCATATCAATATGATACTAGTGTAAAACCTCCCGGTGAAACATGCAGATATAGCTCTTTAGGCCTGCCAGACTTTTACAGACAATACCATATATATATATATAGTCATCCACAGACAGACTATCTAGTTTATAGTCAGTAGCTCTCACCACTAGTCTGTACGGGATAGACACTGTTACTAAATGATATCTACAAAGTTTTTATATAAACATTGACCGCTACTTGACAGTGCTCTATTTGTTTATTTCACAATTTGTTTTTAATCAAACAAATTTTCCTTTGTAATTCCAAAAATGGAGACAGGGCAATTTCTACCAAGACATTTAGATCATAGAAGTGTATCAGTGCAAGAACCTTCCTCCATCTTTCTATAGAATTGGATCAAAAGTTGTTACAAACAAATCCCACGACACACAGAAACAATCTTTCAATGTCGAAAAGGTCTACAGTTTCATAAGAAAAGTGCCGCCGTGATAATGAAACATCTTCGACTTTATATCTACAGGAGGACACAAGAGCGCAATACAAAATTGGTAAAATGCTTTAACAGTTCATGAGTTGCCTAATTTCCATAAAGTCATCAAGATGTGCTTAAACGCGACTGAAGACTTGCAACCATTTTGCAATGACCGGCTCCAACAAATGATTATTATTCATTGGTAAGGAAAGAAAGACAAAGCCGAGACACTGACCAATCAGCTTTGGCTAATTGGAGAGCGTGTTCACATGTCTTCTAACTCCTTTTTCTGTATGAGCGAAAAGAAACGGACGAACTGAAAAAAAGTTACCACTTACGCGACATATCAACTCGTCCATTATAGCTAAGGCTCCAGGAAACAGGGTAAAATTAATTACAACTGACATAAAAATGCAATAAAAAGAAAAATCTTGATTTCTCTTTTTTTTACTCTCAACTTATGCATATATATCAATGGCTATTTTTAAAGCAATACAGTGTAGAATACTGAATGGCCTTGCGTGAGACTAGACTGGACAGAATGTCAAATGTTTTTATGGGATGTCGAAAAGAGAATACTCTGGATCTATGCCAAGCTCAGGTGTGTTCTGTCTATAAAATAAGGAACGAACGCACACATGAAGATAAAAACTTCCTTATCACTCTCCTAACCTAACCATAACTTGAATACGTCTGGGGATGAAGTCGTTTGTGATATACAAAATTAAATTGCTTTGTATTAGTACAAATACTGCAAATAAAAGAAAACTTTTCTAATATATAAAATAAGGTTGGTCGGATTTTCCAAGTAAGATATAAATAGCAAGGCATCTCACAAATCGATATTTATGCAATAAAAAACCTACTTCGCTTAGTTACTTTCAAAAACTTTTATTCTAGCCCGAAAGATTGGTGAAAGACATTTTTTGATCATGACCTAAAAAGCAAACATCATTAAAAGAAAAAGAAATTTATTTTTGCTCTATTTTAGCTATCAGATAGACTTTTTTTTCACTAAGTAATTTAACTATTCTTTTACATTTATTTGACAAACATGACGGTAGGTAATATTTTAGATTTTAAAACAACCATTTTAACTGTTGTTTTACTGTAATGATGGAGGCAATAGATATTTCATTCATCAACCGAGTTTTCATTTCGAAGCATAACTCAAATAATGTAAGAGAGATAACTCCTATTTTAAGTAAAAATAAATTAAATTGGGAGTAATATTTTCCTTGGTCACTAGAAAAGTGAAAAATTTGTCAAACAGTAATTTATTTTTACAAAGAATAACTTTTCTATAGTTTGTCAAATACTAATATTATAACACACTCACAGATGCTTAAAATGTCGTGCATGCGAATCGAAGAAGTGAATAAGCCAGACAATAAAATTTAAGCAAAATAAAATTTTAACAGTAAAATTTACAACCTCAAATGTTACGCTTTTCTAGCGACCACCCTGTATAAGCATTGAAGGTAAAATTAGGAGTTATCTACCTTACATGTAGATTTTCTTTTCAATCTCTATATTAATAACATCATACTTGACTTACACCTTATTAAACACTTAAATGACATTACTGAATCGCAGATAATTCTGGTTAGGTGCAGCTACTATCTTATAAATTTAAATCGTTTATTCATTACAAAAACGCTATTTTTTCGGTATTAAACACGTGTTCATTTTGAAAATTCAAAGCAAATCTTTATAGTGTGTGTCTTTCTTAGTCAATGACAAATTCATCTTCATTATCATATTCGGTTTAACGTCCATTTTACATGCTCGCATGCGTTGGACAGCTTTAAGAAATTGACTTCCAAAGTAAAGTAGGTCTTTATTTATCCCTCAGACTTTGATCACTTCCTCCCATGTTTTCCTTGGCCTTCCCCTATGGACTGAACCTGCTGCATCAACTGTTCCACATCTAACCCAATAACTCATCCATTTTTATTTTACCAATAGGTTTCATTTTTTTTTAACTATATATGTATGTATATATATATATAATATATATATATATATATATATATATATATATATTGTATTTAGGCAGAATTCTTTTAGTTAAACAAAAATTCCTCTGCTTGATTATACTTATTTGAATTTTTTTCAATTTCCTAATAATCTTTTTGTGTCACAATAAAAAATAAAAAATGAATGTTCCATAAGTATCACAAGCACTTTCGATTGTTTGTCGAATTATCTTCAGGTGTCAAAAAAAACAAATGAACAAAAAGGTTAACAAAAGTAGCAAATTAAAAAATCTAAAAAAAAAAATGAGAACGGTGTATGTGAAATGATTAAACATTAAAACAACAGGTGTTGTTCTAGAAAAACATTTACAATTTCAAATTTTGAAACAAAAAAGATTAGAGAAATCGAAAAAATAAAAGATATAATCAAGCAGTATAATTCTGTTATGTTTAACAATGTTTGCTATATATATATATATATATATATATATATATATACATACACATTATATAATGTATTTTCAACCTTACCTTGACAGATTAAAAAATTCACATCAGGGAAACAAATAGTTGAGATCCATATATTTTTAAACATATACTAGTATTCTTAACAAATAAGATTTTCTACAAAAGTTATCATTTCATAACTGACCGATGAAGGAAGAAGACCCTCCAAAAATCATTGCTACCAAATGAGGAATAAAAAGAGATAAAAAAAAAAAATATTAATATGTGCTTTTAATTGTAAAATAAAAAATAAAAAAATGCCAGACAAAGACTAATAAATCAAGCAGAGACTTGTAGTTTTCTGTAATTAATTTGTTTCTATTTTCTAAAAGGTCAATGTTATATATATATATATATATATATATATATATATATGGTGGCAGCAAACTCGATGTTGAGTATTGCCATCGCTTGTTCATTTAATTCACACGTGAACATATCAAATATGGCTTTTCAAGCCCGCCAAACTCTTACACTCTCTGTCAGAGTATTTACAGACATTCTGTCGTATACAAGTTGTTGATACAGTTTTTTGGGGTTTTTTTTTGTTTTGTTTTGTTAAATTTTCTTATCTATTTGTTTTTGCTGGGGTTCGGCATCCTACCGGATGTCAGACATACTTCTGCTATTTCAGAGATTTCAATTAAAAGATAGTTTTATGGTTATAACCGTCCCTTTAAGCGTGATTGTATCTCTCTTGCATTTGGTTCACCGGGTACATTCACCAGGTAATTTTTGGTTGCTCCTATGATTACTGGAATGATGGAGAGCTTCCTAAGATTCCAGTTTCTTTTTATATTGTACAAAAGACCTTGGTATTTAGTTATCTTCTTCCTCTCAGCTCTGTTTAAGCCAGCATTATTAAGGACACTGACTTCAATTAGGGTTGCTTCTTTCGCCCTCTTGTCCCATATCACTATTTTGTGGATTCTCTTATGCCGTTTTAAACATGGCACAGATTGCCACTCTTTACCGCATATGTTACTATCCCTTGAAAGGGATAATTCACAGGTTCTTTTTGGAGATTACTGTGACTTGTAAGACCTGGTTTGCCCAGGCATACTTTACCAGTCCTCACAGAGCCAATCACAGAGAATTGCAACCGTTTCATTTGTCATTTCTAAGGCTCCTTTCCTAACAGATGTCTTTAGTTGTTCATGTGGGTCTTCTTTAATATTTATTCGCACCAATATTGATGTTCAATCTCCATGTTGCTCTATTTAGCACACTGTTCTCAATTACTGTTCAAGATCCCACATATTTCGAGAGAGGTCTTTAGGGAGTTCTTGTATCTCAGTTTCGGTTTATGAGGTGGCCTATTTCCTTCACAAAGTACTCTATAAAGAAACTGCTTTGGGATACGATCCTCACTCATCCTACATACATGCCCACACCACCTTAAGCGCTGTTTGTCTAAGACGCTTTCAATGCTGCAACAACCACTCCGCTGAAGCACTTCCACATTAATATGCATCCGCCATCTAATACCTAGGATTCTACGAACATATTGCTGATGAAAACGTTTGAACCTTTTCACGTGTCTTCTATATATCACCTAAGTTTCACATGTAACGTTCAAACTCCTCGACCAGTCTCTCTCTCATAGACAATGTCAAAAAAGAGTATCTAATAGGTCCCTCACTATCCACCAAGCTCCAGCCCCTGTTCCATCGCCGCAATGTTGCATCCTTGTGCTTATTTTACAAGTACTTCAATGGAATGTGCTCCGATGAACTTGCTGCTCTGGTTCCCCCCCCCCCCCCCTCGACGTAAATACACTCAACCAACCCGAAAATAAGCTAAATCCCATCCATTCACTGGAGGTCCCTAGATGCCAGAGAGCCTTCTACTCCAATAGCTTCTTTCCTCCTTTGGAACCCCCTCCCTGCTCCCCGTTTCCCCAACTGTACCAACATGCAGAAATGTAAAACGTTGCACAGCTCCCAACTTAGGACGACTCCTAAACTTTCACCTTAATTCTCAGTAGCCACTTACGTCTACAGTGGCAACTTGCCTTGTTTGGGGTGAACTAAGTTAAAGAAAAAAGCCAATAAAATGTAAGCATTATAAACATTGACATTTGTTTCAAGTGATATCCCTCTTTTTTTCACAGCTGATACTCCAACCTACCAAACGATTCACTTGTCTTGCCAAGACAGAAATCAATTTCTGCATCAAGCTGACATGAGCTTACATACATAAACACACACTTACATATATTAGCTAAAATGCCTGTCCCAATACTAAAAAACCCTTAAACCTTTTAATAAATGCTAGCAGCCTTCAATCAATCAAAAAACATATTGCTATGTTGAACATTGTGAAAATAGGACTTACACAACTCAAGTTATGGTCTTAGAAAAGTTTTCATTAAAATGTTTTACAAATGATCAAAATGAGCTCAAATTTCAAAAATCTATAAAATTCTGTCTCATTTATCTAACACATCCCTCCTAACTAATAACACAACTTTTAGGCACAATTCGACTTCATTCATCAACATAGTCTCCTTCTAGAGTGTTACATTGATTCCAACGTTTCTCTAACAATTTGATGCCTTTTTGTAGAACGATTTGTCTTTGGCCTCAAAATATCCATCAGTTTCCAATATAACTTCTTCATTAGAGTCAAATCTTTTTCCCTATAGTATTCTTTAGGGCTCTGCAAACAGCCAGTAGTTGCTGCAGGCCAGATCTGGAACCCAGGGTGGGTGTGGCAGCAATTCGAAGTGCAACTCCTGTAGTTGCGATCGCCTTGTGACATGGTCTTGGTGAAAAGGCACTTTTTTTCTTCATTTGTGGCCATTTTTTGGCAACTTCCTCCTTCAAACGCGCCAATAATGCTATAATATAATATTCACTATTGATGGTTCTTCCTTTCTCAAAGTAATAAATGAAGAAAATACCTTGCACATCCCAAAATATTTAGGCTAAAACTTTACCTGCTGATGTTTGTCTTTTTTTTTGCCTGCTGATGTTTGTCTTTGGTCGCTTTGGCTGACTTTCATCTGCTGCTGTCCACTTAGCCGACTGCTGATTTGACTCCAGAGTGAAGTGATGGATCTATGTTTAAACCATTGTCACATATTGATGCAAAAACTTTTGTTGTGTTGAAACAATGCTCTGAATCGTTGACATGTTTTTGATTGAACAAATGCGGCACCCACTTTGAAAATAGCTTTCTTATTGACAAATGTTTATGTAAAATGGTGAATACACCATCTTCTAATATCTTTAGCTCCTCTGCTATCACATTCAACTTCAATTTACAATTGGCCAAAACGAGTTTGTGGAGTCATCTGATGCTTTACGGGACAACTGCCGAATTTAAGTGACTTGAACGTTCAGCATCATTGGGTATCTATATGATCATGTTATTTCCGATGGAGCAGAGTCTTAATAACACTTATGAAGCCATTACTTTGCATGAACAGTATTTTTACCCATCAGAAAGCAATGCTTTATCAATGTGAAATTCAGAGTTTCCTATTGTTTCGAAAATTTGTAATAGTAGCTTCACTTAAATAACGGTAATTTGTAAACTAATAATCAGATTGGGCTCAAATTTGACATGTGCCATTTGAAGGTTAGTACTTTATAAAAAAATCATGGATTTTTATCTATTTGTCAGGCCCGGGACTTATTAAGTGATGTGTTATGTTTTAAATATCATTAGATTCAAAGTTTAACCAACTTTCAATGAGAATTTTAAGCTCTCTCAGGAAACTATGTTACAAAAAATGTAAATATGATTTTCTTATGATAATCTGCAAGGAACAAAGTCAAATTACTATTCATTGTTGTTAACATGCTTCAACGATCCATCAAAAGAACTGACGAACCAGAATCAAATATTGATTTTATAGAAAGAAAGCAATCGATGACAAAAATCAAGAAAATGACTGACTTAGATTATCTATATAATAATAATATGCTAATATATAAAGTTACGGCAATTTCATGTTCGTACGTACGTTATCACCTTTCATACACATTTTGAAAAGGTGAGATCATCCGATCCTTAAAGTCAAAAAGTGAAAAGTAACTGAGAAATAACTAATGTCGCTGTTTGACAAAAGTTCACATTTTACTCATTTCAAAATGAATCATTCTAAAATAAAATTTTAAAAAACATCATAAATAGAATTCTGTCGTCCCCTCGGCTTAGTATTCGTGTTTAACAATATACTCTCTGGTCTATCCATAAAAGGAAAGTTCTTGAAAAATAAAAATCTATGAATTCTCCACCAACTGCCTTCTGCACCTCTTTCTCTCTCCACTTCACTTTGCTCACTGAGCATTGACACTCTTCACAAAAGATTACAGTTTTTATACTGTTAAATCCACCCCTATGCAAATTAACTCCCCACCAGAGCCATCTAGTGGTTAGAGACTCCAAATAGCCAATTTGCAAAGGGGGTATAACTCAAATGGCACTTAACCACATACTCTATGCATTCTTCTTATTTTAATACATCTAATTGTTATAATTTTAAATGAGTAAAATCATAATTTACTTATTGAAAGAATATTTAGCTGACAATTATTTTTAAGGTGAGAAGAAATAGATTATTTGAAAATGATTTAAATCGTTACTATATGTAGACAAATTAAAAGGTGAAAACGTTCGCTCCATTTATTTAACAATGAATTTAGCTGACAAGTATTTTTAAGTAGAGACAGGACAGTAAGTAAGCAACCGTGGAATTTCCACTGGCTCCTGCTTGTTATTATTATTAATAGTAGTAGTATTATTATCAGTAGTAGTAGAATGATCAATGTATGCAAGTATTTTGTTATTTGTATAAAAATAAATCTTTTTCATAATACATGGTACTGGTACAACTTTTGAACCTTTATTCAGGACCCTTTTTTTAGCTCAACACTGACTTTCAACACATTATTTGACAAGCTTAGTGGTGGAGAGTGTAATGTCAAATTGGGGTCACATCTCACACTTGATTGTGACTGAAGAAATATTTAGATTGTAACGTCCCTTAGCGACAGTAATAAGTGCACACATACATTTATTTTCATCCTTTTCTACAGCACATCTTTTGTATTTTGCATGGGATAAAAACCGACTAGGTTAGGGTTAGCTTAGGATTCTGTTAGGGTTAGTTTAGAGTTATGCTAGGGTTAATTTAGAATTATGTTAAGGTTAATTTAGAGTTATGTTAAGGTTAATTTAGAGTTATGTTAAGGTTAATTTAGAGTTATGTTAAGGTTAATTTAGAGTTATGTTAAGGTTAATTTAGAGTTATGTTAAGGTTAATTTAGAGTTATGTTAAGGTTAATTTAGAGTTATGTTAAGGTTAATTTAGAGTTATGTTAAGGTTAATTTAGAGTTATGTTAAGGTTAATTTAGAATTATGTTAAGGTTAATTTAGAGTTATGTTAAGGTTAATTTAGAGTTATGTTAAGGTTAATTTAGAGTTATGTTAAGGTTAATTTAGAGTTATGTTAAGGTTAATTTAGAATTATGTTAAGGTTAATTTAGAGTTATGTTAAGGTTAATTTAGAGTTATGTTAAGGTTAATTTAGAGTTATGTTAAGGTTAATTTAGAGTTATGTTAAGGTTAATTTAGAGTTATGTTAAGGTTAATTTAGAGTTATGTTAAGGTTAATTTAGAGTTATGTTAAGGTTAATTTAGAATTATGTTAAGGTTAATTTAGAGTTATGTTAAGGTTAATTTAGAGTTATGTTAAGGTTAATTTAGAGTTATGTTAAGGTTAATTTAGAGTTATGTTAAGGTTAATTTAGAGTTATGTTAAGGTTAATTTAGAGTTATGTTAGGATTAGTTTAGGGTTAAGAAACAGTTCGTTTTTTTTTGTCCCGTTCAAAAGCTGTATCAGTACCAAATGCATTTATGAGTGGAAACAACTCACCGTTTATGAGTGAAAGAATGACTAAATGTGACATTTTTTGTTTAATTACTTATGAGGACATTTTATTACAAGTATTTGTTGGCATTGGATTTAGATATGATCATGTTGCAGCCCTCAGGGAAGCAATCCCATGGTACGTGTTACACAGATGGGAAGTTTTTGGAAAGAAATTCTGTTTATGGAAATTCCGTTTGATGTTAGGCACACGTAGGAAGAAAGGAAAGTTTTTTTCAGTTGTGGTAGAAAACGATTTCTTGCTGTGAATGTCTTACAAGGACGAACCGGAGATAGGAGCTCAGTCGAGCACCTTCTATGAAAATACTGATAGAACTTAAATAATACTTTAACAGCACATACTGATCAGAACACGAACAATAACCATTTCGGCTTTTATATAATACTAAAACTGATAACCTTGCTTGCTTGCACACTGAATGTTTTGATGGTGGAAGGAAGAATGAATGAAACGAGAAGGGGTGGGAGGAAGCGAATAGGAGTAAGGGGTGGGAGGAAGCGAATAGGAATAAGGGGTGGGAGGAAGCGAATAGGAGTAAGGGGTGGGAGGAAGCGAATAGGAGTAAGGGGTGGGAGGAAGCGAATAGGAGTAAGGGGTTGGAGGAAGCGAATACGAGTAAGGGGTGGGAGGAAGCGAATACGAGTAAGGGGTGGGAGGAAGCGAATACGAGTAAGGGGTGGGAGGAAGCGAATAAGAGTAAGGGGTGGGAGGAAAGTAGTAGTAGCAATAGCATGCGAGAAAACGAGTAAGATGATAACGTAAAGAAATATTCATCTTTTGTAGACGGATTTATTGTTACTTCTGCGGCAGTGGAAACTCCTGAAGTCATTGGCCGATGCTGAATTGCTTTCATTTGCCAAATTGCAGAAATTACATTACCTGTTTAAACAATGCGCCTCTTGCGCCGGAATAGTTGTTGTGACATGTCTCGCAGACGGTTATTCATTGAAATGATTTCACCATCATAACAGCCAGAAGAGGATATTAATGTAAAAAATGAAAAGCGTGTTTTAAAATAAACTGAAAACATTTTAAAATGAACACATTAAGCTTTTTTATTTTACACTGGGTGATGAAGTGGATACCGGCAAGGACTGACGACTCTGCGTGTTCGAATACTGTTGATTCCACAGCAGCACTTCCACTACGGATGTTGGCAATCTTCACATGGTCCCTTCAGTGAGTACCCGATTCTAAAAAGAAATTTGGGAAACCAATGTCAACAACAGCATCACTCCCCCTTCCCTTAGTCCAACCCTTCCTCACCGTGGTGGCAACGTGGTAAATGTCAGAGCTACCCGGCTAACAGAGTCTGGTAGAAAATCCAGGAGTCAGCATCAGGATCCGTTGTTCTCTGGTCGTCTATGCTTCTGCATGTGGCTAGCAAAGACGTCTCAGCCGCGGAACCGAATATCAATGGATTGAGAATGGCATCTTGCTCCTGCAACATTCCTTTGTGTGTTCTGAGCCAAACTTTCCCCGACTTCACATGCAACTGATGAGCCTTGCTGCAGGTTAACGAATAGTTGCAACTATCAGGGAGGACTTCATACAGACCAGACAATCGTGAGACATGATCTTTGTGAATTCTAAAGAGAAGTCTGACTCGCTTAACAACAACAGCAGCAATGCACTTCACGAGACGGAATGGCTATTGCGACATGTCTCGCAGACGGTTATTCATTGACATGATTTCACCATCAAAACAGCCGGTACAGAATATTAAGATAAAAAAAATAAAAAGCATGTTTTAAAATGAATTGAAAACATTTTTAAATCAACACATGAAGCTTTTTCTGGGAGGTGGCTGTGATGAAGTCGATGCTCAGCTTTATCAAATCCTATTTATTCCATAGCTCCACATTCACTATTGATGTTGACAACCTTCACGTGGTCCCTTCAGTGAGTACTTGATTCTAAGAAATAACTTGGGAAACCAATACCAACAATAGAATGAAGCTGGTTAAAAAGAATTAAAATGCCGATTCATACGTTAAGGAGAATTTTACATCAAAGTATTAAAAACCTCTGACCTTATAAAAATCGAATATTTTGTGCGTTAAACGATAAATATGACAGATCAACGAGAATGCTATTTAAAAGTTAAGCATGACAGACCGACTGACTGACGGACAGAGCCTCTTAAAGAAAGGCTTAGATGCATCTAAAATACGATGTGTCCATCTGATCTGCACGTTTAGTGATGAAAATGTTATTTCAAACTGAAGTGTGACAGACTGACCAACTAACAGAGCTTTTTAGATTTTGAGAACGCATCCAAAGAAGAAAAAAGAAAAAAGTAAAGAAAATCTAAAGAAAAAACAAGGAAAAAAAAAGAGAAAAATAAAGACAAACGAAAAGAAAAGAAAAAGCAAAAAAGAAAAGGAAAAAAGTAAAGAAAAAGAAAACAAATAGAAAATAAAAAAGAATATAAAAAGAGCAACAAAAAGAAAAAAGAACAAAAAAAAGAAAATAGAAAGCACAAAGAAAAGAAAAAGAGAAAAAATGATTTCTGACCATACAAGAAGTCTTTCAGCTTACTTATTCCTTAATTACCATAAATTTTGAAAAATACATTCATAACAGAACAAAACCAAATAGCATCGCATGGTGCCATTATCAAGACAGACATTTGTTGTTCGTCACTCGAAATGGGACAAAAGCCGAAGAGCTCAACCAATCAAATTGCTCTTATTCAAGACTTGCACACATGTCTATCTCCCCATCCCACTGTCCTCTTTCCTATTAAACAAAGGATCAGTGGAAGACTACCCTTTGTTGCAGATGGAAGAAGAGAGTAGCCTGGACTTTTCTGATCCAACACGGTCACTGATCCTAATGACAAACTTTAAATTAATCACAAGTCAGCATTTTCTTTCTTTTTTTTTTTTTTAATTCACAAAGTTTGACATTCATCGTGTTCACCTCTGCAATATGGTAATCAGAAATTGACGTTCGCATATTCACTACTTCCCACATCTATCTCACTATTATCATATTCCATTTAACGTCTGTTTTACATGCTGCCACGTATTGGACGGCTTTAAGAAATTTATTTCAAAGCTAATCAATCTCTGGCCAGGTCTTTATTTACTCCTCTTTCTATCAAATTTATTTTTATCACTTTCTCCCATGTGTTCCTTGGCCTTCCCTTATGAACTGGAACTGCTACCTCAACTGTTCTTCATCTACTAACCCAAGAACTCTCATCCATTCTTTCAACGTGGCCATACCAACAAAGTCTACCCTACTGTGCACATCTCCATATACCCTCCAGAGTTAATCTTCCTCTGAGCTCAGCAGATCTAAACCTGTCTTTAAGACTAATGTTACACATCAATCATATTATTCTCATATCATTTCTCCCTATACAATACATATACTCAACCTTCACTTGCTAGGTTTCCATACATCATCACATTGTGTACACATACCTTATTTCATATATCTATATAATAATACGCTAAGGCAATTTCATATTTGTATGTACGTTACTACTCTCCACCTTTTTTAAAAGATCCGATCGCCGAAGATGCAATGCAAAAGAAGTAATTTTAAAAAAAATTTCATCTGATGTCGCTGCTGTGTCAACAATGAAACTGATTAAAATATAATTTCTTGGCTTTCGGTCTAGAATCAAAATGTATCTGTTTTGACCAAAGAGTGGATAATAATATCGTGATGGTCGACGTTCACACCAGACATTCATAGAGATACCTTCTGAAACTGCATTAATCAGAGTACTTAGATATGTATGTTTCAATTTGAACTAAGGTGGTACAATAATGTTGTGGGGGTCTGTGCTTGCGCTGGATGTCCATAGAATGCATGGCTGCAATATACAACAGTTGATGGATACAACTATGGAATTTCCACAGATCCATCTACAATAATTATATATATATATATATATATATATATATATACACAAACATTATTGGTTACATATGTGCATACATGTTTCAGTTGTCCTCTCCAATAGAGAGTCAACTTCCTCAGACCTGAATTTCTCTTCAGGTCTGATGAAGTTGGCTATTGGAGAGGACAACTGAAACATGTATGTACATATGTAACCAATAACGTTTGTATAAATAAAAAAATTATACTAAAAATAGCTTTACTTGTGATTGAGCACTTTTTATAAACACTGGAGTTTCAATGGATTAACATCTACAGAAACAAATATAACACATGTACTATATAAATATAATTTATATATATATATATATATATATATATACACTCACAGTATTCACTTACTCGTGTGGAGACAAATTGCTGGTCTCAAATAATGTCAAATATAGATATGTTTATAATTTTTGCCTTGAAAGAAAAGTTCATAACATTTGCAATATGAAGTCAAGTAATAAAAAAACAAAAAAAACTTAATGCAGTTGTGTTTTCTTAATAAAAACTACTTGCTGATGCTGCGTTTCTGTAAAACAACAAATAGACATAACTGATAATTGTTTCTAGTGACTCGAGATGTAACTGAAGGAAAATTTCAATGGTGTCTTTAGAAAAATTTAACCCTTATTAAAACTTACCTGTTACCGTATCGATTTCTATAACACATAAACATTGAACGTTATATAACTCAATGTCTGCGTGATGTTTGTGTTCCTATAAAAACAAGGTTAGAGAATCTACATAAAATCTAAAAGCGTATTTTCATGTCAAATTTACCGGAGAAGACAATGGAAATGTTCCTGAATCTGTAAGTGCACCCCTAAGGGGGTGATGAGAACATAACGCTCTTTAAAACTACAAATATATCGTATTTTTATAAAATTTTAATCATATGTATAAAATTTTCTGGGGAACATAACATAATAAAGGAGAACACCTCACTGTGTGCATGTCCGTCCTAAAAACGAAGACATACTAGGGAGTGTACCTTAAATATAAGTGTATTCACATGTGCAATTTGCATGTGAACACAATAGAAGTAGTTCTTCATCCCTAGCTGCTCTTTAAAAGAGCTAATGACACTTTTCTAACATGTTACACAATGAAATTAATCTATAAGCATTAGGTTAAGAGTATTAACGTATATCTGAATAGCTCAGTGGGTAAGATATCTAGCTGACAACATCAAGTTTGCTGTTAAAGTAAACTCTCCTTAATATGATGTTGCATATGATACTATCTCACACTCTAACCTGGGCAACACCAGGTAACCCTGCTAGTAATACTATGTTTTTGTGTGTTCAAATAGATTCTTATGGAAATCAAATTCCAATGCAAAATGAAGCCTAATATTCAACCTTTAAATAGTTATTTCAAAATTAGTAATACAGCCATAAATAAATAAATCGACAGATCAAAGTATGTTGTGATTTATTGTCAGTTTCGAAGCAAAGAAAAGCTAACATGTATTTGTAAGTTGGTTGGTTGGTTTTGTTTTACGGCATATAAACTCTTTTCGGGTTATTTAATGCCAAATCCGGTCATTTTGGTAGAATCTTTTATGTTTCAAGTTTTTATCTTCAAATATTTATTCATGGTGCTTAATTTGATTGCTTTGAAGAGGAAGATTGTTCGTTTTGATTTTGCAGAACACGAGTTTTGTAAAGGGAAAGGAAAAAAACCTAATAACATCAATGTTTGGTTTGGTTTGTTTTACAGCATAATAACCATCTATGGGTTATTTAATGCCGAATAAAGTTGTCAAATGAAATTCCAAGGTATGTTAATTATTTTATATTGTTTTGAAAAAAATAAAATTAAAAAATTAAGTTAATTGAGTTAAATATACAGTCGTATTCTGGGTTGTTTGGACATGGTTTTAATTTTATTACGTACTGCACGGTCAATTTTTTACTTCTAATCTGAAGGGGTGCTTCGTGGGCCTCTGCATATAGGCTCTCAACTGGCAAGGTTCTGTATGCACCTGATAACAGTCTCAAGCTTTCATGGTGGATGGTGTAAAGTTCTTTTAGATATGACTTTCTGGCTGACTTATAGATAATGCTGCCGTAGTGCAATATCAGGCGGATTTTAGTGCAATGGATACATAAGTGTGTTTGTCTATCAGCTCCCCAGTCTGTGTGGGTAAGTACACCTAGTAGCTTTAGTACATTTGTTTTTCAGATATTTTATATGGTGAATAAAATTAATTTTTTAATCAAATATCATACCCAGAAATTTGTATTCGTTGGAAACTGAGATCCGCTCTCCTTTGATGTTAATGACAGAGTCATTATGTATCTTTCTTTAGGAGCAAAAGTGCAAGAATTTTGTTTTTGAGAAATTGAAACAGTTTTCTGTTGTAATTTTGTTTAAGTTAAGCTGAAGTTGTCATTCAATCATGTTTATAAATTTAGATGAGATCATCTACATATAGGCCACCTTTAATCCCTGATGTTTCTGTTGTGATGTCTTTGAGGATATTATTAATTTTAATATTAAACAGGGTTACTGAGAGAATACTTCTCTGGGGTACTCCTGTCTCCTGCTCTTTTTTATCTGAGAGTGTGTTTCCCCACTCTAACTTGAAAGGTTCTATTGTATATGAAATCTCCTATGACATACTTGAACAAATTAGGTAGAGTTTTCAAATCAATAACGACGGAGACAGCAGCGACAAAGACATACATGCACAAAGGATTTTGTGCACGTGTGGTAGATGAATCTACAACAATATGTTATATTATTAATTAATGATAAAACTATTTTGAGTTTAAATTTCTTTTTTTTTCATATATTTCTTCAACTCTGGATTTTAACAAATCTTATAATGTCTTTGTCATTGTGTGAACAGAATTTTCTGTGCTGACAGAATTACAGAACTTGCACGTGAGAATAGCACAAAAGAATCTTTTAATGCATTACTTCCCTTGAAGTTGTTCATTAATTTCAAAGTCAGTATTTTGCTTTGAATGAAAAGAATTTGCAGTAGCCAACCTTGTCGACACACAAGACACAAGGTTGCTGCAGTTTAAAGAAAACCATATAATCATGCAATAACACAAAAGGTGTCATCATCATCATCATATTTGGCTTAACGTCTGTTTTACATGCTGGCATATGTTGGACGGCTTTAAGAAATTTACTTCCAAACTAACCTATCTCTGGGCAGGTCTTTATCACTCAGGTCCATTTTTATCACTTCTTCCCATGTTTTCCTTGGCTTTCCCCTGTGAACTGAAACTGCTACCTCAACTCTCATCCATTCTTTTCATGTGGTTATACCATCAGAGTCTCTTATTCTGCACACATCTCCCTATACTGCCCAGCTTTAATCTACTTTAATAAATGAGCAACTGCTTTAATATTTCAGGTTTATGAAGAATCATTACAAGGAAGATAAGAATTGTTGTTTCAAAAATTTCTTGTACAGTTCAAGAAAAGACAAAATCAATTTTGACCGTGCTAGCCACTTCAGAAGAAAATTTTCAGGCAAAAAACTCATGTAAAGATGGGTGTATAAATTCAAAACCCATGAAACAATCTTAAACTTGAATGTTAAGGGCAACAGAGCCACTCATTTTATTGGCCTTTTGGCTAGGAGCAAAGTGCAGTATCTCTTCAGATACTACACTTCATTTTTGCTGTCCTCGGTCAGTGAAGGAGAAGTTCTCGACTGAAGTAATTTTTATTTTTGTTCCAATCCAGAATGCCCTTTTTTGTGGGGATCTGATTTTCCCCATATTAATAACCGACCTCATGTCTAAATCTGTGCTCGTGGGAAGGCAAGTAAATAGGAACAGAGCCATTCATTTCATGCCAAGTGAAAAGTGTGTCCAACTTATTGATTATTATTTTTCACATCATATTCAGGTGCGCTTACAATGTTGAGGTGCACATTATTGAATGGCGATAAAACAGAGACTCTTAAACATTCATGACTGAAACTTAACGAACAAGTTTGGCACAGTCTAAAGTTTATTTCTACCAAATAAGGTTGATTGCAGAAAAGGATTGTGAATTTTAACGATTCCATAGTTGGCCTTTTTTTTGGTAAAACCACCACTACGATGCTATTAATATAAAAGGAATGAATAGTGTCCTTACTAAATTGTATTAACTGCCTTTGATTAAACAGATATAACTAAGGGAGATAATTCTTCAAAAGTGATATCTTTTTTTTTCATCATGTAACCGGAAATTGACATGCCGCGATTAAATGGGTGATGTGGACGTAAAAAAAGTATCAGAACATATTGATGGAGTTTACGATGGCGAGATATCAATTTCTAAGACAAGTTATTTTGTAATGAGGTGATGCTTCTCCAATTTCTTACAGTAGACCACGATGTCTCCGATATCAGTAGAGTTACATTTATACATTATTTTTTTTTATAAAGCTAACATTCACAGGTAACATGAATTAGAACAAATACATAGAAGACATTGCCAAGGCTGCTGTAAAGAAAGTGGCTCCCTCTATTGTGCTAGAAAACTCTTCACACCTGATAGTATCTTATATATCTACAAAGCCACCATCTGCCCATGCATGGAGTAATGTTGTAACATATGAGCTGGTGCAGCATCCACCAGTCTTTCTCTTTTAGACAAGGTCCAAAAAAGAGTATCTAATAGGTCTCTCACTATCCACCAAACTCCAGCCCCTGTCCCATCACTGTAATGTTGCATCCTTGTGCTTGTTTTACAAGTACTTCAATGGAATGTGCTCCAACGAACTTGCTGCTCTGGTGCCCACTCGGCGTAAATACACTCAACCAACCTGACAATCAGCTAAATCCCATCCATTCACTGTGGAGGTCCCCCAGATGCCGAAGAGCCTTCTACTCCAATAGCTTCTTTCCTTGTGCTGCCGGTCTCTGAAACTCCCTCCCTGCTCCCGACATGCAGAAATGTAAAACTAATGTGAACAAGCATCTAGCTGCACAGCTCCCAATTTAGGATGACCCCCAAAACTTTCACCCTAATTCTCAGTAGCCCTTTATGTCTACAGTGGCAACTTGCCTAGTTTGGGGTAAACTAAATTTTTTTTTTTTAATTAAAAAAAAAAAGAAACTCTTATTTCTTGCCACAGATCGTCCTCTATTTTGTACTAACGGTCATAATGTCACCCTTTTTAGGGGTGTTCTCATGAACATCTATATCACAGTATGTACAAACTCACTTTTTTAATTTTTTTTTTTTTTAATTTATTTACCTGCCTCCCTACGAGGACCGAATTTGTGTAAACATAGCAATTCCAGAAGGTATCTCACACAATTCTCTACCTGTATAAGAGCCAGATACGTCCTAAGATAAAGGAATGCTGCCGCATCTGGGGAGGTGCTACCCAGAGCACTCTTTCCTGCCTCGACAGTACAAAATCGATTTCGAAATATAATGAGGATGTCCTCTTCTCTTCCCTAAAGCCTCTTTCTCACAATATAGACGTTGCTAGTCTTTCTCTACTCTATCGCTATTTTCATGGTAGGTGTTTGATTGAGCTTCTATCTATGGTTCCCCCTTGTAAAACATTAACAGCAAAAACTCATCTAGCTAAAACCACTGTAAATAATTTTACTTTCTTCCTCTGAGTATCTGAAGCTAAATGGAATTTCCATGAGCAGAGTTTCTTTCCAAGAACCACCAGAAAAAAAAGTCGTTTTAAAATCCAATGTTAAGAAATACTTGTTGAACCGTCCTATTAAATAATCAAATTCTGCCCAGTTTGAACCATTGTCTCCATTGTCCACATGACAAACTCATTGACCCTTATCCTTGAATGCCTTGACAAGCAGTGACTTATTAGTACAAAACAAAATTATATTTGCTATAAAAGCAGTCGGTTATTCACACCAGTGAACAGGGACATGACGGTGAAATGATTGATGCCAGTGACACCAAATAAAGTAGAATTTTGCCTATGTTTTTTGCAAAGGTGTAACCTGCGCATTATACAACTTGATACAAGGTTAAGCTAAATGTGTAGCAACATTTAGAGGCGGTATTGTAAAAATTGTTAAAAACGGTATTTTTCACATAAGGTTAAATTAAGCAGAAAAGTGGAAAATTCCATTAGAAGTTAAAATCTAGAGTAGAGCTACATGTCATGATATGACGTCACAAACAGGAAGTTCATAATAAGACGTGGTGAAAAAGAAAAAAAGATCTTCGTCTTTTACCTGTGAGCTGATTGTATTCAAACACTTTTTTTTTTTTGAAGCTCTGTTTTCATTCGACCTTCTGGGGAACAGGTGAGAAGAAACTTACATAACATCTAAAAAGTTATAACATTAAAAAATAACGACATTGAGCAACAATGTTATTTGAGTTTTTATTTTATTTTGTTACAAGTAGAGAGGAAGACACAGAAACTTCGGATCCTACATCACCACTACAACCACCTTTACAACTAGACGTCACTATTCACCAAGCCATCTACTACATGTCAACAAGAGAGATGAACAGCTGTTTCTGTTTTTTAAAACTGTCTTTGTTCGCTTCCCGGGTGAGGAAAGCTCACATAATATGTAAAAGAATTAAACAGAAAACAGCATGACGCCATTAGGCAAATATGTTGTTGGAGTTTTTATTTTCTTTTGTTACAAGTAGAGCGGAAGACACAGAAACTTTGACTGCTTCATCACCACTAAAACCACGTTTCGGAATTTTTGAGCTGAGAATTGATAATTTGTATTATTCAAACTACTGTTCTCATCTTGGATCATATTCTCACAATGCTTCGACCGATGTAACCTCTGACCTTCTTAGAGTTTACCTTGTCGAACTTGGGAATCTGTATGGAATTTCAAACGGAACCCTTTATTTAATCATGGCTGATGGAATGAGAGCGAGCTACTTCTGTGGATTAAATACAGGTTTCCATTCGAAATTCCAAACAGATTCCCAAGTTTGACAAGATAAAACAGAAGCAGGTCGGGTTTTATATCAGCCAAAATGTTTTGAGAATAACATGCAAGATGAGAACAGCAGTCCGAATAATCCAAATACACACTAAAATCGCCTTTACAACTAGACGTCACTTTTCTATGAACCAACTACTGATATATCAGAGACGAACAGCCGTTTCTGTCCACATAGTAGACAACAGACAATCTGTAGAGATCAAAGAAATCCTCCACGCTATGTTACAAATGTAGTCTGTGACCATTTATGAATACCAGAAATCAAGAATTTCTCATCTTAGTATAAACAGCAAAGATATTATGCCTTGATCTTCTTAAGACAGGAAAAAATGTACATGATATCTTCTTGATTCTTTAGAATTTACAGGTTTACAGCGAGGAAATGTCTTACTTACCATGTGCCAAAATGGATCTTTGTCGGACATTTTCATTACTTGTGACATCATCCAATGGAGATTGGCCTTGAAGAAAGCTGTCAGTTTCGTGCATTTGACACTTGTTTTTTTCTGACAAAAATCCGACCATGTGTTCATACCACTCAGAGTGATTAGATGTGAAGTTAGGGTGGCCTCCAGAAGTCCAGCAGCGTACGCTTGCTGGGAATCATTTGCTGCTGGATTCGTCTGTAGCCATAGGTATGACCATCTACAAAAACAAAAAAAAACAAAATATTATTTCAATATTGAATCACAATTTTTTTTTTATCTATAACACTACTAGTAGAGATACTTGACATTGGTCAGGATGTATGGATGTGTCAAAATAAGGTAAAATGATGAACACATAAATGTAACAATGGGAAACTAATTTGATTTTCAGGTCAAGTATAAACAATTGATATTCACAAAAATATCGAATTGAGGAGAGAAATACATTTTCTCATTGTGTTATTGAATGAATGCAATTTATCTGACAGGATTCTAACTCGTCTTGGCAAATCTCTATCATTCTGATACGTGCATGCATTTTTTCCACAAATATGAGAAGATGATCTGATCCCTTAACACTCAAAGCGATGTTGGGAGAAAGATGTTATGTGGCATGTTTTAGACCTGGGTTGTCAGACTATAATGAATTCGTTAAACCAAAGTTTTAGAAAAAAGACAAAACAAAGCAAATATTCATAAAAACAAAAAAATTGAAAACTTTCGAATTGACAGTTTCAAAAATCAAAATCATAGTCGAATTCCCCACGGACACAATAACCATTGTTGTGTTGGATATAACTGTGGTTAATACACATTGCAAAATAGCCAGATACAACGAACTTGAATTGTACACAGAATGAAGACTCCACGAGAATAACATGTATCAGTGCAGGAAGAAAGAAATTGACCAATAGCAGAGATGGTTACTATAATCAATCAAAACTCTAAGAAAGGATCATAACTGGTGACACTTTTATGACGTATGAATCGTTTAATTTACAAAGTGTAATTAAATAATTATTTGAATTAAAAGAAATAATTATTTGAATTAAAAGAAATAATTTTAAGTAAAAAAATAATTAATTTTAACGTTTTCTTTAATTACTATCAAATAGATATTTATGTAAAATAATCGAGAGAAAAAAAATCCAAAAATTTAAGCCAAATTAAAAAAAAGAAGCAAAATACGATTTTTGAAGTCCAAATTGCTTCAAAAGAAAAATAAAGGGGACAAATTAGCTATTAAAAAGTCCAATCTGGCAACTTTGGACAAACAGTTTTACCTGGTGGAGTCCATTCTACAGTCGGAGTAAGCTTAAGGCATCTGATATTCTTAAATGATCACCCATCTAAATACTGACAAGGCTTGACATTGCTTAACTTCAATGACTGAAACAACCGACAAGTGTTTTAAAACCATATCGTTGTAAGTATATGAGAAGGTGAATGATTTTAAATCTTTAAAACTTAAAAAATAATAAAGACGACGACTCTTTGGTCGAACTTCTCTGGGTCAAGCTATCAAAAATGTCGATCTTGTATGGAATGGAGAAAATATTTCAACCCTGCTAATATAAATGCCAGACTCAATAACACTTATAAACGATCAATTTGAAACGGTGCCAGCACAGAAAAAAAAAATCCAATTTCCTGCCAAATTTTCTAAAAGTAGAAACTAAAATAAAAGAAAAAAAATATTGCGAGTGAATTTTGAAGAGCAATTTTTAAAAAAATTAAATCGAGCATTAAGCATCATTTTCAAGATTCTAATAAATTTCATTGTAAATGTTGTTCATAAATTTCTAATTATTTAGTAATCTTATCAATGATTGTCAAGGGATTGTCTATCATTGTAATATGCACACACAAACTGTGCATACAGGGTGTCCATAAAATCCGCGTGCACTTTCAAAAAATTTATTACGTTATTTGTATTTGCGATGAAAATAATCTGTAAAAATTGTTATAAAGTTTCATGTACCTAGTTTTAAGTATAATTATTGAATAATTCTTCACCACAAAATTTGCAACAATTTTTTTGATAAGTAAAAGAATATTTCTAAACCAGGAATTTCCTAACAGATGGATCGGAAGGGGTGGACCATTTTAATAACCTCTGCGTTTGCTAAATTTGACTCCATGAGATATTTTTCATGGGGACATGTGAAAAGAATTGTGTATGCAACCAAACCTAGTTCATTGAAAGATTTGAAAGCTAAAATAACTAATGTGATTTCAGGCATTACTGGAAATCAGTTGGCAAATATTTTTGAATTACTCTTTGTATTAATAATGATGTGGAAACGTAAATAAAATTAATTTCAATAAAACCTTGAAAAAATTTAGATTTACTTTCTAATCATTTTTACAGATTATTTCTATCGCAAATAAATTTATAGTTTTTTTTTTTTTACAGTGCACACACATACTTTATGGATACTGTGTATATATATATATATATATATATATATATATATATGCATAAAAGACATGTACAGAACTTAGAACATCTTGGATATTGCGGTTTCACAAGAAAGGGACCTGCCGGTTAGGAAACCTACTCGTTCATTAGTCTGAAAGTTCTGGGAAAAAAATACAGGAGATAAAGTAAACAAGATCAATCACCGGGCACTTCCGCTATACTGTTTTATGGTTAAAAAATATCATAGTCCCTATTTACTTGCTTCCCAACAAGAACAAAGTCAGACACAAGGTCGGTTTTTAATGTGGAGAAAATCCAGCTCCCTAAAAAAGGCGCTCTGGATTGAACAAATTTTAATTTTTGTCTCAGATGACAGATGAAGTGTAGCATCAGAACAGATACTACACTTTAGTCAAGACCAGGACTTTAAAAACTATCATCAGAATCAGGAGTTATGTTTTTTTCAACCGCTTCCTCACTTCTGTACTTTGTATTCTCCTTAATGATCGCTATATCATAGCGTCCCTATTCAATGAGCCTGGGTAGAAGACATTTCCTTGATTCCTTTCTTGGGTAGCTCTTATATTCATGAATGTCAACGATGATTTAAACTTTAACTATATTTTATTGACTTAACTAAGGAAGCTTCATTTCCTTAGCTATGAGTTAGTTCTAGCTGGATCAGACCCAGTGACGAAGACGGGATGTGGGGGTCCACACACAGCGACGAAGAGGGGGGTTGTAGCGCCCCTATTTATCAGGAACTCACATTACATATCTGGCTAGACGAACTTAACTTCCAATCTCTTCTACATCACATCGTTTAGCTAAGCAATCAACTATCTACTTTTTATATGACCGCAAGTTCATCCCCCATCAATCATCTAGAGTAAACGACCGCACCTGATACCTATTTCAACACTTAACCTCAAAAGAACTGCCAACGAATATGCAGTACACACACACACACACACACATATATATATATATTTTGATTTTCAAAATATTTCACTTTAATACATTATAATCCGTGCTTCTAAGATGTTGACTTCCTTTCCTTACTTAAAAAAAGCGCCAATCAGCGTATAAACATCGGCAGGACTAAAAACATAACGTCGTAAGAACCTGACGTATTTTCGACGCCTCAGGGTTAATACCACCGATATGAGGAGGAAGAAAAGAAAAAAAAAACACTATAAGACAGTCTCGCTTGACAAGGTTGTTTTTACAACGAAAATTCGCGGAAAAAAAAAAAAAAAAAAATTAAATAAAAATTTTTAATTTAAAATTGCACGATTGTTTGATTTTCAAAATATTTCACTTTAATATATATATATATATATATATATATATAATGAAAGGTTTAGTTCAGTAACTATAACTTGTATCATAAAGAACATAAAACATCAATTTTTTCATAAAAATAAAATGAATGCTACAAAGGCCTAGAATACAAATAAATACTGCAGATTAAGTTAAGCTCAATGGTTAACTTGTAGAGTCAAACAGAGCTAATATATTATTTAAAAAATGCAAATTTGACATATTTTGCAATAATCATGATTGGAAAAATTCACCAACACTATTTATCCTTGTGTACATATGCTTCTGAAATTTCAATTGTTTTATTTTGTGTTCATAATTCTTGAACAATTTAATTATATATTACTTGTATCATCTTTATAAAAATATTGTGTTGATGAGGATTTCATATAATTGTCAATCTTCCACCCTGCTGTTGATGATAAAATTGAAATTTGGGGAAAATATGTACGGAAGGGAAAATATAGTTGGTGGTGAATTTTTCTGAGCATGATCATTACAAAATAATTAATATGTAATACATTTGCATTCTACTTAGTTATAATATATGTATAGGTGTGCGAAAATATGTTTTAGCATATACCTTCTACTCTTTATGTATACCAACCCCTTCAAAGTGAAAGCTTGATGATTGTCAACATGTAACAACCGAGCATATATAAATAAACAATATTTTGCTACATTCCAAAGACCAAGATTTTATTCATTTTACAGATCATTTTTTTCAAAACAAAAACCTTTGGTACAATTACGGTTTTGTTTCATTCACCAAAAGACCAACTGACATTTGTATGTCAATATTGGATCTTTTTTCCATGGACTCATCAGAAAGCCAAAAAAGTTCTGAGTCAGAAAAAATACATAGCGATGCAACAAAACAAAAGTCTGAAAAACAAACGACTCGCATCGGATTCACCTCCATTGAGAGAGACTCAGAAATCACTACCTAGAGAAGGCAGCCATCTTGTTATCTAAAGCAGAGCTATCAAAGATATGCACAATATTATCCAAAAACCTGATATAAGAGACTAATATTTAAACCTGGTTGAAGGATAATTAGTTTTAATCAAAATTCCTTAATCAACTTGAAACTAAAACTCATTAAATTTGGAGAGTCAACTCAAACCACTGAAGTACAAAACTAAATCATTATTTTTTAAATATATATATATTATATATATTAAATCTATTTCAAGAGCCTTGTGCTCAAACATCCAAGATACTGCTTGCTATTTACCACATGAGCTCAACAATCAAAAATCGATGTAAGGGACGGAACTCTTGTCAGAAAACAAGGTGTGTTACCTCCCCTTTGCTTAATTTAAAAAAAGAGACTATCAAACCCACCTTTACATGTCTATATCAAGATAGAATAAATAATTCTATAATTCATGTGACCCGTATACCTTATCCTTGATAATTAAGTCATTATTTTATAGTCTATATTAGAGGCATAGAAATATATTGGCCAGTCTATATAAGATCTTGAAATACATGTAACTAAGAGTACCCCTCTCCCACGTGATGTTTGTCCTTGTTAAAATGTTATTTCTATGTATAGAGATAAACACCCCTGGAAGTTTTCTTTTGGAATGGTGTTCATCTCCGCTGTTGCGTTCCACATTATCTCTTTTTTTGCACCCTCTCAACAACAGCTGCACTCCAAGCAGTTTGGGGCCTGCCAGAACGCTGGTCACTCTCCGCTGATGTGCGGCCATTTTTGAATCGGTTGAACCACTCCTTAACTTGTGTTACACATCGCATCTTTTCCAAACACCTGCTGAATCTAACGTGACGGCGGAGATGAACGCCATTCCAAAAGAAGACTTCCAGAGGTGTTTCGGCAGTGGATTGGATCGGTGGGCTTAGTGTGTGTGCAAACACAAGGGGACTACTTTGAAGGAGTTTAGGGTCACAACCCCATCACATATTTGAAATATTTTTTCTGGCCTAAGGTCGGATACTTTTTAGACATGCCTCGTATATATTATGTATGTGTATATGTTTACATATTTCTATTTATATGATTCACTTCTAGTTTAGAAGTGAATCATATCAAACAATCATTATGAATTTTGAAACAAGGCTGCTAGACATGAGGGTTGCTAATGTGGACTACATTTAGCTTTATACAAAGAGAGTAAAGAGGGGTGCAAGCTCTTTGTAAAAATTTAGATACATCCCCTTTTGGTGAAATTTTTACAATAGGTATTAGATATCAATTAATATTCTTCAAACTTGAGTTTCTTTGGAGTCTTTTTAAGACCATAATATGAGCACACTATCTCATTTGAAAATTAAAATATTTCAGATTTGCATGGACTTTTATCCATAGTCATTAGACACAAATTAAACAAGATTTCACTGAATTTCAAATTCTTCTTATGACCGCTTAAGCATATAAGCCTTATATTTTAGGCAGTTTCTAGAATCAAAATCATGTTATGAATTTTGATCAGAGATGGAATAAACATTCTAGACATAAGGTTTAATAGCATTATATCTTGATTTTAACCTTTGTAAGGTGACAAAAATGGTGAAAAACTGTTCTGGAAATTAATTTTACCGTCTTGGAACAGGTATTATTCGGTTTAATGTCCGTTTTACATGCTGGCATGTGTTGGACAGCTTTAAGAAATTGACTTCCAAAGTAATCTATCTCTGACCAGGTCTTTATCCATCAGGTCCATTTTTATCACTCCTTCCCATGTTTTCTTTGGCCTTCCCCTGTGAACTGAACCTGTTATCTCAACTGTTCTATATCTACTAATCCAGGAACTCTCACCCATTCTTTCAATGTGGCCATACCAACAAAGTTTCTTGTTCTGCACATATCTCCCTATACTGTACAGCCATAATTCGTATTGTTTATTTTGAAGAAGCTTTTGACAATACATTCTAGTAAGCCTTATCCTCGAGTGACTTTTGGCCTTGATGAATGGTGACTCTTTAGTAAAAAAATTAATAATATTGGAATTTGTAAGTTTTAGAAGCTAAACCAACGCAGATACATTTTTTTTAAAAAAATCTATCTAAAATCAACTTAGTTTCAACGATATAACGTCTTCAAGCATAGAAACAGTTTTTATTCTTTTTCTTCCTTCCTCATGGCATAGTGTCACTAGAAAATAATTATATAGTCAAAAAAATTATTAGCATCCCAAATGGAAATCTAGTGGCAATACGCATTCTCAGGATTACAGTACTCTCCATGCCTCTCTGGTGGAGGTCTGGATAGTGCTCTCTCACATTAGTCTTCCTATTCTCACAGGCCTTTCATAACTACTTTTCTTTTTTACTATTGGGTCATCAAGGACAAAAGTCACTCTAAGATAAGGGTAAATGAGATGGGATGAGTGTCAGTCGAAAGATGAGGAACAATCCAGAGTATGAACTAAGTTTGATTACTTATAGGGTGGTTTATGAAAAGTATTTGTTGACATTGGATTTGAAGACGACTATGTTGTAATCTGCATGGAAGTAGTTCTGCAGTAATATGTTCTACAGATAGGAAGTCCTTGCAAAGAAACTGTTCAGTGAAATTCTGCACAGAGGAAGAAAGAAAAGCCTTTCCATTGTGGTAATAAAACGAGTTCTTGCTGTGAATGTTTTACAAGAAATCAGTCGAGCACCTTCCATAGAAATAATGGTAGAGAAGAGAAAGACTAGCAGCGTTTCCTGTGAGAAAGAGGCTGTAGGGAGAAGAAGAGGTCATCCACTAATAGATTTCGAAGTTGATTTTGTAAAGGCAGGAAAGAGTGCTCCGAGTGGCACCTCCCCAGATGTAGCAGCAGTAGTTTCTGTGGCACCTACTGATGCTAGCATGCTTTTTCAGGGCTGGGGTAGGGGAAGGGATAGTGGAGGTCAGAGGTTTTTTTTCTTAGGTTTTATTATTATGTGTTAGCTTGATTAAACAAAATAAAAAAATGTCTAGTTATCTTTTAGTCAATTCTTCTGATATGTTGGATTTTGTTTTATTCAAATATCAGATGGAGTTCTCCACAAAAGGCAATTCATCTTTTACCGAATCCAAAGAACTCAGTATTTTGCTTTGTTCATCATAAACTTCAGCCACAATACAAAAAGACATATCAGATGAATTGAAAAATTGAACAAAAGGATCAATAGACAGAAGTTGTTTGATCAAATTTTTCTAAATATACTTATATATTATATATTCTTATATATAAAGTAAAGTGAGATTTCCCCTATTTCATTGACTGGAATTGTTTAAACAAAAAGCTACATAAAAAAAAATGTTTCGTCATTCATTTTCGTCTTAAATTGCTCCATGTCATGAAAAAAAAAAAAAAATTCAATCCCATTACTTAATTTCACTATTTAGTACGGATCTCCATTTTTATATGTCACAAATAGGGGGGGGGGGGAGCTTACCACCTAATAGTGACATGTACTCTTCCTGTCAGTGAAACCACCGAGTTACAAATATTTAATAAGACACATACTGAACAAAAAATTTAAATCTATTTGTTACCACTGAAAAACAAGTAATTAATATTATTTGATTGCAGAATAAGGAAATAACTTCCAAAGATGATATTTTTTATCAACACCATTTACTCAGCAGGCAAATAACATTAAATTACTTTTTTTGTTTAGCGATAAATAATATTATTTTATTTAATGTTTATGTACTAGTAGGAAAACCCGACGTTGCTCAGATTAAATGAGGATCACTACTGTGTACTTTTTCACTATGTTCATAACACCATAATACTTTATTTGATTTACTCCTTCCTTCAGTTTCGCTCCCCAAATCAAAATAAGTTGAAATGTTGAAAATCTGAGTTATTGTATTATAAATGTGGTTTAAATTTGATTAAAATCGGATATATATGTTAAGTTTTAAGGGGGTTCTGTTTCCATGGGTCACATAGATATTCAGCACATAGATGGTAATATAGAGATTCGGGACCACTTACATCGTCTTCTCCAGAGAATTTTATACATATGATATAAATTTTATCAAAATGGGATATATTTAAGTTTTAAAGGAGTTATACTCTCATAGTCCCCTTATAGATTCAGGGGCCCTTCCATTATCTTCCCCAATAAAGTTTACATAAGAATACACTTTTAGATTTTATGTAGATTCTCTAACCTTTCTTTTTATACGGAACACACAAACACACAGCCATTTAGTTTTATATAAAGATGGATTTAGAAACCCCATTATTATTTTCTTTTTTTGAATAAGTATTTTTCTTAAAAACATCTTATCTTCAACATGCTTTAAGTATCCTTACAATAATAATAAAAAAACAAAAATCATAAAAATCTAAAATTTCGATCAATTTAAAATCTCCTAATGAGAACTTAACTTATAGTTTAATTAATCTTTTTCCTCGCCAATAACGTCATACAAAAAATGTATGAAATAAAATAAATTACAAATTGTTTCCACACGTAAAAACTAGGCGGGTTTGGGAGAGAATTTCATTCCTCCTAGCTGGAAACTAGGTGAATTTATCCGGGTTTTTTTTTTACTGTTATGTCTAAGTTTGTGGAGAAAGAAGCTTTGAAGGACTAGGCACTAGTGATTCTTGGATCCGCACCTCCTGTTTTTATTTAACCAGTATTTTACTCTCAAATTCCTTTTTCTAGATAGTTCTATAAATATTAATTGGGCATTACTCAAAATCATTTCTCAAAATTTTGTTTCAAAAAAGTAATATTTTTTTAAAGTAAATTATTGGCCGGATATGATTAATTTATCCTTACTAAAAAATGGTAGTCAGAAACAGTAAGTGAAATATTTACTGAAAAATAAATAGATAAATTGTTGAAGAAAAATATTGCATATATTGTCTCCAATTATTATTTTTTGTTTGTCTCCTTTCAACATCCCGTTTTGCATGTAGCCTTATTCAATATCTATAGACACATTTTTTATAGTTAGTGTTCAGAGCCAGAAACGAGTTGAGAACCACTACCAGAGCCAACGTCTTTATCCATTAGGTTAACATTACAAGACCAAATGAAGATAACAGTCCAAAATAAGTAAATATTAGTTTCAACCGACGATGTTAAAGTGTGTACAAAATTTTTTTTTTAATTTAAAAATTATTAGATACCGACCGTGGTTTGAACTCACTATCCCAGTTTTACTTGCTTTATTCGTAACCATAAGACCACCATGGCAAATATAGAAGTAAGAATTTGCTGTAACTTAGAAATGAAGCATATTATGACCAATACTTCTCAGATATATCGTCAAACAAATTCCAGTTAAAACAATGTTTGGGCATTTTTAACGACAGCTAACAGAACGAAAAGGGGAAAAAATACAAATAGGCAACAAATAAATGTTACGAAAGGCAAAATAAGTTACTCCTCTTCTAACCTGGATAAATTTATTTATGTTTTAACTCATTTGTTGGGATATTTCCCATTCAAACGAGGGATGAAGCCTCTGGTCCTCAGTGTAGGAAAGACAAGGCTTAAAACGTGACAAGACAAGAAAGAGATAACAGTTTAGTTAATAAAGAGATTTTATATAACTAAAGAATAAGGAAGAAAGAAAGAATGTTGGTTGCAAAATAAGGTAGTATTTGCGGACTTAACTTTGTCCTCTCATCTTAACAGGGTCTCCTCGTTTGGTGTGATCTTTTGATGAAAAGGTATAATTATACCTTTAAATAAGGGAGCTTTTCTTTGCTCAAGTACGTAAAATACACGCAATATACATACATGCTTGTTGAATCAAGCATGTTTTGTATAGACACAGAGGTTTGTGTCTTATTGGCAGGAACAGGGCAGAAAGGGAAGCGAACTGCTTCAGTTGACGGCTGCTGGAAAAAGAGGACGTTGCTTTTAAAAAGACCAATGACGTTAGTTCGGCAGTGGTGGGGAAAGGTGGCCTGTAATTGGTTGATTTTCATCCAATCACAGGGCACATAAAAAACTACTGCATTATAGTAATTTCCAATATATTTTAAAGCGTTTTTTTTGTTCAAAACAAACCTGGGGTCCATCTGTTAAGTTAGAATGCAAAACAAAATTGCTGTTCATGAGCTCTGCACAGGGATTCTAGATAATCGGTAAAAAATCGAAAAATGAACAGAATAGTGGTAGAAATATATCCAATAAATGCCACCAATCATGGGAAAATGTAATGTTCTACCAGTATTTTGTTTAATTTTCGTTTTTGAGCGATTATCGAAACTGTACTTTCAGCCATTTTTTTTTTCGTTCTAACTGAACAGGTGGACACCAGGTTTGTTTGGAATAAAAAAAAACGCTTTAAAATCAGTTAAAACACAAATAAACTTATCCAGGTTAGTAGAACTAAGAGTAACTTATCTTGCCTATCGTAAGATTTATTTGTTGCCTATTTGTTTTTGTTTTTACCCCTTTTTCGTTCTGTTAGCTGTCATTAAAAATGACCCAATCTTCTTAGCAGACGTAAACTTTTTAAATCCACCTTTTCTTTTTTTCTTCTGTTACTAAGGTTACGTTTATTGCGATAACTATTTACATCCACTTATTTGGCTTTTTTTTTTCTAAAAGATCAGTGTTGCATTAGATTCTTTCATCCTCAAAACATTCACTGCAAGTTATTGTTACTCAAGATATTCTTGAATAACAATTTCAGATTTTTATCTTCAAAAAGCGAAATCTTTCGTTTTTGACTTAATTTTGTATCTTCCTGAAATTACTTATTACCAATTCAACAGGTTCTAAAAGGATATTCAAGACTTTACTCAAAATCGTAAAAAAATAACGAGTGATTTAAATGAATAAATGCGAAAGTTGGGTAAATTTCTTACACAAACAGTAAAGTCAAATTTCAAGTTAATTCAACTTATTTTATTTACCTCTCCAGGAGGTTAGACACAAGGTTAGATATTAAGTTGAAAAGCTAGTGTACTAGAATTAGCGCACTATGGACTTCAAAAATGCCAGAGCAGCCCTGTCGACATTTCCCGGTAGGGGCGCCAAAGGCAATTAGCAATAAACTTATCTTTTCTCAAAGAGAAGGTAAAGCCTAAAAGGATGAACCTCCTGAGACTGAACAGAACCACACCTCAGCTCGACAGTGGTATAGTATCTCAGTACATGGAAAAGACATTAAGAACAAGTCGAACACACAACATAGGCTGGCCTTTTGGCTAGGAAGAAAGTGTAGTATCTGTTCCGATGGATACTGCACCCTATAGACTGGTGTCATCTTGTCCTTCGGGGCTTGATTCCGCCGGTCTGTGGGTTTGTCCTGTGCACTTCTAGGATGTCCACCCTCCCAGGCTTTGCCTCCCCTCTTTGGGAAGGATTAGTTTATTGCTTACTGCCTGAGGCGCCCCTACCAGGGAATGCTGACGGGGCTGCCCAGGCAATTCTTAATGGCCAGAGTGCTCACCTTCTCATGCGCTGGCTTTTCAAGTCCCACTTTCCCAACCCGACCTTGGGTCACATCTTACCTTGTCGGAGTAAAATAAAACTGGCCTTGTGCCTAACCTGGAGAGGAGGTAAATAAACACAACATAGGATTTCAATGTGCCTCGGTGGGCAGGCTTTATTGAACTGTTTAAAAGGAGGGAGAACACTTTCTTAGTTCTCCCTGCTTAAAGAGTTCTTATAGGAGATGTTACTGGGGTCATAACATCACAGACAGCAACAAAGTCATGCTATTTACAGTATTTATCTACCTCCCACAGCGGTAAGATATGACAAGGTCGGGAAAGTAGGATTGAAAAGTCAGCGCCCTAGAGGAAGAGCACTCTGGTCTACAAAAATGCCTGGCAAGTCCTGTCGGTATTCCCCGGTAGGATAGACTCAGACGATTAGCAATAAACTAATCCCTTCTCAAAGGTTGAGAAGGCAAAGCCTGAGAGGGTGGACCTCCTCGAACTGCACAGGACAATACCGTACACTGGCGGAATCAAGGCCCGAAGGCCAAGACGGTACCGGTCTACGGAGTGTAACATCCATCAGAACAGATACTCAACTTTTATTTTAGTCAGCCCGTGGCAGCGCCACTAAAAATTCAATGTCGGACTAATTGTCGAGAACGATATCCGAGCCGCAAGGTTAACAAATTTGCATATTGCTTTTAAAAAAGTTAATTTTATTAATTAATTATGTTTTTTTTAATTCAATGATTTTCTTCACCATATTGTTTTATTTTCTCGACAAATATTTACTATTTGTGTTGAAACGTTATTTTCTTTAGAGAGGCCAACTTTATTTTTCTAAATTGCAAGTGAAACGTCACATTGATTTCTTTCGTTTCTTTCTTTAGGTCACACTTCAAAGTCAAATAAATCTTTTTCGAAATTACCAAAATGTTAATGTTTCCTGCTTACAAAGTTATGAATGGAATAGAAAGTTCATTATTTTAACCTAGCAGGGCTACCCGGTGTTTCCCGGAAGAATAGTAATTTATTTTTATTAATAACAATTAATTTCCTACTATTGTCATACCAGAGGTAAGATTTACTGTGAAAACCGAAACAACTAATTGAGGTAAAACTGACAAAAGAAAAAGAAAAACATGAAAAAAACATATGCAAGTTAAATCTTTAAAAAAAATACCCGAGTAAAGTTAAAAAGAAAACAAAAAGAAATCGTGAGATAAGTTTTACTTATCTATCTATATATATCTATATCTATCTAATTCTCTCTCTTTCTCTCATCTGTAAATAAAAGATCTGATTAATTCCTATTTTAGTGAATATTAAAAACAAGAGAATATTTTTTTAAAGAAATTATTTCCTTTTTTTTCCTTTAGAAGTTATTAAGATTAAAATAAATTTGCATACGTGATTATCAAAGCCAATCATACACATGCACATTTATTTTTATAATCTTAAATAATACGATAGCGTGTGTGTTTGTGTGTCACGCTTACATCAAAATCTCTGCGCATGCGTGCCGCACCTAGATTTGGAAAAGCATTCAAGTCACCTAATTTTCGTAATATTTTCAAGTGTTTCCCTTTGGCGGATAGGATTTTGACGTCGGCCCGACTAGTTTATAGTTCGATCCCAGCCAACCTCTTAGATTTATTTTTTACATCAAAGCGGGGGGGGGGGGGGATAGGGAGGGGACGACCGGGAAGACACATTAATATGATAGCGTGTGTGTTATTTTGTGTGTCACGCTTAAATCAAAAGCAACGACCTTCCGAATCTTTGTATGCTACTCATGAATGATCATTAATAAAGCTCAAGGACAGCTTTTCGATAAGGTTGGGATCTACCTATCACAATCTTGCTTTACTCATGGACAACTTTATGTAGCCTTCTCAAGAGTAAGGTATATGAACAGTGTAAGAGTGTCCTCAGAATAATTCTACTCATGGCCAGAGAAGAGGAACTACCTTCACTAGAAATATTGTATATAAAAGAAGGTTTGTAAATTGTTTCATGTATTGTTCATTTTAAAAATAAATATACAAGTCAAATCTTATATTTTATTCAAACATGTATTGGTTAGGAACAAGATAATTAGTATTGAACACATCGTTTTGTGTAATTTACACGGGTCCAGCTAGTTTTAAATTAATGTTTGAAGTAGTGAAGATATATATATATATATATATATATTAGAGAAAGAAAGTATCGTGTCCACGTTTGCTTCATGTTATATATATATATATATATATATATATATATATATATATATAGGTGTAATCAGTAATAAATTTGATAAAAAAATGAAAAAGGTTGAAAGAGGAAATATATATTAAGTAGGTTGGACTTTAAAGTCAGACTTAAATGGTAATGCAACTGACATCGATAATTTTTCTGACTAGCCAATTTGTATTCATCTTTTTTATACCATGTTCTTTATAAGAAAATAATGTATTTTTGCTTCCATTATAGTTATTCTCGCTAGAAAGATTGTTATAACGGAGACAAATCTAAGGAAATACCTAAAAAGCCGCGTCATGATTGTTTCATTCTAACAACTAAAATAATGTAAGGGAAATAACTCATTTTTTTATCAATGTTAAAAAGGTATAATCTCTTATATAATCATCATTTTCCCACCTTCATATTAATGCGATTATGTGATCATTTACATGCGACTTGCACATTGTTTTTAATTTAGTATTAATCTTAACATTTTATTAAACCCATTAACGTTTTCTACCTACCTACCTGCCTGCCTAGTTTATTTGTGTGTTATAATATTTTAAAGTGATTTTTTTTTCATTTCAATGTAAAAGTTCGATCAAATATATTACGTTAGATTGAAAAACAAAAATGGCTGACAGACGTTCGCCGATCGTCTCTGAAGTCTGATCATTTTTTTTCTTTTCTCCTTTCAATTAGGTAGAGAAGTAAATTTTCAGGCGTTTGAATCAGTTATTTTTTGACTATTTGTTTTTCATCCTAAACGACAAAAAAAAAACATATACAAACTTCACGGATGCCAGTTTCCACCATCTTGAAATTGAAACTACCGCGATCAGATTTGGACGAATTATTAAAATGCAATAAAAACACTTTGAAATAATATAAACCACAAAAACATTAAGCAGATACGTAGAATAACTTTTCTTGCCTTTGATAACAATTATTTGTTGCCTATTTGTTTTTATTTCCCCCCTCCTTTTTCAGTTT